>CM031237.1:802081306-803281306 GCA_018340775.1 Taxus wallichiana var. yunnanensis | reverse complement strand
TCACAAAATACACCTAGATAGTAAGGCAATAGGTCACTCATTCCCTTCATCACCCTTCTACAATAATACAAAAGCAATTGTATTATCGATGCAAAGGAAAAAACATGAAAAACTTTCTTATAATCGGGGCTAGTTGAAATATGGGAATTCTTTAATGCTGTTAAAATCTTAGTCAACCTCTTGTTCTTATTTGATAACCTAATCTTTCTTTAGAATTCTAGTAATAGGGATGGTTATTTAAGAAAAAATTGAAATAAACATCCTAATGAAATTTATCTTCCTATAGAAATATTTGATACCCATTTTTTATGTGGGCATGGTAACTTTTCCAATGGCTTCTACTTGATTGGGATCTATCATGACCCCTACTTTAGATACAATATGCCCCGTTAATTTTGGATTTTAAAAACAAAAATTACATTCCTTGGGATTTAAGGAGATCCCATAATCTCTGCATCTTACTATCATTTTCTCCACATGGCTCAGGTGGTCACTTATCTTCCTAGAAAACACAGTTACATCATCTTGATACACAACAATGAAATCATTAATGTAACCTGAAAACAAAACATCCATGGCTCTTTGCAAAGTAGCTTCAACAATCATCAAGACAAATGGCATCCTCACATACACATATGTTCCCCATGGGGTGGTGAAAGAAGTTTTAAACCTCTCTGATTGTTTCACCACCACCTGATTATATCCTGAGAAGCCATCCAAAGTTGAGAGAAATTAAGATCCTATAACCAGCTATGCAACATGTTATCCATATTAGGCAATGGATAATTGTCTTTGATTGAGGCCTTATTCAGATTTCTAAAATCCACACAAAGCCTTATATCTCCATTTTTCTTTCTCACTGGTACAAGATTGGCCACCCATGAAGAGTATCTTGTGGGCTGTATTATTCCTCCATCCCTCAACTTTGTCAACTCTTCTTGCATTTTAAGTGAGAGAAGAGGATTAATAGGCCTTCTAATTTTTACTTGAATGGATTAGTGTTAGGCTCTAAGGGTATTTCATGTTGGAACAAATCTTCTCTATAAGCCTTCAGTTCTGAATAGGACCATGCTAAGCAATCTTGATACTTTGTCAATAGTTTTACATAAGATTTCTTCTCCTCTTTGCTCAAATTTCACCTTATCCATACCTTCCTAGGTTTCTCCTTGGTTCCCAAATTTTACTCCTCAACATCCCTTGAAGCAGAGATATTCCTATGGACCACCCTATCTACATTGCTAAAATTAGATTCGAAAGAAACCAACCCCACGAGATTTTTTTTTTTTCAAATCAATTATGTCTTTTCCAAATAAAGTTTCTTTTCCATCACATGTTGAAACCATTGGCTCCCAA
Organism: Taxus wallichiana var. yunnanensis; assembly: GCA_018340775.1. NCBI lineage: Eukaryota > Viridiplantae > Streptophyta > Pinopsida > Cupressales > Taxaceae > Taxus > Taxus wallichiana. The sequence continues at coordinate 803,279,953 of CM031237.1, read as the reverse complement.
TCCATGCACTGATTTGTAAATTCTCCTTCACTTTGCAAGAACCTCTGCACTTGGGCATCATCATCAAACACTTGCCAATGTTTTACATTATCAGGCATGTACAGGCCTTTACAACACCTCTACATCATAGTTATAGTAAGGAGAAACCATGCAATTATCAAACCGAGATGCAAGCACTGCTAATTTATCAGCTGCAACATTTTGAGCCCTATCATGGTATAAGATATTAAAAGACTCAAAAATTTCAATGAAGTCCCAAACTACATGCTTATACTGCTTCATCCTTTGGTTCTTTGTTGCATACAATTTTCTGACTTGCTTTACCACTAACTCAGAATCCCCTTTAATAATTATGTCCTTTATTCCATACCTCCATGAAATTCTCAAGCCTAGGAGAAGTGCTTCATATTATGCAATATTATTGGTGCATTTAAATTTTAGCGTGAATGGAAAAATTAATGTTCCTTTGGTTAGTGTTACCCCCATTTTGCCCTCGGGATAAATTTGGTCACCACAACCACACAAAAGAATCTAGAGAAATCGGGTTCAAATCTTGTAATCGAGAAAATAGAGGGACTCTATAATAGAGTGCAGGGATGTGAAAGATCAAATGACCATATGTAAGAAGAAATTCAAGAAACAACTCCATAAAACGAACCCATGCTTCAAATCCAAAGCAAACAAAGTTACAAAGGCGGGCTCAAATGGAATTGCAAGGTTGGGGAAGGAGAAGATAGTGTTAAAGAAACCGAGGCTCAAAGGAGGAGTGGAAAAGGTTTGATGTCTTTGGGCTCGCAAATTTTTCTGTATGATCCCCATAATGACTAAGTATGGAGGAGACAACGGATGTTGCCAAGTGTCCAAATGACGCCCCCAAAGATTGAATCCAAAAGAAAAGACTCAATCAAGTGTCGGGCCTCCACATGTCCCATGTCTAAAGAGGGACATAGCCAACAACTAAAAGTCAAAAAGGCAAATAGGTTGGGCCTAAAAAAATACTAAGTATAAAGTTGCTAGCGGAAGCTACCATGTGTCATCCCAACAAATCTCCAAAGGCATATCAAAAATGTGATCCCCAAATGAGTGCCACTTGCCACATATTCAAGGCCCGAAAAAGTAAGAGCGGTTGTTTAAAAGTCCAAGAGTCTGTGGAGGCTTCCACGTGTCAACCCGACACTCCTTTAGAGTTGAAATTCTTAGTGGGTTTCCAAATGAGCACGGATCCTCCACATGTCCCAGGTCCAAAAAGGAATAGAGTCGAGGTTTGAATTATCAAAATAGAGATAGGCCAGCAGAGGGTGCTAAGTGTCAGCACAACGTTATTTCAAAAGTAAGAGTTGTGGAAGGTTTCCAAACAAGCACCAATCCTCCACATTTCCCGGTCGATGTATGACCCCATGCATTCAAGGCCCAAAAAGTAAGAGCGGCCATTTAAAAGTCTAAGAGTTTGTGGAGGCTTCTACAAGTCAACCCGATGCTCCTTCGAGTTGAAATTCTAAGTGGGTTTCCGAATGAGTGCGGACCCTCCACGTGTCTCAAGTCCAAAAAGGGATAGGGTCGAGGTTGAATAGTCAAAAAAAAAGATAGGCCGGAGGGTGCTAAATGTCAAGACAATGCTATTTTAAAAGAAAGAGTTATGGAAGGTTTCCAAATAAGCACCGTGCCTCCACGTGTCCCCTGGTCGGATGTATGACCCCATCGAGCAAAATGTTGTACCCAAAACATAAGGAAACTAAACAATCCATAGAAAATCCACATGTCATCCCAACACATTTCCAAAAGTAGAATCCAAAATTTCACCATAGACACGTGCTAGCCCTCCATGTGTCCAATTTCCATAGACCCGTTTTAAAACCGATTGCCACCATTTTTGTATGGACCTGATTCAAATTTAAAATGGACATATCTTTTGACTTAGTGCTCAAAATCTGAAAAATCTTGCACCGTTGGAAAGATCTTGGCCTCGTCTATGCCATGGAGATCTGAAAATTTAATTTTGGAGGATCTAGGTGGGGAAAAAAATATAAGAAAAACCTTCATGCCATTAATATAGGATCTATTTTACCCAACAACTAGATCAGATTTGATTTGATCCGCGTTCCTCCTCCTTCGAGGTGCCGAACAAGTAATCGATGCGCATACGATAGATTTGGGGCGGATTTTCATGAGGAATTGATGATAGTGGTTGAGCTTCAAAATAGTTTTCCAACTTATCTCTCTTTCTTCCCTCTCGTCTTTGAATCTATAAAGGAAGGGTCAAGGCTCATTGTAAAAGGTTAGATGTTTCTCTTTTGCACCCTCCCATCATGTTTTTTTCACGTAAGGATTTATGGAGATTTTTCTAACCTCTCCTTCGGGTTGTAATGAAAGTTTTACTTCTTGGCCACTGCAATATACTTTATCAACTCCTGAGTAATAATATATATGTCTATGGATGTTTTGACCCTCTCATGTATTTGTTATTGTCTCTCTAATCTCTTATTACAATTTGGTCATTTGTGCATAGTGTTTGTATTGCATTTCATGGTCTATGTTAAACTGCAAAACCAGGGTCTAAGATTCCTTTGGTGCATCACCTTGTTAGATTAGTTTATTTTCTTGCATCTCCTTGGTAGAATAGAGTATATTTAGAATAGATCCTCTGTAATATATTTGTGTGCACCTGAATAGAGAAATAGGAACCAACCTTAATTGGGAGAGATCTCTCAACTCGCAAGGTCCCACACTTTTAGAGATGATCCACGTTGTGCAATCACACTTAGAGTCTCAACCCATTTGGTTGCGAGAACTGAGGGGTGTTTTGATTCTACACTAACAGTTTTGGCATGCCCAGTGGGACAAGAAGTATTCATTTTTATTGCAGCAAGATTGATGTGCACTTGTTGCAAGTTCTATCTTTTAATAAGATTCAAAATAGTAGATCTGGTGACTCGAAAAGGGATAGAATCCACTGGTTTTAGTAGCCCAATCTTGCCAAGTTCATGAGAATAATACAAACAAGGTCAAGATCTAGACAAGAGAGACTATTTTTCTATCTACACTTATCTCCGATGAAGGAGAAGGGGAGAAGATCTCGGAGATCTCCATCTCCTTCAAACGTAACCTTGTCAACACCTCCTTCTAGTAGGCCATTCTTTAAATCAAGAAGGGTTCTTAGGCCGATCAAGATGGCACAACAAAATCCGTATGTCAATTTCGTTGGTAGCAGCCCACTTGCCCTTAATGCACAAAATCTAGTCCCAATGGTAGCATTAAAGAGAATCCCATATTTCACTGGACAGAACCATACTTCTCCTAGTGACAACGTTCAAGACATTACAAATGTCTGTGTAATCCATGAGATCACTGAGATGGACATTGCAGTAAAGTTACTAGCCTCTTCACTTATGGGTAACGATTTAAAATGGATCAGAGTCTAACAACATGCTCTATTCAAACTTGGGACCATTTGTTCAAAGCTCTTCATGACCGCTTTAGATAAAAGGGAGATAAGATGTCTTGGTTGTAGAAAATGACAACAATAAATAGGGATCCTAATGAGAAGTTGAAATATTTTAACCTCGGATGTCAAAAGACATGGGAAAGGATTCTAGTGGTTGTAAAGCCCATAGATTAAGGTGCCTTCTTATAATTTCTTAGAGCTCTAAATTTTGTTATTTCTTTAATGATTCAATCAATGGGAGGAACAACCTTACCTACACCCTACAACATTTCCATAAGATATGAAAATTGTTTAATTTAGGTCAGTAAACTTTCTCCTAGGCCATTGATGCCTCTATATCAAGAATTAGGAAATTCAAGCACTAGCCGACACCCACACTAGCTCCTATGCCTACTCCTAGGAATCAAAGTTTAGCTGAAGCCTCCACCTCATCCTCTAGTACCTCAAAAGAGTTTCAGAAGTTATGAAATAGCTATAGAACCTAGGGAATGAGTTAGTAACTATCAAGATGCAACAATATCGGAGTTCTAGGTCATATCAGCCTCAAGCTCAAGATCGTGGCTAGACCCCATATCAAAAATATGTAACTAGATCAGGCAGTAAATAAAAAAGAAAGCCGTGGACAACCTCATGTTTTTATGCCTTTCTCGGTCATATGATCGAAACACATCTTCAACATCAAGGTCATTGGTTCTAACACAAAACAACATGGCATAAGAATATGATTGGTGTTTCCCATGCAATAAACCTCATAACCAATCAATGTGCTTTAATGGTGCATCAAATCAGGCCTTGATGGTGTAAATCGTTAGTGTGTCACAAGAATCTAGAAAATAAGAAAATTGGTAGTAAGGAGTTCAGCAAGAAGAATCTCCAAGTGAGACTATGCTTGTCAATTCGCTAGATGAAGACTTTTGTGGGATTAATCAAACACCTTCCCAAAGTGTAGCTACTAATACACGGTCCAAGAAAAGCAATATTGGAGAGGGAAAATCACCAAACTCGGTAATCTTGAACACTCCATTACTCCACAAGCTATTGGCACTCAAAATGTAACTCCTAGTATGCAGAGCCATTCCAAGCCACCTTCTAAACTCACTCAGACATCGGTTGTAACGACCCATGTGCAAGAGTAAAATGTACCAGGAAAGGGGCAGGAAAATGATATCTCATTTAATATCATTAAAAAAATGAAGAATATAAATGTGAATATTTCAATGCGGGAGTCACTGGCCATTCCTAGATAGAGAGATCTGTTGCAAACTTCTATGGCCAATTGGTCAATCTCAAATCAGCCCTCTTATTAGCAAAAGAAAGTGCTTGCCAATGCGGCTCATCCCGAAGGAAACCATAGAGGATAAAAAGGTAAGAATCTAAAGCCACCTCCATTTTACGTTTCATTGATCATTGGAGAAAAATTGGTACACAGTTGCATGATTGATTTGTGGTCAAGTATCTCTCAGTAATGCGAAAGCAATCAGCCGACCACCGGGCTTTCAATATGAATTCATCTCCAAAGGTGTAGTACAATTGGATGGGACAACAAAGACAACTTTTGGATTCATCAAATATTTTATCTTCACACTACATGTCTGCCCCAATGTGATCAGTATTGAAACACAGATCATTCATAGACTTGCCAACACATTTTGCATTGTGTTTGTCGAGAGACTTCACTACTAAAATTAGAGGATATTTGTCTGTTGATTGGTCACACATGATTTTTAGAACAAGGTATGGAGCTAAGGCCACAATCAGATCTAAGCCCATTACAGATTACCATATTGAGTCTTATGTACCCAGCCCAATCAATGCAAATTGTTCAGCCTTTGATTTGGAGGACCTCCCAAGAACTTGTGAGATAGATACCAAGGTGGGGTGTATCCCAGACTTGAATCTCGATGAATGGGAAAACAAGAGACATGATTTTGACCCCTATAAAGAGATGGAGGAATCTGAGCTAGGAGTCTACTATTTGCATGAAGAAAATCATCCTCTTCTCAACATCATTAAGCTAGACCACAAAGATGACAATGAGGTATGGCAGTTATTCTTTGATGGCTCAAGAAGTAGGTAAGGAGCTAGAGGAGGAGCTATGCTTGTTTCCCCTCAAGGTATGAAATACTACTCATCTTTCCATTTCAAATTTTCTTGCTCAAATAAAACAACAGAGTATGAGGCTTTGGTGCATGGACTACATTTGGCAAGGAAATGAGGAATCAAGAACTTGTAGGTTTTTGGTGACAAAGTGGACTAGTTCTAATCAGGTCCAAGGACAAAATGCTACCAAGAATGATCCGTTAAATAGTTACAAGAACTAGGTATGGGACCTCATTAAATATTTTGAGGCATTCAACTTTAACTCCACCGCAAGGAAGAATGAAGTAGCGAGAAATATTGGCAATAATTAGGGCAGCATTTGATGTTGTTCAAGTTTGTTGTAAGGCCAGCTATCCCGAACAAACATAAGTTGGCAAGTCTTTGAAAATGATCAAGAAATCATCAACTTTCTACAAGAGGAAGATGAGTTCTCCAAAATCAAGACATATTGGAGCAACAAGACAAAGATCAAGTGTTACAACCGAGAAAAACAAACTATCGAAGGGTCTTATCACTTTGGAATCAATATTCAACCCAAAGGACCAATTCTGAAAAGAAAAGGCAAAGATTCAAGTAGATGGTGAAGATTAAGAACCTATTTTTATAGAAGAAGGAAAAACATTTCACATTGGCAAAGTGAGCACTCAAAAGAAAAATCTAAATTTATTCAACTTTGTCAAGAATTCCTAGATGTCTTTTTCTCGGACTTACAAATATTTAAGAGGTTTCAACCCAAATCGCATAACACACCATCGAGTTGGACCCGTGAGCTAATCCTTTATGAAAAAACAAAGACCCATAAATCCCCACATTGAGCCTCTCGTGAGAAAAAAATTAAACAAGCTAATTGAGGTCAAGATCATTTTTTCTATCAAGCATTTGAGTTGGGTTGCTAACTTGGTACCTATGAGAAAGAAAAATGGAGGAATCAAAGTTGTGTGTGAAATTTCATAACCTAAACAGAGCATCACTTAAGGATCACTACCCACTTCCATCAATGGAATAGATCTTACAAGTTGTAGATGGTTCTCGAGAGGTTCTCATTATTACATGGGTATATAGGCTATAACTAGGTAATGGTGAAAGAGGAGGATCGATTCAAGACAACCTTCACTCCAAATGGGGTACATATGCTTATATGAAAATGCCATTTGGACTATCAAATGCTAGAGAAAATTTTTAGCGAGCTATGGATATGGCATTCAAAGGCTTAATTAACAACATAGTCCTCGTGTACCTAGATGATATCACTGTCTTTTATAAGAATGCCATACACCATCTCTTTTACCTTAGACAGTATTTCGAGATGTAGAAGGTTCGGGTGTCATTAAACCGAACAAAATGTGTATTCTTGGCACATGAGGGTAAATTTTTGGGCCACATTATCTCTAGAGAACGGTTAGCAATTGATCCTAAAGGATTTGAAGCCATCTATACACTTCCATTTCAATAACACAAAAAGTCTCTCCGAGCTTCTTGGGAGGATAAACTTTTTCATAGGTTTGAACCTAATTTTTCTACTTTTGTGAATCCTTTAACAATGATTTTAAGTAAGGGTCTTGCATTTAAATGGACATCAGAAGGGAAAGAGAGTTTTGAGGCCATCAAGATAGCAATATCACAAACCTCCAACTCTTGTTAAGCGAGAATTATAAAAAAATCATGGTATATGCTTTTGGAGGGTCAAACACCATCTTGGTTCGGCCCAACAATGAAGGTTCCGAGAAACCCGTATCTTTCTTCATCAGATCTTAGAGGACTATGAGGTAAAATACTATTTCATTAAAAAATAGGTCCTTAATGTTAGTATAAGCTTAAAGAAGTTTAGACACTTGATCTTAAATAAAAAATTCAACTGCTACTATCTCATGCTAGTGTTAATGACTTACTTTTAAATAAGGATTTCAATGAGAAGAGGGTAGGTTGGACCACCCGCGTAATGGAATATGACATTGAGATCAAGGTGACCAAACTGGTTTGAGGTAAGGGTCTGTGTGAACATCTCACCTCTAAGCAACATGCTAAGTCAATGGGTGAAAAAGAGGATGTCCTATTTTTACAAAATGATCAAGAATAACCAGCTAATGATGCACCTTCTCCATATTGGACCCAAGCCTTGGTGCATTACGTTCAAATATTTTTGTGCCCTCTAGAATGGAACAAGGCAAAGAGAAGATACTTTAGACTACAAGATATCCCATATATGCTTGTTGGTGGCGTCTTGTTTAAGATGGATATCAATGTTATTCTATTGAGATGCAAAGTGAGATAGGCAAGATTCGGAGCGTGTTGCATGAATTCCATGATGGAGAAGCAGGAGGTAACTTTTATCCTCAAGTAATATCTCTCAAGATCATGAATTTTGGTTATTACTGGCCTATAGTGTTCGAGACTACTAATCATGGATCAAGAAGTGTAAAAGATGTGCATTCTTCATAGGAAAGGAGAAGATAGCATCCCTGGCCATTCATCCTATTTCAGTGGAACAACCATTCATGCAATGGGGACTAGAATTCATTAGGGTGATTAACCCAAATTCAAGCAAAGGCCACAAGTGGATACTCACTGCAGTAAAATATTTCACCAAGTGGATTGAAGCAGTGGCACTAAAAGAAGCAAATGAATCCAACATCTTGGATTTTTATGAAGGAATAGCCACTAGGTTTGGATTCCTTGCCACTATTATATCAGATAATGCATTGTCATTCCTTGTTACAAGGATCACAGAGGTGGAAGTTAATAATGGTGTGTATCTCGGAACCACATGAAATTATTACCCTCAAGGTAATGGCCAAGAAGAGTCCACAAATAAGAACCTATTAAGGATTATCAGAAGGAATCTTGATGAGAATCAAAGAACTTGGCATACAAAGCTCAAATCAGCTTTATGGGCTGATAGGATCACATCAAAAAGATCCACAGGTAGCTCACCATATAAGCTTGTCTATGGAAAGGAGGTAGTATTGCCCATATCATTGGATTTTCCCACTTTGGAACTCGTGAAATAGTTGAAGCTGGCTGAATTTGAACCTATGGTAATAAGTTACGTAGAGTTGATGGAGGTAGGGAGAGGAAAGAGAGTATGTAATGCAGGTTATGGAAAAAGATCAAGCATTGATAAAAAAGAGTTTTGACAAGAAGGCAAGAATGAGGACCTTTCAAGAAGGGGACTTAGTTCTAAAGTGGGATGCAGATCAAGAAAAGCAAGGAAAACACTCCAAATTTGATGTCATATAGAGTGGTCCTTACATGATCATAGAGTTCAACAGTAGTAATGCCTTCCAACTAGATACATTTGATGGAAAGAATTACAGATCCCAAAGAATGGGATCCATCTCAAAAATTACTACTACAAAGGAGGTTTTAACCTTGTAAATATTAGTATAGGATTTTAATTTCCCTAAGTGTGTATGCACGTTGTTTTGTTGTTCCCTAAGTGAACAGGTTCTTTGTTTCTCTAGGTTACGTTATTACACGCTCAACATGCCTCCAAGTGAATATGATATTCTTTTCAAAGATTCATGGAAGATGACACATAGTTTCCTATAACGATTGAAAATTTAAAAATAAAACAAATACATAACAACTAAAGTCATCTTCAAACAATCTATTTAGGGAGAGATGAAATCATAGGGTGAAAACAATTTTCTACTCTCATAAGCCTTTTTCAAGATTTCTTATGAAAATTGAGAGCACAAACAATCGAGCTCTGGATCGGAGGCATGATAAGTATCGTGCCATCATTCATGACTTTGTGCCCAATGGATATAACAAGGTAACTCGATCTCCTCATCTAGTAGGTAGATTCCCATACGAATCACCAAATTCTTATCCCAATTTTCCCCTAGATAAAAGTGGTCACCATGACCCCGCCAAGAAGAAACTAGAGAAATCACATTCAAATCCTACAAGCGGGATATAGAGGTACTCTACAATAGAGTCACAGGGCTGTGAAAGTTCAAATGACCCCGTGCAAGAAGAAATTCTAGAAACGGCTCCATTGAAGGAACCCTTGCTTCAAATATAGCAAACAAGTTACAGGTGGGCTCTAAAATGGAATAACATGGTTGAGGAAGGAGAAGATAGTGTCAAATAAACTAGAGGCTCAAAGGAGAAGGAGCGACGAAGGTTCGAAGTCTTTGGGATATGTAAATGGTTTAGAATGAGCCCCAAAACGACTAAGTATGGTGGAGACAACGGATGCTTTCCAAGTGTCCAAGTGGTACCCCCAAAATATTGAATCAAAAAGGGAAGACTCAATAAAGTGCCAAGCCTCCATGTGTCCCAATTCCAAAGAGGGGTAGAGTCAACACTAAAATTCAAAAAGATGGATAGAACGGGCCTCAAAAAATACTAAGTATAAAGATGTTAAAGGAAGCCGCCACGTGTCATCCCAAATAAGATTTCCAAAGGCAGATCCAAAATGGGATCCCAAAATGAGCACCAACTCGCCACGTATTCGGGGCCGGAAAAAGTAAAAGTGGCCATTGAAAATTCCAAGAGTCTATGGAGGCTTCCACATGTCAACCCAATCCTCTTTCAAATGTAAAATAGACTGCATTGTGCAAGGAAATGAGGAATCAATAAATTACAGGTGTTTCGTGACATTGAACTAGTTGTTAATCGTGTCTAAGGACAAAATGCTGTCAAGAACGACTGTTAAAGAGTTACAAGAATTAGGTATGGGACCTCATTGAAGATTTTGAGGCATTCAACATTAACTCCACTGCAAGTAAGAAGAACGAAGCAATAGAAAGATTGGTAGTAATTAGGGCAGCATTTGATGTGGTTCAAGTTTTTGTAAGGCCACTATCCGAGACAACATAAGTTGGCAAGTCTTTGAAAATGATCAAAAAATTGTCAACTTTCTACAAGAAGAAGATGTGTTCTCTTCCAAGAATCAAGACAGATTGGAGCAACAGTATGGAGATCAAGTGGTACAACCGAGGACCAACAAACTACCAAAGGGTCTTATCACTTTGGAATCAATATTCAACCCAAATGACCAATTCCGAAAAGAAATGGCAAATATTCAGTGTACGGGTGAAGATTCGAACCTATTTTTATAGAAGAAGGAAAAACATTTCACATTGGCAAAGTGAGCACTCAAAAATAAAAATATGAATTTATTTAACTTTGTCAAGAATTCCTAGATGTCTTTTCCTGGACCTATAAATATTTAAGAGGTTTTAACTCAAAGCTGGCACAACATACCATCGAGTTGGACCCGTGAGCTAATCCTTTCGAAAAAGAAAAGGCCCATAAATCCCCACATTAAGCCTCTCATGAGAAAACAAATAAACAAGCTAATTGAGGTCAATATCATTTTTCCTATCAAGCATTCGAGTTGGGTTTCTAACTTAGTACCTATGAGAAAGAAAAATGGAGAAATCAGTTCTGTGTGAATTTTCGTGACCTAAACAGAGCATCACTTAAGGATCATTACCCACTTCCATCAATGGAATAGATCTTACAAGTTTAGTAGGTTCTGAGAGGTTCTCATTGTTAAATGGGTATTCATGCTATAATTAGATAATGGTGAAAGAGGAGTATCGATTCAAGATAAACTTCACCTCCAAATGGGGTAGATATGCTTATATGAAAATGCCATTTGGACTATCAAATGCTAGAGAAATTTTTAGAGAGCTATGGATATGGCATTCAAAGGCTTAATCAACAACATAGTCCTCGTGTACCTAGATGATATCACCGTTTTTTATAAGAATGCCACAGACCATCCATTTCACCTTAGACGGATATTTCGAGAGATGTAGAAGGTTCTGGGTGTCATTAACCAAAAAAAAAGTGTATTATTGGCACGTGAGGGTAAACTGTTGCTCCACATTATCTCTAGAGAAGGGTTAGCAATTGATCCTAAAGGAGTTGAAGCCATCCAGACACTTCCATTGCCATAACACAAAAGGTATCTCCAAAGCTTCTTGGGAAGGATAATATTTGTTCACAGTTTTGTACCTTATTTTTCTAATCTTGTGAATCCTTTAACAATGATTTTAAAGAAGGGTCTTGCATTTAAATGGACATCAGAAGGGAAAGAGAGTTTTGAGACCATCAAGATCGAAATATCACAACCTCTAACTCTTGTTAAGCCGAATTCTAAAAAAAAAACATCTTATATGCTTTTGGAGGGTCGACACCATCTCACCATCTTGGTCCATCCCAACAATTAAGGTTCGAGAAACCCATAGCTTTCTTTAGTCAGATCTTGGAGGACTATGAGGTAAAAGACTCTTTCATTTAAAAATAGGTCCTTGATGTTATTCGGAGCTTAAAGAAGTTCAAAAACTTGGTCTTAAATAAAGAGATTCAACCGCTACTATCTCATGCTATTGTTAAGGACTTACTTTTAAATAAGGATTTGAATGAGAACAGGGTAGGTTGGATCACCCAACTAATGGATTATGACATTGAGATCAAGGTGACCAAACTGGTTTGAGGCAAGGGCCTTTGTGAATAGCTCACCTCTAAGCAACATGCTAAGTCAGTGGGTGAAAAAGAGGTTGTCCTATTTTTAAAAAATGATCAAGAAAATCCAGCTAATGATGCACCTTCTCCATATTGGACCCAAGCCTTGGTGCATTACCTTCAAATAGGTTTGTGCCCTCTAGAATCGAACAAGGGAAAGAGAAGATACTTTAGACTACAAGATATCCCATATGTGCTTGTTTGTGGTGTCTTGTTTAAGAGGGATATCAATGGTATTCTATTGAGATGCATTGATATGGGCAAGATTGAGAGCATGTTCCCTAATAGGTCCCTAAGTGAATAGGTTCTTTGTTGCTCCAGGTTGTGTAATTACACAGTTAAACATGCCTCCAAGTAAACATGCTATCCTTTTCAATATTCATGGCAGAAGACTCATAGTTTTCTGTAACGATTGAAAATTTCAAAATAAAACAAATACAGAGCAACTAAAGCCATCTTTGAAATAGTCTATTTAGGGAGAGATGAAATCCTAGGGTGAAAACAATTTTCTACTCTCAAAAGTCTTTTTTTAAGATTTCTTATGAAATTTGAGAGCACAAACAATGAGCTTGCGGATCGAGGCGGGGATTAGTATCATGCCATCATTCATGACTCCGTGCCTAATGGATATAACAAGGAAACTGATCTCTTCATCTAGCAGAAGATGCCCCTGCGAGTCACCAAATTGTTATCCCAATTTTGCCCCTAGATAAAATTGGTCAGCCACAACCCCGCACAGAAGAAACCAAATAAATCACATTCAAATCCTAAAATTAGGATATAGATGTACTCTACAATAGAGTCACAGGGCCTTCGAAAGATCAAACGACCCCGTGCAAAAAGAAATTCTAGAAACAGCTCCGTTGAACAAACCCATGCTTCAAATGTAGAAAACAAGTTACAAGTGGGCTCTAAAATGGAATAGCAGGGTCGAGGAAGGAGAAGATAGTGTCAAATAAATCAGAGGCTCAAAGGAGAAGGAGCAGAGAAGGTTCAAAGTATTTGGGATATGTAAATGGTTCAGAATGAGCCCCAAAATGACTAAGTATGGAGGAGACAACGAATGCTGCCAAGTTTCAAAACGGCACCGCAAAAATATTGAATCAAAAGGGAAGATTCAATCAAGTTCTAAGCCTCCATGTGTCCCAAGTCCACAGAGGGGTAGAGTCAACAGCTAAAAGTCTAAAAGGTGGACAAGATGGGCCTCAAAAATACTAATTATAAAGATGCTAGAGGAAGTAGCCACGTGTCATCCCGGCGCATCTCCAAAGGTAGATCCAAAATACGATCCCAAAATGAGCACCATCTTGCCATGTATTCAGGGCCCAAAAAGTAAGAGTGGCCATGTAAAATTCCAAGAGTATGTGGAGGTTCCATGTGTCAACCCAACGCTCTTTCAAATGTAAAATTATGAGTAGGTTTCTAAATGAGTGCAAAACCTTCATGTGTCCCAGTCCAAAAAGGGATAGGGTCGAGGTTGAATAGTCAAAATATAGACAGTGAATGGTGGGTGCTAAGTGTCAAGACAACGCTATTTTAAAAGTAGGAGTTGGGGAATGTTTCCAAAAAGTGCCGGGCCTCCATGTGTCACTGGTCAGATGTATGACCCCGCCGAGCAAAAGCCCTTAGCCAAAACATAAGGAAGCTAAGCATGTCATGGAAGAAGCCACATGTCAGCCCAGCGTAACTCCAAAAGTAGTCCCTAGATATGTACCAGACCTCCACGTGTCTAATTTCCAAAAAACCGTTTTGACAACCGATCGCCACCATTTCTATACGGACCCGATTCAAATTTTAAATGGGCATATCTTTCAACTCAGTGCTCGAAATATGACAAATATTGCACCGTTTGGAAAGATCTTGACCTCATCTATGCCATGGAGATCTAAAACATTAATTTTGGAGGAGTTAGGTGGGAAAAAATGAAGAAACATCTTCGTGCCATTAACATATGATCTATTTTCCTCAACAACCGGACTGATTTGATCGATCTGTCATTCCTCCTCCTTCAAGGTGCCAAACAAGTAATCGATGTAGACACGATAGATTTGGGGAAGATTTGTAGGAGGCATTAATGATAGTGGTTGAGCTTCAAACTAGTTTTCCCACTTCTCTCTCTTTCTTCCCTCTATGCTTTGAATCTATAAAGGAAGGGTTGGGGCTCATTGTAAAAGGTTGAATTTTTCTCATTTGTGTGCCCTCCTTCTTATTTTGTTCACGAATGATTTATGGATCTTTTTCTAACCTCTCCTTAGGGTTGTAATGCAAGTTTTTCTTCTTGGCCACTACAATATACTATATTGATTCCTGAGCAATAATATATATGTCTGTGGATGTTTCTTGACCCTCTCATGTATTTGTTATTGTCTCTCTGATCTCTTATTGCAATTTGGTCATTTGTGCATAGTGTTTATATTACATTTTGTGGTATATGTTAAACCGTAAAATGAGGGCTTAACATTCGTTTGGTGCATTACCTCATTATCTTAGTTTATTTTCTAGCATCTCTTCAACCCTGTCTCTTTGGTAGAATAAATTAGATTTAGAATAGATCCTCTACAATATATTTGTGTGCACCTAAATAGAGGAATAAGAACCAACCTTAATCTAGAGATCTCTCTCAACTCGCAAGGTGCCACACTTTGAGAGATGCTCCATGTTGTGTAATCACACTGAGATTCTCAACACATCTGGTTGTGGGCATTCAGGGTGCTAGGATTCTGCACTAAGAGTTAGGAATATAAGAACCACACCAGCCCCATTACCCATATTACAGCATGCTCTATAAAATATCATAGTCTAAGGGGCACAAAAATTTTCTAGGTATGGACTCCCATTTATGCTATGGTCTTCGTAATTTGTATATCCAAAAAAGCTATCAGCATCCACATCAGCAAACAACACTTCATAGGAGGCATTGTTTGGGTCCTCAATCAAGTGTAGCATTTTCTTCTCTTCATACAACTTCACCAAATTTCCTTCCACAAGTATGGTGGCATAGGACATGTCCATTTTCACACTTCCTCCAATACTTGCAACCCATTTTATAGGCAAAAATACCCCATTTAGTAGGGAAATCAACAATGACCACATTCATAATCAAGTATTTACCAAGATAGGCTGCCAACTACACTACTAAAACTTTTACATATCCTATAGCTAGCACATTTCCTAAATCCATGACCTGAAATTTTCCAAAATATGTTTTCACTTTGATGTCTAATTCATTCATAACTTCAAGAGGCATTACATTACATGAAGCTCCTGAATCAAACATACAATTGTGGACAAGTCTATCTTTGATTATCAAAGTAGTAAAAAATGGATCCACATCAAGTTGAGACTCTACCAAATAAGTTCCTAAATATATCTCAGGTGATTCCCATATAATTTTGAATTCTTGGGGAAATTCAAATTCTTTAATAAATGGTGGAAGATCCACATTGTTAACCTCCTTACCAATGGCCACAAAATCCTCCTTGAATCCTAACTATGTGAATGCTCTTCTGTTGTGCTCAGGAGTTTTGAGCAACTCAACAATTGGCACAATAACATTGATTTGACTCAAAATTTGAGCAATATCATAAGGTGTATACTTAGGTAATACCATAATAGGAGGTAAGGTGATTTCCTTTTCTAGTGGCATGACGTTTTTATAGCTTGAGTAGAGGTAGGGGATCAATTTTTTTAGTAATAACTTGGCCTTTGTTTGGTAAATATTTCTTGGGGGCAGCCTTGGGGATATTGGTGAGGAGAGGAGTTTTGGGTTTGGGATGTGGCCCTGGTCCTTTGACCATCCTATTTCTCATATTATATTCTTTTTCTTAGGCCACTACTACATTCATTAGGAGCTACCTATCCTCCTCAGAAGGAATATCACCATCATATTTTTTTATCATTAATGCCCTCAACTATTCAAATTAATGGTTAGGTAACTTAAAGGAATGAACCATATCAACATCAATACTAATAGTAGAAGGGGTAGAGGATACCCAGGTGTATGCAATCCCAAAAACATTCCACAGTCCATGTACTCGGTAATTAAATATAAGTAGATCCTTATTTTGGACCATAAAATAATTTAATCATGTATACATCACCAAAGGTGGCATCATCATTAACCTCTTCACTTTCCTCATTGATATCACATGGTGGGTGTGGCGAAAGAATTTATCACACCATTCTATAACATGATCTTCTTCTACTAGAGATACTCTAGCAGATCGATGGATCAAGAACAAACATTTTTTTCATTGGTGGTTGTTGCTTGCTTCCCGATCCCATAGGTCCCTTCCCTCTATCATTTTTTATGTGTTCACCCCTAGGATGATTGCAAAATTTATTTTTCCCTTGAGGTTGGTGTTGGGACTGAGAACTTTTACCTAGCCCTTTCTCTGCTCTAGAAAGTTTATATGAAATTTCCTTGACTGCTCCTACTAGATTTTTGACCACCTCTTACAAATGTGATACTTTAGTTTCCTAAGGCTTTTTTTGGTTAATCAACTTGACTCCCTCCCTTTGAGGAGGATTTTCAGCTTCCTTGATATTCTTTTCTATTTTCACTACTGTAGACAAATCTTGTCTCGGGGTCATGGGATTTTTTTCCTTCACTAATATGTTTTTTTCTTATCAAAGGCATCAAAATATTTTATTAGGTAGGATTCATCACTTGGCCTCAAGGTTACGAAACCTGGTCAAAGTATTATTACTTTGTTTATTAAAATCCTAGACAGGCTCATTGGGATTCTTCTTTATATTCTCAAATTCAGTGAGGAGGAACCTTGGATAAGTTTTATCAATATACTATGATTTAAATGAATTTTTCATCTCTTTCCATGAATCAATAGAGTTATCTTGTAGTGACTTGTACCAATCTTAGGAATCTTCTTCTAGAGTATGTATAAAAACAATTACAATATACATATTCATACTTAATCTCAAAATCTTCCATGGTATTAGAAAATATCCTGAGGTGTTGGTCACCACTAATGGCATTGTTAACCTAGAATTTAGGAAATCTATTTCTTACCTCATGTGGGACTACATTAGGATAATCCGCCATAACATGTAAATCTATAGGTTTCTATACATTCACAACAAATGGAGGTCTAAGAGGAGGTTGACCCATATTATTCTAAGGAGATGTTCAAAAAGGTGGATTAAAATGGTGTGGAAATGGAGTTATTTGAGGCAATAGAGTGTGATATTGAAAGTAATGATCCTTTAATGATTCTATCTCACAAAATACTCTATTATTTCTAATCAATAAAGGAGGGAAATGAGTAATCCTTAGATCACTTCAAAATGAAGGACCCTCTTGAACTAGAGTATACAAGTTTGTGCAGGGATTGTTCGATCCAGAATCGTTAAAAGTGTTGGAGTAATATTCTATCAAATGTTGATCCCTTTCAACAATAGGCATAACTTTTTCTTTCGATCATTGATCACCTAAGGCTTTCAATACTTTTTTTCTTTGCTAGATTTTTCCTTCCCAAATCTAGAAACAACCTTCTAGTATGATCTATCTAGAAGAAATCCCTTCTTCCTTCAAGATTTACAGATCTTTTATGATAGATTACAGTAATTTAAGTTCAAGATAGTGGTATTTACAATATTTTACCGAGACATATGGAGTTTCCAATAAGGTCTTGTACTTTAGATGTGTAAATATCTTCAAATAAATTGCAAACGTAAGCTTCACAAACAATTTCATCAAATCTTGAAAATATTGTTATCCTTTATCGATATTTAGCCCTAGATAACTTAAATTTAATGGAAAAATCCCTTAAACTAGGAAAATATCAAGAAAATAACTTCTGATTAAGCTCATTTATAACAAATTTTGAAAAAGATTGAGTCTAGATCATATATTTACATCTAAACATACTTCATACATTACCATAGGTTGATATGTCTTCATATTTATTAATATAGTCCCCGACAATAGTGTCAGGAGAGTGGTGGTACCCAAATCTACACCACCTTAAGATCTAAGCAACATTGAAAAAATAATTTGGATGCTTAGAGAAATACATGCCGAATATTTAGTCATTTGTAGTCGGGGACAATAACCTGAAAGAGTCTTTGAGACTTGACTTGGGAGAGATTTGATTACACTCATAAAGGGGATGACCTTCCCTCCTACTTTAGGTTCTACCTTTAACCAAGGTGAGAGGACCCATTTTATAACCTATAATTGTGAGAAAGGTGGATGAAATTGTAGTCTCTAAGATTTCTCTTGGAAATATGAAGGATAATCTTGAATATACACGGTCAATGCAAGCATCATTTAACTCTCACGAGTTGTCACACTAAATAATGCAGATGTCTTTCAAAATAGGACTCAGTCAATCTTGACAAAGTGTAGGTCTTAGCTTTCTTTTGCATATTTATGGAAACAAAGGGTAGAGATAGTAAAGTCCCTTTAAAAATGGTTATAAGCAGGGAAAACATGGGTAATTCATAAGGATTTAACATTTGTAGGTTGTAATTTTTGTGTATAAATGGGAGATTAAAGAAGGATAAATTTTATTATACAATTTTTACAAGAAAACCTTTAAAATGTTTAGGAATTACCCCAATGCAAGAGGAACACGTAACAAAACCAAAGTGACATCCCTTTAACCAAAAGGTATGCACTTATGGAATCCCAAGAGTACAATATTTCACACAACCTTTGAGATAATAAAAACAAAAATCTTATGCTAAACTCTTAATAAAAATCTAACAGTTCTATTAATCTATGCTCAAGATACACTGAAAATCTTACTAAGATGTTAATAAAAAATAGGCAATATGAATTTAAAATTGTTTATCACACCACAGAAAGAAATATCTATCTACAATGCAATTGTAGTTGCCAAAATGCTACTAATTAAGACAAGATATAGTGTAATTAAAATAAATTATCAACATAAGCTTTCAACAGGGAAGGTAAGTAATTGATTCAAAGTATTTTATCTTAGGAACAAAGACAACATTGCTTAGGAGAAAACACAGTTAATTTCAAGAAATTCAAATTTCTTAGCAAGGGGCCATAAATCCTATGGCCTCAATGCTTTCCAATGATTGTACACTTGCAATCATCTTGGAATGAGAAGGTTTGGACAAAGTAAAATAATTCACTTGTCTCTCGGTTTGATTTAGGTTCTTCAAGAAAAGTACAATCAGTTTTTCTCTATTTTCTCTAAAATTTTAGAAAAATTTAACCCCCTTTATACGAGAACATTCCTCTCATATATATACAATTATCTCTATCTCTTACCTTTTCCCTTTTACCCTAGAAAATGTGAATCTTTAATAGAATATTCTTCTTTTCATCACATAATCTGATCTACTATAATTGGTTTGAAAATAATCTACTTTTGTGATGCCATGTGGAGGAATTAAAAATGATTTGTATTTTTTCATTATCTTAGAATGACTGGGATGTCATGTCACCCTTTGGTATCATTTGTTTAATTATTTCCTTTTCATGTAGGTTGAGAGAATTTTTAATGATTTTTGAGTGCCTCTAAATGGTTTGATTTGATATTTAATCATTCCGCCTTTTGGTAATCCACCCCGAGACACACATAATAATTGTCGTATATTTTGTATTTGAATGTTTTTACATGTGTTGTATCATATCAAGACAAATTTCTCCCTTTTATATGATATTAGTCTATTTCACACTTATCTCCTTCGTGTGGGTATCACAGACAATCTCAACGATCAAATCAT
The DNA here is from genome assembly GCA_018340775.1 of Taxus wallichiana var. yunnanensis. Lineage (NCBI taxonomy): Eukaryota > Viridiplantae > Streptophyta > Pinopsida > Cupressales > Taxaceae > Taxus > Taxus wallichiana. Next base: position 803,260,206 of record CM031237.1, on the reverse strand, counting down.
CATGATTGTTCTCAACTTAACTCACCAGCTTTATTTTTTCTATAAATTCCCATCACTTCTCTTACAAATTTTCATCCTTTCTTCTAAGTGTGAAAAATGCTTCGTGGATTTCTTTCTACAACATGGCAGGAATGACATTAGCATCCATCTTGAAAGAGGTCTCCTCTGAATATTTGAATCAAATCTTCGACTTGACAAGCCCCAATGAGGAATTTGTGAGGATGTTATTTGATATTGCATATAATTAGGAATATTATGGGCCATTAACCGCACAAGCTATTCATGTTTCTTTTATTCAAGGATAAATAGAATCAGTCTCATCTTTTCCATCTTCTAGATGTTGTAATTTAATTTTTTCAGGTGGGAGCATTAGAAGACCCCCGAGTACTGAAGCAATTGTGGCTCAAGAGCAAGACATCTATGAAAGGTGCAATTGACAACATATTCCCTTTCATCTATAATGAAGAGTTCACTATGAAGGAGATTCCTTCAAAATCTTATGATCTTGGTGAAGGGGTTTGTATAGACACTATTCCTACTCTTTTCACAAGGTGAATGAGTTGGAACAATGTGTTTCTTCTTTGGAGAAAAGGCCCAAAAAATTTCCATCTTCTCAACCTCCTGAAGTGTAACCATCTTTTGTGCAGAAATGCAATGTTAAATTCAACTCAAACAAATTTTCCCAACCAACTTCATGGACCACTATACTTTCACTTCTAGCCAAATCAATTTTTTCTACTCATTCATCTCGTGTACAAAGAAAAACAAAGGAAATAATTTCCCACGGGTAGCCTAGATCTCCCGAACTCGGGTTTCTACTTACCAAAAGAAGATGGAATCGATGAGTATATTGGATGGCCTGTCATCACCAATCCGGCACTATGATAATTCTTCACCGGGAACTCCTCGTGCTATGATTATTTACTAATGCACAGCCTTTAGTTTGGTGGATGTAATCTGGAAACAAAACAACAACATAACACAAGAATACCATCGACTATGATAAGACAGAATGATGACAAATCTGAAATATCAAAATAAATTATAATATTAACATGAAATCACATATGATCTCACCCATGAGGTACTTCAAGTGTTATTGACTTCACTTGCCTTTCACCAAGACTATGGGAGAAACTTTACAATTACACCTCTTAATGGCTTCTTCAACACACCTTTAAACTGATGGCTTCCTTCACACACTTCCTACAATATTTCTCACTACTTCCTTCTATGCTAAATGAGGGGGGTAGCCTCTCTATTTATAGAACTTCCAGGCTTATCCATCTTATCTCTAAGATAGGATAAGAAATCCACTCTGACGAATCATATTCCATACCTTAACTCTTATCTGTACATGTAAGCTTATCTTCTAAGATAAGATAAACCTTATCATTTTACATGGGTTCCACATTTTTAGACTTTTTACAAATAAAATACACAAAATATTTATGACCTCACTCCTTGTCCTTATTACCAATATAATATTTCTAATTCCTAATCACGTAGACCCTACTTCTCTAATTACCCAAACTTTGACATTTTAACATTACCGGACCACTTACGACAAATATTTACTTTTTACAACATTCCTATTGTACTTTGACTGTTACCGTACTCCACATTATTGGCGGCACCGTACTGATGGTGTTGTTATCTTCTATCAGACGCTACTACTAATTATACTTAACAACATCATATTCCTAATACATACATTAATGAAATAGAAATTACGGAGGAAAATTTTAGTGTCGACATCTTCCCCCTTCCTAGCTTCTACTCCGTCCTCGGAGTAGACTATTCTGGTGCTTGGAAAATCTTCAACTTGTCGTGGTTGACCCATTTCGTAATGGGAGTGCCATCCAATTCCTCCAGTCGGTACGTACCATTTTCATGCACAGCTGCTATTTTGCAGGGCCCCATCCATTTTGGAAGAAATTTTCTCTGTCTTCTTTTTTGTATCTGGAATCATATACTAGAACCAATTCATTCACATGAAATGGAGACCACCGGATATTTTGATCAAAGTATTCCTTCTCGCTTCATTTTCTTCTTATGGCTTGTATACCACACCCATAGCAGATATTGCCACATTTGAAACTACACCTTCTGGTTTAGTTTTTCCTTTATTTAATGACCTTAACATAAGTGTTGAAGGGTGATCAATTTTTAAACCCAACATATTCATTACAGACTCGGTCATTACATTAACTGCAGCACCTCCATCAACTAAGACATCATGAATTGAAATACCATTACATAATACCTCAGCTTGTGGAGCATAGGGATCTGCCTCTGCCTCCAAAACAGGGACCTCAACCTCCTTCCTTCTTCGAGCATTGAGTCCACCTCGCAACTCCCGCCTCTTCTCAGAAGACATAGCCAAGAGTTGACCATATGTAATATTTGTAGGCCTTTTGGATAGATCTTCCAAGATGGAGTATGGTCCTTGCCCGTGAAATCGAAAATCCCGCACACCCAACTTTCTTCTCCTATGTTTCTTACTAGTTTCTTCTTTCATCTTCTTAGGATCATTTCCATCTTGATTATCTTTTTCTTTCTTTCTTTTTGTTACAAACACATCTACTTCATTATTTCTGCTCTTATCTACTACATCAAAAGAATTCACAGGTGCTTTTCCTTTATCATTATCTCCTTTACCAGATGTAGAAGCTCTATCTGGACAATTATACTTATAATGACCCTTTTTATAACAACCATAACAAACAACTTCAGAAATATTTCTTTTTGGACCTCTATCTCCTCCCTGAGAACTAAATTCCTTTCCTTGAAGAAGATTAATAGTTAACTGACCCATCTTTTTGAGCAGATCTTCATACTCAGTAGATGTACTAGGAGAAATATTTGTGCTCACCGGGAGTGGTTGTGGATTCTGGACCAAAGGTGCTGGTGTAGGCTCTACTTTAGCAACAATTTCTTTGGGCTCCTCTTCCATGCTTTCTTCTTGCCTTCTTACAATCTCCTTTGCTTGTTCAATGGTAGCTGGGTGGTCATACTTCACTCGTTGTCTGATCTTTGGCTTCATCCCAAGAATGAAGTGCTTACAGAGGAGATTATCCACGCCATTCATCAACCCATCCGTTAGTCCTTCCTTCCGATCTGGGCATCGAGCTTCCTCCTTAGCTCTAGAACACGAGCATGATAATCCCTTATCTTCTCCTTCTCTCCTTGGGATAGCTTTGTGATCTCGATCATGAGATCTGCATATTTCTGTTGTTCACCAAATTCTTCAAGAAAACTTTCAGTTAATAAATCCCATGAATTTTTCACATTATCACCTAGTGTTTCAAACCACCTAAGTCTTTGAACCATCCAAAAAGGTAGGAAAAAATTCAATCCATTGTTCCCTTCTTATAAGGCCATTACAAATACAAGATCGCTTAAACTCTTGAATGAAAGAAGAAGCATCTTCATTAGATTGAGTAAACATGAATCTTTCCCATTTTCAAAAGTAACCACCGTGAAATACCAACTCACAAGTACAATCAACAAGACTTATGTGTACAAATAATTGGAATCACTATACTAGAAAGTGACTTTACACCTTTCTACAAGAAAATAGAAATGACCACAAAGAACCTATGGTAAAACTTGACTTACTTCGTGGTAAAAACTAACTTTACCGTGGTAAACACTATTCATGGTAAAAAGTGAAGTTCTCGGTAAATACTATTCACGGTAAAAGTGACTTTATCATGGTAAATACTATTCCAAAAAATGAATTTACCATGGTAACTACTATTCATGGCAAAAATGACTTTACCATGGTAACTACTATGCATGTAAAGAAAAAAAGGTTACCTCTAATTGATTTTTGACTAAGTGGGAATATCTCTCCGTAAAATCCACCAACGAGGAATGGTCCCAACAACGGAGCCAAAATGTCATCACCAATCCGACACTATGATAATTCTTCACCGGAAATCCTCGTGCTATGATTATTTACTAATGCACAAACTTTAGTTTGGTGGATGTAATCTGGAAACAAAACAACAACATAACACAAGAATACCATCGACTATGATAAGACGAGAATGATGACAAATCTGAAATGTTAAAATAAATTATAATATTAACATGAAATCTGTATAATCTCACCCATGAGGTACTTCAAGTGTTATTGAATTCACTTGCCTTTCACCAAGACTATGGGAGAAACTTTACAATTACACCTCTTAATGGCTTCTTCAACACACCTTTAAACTGATGGCTTCCTTCGCACACTTCCTACAATATTTCTCACTACTTCCTTCTATGCTAAATAAGGGGGGTAGCCTCTCTATTTATAGAACTTCCAGGCTTATCCATCTTATCTCTAAGATAGGATAAGAAATCCACTCGACGAATCATATTCCATACCTTAACTCTTATCTCGTACATGTAATCTTATCTTCTAAGATAAGATAAACCTTATCATTTTACATGGGTTCCACATTTTTAGACTTTTTACAAATAAAATACACAAAATATTTATGACCTCACTCCTTGTCCTTATTACCAATATAATATTTCTAATTCCTAATCATGTAGACCCTACTTCTCTAATTACCCAAACTTTGACATTTTAATATTACCAGACCACTTATGACAAATATTTACTTTTTACAACATTCTTTTTGTACTTTGATTGTTACTGTACTCCACATTATTGGATCAGATCTTGACGGCACCGTTATCTTCTATCAAACGCTGCTACTAATTATACTTAACAACATCATATTCCTAATACATACATTAATGAAATAGAAATTAAGGAGGAAAATTTTAGTGTCGACAGTGCCTTAGGATGAATATTTAGAATTTCATTGCTATGCGGATGTATTACACCTTGACAGAGGAAATTTTCTATGCAAATATGGTTTTTGGGTAAGAGGAGTTTGTTCCAATTAAAAACAAGATTCTGAAAAAATTCTCCTTTCAATGAGGATTTTTGCTAGTGGAAGATAATTAGGTTTCCTTTTCTCTAGTATATTTTTATGTAGTTCATAAGGACATATGTAAATTTTCCATGGGATGGGGCTGCTATAGAACCCCATTTTACTTTTTCATTAATACATAAAATTTAAACTATTACATTAATTCACATCCTTCATAATCGATATAGAATTCTATTACGAAACATAAAATTCTACTATATAGTATCATGTTACATTCCTTCGTAAAATTAACAAACCAAAGTAGTGTTCAACTATTATAAAAAAGAGTATCAATTGTGAATGGATGAGAGTTAATAAGAATAAAACCTAAGCTTGTTTACTTGTAAATATGGTCACATCTTCATCTTTTTCATCTTCTTCATCTGGTTGTCTCTCTCTATATGCATCATATCTCTAGAATATTTGGATAATGTCTTCTTCATCAATTCTAACTTGGAACATGAATATCAATGCTTGCTCTCTAATTATTCCTTCAAATTTTGGCCTTGTAACATTAATTTTTCTTATTTTCTTTAACAACTTGGTCATGTGTTTCTCCAAACCAACAAACTTCTAGAAAATATCATAACTAAATATTGGATTCATTGCATCATGTTTTCCATTAACATTATTATCAAAGAATTGAAACAAATTCTCAATAGCCAATCATTATAGTTGCCTTTTTTCTCTACCACAGGGGTTTCCTAACCAATTATCAAGAGTATCCACATGCTTTGCTATCTTTTCCCTTTCTGAATGAATAATTTCATCAATTTGTTTGATATTTTTCACCCTTAATTTGATAGCTCCTTCATAATTATATTGTATTCCCCTTTATTCGGGGGAATAATATGTTCATCTTCCACTAATTGATCATCTAGTTGAGCTAATGCTTCCATTTTAGGAATAATTCCTTCCCAACAGTACAAGTCATCTTTACATTTGTTAAGTGTGTCATTTGCATCATTGAATAATTAGATAATTTATTTATAACATTCTATTGCCTCTTCAATAATATTATTTCCTCGTTGAATCAACTCCTCTTTCATCTTATCCACATCACTAGTCATTTTTATATCCCTATCAACCTCTTCTAGAATGTTATACATGTAATAACTTCTTTCCCTTCATCTACAAGTTGTACCCACTTTTGTATGTATGAGAATAATGTTCTAACTTGTTATTTTAATATCCTTTTAGACACCTTATCATCATCAACTTTATGCAACAAACCCTCAACAGCTACTGTAATATCTTGTTTTAATGTTTCTCTAGTAGGTTTCCCCAAATGAATGTGTTGAACATCATAATCACTCATTATGATTTCATCTTTTGATTTAAATGGGTGGGGGTTGTAACTATAAAAGTTAAGAACCCAATGTTCTAAAACCACATTAATCCTTAAATAATTATCTGCAAAGTTGCGGAATTTTTTTGTTTTGTTTTAAATTACAAGGGTGTCAAATCCTAACATACATTTAATTAATTCCTACCAACATTTCTACAAAGGATATAATAGGTCTAGGTTAAATGATTAAATATTCTTTATTCATTTCTAAGTTCAAATTAATTACAATCTACTAGGAAGGTGTAATAATAATTATTTTATTTGGTTAAATGTTTTCCCCCTAGTAATTAACCTTTAAACCCATATTTATTAAACCCTTATCCTTAGTTACGTTAGTTATCTTAGATTATTTTCCTTAAGTCCATTTAAATAATTACTAAAACATACTAGGTGTTGAAATAAATTACTTAACATACAAGGGTATTAAATGGCCCATTCACCCATTTACACATACCTTTAAATTATCTAAAACCCATAATATTTATTCTTACCTAACAATTGTAGGGTTGATTCTTAACCCTTGGATCAAATCAATTGTGGCCACTAGATCTTAGGGTTCCATACTAACCCTAACTATCCTTATGAAATCTTATTAAACCTTTTTCTTTTCCCTAGCCTCCTCATTTGGTCACTTTTCTTTTGTTTAATTTGCAGGTTGGAGAAATGGAAGCCATGGGAGAAAGGAAGGAAGAAGCCATGGAGGAATTCACAAAAATAAACTTAGTTTTAGTTTAGATTATGGATTTATTATTGTAATGTCTTTCATTTGAATATTGAAGGGGTTTCCACTCCAAATCTGGAGTTTTGATTTAGTTAATTCCATTTTTTTTCTTCTATTTGGGAAAAACCCTACTTCATTTTAAATCCATGAGATTGAATGCTTTAAATACCCATTTAAATATTTACAAGTTTAGAACAATGAATTTATGCCCTTATGGCTTCTGTGGTGATTTCCTCTACAAATTTGCAGGCTTAAATTTTTAATAAACTAAGTTTAAAATTTTCATAGATGTAGATTTGTATTTTCATCATCGATGATGAAATATCGCCACCCAAGAAGGTCATTGGTCCTAGGGACCACCACCCTACCTGGTGATGATTCAAAAACCACCACCTTGACTGATCAGCAATTTAGATACCACCGCTCTGCATAGGGTGGATGTCCTATTCTTTAAAAAGAACCTTCATTTCCATAATTTTCAAAAAACAAATTTTACTGAGTGTTTTAAAGATTTATCCTTAGTTTGAATTTATGTTCCTAAAGTCTCTAGTTGAAGGGTTTAACCATTTATTCATTCCATGCCTAAAATTACTAAATTTAAAGATTTTCTATTTCTATAGTAACAAGAAACACAACTATAAGATTATTTTTCCCACAAAATTGTTTTCAACTCAAAGGAAGAAATGAAACTTAATCTAATTCTAATTATCATTGTTTTCCTTTCCACAACAAAAAATGCAATCTATCAACAAGGTAACTTATTATAATTTAGTGCATCTTTTCATTTCCACTACAACCATTTACTCAAGGAAAACACAACTACTATTATACATTTAAGATTTACTAAAATACATTATTATTATTTTACACTTCTATGTTCTTCCTTCACTCTTACAAAAATGAAACTTCCACAAAGAATAATGAACTTTCTTTTTTTTCATTACAAGTAAAATTTTAAACATGATATCCATTCTAATTCATTCCTTTACATACAAAAATTTGAGGAGAAAGGAAAATACACATTCTTTAATGAACTTCCTTCAAATATAATAATACAACTTGGTAAATGAAACTTACAATGCAACATTTATTTTTAAAATACAATACTACTAGTCTTCCACCTTAAGTGGGAATTACAAGCAAGGTTTTCTCACAAAGAAGGATTTCTTTTGACTTCAAAAATACTCCAAATTTCAAATCTTCAACAAGAGCTCCACCATGTTCTTCACTTTAATCACAACAACAAAAATGGGGAGAGGAAACACTCTCCACCCAACCAATAATCCAATGAGGAGAAGAAGCTATCCTCCTCATTGGCCCCCGAGCCCCAACCAAAATGCAATAAAGGATGGATCCAACTCATGGAAACTACACAAATGCTTCAACATCATAATAAAAAATTTCACAACCATATAACACACATTCAACACAAAAGAAATAATCACAAGAATGCAAACTTTCAAAATACACAAGGCTTGAAAATGCAAAGCCAATGGAGCAAGGATCTATGGGAGATCACTTATGCCTCCCAATGGGATTAGGTGCCCACCTTAAAACCCTCCAATATACATCTCAAAACCCTACACAACTCTTATGCCTCCCTCAAGATCCTCTTATGCCTCCCACATTCTCTTATGCCTCCCTATAATCTCTTATGTCTCCCTCAAAAGAACCAAGTAAGAAATGCAAGCATTTTCTTATCCAAGGTGGGGCACCCAACCCAAATCCCTCCCAAAACATGAAATAAACTCTTATGCCTCCCTACATATAAGATCCCCATAGCCTTCTCCTACACCATACTTAGGCATTCTACCCAAGAACCCAACAAGCATACAAAACATTCACTAACATACAAATATACACATATAAAAAAAAAAAATAAAACAAGGGTGTAGTTCCTACCTTTCCATGGTAGAACTTGATCAAATAATCACACTCCAAGCTCCTTCAAGCTCAATCCAACTCCAACAAGCTCCAAAATTCAACAAGCACTCCAAAATCCTCCAACTCCAAAAAATACAAGAGCACAAATGAAATGAAGTAACCCCCAACAAAAAATAAACTTGCATATAGAAAAAGGAAAGAGGAGGGTGAGGTGGCTCCATGTAGGATGCCACATCACTTATCCTCAACTCCACATCACAAGTCAAACCTCAACCCCAATGCACAATAAATTGGTGGTTGAGAGGAATGAAAAGCCTCTTACACACACAATCCAAACCCACACCCCCTAAGGACAAAATTTAAAACCCATGTAAGAAAAGTGCAATAAATGTCACTTTTTGTCTTACAAAAACACATAATGGGGTCTATTTTTGACCCCCAATCCATAGGTAGGGTTGGTATATGAAATTAAGAGGTGTGGGACAAGCTTAGCTTGTCCCACAAGCCTCCAAAAATGGCCCTTAAGCCCAAATCTGAAATTCCAAGGTAAGGTAGAGTGTACAACACTCAAAGTCACTTACACTCAATCAAAATCACATAGTCCAAAAGACCAACAACTCTAATAAATGACTCCATTTTTCACATCCCCAAATAACTTAATAACATGATTAAATTACTTAATAAAAGCACATTAATCAACAATGATTAAAATAAATTACATCACAAATAAATCACATACTCTACAATAAATAAAAGAAAAAGGGAAAGAATTGCACACATGCCCATGGTCACAATTGAGGTCATCCCCCATGGGGACCCCCTAACAAATAAAAAAAAAAAACATTACACAAGTTTTCATGGTGACCTTCATTATATCCATCTAGTATTCCGCTGTGTGGTTGGTCTCCAATCCCCCTTTTGATTGTTGTGATATAATTACCTGCAAAATCACACAATACCTCCTTCGGCCTCATGGCGCATCAAAACATCAAAGATAAAATATACACATATATCAATAACCATCCTCATATAGCTAAATCATCATCTCAACTAAACAATGTTATCATTTGTCTAAAATTTCAACAACATCTCAATTCTATCTTTTTATCAATATCAACAAGATCACAAGATTAGTTCAAAAGCTAAATCCTAGTCAACATGATGAGAATTCCAAATGTCAGTAATATATATATGCCAACAACACATCATCATCATCAATATAAAATGTCTCTCTATGTATCTAAGAATCCACACAAATCATACTATGAATCACAATCCATCAATAATCAGAATATCTCTATCATCTAACATCATGCTAAACCAAAATGATACAATAATATCCATGTCTATAGTCAATAGTAATCAAAATCAAAATATAATAAGTGTCAAGAGAGAGTGGGCACTACATCCCCCTCCCCTTAGACTCACTTCCTCCTGGAAGTCACTGAAATAGGTGTGGAAACTAGACTCATAGTAACGTAAGCATCCTCCCATGTAGTAGCAGTCTCAGTCTCATCATACCTATCCCACTAGACTCACACCTGATCAATTCTCATCCTCAAAGCCTAGGTCCTGCTCTAAAATACACATGGCTCCACCATCATCTTCCCCTGCTCCTACACCTGCAATGTGGTCCAATCCAATACATGAGATGGATCTGGGATATATCTCCTAAGAATATATACGTGAAACACATCATGCATGTGAGACAAGATGGGTGGCAAGGCTAGATGATAAGCTAAGGGACCGATCCACTCTAGATCTCGAATGGACCCACAAATCTAGGAGACAACTTAGAGCCTTTTCCATAATGGATAGGACTCTTATGAGGTCTGACACAAGAAACACCTTCGTGCCCACCTCATAACTACAGTCAACTCTCCTCTGATCTGCATACTTCTTCTTCCTCTTGTGCCTCCTGCAACCTCTGACGAATCAAAACAACCTATTGCTCCATGTCCTGTAAAAAAGCTGGGCCAATAGATACTCTATCCTCAAGTCTATCCCAACTCAAAGGTGTCCTGCACTCCCTACCATAAATGCCTAAAAAGGTGTCCATCCCAATCAACTCTAAAAAATTGTTGTTGTAGGAAAACTCCACCAAATACAAGTACTCCTCCCACTTTGACTGATGATCCATGACATACATCCAAAGCATGTCCTCTAAAATCTGATTCACCCCTCTTCCATTCCATCTATCTCTGGATGATAGGTTGTGTTGAAGTTGATACTCATCCCAAGGGCCTACTGCATGGTAGTCCAAAAGTGTGATGTGTATAAGGATCATGGTCACAAATGATCTTCCATGGAATCTCATGTAAGTCTAACAATCTCATCCAGTACACTCTCACTACTACACTAGTATATATAGTGGTCTTCACTAGAGAAAAATGAGCCACTTTCATCAATCTATCCACCATGACCATGATGGCATCATGGTGGTATCTCAATGTCGGTAGCCCTACTATGAAATCCATGGAAATGGTGTCCCATTTCCACTCCGAGATAACATGTGGGTAAAGAAGGCCAGTTGGATGTTGATGCTCGGCCTTCACCCTCTGACACTCTAAACAACATGTGACAAAAAAATGAGCTACATCTCTCCAAAGACCTCTCCAATGGTAAAGTTTTCTCAAGGTGGCATGCATCTTCTTCACCCCTGGATGGGCTGAATAAGGTGCATGATGAGCCTCTACCAAGATATCCTATCTCAAACCTCCATCCCTAGGTACATAGATCCAGCCTCTTGTGTTGAGAATCCATCTAAATCTAATGTAAAACCATCAAACTTCCCCTCAAGGGGTCTCTGAGACTCAATCTCTGATCTAGTTGCAAGGTAGAAACTATCATGAGGAAGCTTTGCACAAAAATCCTACTCTCTGTAAATTTACCCACTGAAGTAGCCATAAACCAAATGTCTTCATCTACTCAGAGCATCGAAAAAATTCTCTTCCCTTCACATGCTCTATCTCCATGTCATACTCACATAACAAACTCCATCCAACACCACTTGATGAGCATTGAGATTGGGTTACGTGAAGAGGTGACGTAAGCTCAAATGGTCTGTCCTAAGAATAAATCTCCTACCAAGAAGGAAATGTCTCCATCAAACCAAAGCATGCACAACTACTACAAGCTCAAGGTCATGAGTTGATAATTGAGCTCATGATCTTTGAGTTTGTGAGACTCAAAGGAAACCACACATGGCCCTCCTGCATCAATACACCTCCTAGTCCTACCAAGGAAGCATCTGATACAAATGAAAAACTCTCCATGTGGATCTGGCACTACAAGAATCGGTGTTGACATAAGGCATCCCTTCAATGTACTGAAGGCCTTCTCACATCCATCGACCAAAAAAATTCTTCCCTTTCCACTAAGGGAAGTGATGGGGTGTGCAATCCGAGAAAAGTCTTGAACAAATATCCTATAGTAACCTGCCAACCCCATGAAACTACACACTTAGTCACACTAGTTAGCATGGGCCAATCCATAATAGCTCTAATCTTGGAAGGATCGATGGTGATACCTTCCCCAGAAATGATGTGACCCAAGTACTTGCACCTCTACTAAAAAGAATGCACACTTCTCCAGGTTCCCATAAAGTTGTTGCTCACGAAAGACACTACAAAACCTATCAAAGGTGCTCCTCATGCTCCTCACGTGTACATGAGTAAATAAAAATTTCATCAAGAAAAATGAGCATGAAGTGATCTAAAAATTCTAGAATACCCCATTCATCAAACTCATGAATACTACGGGGGGGCATTCATTAGACCAAAAGGCACTACTATGTGAACTCGTAGTGGCCATATATCTCGTATGAAAGGTTGTCTTATGAATATCTTCCTCCATGATCCTCAACTGATGGTATCTAGACTTAAGATCTATCTTAGAAAATATTGTGGCCCCTTTCATCTGATCAAAAAAATCATCAATACGTGGAAGGGGGTAATGATTCTTGATCATTACTTTGTTCAAATTGATGATAATCAATACACAAATCATAGAGATCCATCCTTCTTCTTTACAAAAATCACCAGTGCACCCCAAGGGGATACACTAGGATGAATTAGGCCTTTCTCTAGAAGGCCCTCAAGCTTACAACTTGAGCTCACAGAGCTCAGGGGTAGTCATCCTATAAGGTGCTCATGAGATAGGCTCTGCTCCTTGGAACCAAATCAATGTGAAAATATATCTCACATGGGGGAGGTAACCCCAAAGCTCCCCTAGAAAGACATCTAAAAACTCCCTCAAGATATGATGATCATCAAGTGATGGCCCACTAGACTCATCCTCTATCTTGTCACTAACCATGATAACATACAAATGGAAACCTCATCGTGCACACCACTTAAGCTTGCATATAGTAGATATGGTGCGAATAGAGGTGGGTCTCCTAACTCCCAACTATCACTGACTCCACTCCCAAATCATCTACACATGATATTACCTTACTATAACAATCAACCCTAGCCCTATGTGTAGATAACCAATCCATGCCCAAAATAATCCCATAGGAACCCAAAGAAGGATACAAAGATCCAAGGTCATGGAAAAGGGTCCTAGGTCAACTATGCACTCCTTGACTAAGGAGTCCACTATGAGCTTGGCTCTAAAAGCCATCTCCACATCCCAACTATGGCTCTTCCTAACTACCACCAACCTACATCACTCTACTACAAATGGGGAAATAAAATAATCTGAGGAACCTGAATCAAATAAAATAGGAATAGAAATGCCATCAATGCTACCTATCATCTCAATCACCATGCTCTGGTGCTCTTCCTAGTGGTTCTCAACCACTATATATATCCTGATGGCTCCTAGCCATGTCTCCTATTATAGGCTCTAAAACCGGTGCCTTACCCTTGTTATTAGGGTTCTTGAGGGCACTCTCTCTAATGATGCCCAAGTACTCCACACCCATAAAACTACTAGGTCCCCTCCAATGAGAAGTGGCTCTCTAGGTACTCTAGTGGTCTTATGTCATGGATCCTGATGATCCTACTATGGATATTGGTGTCACTTGCTTGATGAGCTCTTGTTGATTGAGCTCTAGGTGGTGCTTGAGTCCTGACTGGTCCCCTAGGAGGAGGCCCCATACTATCCCCTCTGAGCATCGAATCTCTATGGAGGCCTAAATGGAGGAGTGAGTTCTCTATTGTTGCTACTTCTACTAGGTGGTGGTTGTGGTGGTGGCATGAATGAAGACTATGTAAAACCATGTCCACCACGAGGAGAGGAGGAGATGACCCCCTCTCTTATCTCTTATCATCATCTAGCTTGGATATGGCTCTCACACTCTATCTCTATCTCTGCTACGTGCATCTTCCCCCTAGTCTCCTCCATAATGTAGGCCTTCTCAATGGCCTCTGCTAAGTCTCTAGGGAAATGAATGCATACTTCCCCTCCAATGTCTAGGTTCAGGCCCCTATGAACTTGTGGATCCTCACCTTTCTCCTCGCATATAGTCTACATACTAAAGTAGGTCTAGGAAATGACTCTCATACTCTTCCACTATCATGGATGCCTGACGTAGGTCATGGAACTCATCTATCCTCTACTGAATGAACCTCCTGACAAGTATCTACTCTCTAAACCACTCCTCAAGAGCTCCCAAGTGACTGTCTTAGAATCCACATGGAGCTTCTACTCCTCGGTCCTCCACCAAACCCCAGCTCCATCTCTCAGAAGGTGGATGGAAACATGAGCCTTCATGTTGTTGGTACATGACATAGCTTGAAGCATCCGCTCAAGCTGACCAACCATGCCTCTTCCTAAAATCCTCCAGTGTCCCCAAAATGAGATGGATGGAGTTTCAGGATCTCTCTGATGTGATCTTCCATTGTAGACTATCTCTACCCTCTAGGTCTCTCAACATGATCATCATGCTACCTAGGGCTCCTAGATCTGTCCTTGTGTCTGTAGCCCTTGTCTCCATGACCTCTCTGTGGTGAATCTCATCTGAATGACTCCACATGGGAGTTCTCTTCCCTATGCTCATCACTATGTCGGAAGGTGCACAGAGCCTCTACTGATGGCTCTCTACTTGTTTGTGTCTCCCCTCCCAAGGATCCTCCATGTATATATAATTAACATCCTATAACGTCTGAAGTATCTGAGGTAATATGGCTACTACTTGCTTGATCTAGGGGTGGTAAGTCTAGGTCCACATGTAAGAACCCCTCATCTGGTCCACACTCCTCCTACATAGACCAAGGTGAGAGTTAGTTTATTATTCTAGATTTTGTTTTAGTTTTTCTAGGTTTTCTTCATTTAAAATATCATGCAAGTTGTGTGATCTAGGTTTAGAGTTGCGTTATGTTTTCTTTGTTATGTCTTATGTTTCCAAGTGTGCCCGAGGTCCAAGTGTTGAACCCATGGCTCTGATACCAAGTGTAACACCACAAATTTGACATTCTAAAACCACATTAATCCTTAAATAATTATCTGGAAAGTTGCAGAATTTTTTTTTTGTTTTAAAAAGTTACAAGGGTGTCAAACCCTAATATACATTTAATTAATTCCTACCAAAAATTACTACATTTCAAAGGATAGATCCAGTCTAGATTAATAATTAAATATTCTTAATCTATTTCTAATGTCAATTTAATTATCATCACTAGATAAGTGTTCAATAATTCCTTTCACTAGGTTAAATAGTTTCCCCTTTAGGAATTAACATTCAAACCCATATTTATTAAACCCTTATCCTTAGTTACCTTAGTTCTCTTAAATTATTTTCCTTAAAGTCCATTTAAATAATTACTAAAACATACTAGGAACTAAAATAAATAACTTAACATACAAGGGTATTAAATGGCCCCATTCACCCATTTACACATACCTTTAAATTATTTAAAAACCATAATATTTATTCTTACCTAACAATTGTAGGGTTGATTCTCAACCCTTGGATCAAATCAATTATGGCCACTAGATCTTAGGGTTCCATACTAACCCTAACTATCCTTATGAAATCTTATTAAACCTTTTTCTTTTCCTAGCCTCCTCATTTGGTCACTTTTCTTTTGTTTAATTTGCAGGTTGGAGAAATGGAAGCCATGGGAGAAGGAAGGAAGAAGAAGAAGCCATGGAGGAATTCACAAAATCAAGCTTAGTTTAGTTTAGGTTATGGATTTATTATTGTATTGTTTTCTTATTTGAATATTGAAGGGTTTCCACTCCAAATCTGGAGTTGTTATATTTAGTTAATTCCATTTTTTTTTTTCTATTTGGGAAAAAACCTACTTCATTTTTAATCCATGAGATTGAATGCTTTTAAATACCCATTTAAATTTACAAGTTTAAACAATGAATTTATGCCCTTATGGCTTGCTGGTGATTTCCTCTTTAAATTTACAGGCTTAAATTTTTAATTAAACTAAGTTTAAATTTACATAGTCGTGGAATTTTATTTTTCCACCATCGTGATGAAACTCCACCACCCAAAGTAGGTCGATGGTCCTGGGACCACCCTACCTAGGTGACGATTCACAAACACCTTTTTTCTTGCATGCATGGGTTTAGAGACCACCCTCTTATAGGGGTGTCCTGTTCTTTTAAAAAAAACCATTCATTTCATAAATTTTCCAAAAAAAAGTTTTACTAGAGTGTTTTAAAAATTATCCTTAGTTGAATTTATGTTCCTAAAGTCTCCAGTTGAAAGGTTTAACCATTTATTCATTCCATGCCTAAAATTACTAAATTTAAAGATTTTCTATTTCTATAGTAATAAAAAACAACAACTAAAGATTATTTTTCCCAAAAAAAATTTTTCAAGTTCAAGGTAGAAATGAAAACTTAATCTAATTCTAATTATCATTGTTTTCCCTTTTTACAAAAAATGCAATCTATCAACAAGGTAACTTATTATAATTTAGTGCATCTTTCATTTCTACTACAACCATTTACTCAAGGAAAAAAACAACTATTATACATTTAAGATTTACTAAAAATACATTATTATTATTTACAACTTCTATGTTCTTCCTTTATTCTTACAAAAAAATGCAACTTCCACAAATAATAATGAACTTTCTTTTTTTTTTTCATTACAAGTAAAATTTTAAACATGATATCCATTCTAATTCATTCCTTTACATACAAAAATTTGAAGAGAAAGGAAAATACACATTCTTTAATGAAATTCCTTCAAAATATATTACAACTTAATGTAAATGAAACTTACAATGCAACATTTTTTCTTTTAAATACAATACTACTAGTCTTCCACCTTAAGTGGGAATTACAAGAAAGGTTTTCTCACAAAGAAGGATTTCTTTTTGACTTCAAAAAATGCTCTCAAATTCCAAATCACCAACAAGAGCTCCACCATTTCTTCACTTTAATCACAACAACAAAAATGGGGAGAGGCAACACTCTCCACCCAACCAATAATCCAATGAGGAGAAGAAAGCTATCCTCCTCATTGGCCCCAAGCCCCAACCAAAATGCAATAAAGGATGGATCCAACTCATGGAAACTACACAATGCTTTCAACATCACAATACAAAATTTCACAACCATTTCAAACACATTCAACACAAGATACAATCACAAAAATGAAACTTTCAAAATACACAAGGCTTGAAAATGCAAAGCCAATGGAGCAAGGATCTATGGGGAGATCACTTATGCCTCCCAATGGGATTAGGTTCCCACCTTAAAACCCTCCAATATACATCTCAAAACCCCTACACAACTCTTATTCCTCCCTCAAGATCCTCTTATGCCTCCCACATTCTCTTATGCCTCCCTACAATCTCTTATGTCTCCCTCAAAAGAACCAAGTAAGAAATGCAAGCATTTTCTTATCCAAGGTGGGGCACCCAACCCAACTCCCTCCCAAAACATGAAATAAACTCTTATGCCTCCCTACATATAAATCCCCATAGCCTTCTCCTACACCATACTTAGGCATTCTACCCAAGACCCAACAAGCATACAAACATTCACTAACATACAAATATACACATATAAAAGAAAACAAATAAAACAAGGGTGTAGTTCCTACCTTTCCATGGTAGAACTTGATCAAAGAATCACACCTCCAAGCTCCTTCAAGCTCAATCCAACTCCAACAAGCTCCAAAATTCAACAAGCACTCCAAAATCTCCAACTCCAAAAAATACAAGAGCACAAATGAAATGAAGTAACCCCAAAAAAAACAAATAAACTTGCATATATAGAAAAAGGAGAGAGGAGGGTGAGGTGGCTCCATGTAGGATGCCACATCACTTATCCTCAACTCCACATCACAAGTCAAACCTCAACCCCAATGCATAATAAATTGGTGGTTGAGAGGAATGACAAACCTCTTACACACACAATCCAAACCCACACCCCTAAGGACAAAATTTAAAACCCATGTAAGAAAAGTGCAATAAATGTCACTTTTTGTCTTACAAAACACATAATGGGGTCTATTTTTGACCCCCAATCCATAGGTAGGGTTGGTATATGAAATTAAGAGGTGTGGGACAAGCTTAGCTTGTCCCACAAGCCTCCAAAAATGGCCCTTAAGCCCAAATCTGAAATTCCAAGGTAAGGTAGAGTGTACAACACTCAAAGTCACTTACACTCAACTCAAAATCACATAGTCCAAAAGACCAACAACTCTAATAAATGACTCCATTTTTCACATCCCCATATACTTAATAACATGATTAAATTACTTAATAAAGCACATTAATCAACAATGATTAAATAAATTACATCACAAATTAAATCACATACTCTACAATAAATAAAATAAAAAGGAAAGAAATTGCACACATGCCCATGGTCACAATTGGAGGTCATCCCCCCATGGGGACCCCTAACAAAAATAAAAAAAAAAACAAAATTACACAAGTTTCATGGTGACCTTCATTGTATCCATCTAGTATTCCGTTGTGGTTGGTCTCCAATCCCCTTTTGATTGTTGTGATATAATTACCTACAAAATCACACAATACCTCCTTCGGCCTCATGGCCACATCAAAAAACATCAAAGATAAAATATACACATATAAATCAATAACCATCCTCATATAGCTAAATCATCATCTCAACTAAACAATGTTATCATTTGTCTAAAATTTCAAAACATCTCAATTCTATCTTTTATCAATATCAACAAGATTACAAGATTAGTTCAAAATCTAAATCATAGTCAACATGATGAAGAATTCTGAATGTTAGTAATATATATACTAACAACACATCATCATCATCAATATAAAATGTCTCTCTATATATCTAAGAATCCACACAAATCATACTATGAATCACAATCCATCAATAATAAGAATATCTCTATCATCTAACATCATCTAAACCCCTTTAATAGCTAATGTTTAGTAGAGATATTTTCCTAAGTTGGAACATTGGTGAGTTGTTATTTCATCAATTATTCTTCTTGTTTTTAGTAAACCTGGACCCATCAGCTGATTTTTTACCCTTGTCATCAATTTTCACATTTTGTTTGTCATCGGTCTCCATTGTTTTAGTGGCTTATTTTGTAGTCCCCACCATAGCTTTCTTTATAGGATTTGAACCCTAAATTGAATAATCACCCTTTATAATCTCTACTTCCTTTGGAGAGTGACTCTTAGTAAATACAAAGTTCTTCGTAGATGTTCCACATGCAATTCCTTGAATCAATGATTCATCTACTCCTATAATTGTTGAACTTTTTAGTATGGAAAATTTTCACTTGAACCTCTCCTTCATTAGTTGATGGCTGGAATGCTTCCTTCGATTGTTCATATATCTAAGAAACATCCTCACCTTTTACCATATATTTTTTAATTTTTACATCACAAGGTTCAAGAAAGGACATGTTCCCAACTATATATGTTTCCATTACCTCAATTGGTCTTCTCACTTGTTCATGTGATTGACTATATTGAGGTAAATCTTGACCCTTGGATTGCATTGCACTTGATTCCACTATCACCTTGTCTATCATAGGTTTATTGGACATGGGAAGACTATGAATTATTTGTTCTTGAGATAATGTTTTCACTATTTCCTTGAGAGTCAAAACCGCAGCTATAACTTCTGGTTATACAGGTGGATCAACTTAAATTACTCCTTGATTATTTGATGGTATTTCCTATTTTGAAAATGTGGTAAAAATTTATCTTGTTCCTTGGTGAGTGGGATTAGATAAATAAATTCATGCTCTCTATATCTATGCTTTTTCGATACATGGCCACTTTCCTTCATTGAAATACTAGTTTCCCTTACCAAAGGTAGTATTATCTTAGTTTTCTTCTTAGCTCTCTCAAAGTGCTTGACATGTGGTGCTTAAATTTCTTTGGCACTCAATAATTTGGATTGAAGGTCAACACTTGCTAAGGTTCCCCTCATCATCTTCCCAGTGCTAGATGATCCTGGCAGTATTTTTGTGGGAGTTCTCTGCTTTTTTAGACCAGCCATTTTAGCTTGTATAGGAAATCCTTGGGTAACAGGGGCCTTATACATATATTTAAAAAGAATTTATTTTATATTCTATTTCAAAGTAGACATAGTAGTTTTGGTGCCACTAGTGGCAACAATCCATTTATCAATAATAATTGAAGTGAGTTTCTTGGTAGGTCATGGAGGATTTCATCCTTCTAATGAATCAATCTTATCAACTCCTTTTAAAAGATGAATATCCTCCATCAAGATTCCAAAATCTTTGAAATCATTCAATACTTTTGTATTTTGGATGGAAAAATACATACCCTTCTTCTGCAACTAGTTTAAGGTCCTTCTCATCACATTAACAATTCTTTCATATGGATTGTCTAATTCTTTTTCATCCTAGGCTATGGGAGCAATTGGTTGTGCCTCAATATTTTGATCAATATAGTATTGACTCACTTTCTATTGATCATCTTCTACTCCTTGAGGTACTACAACAATCTTGAAGTCAATAATCTTCCTAAGAGTCATCCTTGAGAAATCTCTAAGTCTAACTTCTTCTTCATCTCTGTAATTCATCCAGTAATGCTCAAGCAAGGTTCATGTTCATATGAACTCCCTAAATCTGAGCTAATAACCCATTTGATGTCATATTGGGATCTTGGTTTAAATTTTTCCATTTCAAATCTTTCCATCTCTTCTTATAGCAATCTATCTTTAGCAATGGAGGGGCAGGAATACCTCCCAATCCTGATAGGAAATTTAATATTGGTCTTATGCTTTCCTGCAATTAATTTTTGTACTAGTGCTAATTGCCTTGAAAGATAATAGAATTCCTACTTGGCATATACATATCTAGGTAATTTACATGGTTTCCCATCAAATCCAATATCTTTAATGTAAGTGAAAAACTTGTGTTGAATGAAGAAGTAACCATAATCTAGTATTACATTCCTATCTTCTTTAGATATTTTGTACTACTCCCATTCATACTTTAAAAGACATATCATATGTGAAAACATTGCATCATTTACTTGCCTTACATTTCGTTTTGAGTTATTCGAGACATAGCTAGCGATAGACCTCATATACTTTACTATCTTTGAAGTGCACCTTTTTTGGAGGCCAGTGAAAATATTATGACCTACAATATTGTAAATTAAGTATGACATCATATAAAACTCAATGTTATCAGTGGCATCCATGTTGATTTTTTTGGCTAATTAAAAGAGTTGTGTGTGAATTGATGTAGCTATGAGTGTTTCCCAACAAATAATTCCTTTTCTCTCTAAGATAACCCATATATATGGACACATCCACTCTTTGAATTCAGTGGTCATGTTAACCCATCCATTCTACTTAATAACAAAATTATGTCTTCCAATTCCTTAAAAATTTTGATCGACCAAGATTTTAGGAATTCTTGTGGTAGCCTACCTATTTCACAACAAAAATTAATATTCATGATTCTCGCATCATAATCATTAAGGTATGAATGTATGTTTATTATTACTATTCTTGAAATTTTAGGTAGCCTAGACATTAATCTAAATTATTTGGGTGTTAGGATTAATTATCCTTTACGACTTCTATCCAAGAATTCTATTTTTATTGGATCATAATTGTCAAAAAAATCCTTACAAGTTATAGGAAATGCATCAAGGGGGAAACACGGTAACTAGGGAAATGTGGCTCTCCATAATAGCTTCCATGAATTCATTTTTATTGGGATCATGGAGCCTTTGTAGAAAATCATCCAAATAAGTGTTTAAAAATTTGTGTCTACGAGTTTATCTAGATTATCGGTAATATTGGACGTAACGTGGAATCTTGATTCCATGGACTTCATTCTATATGATATTAATTTCCCCCTAGTTTCGTAAAAAAATCATAAATCAAATGAGAATACCATGAATTTAATGCTAGATCTTACTCGCTTCTTATGCAAAATCAGTGAAATTATCTGCTTCTTATGCAACTTCAAGTTCTTTAGCTCGATGCTACTACTTCACAATTAATATATCTTCACTTTCTCATAAATTAGCAATTTTAGGGCATCCAAATCTCTACATGCATTGGTAACAATTCAAAATGTTTAAAAACTTTTTTGAAAACTCTTCCTTGATTCATGTAAGATGCATTAATTACGGAATCCATAAATGCATTACATCCTAGCCATCCAATTTTCCCCCTTCGTTTGAATGAGGACCATCCACGTGGCTCAATCAAGGGATTTTCGGGATTAGGGAGTCTTTTTTACATTTTTTCATTACGTTTCAAATGAGTGGAAATCTATTAATTTGACCCAAATGTGTACCCATTGAATTTTTTTGAGAAAGAGACACATGTCCTAGGTGGGCTTCGAAGATTTCTTTGCATTTTGAACTCAATCGACGATTGATTCAAAAGTGCATTATTAACCAGATTGCCAACTCCTATCCCATTTTGACTCATATTCCTTTTTAGGAGTGGGGTCAAATTATCCTTTTGCATTATTTGACTCAAATATTCATGGGAATATTCATCTGTATTTGGGGCTAGGTTTGTACTTTACAATTACTATGCGAATTGTGTAATTTTGTAAACAAAGCTTGTTGCAATGTAACCAATGGAGATATTCCATGTGTCTTCAAATGGTGGAGGAGAATATGCAATTTACAACGAAGATCTAAGGGATGATATTAAGGAGGGATTGACATATTAAACATGATCAAATTTGAATAAAACAAAAGATATATATATATATATATATATATATATATATGGAATTCAAAAAGTTATTGAACTATAATAACTATGGTAGGGAAATAACTATACCATGATCGAAGAATGTTTTTGGGAAAAATCTATCTTGAATCTAAGTCTCCCTTAATCCTAAGATTTCATCTTGACATCACGTTAGATTCACTTGTGTAGCAAGGGTAAATTTTAAACATTGAATAAGCATTTGGGAAGCATAATCTTAACATAAGAATGAGAGAATTAGGATCTTTGTATGCAATTTGAAATATGGAAAATACTTATGTAAGTTATGGAGATTGTCATAAGGGATAAAGAGCCAACTTAAATGGTTGGACATTAAGTTGAATGTGAAATGAATTTAAGAACCAAAGATGTGAAAAAGGACAAAATTATACTTACATAATAATGTTATTGGAATGTTAATCGTAACCTAGATGTAACCATGGTAATGATGTGTTGTGGGTTTGTCAATCCTTAAGTCCCTTTTCTTGTGGTTGAGTTATTGCTAGCATTTGATTCATTGGAGAAAGTGTGTCATCAACATGTATATGGTGTTTTCGTGTGTCTATGTGAGTCGATGACTTATGTAAGTGTCTTGTGCTTTGTTGAGTTTCTCTTCTTGAAGCCTTGTGGTGTTGTGTAGTGAGCAATGTAAGTCAAAAAAAAAAATTATCCTAGTATTTTATTGTTATATTTCTGTGTGTAAAATGTGGGTGTTACAACAAACCACAATCTCATATGCAAGAGTTTAAATCATTATGCATCCAATAAAAGGATTCAGAATCGCATTATCATAAGACAATTATAAGTTTCTTCAGAAGAAAAAGGTTGCATTCACATGAGATTTATAAAGGAAATAATTCAACAAGTTGTAGATCACAAGATAAAATGACACATTCATAAATGAAGAAACATTCATAAATGACATATGTTATAATCAAAGCATAGAATTGCAACTACATGTTCACTTTCATATTTTAGAGTATGATTTCAGAGAAGGAAAGGATATGCATCCAATAAGACATCATTTTTCAGATCAATTTACAAGAAAAAGTGTTGCTACAAGTTGTTTTTTTAAGTATTTCACAATAAATCAATTGCGAGATATCATCAATAGCATGTGAGTGTTCAAGCATGATTTCTAGCACATAAGATGCGTAAATGCAAGTTTCATATTTGCATTGTCAAGGATCATTAAAATTTAAGTATGCATTTCAACCTTCAGCAAAAAATGACGATTTATAATGCAAGGAAGTATGCAACAGGATCATCAAAAGAGATGTTTATGAGTTCTTACAAGAAAACATGATGCCAGAAGCTACATGCATAACATCCATATAAATTTTGAAAACATTTATCATATTTTTCAAGCATAATTGTACAAGAGAACATTTTAAGAATGAGAGGAAAAACATTTAAATGAGAAATTCAACACATCAAGAAGGCTACAAAATTTGGAAGTATAACAACATGGCAGCCATATAGGAACAAAATTGAATGAATGTGAAGTACAAGATTGTATCCAATTTTAAGCATACAAGTGCAACAAATAATCTTTATAGTAGGATGAGGAAGGGATAAGATCTTTATCAAATAATATTACAAAATCCTAGTTTAAACTATATGGGATGATGAAATCCTTTAAAATAGTCCTGAAGATGCATTGTTTTTAGAGTCAATTTTTTTCTTCAGCCCATTCATATTAGATAAGGAAGAATAAGTTCATACTTCTCATTAAAATCCAACAATTCAAAAATCGTAATGGATCAGCTTAAACATTAGGGAGCATTTCATATTAATTAAGATGACGAAAGCATGAATGATTTACATAACAAACATACAATTGATAAATGAAAAATCCAATTAACAGAGTATCAACATGAAGTAAAGACACTTGAGCCTTAATTAATTTGAGTTAATATAAAAAATAACATCATAATGAACATGATTAATGCATTTACATATTTACATTTAAGCAAAGTGCTACAAAGGTGAGTTACATAAGACATAATTTGAGCTCGGTGGTTAAGCACAAGGCAAGGAATGAAACCCGACTCGGAAGGATTCGTGCTCAACTCAGTTGATTGAGGTAACCCGAGAAGATCATATAAGAAATAAACGATGTGGCAAAACTTAATACCCAAATCTA
This sequence comes from Taxus wallichiana var. yunnanensis, assembly GCA_018340775.1. Taxonomy (NCBI): domain Eukaryota; kingdom Viridiplantae; phylum Streptophyta; class Pinopsida; order Cupressales; family Taxaceae; genus Taxus; species Taxus wallichiana. Next base: position 803,235,025 of record CM031237.1, on the reverse strand, counting down.
GAATGCCAAAACATAAGAGCAAATGGATAGAAAATGAGCCAAGTAGAATTAATACAGAGCTACAAATATCACGAGATGAGAATACAATGGTGATCTAGGATTGAATAGGGTAATAACAAAGCCTCCAAAATGGATCTTAAATATGCCTAGCTCAGAAAAGAAAGGAACAACTCCATGTGTTACAAAAATATGAGCTCAAGCATAGAAACCTTGATCTAGAAAATCCCACATCAAACGTTTGATACTCCGCAAGCACAAGGAAACATACAGTCCAAAGTTTAAATCCATCCCAGTTTTCAGATCATAACAGATCTAGGAAACTAAAGGCTTACCAATTTTGAAATACAAGTTATGGGAAAAACCATCACACTACAACCAGTTCTAAAAAAAAGAATTGACAATGAAAAACACATAATACGAAACCATGTAATGTAATCTAGATCTGCTCAATGAAGCTCAACCCACAAAGTCAACTTGAGCAATGAACCATAAGTGATATAATATATCTTCAACAAATCCATTTGAAAACTTGTTCTCATGAGAATAATATCAACTATAGGAGTTAAAATCACCAAGTTTCTAAGAAATGACAAGTTTAGAGAAATGAAGAATGCAAACTTACCTTAATGAACAAAGAGTTGTTGTTAAAAAGGGATAAAGATCTAACTAAAAACCTCATTGATCTCTTTACCCTATAACAAACTCATAGTAAAAGAGATCTATATTAAAGCATCTTGGAGTGACGACGGGGTTTGAGAAACCAATGTCTTCTCTCGATGACTACAAGATCACAACGGATACGCAAATCCCACAAAGCCCAAAAAAATACAAAAGATATGGGAAAATATAATAAAATGGAGGCTTACCAACAAGAACCTAAAAGTACAAATCTATGGCGAGTTCATCGGTTCAAGCCGGGAGTAAAATGGAGACCGAACTATTCAAAATCCTCCCAAAATGAAACATGTAACAAAATAGAGAGTTCAAGATAATTTTAGTTGAAACCAAGTTTAAAATAGAACTCCAAAGCACAAAGAGGGATCTCGAGTTGTAGAAAATCTGCATTATTATACAACAAATAACATAAAAGAAATAAACAGAATACTTAAATAACTTTCATAAATAGATGAATATTCGAACCAGCACTGTTGTGCATAATCTCCATTAATAAAACCTTCATCATACTCAGAGCTTCAACTCTTTACAATCAAGTTGTGTGTGCAGCTGTGTGCTTTCAATGCAAATCCTTCCTTGCTTGTGCAGATTTCACACCTTTGTGTGTGCATACAAAGCAATTACAATTGTTGTTATTTAAATAGAATAACTCACCCACTAATAGCTCTTTAACTGAGCATTCTAAATCTAAACTCATGCTTTAAAATAGTTGCATGCTATGCATGAATTAAAACAGATTTATTTGAATTAAATCTAATGATAAAAATAGGATAAAGCTAACTTAACTAAAGCAAAATAAAACAAGACTAAATCTAAAATTAGCTTTCCTAAAAAGCTATGGTTGGAATTAAATATGCAACACATGCATATTTCCAATACTCCTCCTTAATTTCTAACTGTATCTTTCACTCTTCTAGAGTTGTGTTTGCTTTTTCAAATCTGCCATGTGTAGGATCACAAACTCCCAAACAATCTCTCAAATATTCAAAACTTCTTTTGCTAAAGCCTTTTGTAAAAATGTCTGCAAACTGATCTTTGGATCTACAAAATTCAAGATGAATTTCCTTGTTGTTTACCAGCTCCCTGATGAAATGATACCTTGTATCAATATGCTTGCTCCTCTTATGAAAAACATGATTTTTGGAGAACGCTATGGCTGAGTTGTTTTCACAAAAATTGGTGTAGCTTCCTCTTGTTTCTGTTGTAAATATGTCAACACTCTTCTCATCCAAACAACTTGACATGTTGCTCTTGTTTCTACTACATACTCTACTTCTACTGAAGATAACGTGACAATGGGATGCTTCTTTGATGCCCATGAAACCACTCATGTTCCAAAGTGAAAATTATAGTCGGATGTGCTTTTCCGATCATCTATACTTCCAGCACTGTCACTATCTATATAACCAATTAGTTTGAACTCATCTGAAATTTAATAAAGAATTCCATGATTTCCTATTCCATGTACATATATCAAAATTCTTTTTCCAACTTGCCAATGTGAATCTTTTGGAGATTCCATGAACCTTGATATGAGGCTCACACCATACATAATGTCAAGCCTTGTGGCTGTCAAATACATAAGACTTCCAACCAACTTTTTAAACAATGTTGGATCCACAAACGATCCTTCATACTCTTTCCTCAACTTCAAACCTCATGTAGAATCGGTGTTGGCAGCTTACAAGTCAACATGTTAAACCTTTTCAAAATGTCACTTGCATACTTTGCTTGTGAGATAAAAACTTCACCTTCTAATTTTTGAACTTCAATACCCAAAAAATAATGCATAAGACCAAGATTTGTCATCTCAAACTCCTTCATGGCTGATTTGAATGACTCTGTAGATAGATTTCTAGTAATGATCAAATCATCTACATATAAACAAATAATTAAAATTTTACCTTTCTCATTTATCTTGGTGTATAAGGTAGGCTCATTGCTGCTCCTACTGAAACCATTCTCAATCAAATAAGAATCTATTATGTTGTACCAAGCTCTAGGTGCTTGCTTGAGACCATAGAGTGCTTTCTTCAATCTGTATACTTTTCCTTCATGACCTTCAATCTCATAACCTTTTGGCTGATTTACATAAACTTCCTCTTCAAGGAATCCATTTAAGAATGCTGATTTAACATCCATATGATAAATAGGCCATTTGTTTTGAGCTGAAATTGCTAAAACCATTCTTACCGTGTCCAAACATGTTACTGGTGCAAATGTTTCATTGTATTCAACTCCATATTGTTGCGTAAAACCTCTTGCAACCAGCCTTGCTTTGTGCTTCTATACTTTTCCATCAGCATTATATTTTGTCTTGTAGACCCACTTGACTCCTATCACGTCCTTTCCTTTTGGAAGATCCATCAGCTCCCATGTCTGATTCTTCTCTATAGCATTGATCTCATCATCCTTGGCTTTTTCCCAAACTTTATTCTTTATAGCCTCTTCATAATATACTAGATCTACAGCTTGAGAAAGTAATGCAAAAAATTAAAATGAATTAGTTGTATCAACACTATAAATCTCACTTAGACTTCTTATTTTCCATTGCGTAGGAGTATCCGATGCGGGACTACCATTTGGTGATGGAGTAGCTTCTAGTGTTCCTCACTGTAGTGTCTCTTGCATGGCTGAAGATGACTGAAATCTTGGTGACCTCCCGACTATAGATGGAGGTGTAGCTTGTGCTACAACTTATGGTGCATGTCCAAGATTTGTAGATACAATACCTTGTTTCTCTAAAGTTTCATCTATCATATCATCATGCGGAATAGATGTTTCTATACTCATTGTTTTCTCTATACTTCCATCCCATGCTTCATTCTCAATAAACTATACATCCTGCTGATCACAACCTTTCTAGTGACTAGATTGTACAACTTGTATGCTTTTTTATTCTCTAGAATACCCAAAAAAAAACACTTTTCTCCTTTGTTGTCTAACTTCTTCCTTAGCTCATCAGGTACATGTGCATACACTACACAACCAAAAACTCTGAAATGTGAAACATTGTGTTTCCTATTAGTCCATGCTTGTTGAGGAACCATGTTCCTAACAAGTTTCGTTGGACACCTGTTCAAAATATAAACAGAAGTTGCTACTGCTTCTGCCCAATACTCATTTGGAAGATGTTTTGCCTTCAACATGCTTCTCACCATCTCCATGATGGTTCTATTTTTCCTCTCTACCACACCATTCTGTTGTGGTGTATACCTGGTAGTAAACTGCTTGTGTATACCATGATATCTGCAAAAATTCATAAACTCATTAGAAACATACTCACCTCCTCTGTCCATTATATGAACTTTGATGTAGTATCCACTTTACTTCTCTACTAATGCCTTGAACTACTGAAATGTATCAAAGGCATCTAATTTATTTCTCAGAAAATAAACCCATGTCTTCCTTGTGTAATCATCAATGAATCTCATAAAATAAATACAACCTCCAATAGAAGTTGTCTGCATAGGTCCACATAAATCTGATCGTATAATATCAAGTGGTGCACTTGCTCTTCCTATTTTTCCAACTGGGAATGAATCTGTGTTTGCTTTCCCAAAATACAACCTTCACATACCCTTTACGGTTTCGAATCAATGGAAAACCTTTAACCATATTTTCCTATATAATAAATTCAAACATCCAAAATTCAAATGTCCATACCTTAGATGCCAAAGCCATGTTTCATCCTTCTTGACTGAATGAAAAGTTGATTGTGTTCCTTCAACGTAGGACTCAACTATATTTATGCATGAATCAGCACAAGACTTGCTTGTCAGAAAGTACACACCTGATTTTCATTGGCGCAGGACTCATCTGTTTGAGAGCATGACTTGACAAAAGATTGATTTGGCTTAGCGTAGGACTTTACGCAAACCGAGCTGCTACAAATGTATATGATTTCTTCTTTTTCCAGTGTTTCAAAATCAATGGAGACATCCTATTGCTACTCATCTTCACTTTTGCAATCAACTGAGTGTTAGGAGCTTTGTCCACAATCACACACTCATTATCTTCCATATAGACTCGGTATCCTTTCTATACCAGCTTGTCCAATACTTATAAGGTTATGTTTTAAACTCCGCAACATAGTAAACATATTGCATACTTGTTTTCTCCCCCTGTCTTGTTAGAATACTAACCGTGCCTTTTCCTTTCCTTTCAGACATAATATTGTTATTTCCAAGAGTTACATCACTCTTAATGAATCACCCAAACTAGAAAACAAATCTAGATTACCTGTCATGTGATTACTGCAACCTGAATCCAAATACCATACATCACATGGACTCTCTTTTGACAAATTACATTCAATAGGGGATAAAGAAGGTATTGCTTCGGCAATCCTTGTGCATGCAATAAACATAGGTTTAGAAATAGAACTTCCAACTTGATTTTGATTTTTCCTCTCCTGATCATATTGATTTTTCTTGCAATCATAAACATAGTGCCCATACTTCTTGCAATAATGACACTGAACATGAGACTTATCTTGTCTCTGACCATAACTCTATTCTTGATTCTGTCCTCTTCCACCTAAGTTTGATGAACCGCTGCCGCGTCCTCTAGATGGACTTCTTCCTCTGCCTCTTGGGCTGAAACTTCCTCTTCTTTTGCCACGACTACCTGCTGTCTGAGATGCAAAAGCATAATCTACACTTGCATGTGATCTATTCATCCCCTGTTCATGATTGATTAGTGATGCATGCAACTCATCAATAGAAAACTGACTCAGATCCTTAGTTTCTTCAATAGCAACAACTAAAGGATCAAATTTCATAGGAAAACTTCTAAGCAATTTTTCAATAATCCTTCTATCTTCAAGAGTCTCACCATGGGATTTGATTTGATTGACTAAGCCAACTACATAAGTAAAAATGATTCTACAGAATCTGAATCTTTTATTGTTAAATTCTCAAAATCTCTAGGAAGTAACTGTAGCTTGGAGGTTTTTACTTTCTCCTTACCTTGATATGCAACTTGTAAAGTATCCCATGCAGTCCTTGGTTGACTAGCTGCTACCACTCTTGGAAGAATGATTTCATGCATTTCCTGATGAATATAGAAAAGAGCTTTCCCGTCCTTCTTTTATAACTCCTTCAAAATATCTTTCTCTCGCTTGAGAAAGTGCAGGTGTACACTACTCGCATTTGTGGGCTCTGTGTACCCATCTTCAACGATCTCCCACGCGTCTTAAGATCTAAATAGCGCCTTCATGGTCAACAACCGGTATTCGTAATTCTTTCCATTAAATTGTGGCATCTGCATGCCGATGTAGAAGCCATAACTTTCTACCAATTTAATAAGCTGCTGGAATAACCTCGCTCTGATACCAATTTGTAGAAAATTTGCAGTCTTATACAACAAACAACATAAAATAAATAAACATAATACTTAAATAAATTGCATAAATAGATGAATATTCAAACTAGCACTCTTGTGCGTAATCTCCATTAATAAAACATTCATCATAGTTAGAGCTTCACTCTTTATAATCAAGTCATGTGTGTGCGGTATGCGCTTTCAATGCACATCCTTCCTTGCTTGTGCAGATTTAACACCTTTGTGTGTGCATACAAAGCAATTACAATTGTTATTATTTAAATAGAATAACTCACCCACCAAAAAATCTTTAACTAAGCATTCTAAATATAAACTCATGCTTTAAAATAGTTGCATGTTATGCATGAATTAAAACAGATTTATTTGAATTAAATCTAATGATAAAAATAGGATAAAGCTAACTTAACTAAAGTAAACTAAAACAAGACTAAAGCTAAAATTAGCTTTCCTAAAAAGCTACGGTTGGAATTAAATATGCAACACATGCATATTTCCAACATGATTCAACCCTACAATTCTATATAAGCATCACGAGCCTAGATTTATGTAAAATAGTGAACCTAGGGAAAATGAATAGATCCATACTTTTAATAGCGGCAAGGTAAAGAATGGCCGATAGAATACAATTTTTTCCCCAGTAAAACAAAGGCATAGGCAATAATAAATCTCTAATCCACTAAGAATATATAAAGCTCAAATGGAAGAACATAAAGTAGATCGAGTAGGAAAAATGTAGAAATCGAATGATAAAAATGAAAAAATATAGAGTTTTTGACAAACATACATGGCGGTTATAGTACTAGGAAAAAAATTTCCAGCATTTTCCGCTCACTTCTTCTAGAAACTTTGTAAAGGAAAAATGCAAATGTAATAACTTTTAGGTTTTGCGCCCTTCTTGGTTGCATTTTACCAAGGTTAAATAATTTTGATCATGGTTAAGTTAAATTTCCCTTGACATGCATGTTGATTAGTTTCCTTTGTTATCTTGAATGGCGGGGTTCATAAATTAGACCTTAGCCAAAGCCAATGAAGCTATAATTAGCCATGATGCATGTGCCTTCAAAAAGAAAAACAAACTTAGTAAGGGATAAGACAAAAATAGGTCAATAAAACTTTGTATGGTTAAGGGACTAATTATTTCACCCTTTTGCTTAATAGGACAAAAATAGCCTTTTGGCTAATAATCAAAGGATTGTCTCCTTAACTTTTCTATTTTCAAGGATAACTTATTTTCTCCAAAATAAGTCTATACAGCTTTCAAAAAGGAGCATTGTGATGGGTAGTTGACCAAGTCAAAGGATCTTGGACCATGTTAAGAATAGATTGTGTAAGTCTTAATTTTAGCTTTTTGACAACAGGTAGCTTATTATTGTTAATTGTAAAAGGGGATTAAAATTGTGCATGTAATGCTAGTTTTAGACTTGATCCCTAAAAGCCAATGAGGGTATCTTTTAACTTGATTGCTTTTAGAGATTGGGAATTTTATTTTGGAAAGTTGTTGAAAGAGCAAGAGGGGGGGCTTATTTTATTTCTCGCAGACTTGTATGTAGAACTATTGTACTTGTGCATCTTTTGGATGAATAAAATTAGAAAATACTATTTTTCTTCCAATTTCAGGCTTAGTGCGGTGTTACAACAGATTAGAGTGTGTGTTTCAAAGGAGTAATATTATACCTTTGCATGTTAATGATCTTACAACACCTCTATTAAGTTGTTTTCAATGTTTTATAAGTCACGTAAGTGTGTATCAATCCCTTTGTGACTGCAAGATCTCAAACAAACAATTTTAATGAAGTTCACTAGTTCTTTTACCATTCATTGGGTATGTTATGGTATAAGTTATGTCCCAAAAATTCTTTCAAGCTAGGGTTTCAAGCACACAATGAGTTGTTTACCTTCGTAGGATTCTGCTCATAAGACCCGACTATGAAATAATAGATTTTTAAAAAAACCCTTTTAGATTCAATGTATAAACATCACTGAAATCCAAAAGGTCCCATGAAAATAACAATTCAGGGTGAGCATCGGGAAGGTATAATTCGAGATGGAAATAGCTTTCTTCTTGACCTTGTTTCACCAAAAACATCATAACTTGAAATTATCATTACAAAATGACTCAAAATTTTCTAAAACTTCAAGGACACCCTTGTTCATCATATCCAATGATCTTATTATCTCATTTTTTTCTCCATCTCTACAACCTATCTCAATTTAATAGCTACCCCTTAGGGTTTTACATTGTAAAAAGCTATGGTCAGCAAACAACATCATAACTTAGCATGAAAACTATCAAAAATTCCCTAACATACTTAGTACATCATAAATAAACTTTCTACATGCATCCATGAGTTCATATAGCTCCTATTATCTCTCGAAAGTACACCCTATAGAGAGATGGTTGCAGTTTTCTAAGCTTGCAAAATTTGATCTGTCTCTTTCATAGATACAATGAAAATAGCTTAGGTCCATTTCGGTATACCTATTTTGAGGTGATTCTCCGGTATCAAGGCCGGTTCCTTATTGATGTATCTAATTTGATTATTTGGTTTAAGGGTAAAAGATGACTATAAAATAATTATTACTAAGGTGATACACCAAATTTGTATGAGGGCTTTGACCGAGTATATGCAAAATTGATATGTGAAGGATTTTTGATGCACAAGCCAACAGCTTTCTCTACAGAGAATTTAAGGGCAAACACTTTGTTGTACCGAGGAAAAATATCACAATAGCACTGATAAGTTAACACACACAATAAAATTATACGAAATACCGATGTCAGTAGCAGGTAAGATGATTGATCGGGAATTTGCATTCACAAGACTAATACAAAAATACACAAGACTGTAAATAATTGGAAAGGCAAAAATACTTCACACTCGTAGGGCAAAATTGGAAAAAAATTTCTTCAAGATCCTATATCCAAAAATTCCTCCAGTGTTCCTTTTTTTTCTTTGCAAAGGCACGCAATATATAGCAAAAATAAAATTCAACCTCTTCCAAAAGATAGCCTAAGGCTTGTACTCGCTATGCATTCTATTTTTATCCTTTATTTAATAATAGATAAAGGAATAAAAAAAGAGCATGTAATTACAAATAGGCATTATTAGCCTTAAATTAATACAATCAAAATGAAGTTGATCTGTTCTATTTTTAAGAAGAGAAGGATGAGTAGCTTGTTAAAAATAAGATTGCTTACTAGGAAATTCTCTCTCCATGAACATGCAACTCTATCTTCTTCTCTATTCTGTCCTATTGTGAAAGCATGCAAAAATACTCATGTGCATGTGATAGCTTCATGTGGGGACCACCCTTTGATATATGGATTTGTCTTGAGAGTTTGGCCACCTTTGTGGACCTAACACATTACCATGGTTTAGATACATAAGGGGCACTTTGTAAAATTCACCACACCATGCTTGACCACCTTTTGATTATGCACGACCATATAATACTTGTTGGCTTTGATGTTTGAATAGTATATGATTAAAATATTTCACCTTTTCGGTGATCATTGTGGGAATGATTTGGTCGGCACTTGTATTATTTGGAGCATATACTATAGTTTCGGACTTAAGTCAATATTGCAATGATTATTTGATGGACATGTGGGTTAGCCCCTTCTACACGATGAGTCAACCCTTGGCTATTTTTCGGTGGCATTTTAACTCAACCCAACTAGGGTTTCCTATCCACTCACCACGTATATGTGTTTTTAACTCGGTCAGGTTTGGTCTCTTATTTACACCATTGATCTCTGTCCTTTGATGGACCTGCACCATTGATATTTGACTCCTTTGGTGGAATTTCATACCTTTTTAAATTTTTTAAGCCCTTTACTTGACGCACAGACAAAATTTGGAATTCTAAACTCTTCTGCTTTGGGCCTTAAAGGCAACAGTTACTCCAATCTCCCACTCAAGGGATTACAGGCCTATGGGGTAACTTGAAATTTTAACCACATTTGCATAAAGTCTCAAAACTTTGAGAAAACCCACCACTCCTCCAATACTATGTGGAATCAATTTTTTCCTTTTCTCCTGATATTTAATTTGTCCTTGTGGAGGCTTGGGCTTATGAGAAATGTTTGGAACTTTTGAATTTTGCATTTTAAAAGTTTTATAAAATTAAAGAGGGCCTGACTTCCATTTCTCTACTTCTACCGTGATGGTGCCATGTGTACTCTTTTTGGATTGCAGGCTTGTGGATGAAATTTTGACAATTTATAAATTTTCAAAATTGACTAAGTTGATCGCCATACCTCTTGGACAACTTTTACATCAATTTTTGGTGATCCATTTGTGATCATTGATCTCTGTACTTATTGATTTTCAACCATTGATATCCAAGAGATAATTTTAGGGTTTCTATCATGTCATAAATGCATTTTAACCAAGGTTTGCATTGATTGCAGAGCTTGATCTTTGGCCTTTGATCTGTGTACTTGTCATTTTTTATCATTGATCTTTTAACTGTGGTTGAATTCTCTGATTCATCTCTTGAGTTTGCATTGTAAGATCAATTCAACCCTAAACATCATTTCATTTGGACTTTCACTCTATGGGTGAAGCCCTCGCAAAAAAAAAACAACACCATTATTCTAAGCATTTGAGCTCGATTTAAACCATTTCAATGGCCCTTAAGCATCTGCATCTTCTCTTAGAGCTTTCTGACAAATATTTTGATAGGTTCTACCATTGTTGGATTTTTCGAGCTCTGTTAGCTCATCCTTCATGAGATTTGGTTGTTTTGGGCTTGTGTGCAAACCGTTTTTGGGATCTTTGTTAATATTTTTCCACCATTGGTAATCTTATAGCTTGGCTTCATTCTGTTACTTTGATGGCTGCCATGGCTCAATTCATTGTTTTGAGCAAGATATTTCTCTACTTCTTTCTAAGTAAATGAGCTCCTGGTTCTTAAGATCTTTACCTTTTCTCCTTGGCCACCATTGGATTTTTTAGAGCTCGGCTCTGTCTTTAAAATGGTCTTTGTGTGATGAGCATCACTGTGCTTCGCCATTGTGTTTACTTTTGAACCCGACCCCTTGCATAAATGATTCTCTGAGCTGGGTTGGGTCTGCCATGGAAAGTGAATATGAAGCTCTTTGTATCTCTGATCCTTCATTCATGCTTTGGACTTGGAGATCGATTTAACCTGACTTTTATGACTGGTAAGTTCATTTCCCCTCATGGGTATTTGGTTTTCTTAAGAAATGGATCATTGTTCTTCTATACTGAAACCTTCGGGCTCATTTTGGGGCTTCAACCTGTAGTCATGACTTGTAGATCTATGTATCTCGTGTTCTGAGTATCATTTTCTTCTATGATCTATGCTATATAACTTTCCAAAACATTACTTTTTAAAATAGTTTGAACCTCAGATCCTTCTGGATAGGTATTGCTTCCATTTACACTTTCTTTCAAAACTAAGTTATGATATATGTAAAATCCTTTGTATTTAACATTCCAGTGTTGTTATTCTTCACCATACATTTCCCCTCTATCCAATTTTGATTTTTGTGACTGGAACTAGCCCATGGGAATAAGAAAAATACATGAATATCTCTTTTCTTCAATGGTACTGTTGTATATATCTTCCCCCCTGGGTAGATATAGACAAGCGAAAGAATATGGAAATCAGAGAAAATCAAAGCCCAATATTTATTGCGTCACCAACAGCCAATGGCGCAGGTAAGAAAATGTCAACACGAAGAAATTCGCGCCATGGCAGAAAGAGGCGCACGGCGGAAGGCGTCGACATGAAAATGGATGCGCCCTTGCACGAGTAAGAGGCACATGACAAAGGTGTCGACATGAAATGGATGCGCCTTAGCGCAGTAAGAGGTGCACGATAGAAGGTGTCGACACAAAAATGAATGCGCCCTTGGCGCAGGTCAGAGGCGTACGGCGAGAAAGTGTCGACACGAAAATGGATATGCCCTTGGCGCAGGTAAGAGGCGCACGATAGAAGGTGTCAACACAAAATTGGATGCGCCCTTAGTGCAGGTAAGAGGCACATGACAGAAGGTGTTGACACGAAAATGGATGCGCCCTTAGCGCAGGTAAGAGGGTGTCAACATGATAGAAGTCGCGCCTTGGCGCACGTAAAGGGCACATGACACAGAATGTCGACATGAAAAAATTCATGCCTTGGCACACATAAGGGTATGTCAACATGAATATGGATGTGTCTATGGCGCACCTTCAGGAGGTGCAACATTCTCGAGCGGCCGACAGAAGTAGACCACACCCGATATTCGAAGGCCATAACTTTTCACAAGGAGCTCGGATTCACGCAAGGTTGGACTTTTTGGAAAGCTTACGAGGTCCTCTATCCAACTACGATTGGATATCTTTAATTGGGTGGGAAAAAGTTCTTAAAAATTCAAAATACAGTTCACCACTTTTTAGGTTTGCTAGGGTTCTCACCTACCACCATAATGAGATAAATTAAATGCAACCTGGAGGTGGTTGGGGTAGATTTGGATTTCCTCTCTCTTCCCTCTCTCATTCTTCCTATAAATTGTAAGGAGGGGCTTCTTTCTAAAGGTTGGACATTCTTGTTTTGCCCCTCCCTTCTTCTCTTTAGCAAGTGAATTTGTGGAGTTCAAACCTCCCATCTAAAACTATAATGCAACTTTGCCTCTTGGCATTTTGCAGTGTGTTGTATCAATCTTTGGAGAAAATAATACATGTCTGTGGATGATTCTCAACCCTCTCTGTGTTCATTTTCATCCTCTTGATCTTTCACTACAAATTTGGTTATCTCAGGCATGATCTTGCATTTTCTTTTAATGGCTTGTGTTTATTGGCAAGACAGTGTTCTTCATTCCTCGGTGCATCACCTTTGTTAGTTTAGGTTTATTTTTATGCATCTTATTACCCTGTCTCCTTGATAAGTTAGTTTAGGTTTTGAGTAAACCCTCTGCATTTTTTATGTGTGCATTTGAACAGAGGAATAGGAACCGGCCTTCATCCGGAGAGCTTTTCTGATTTCGCAAGGTCCCACACTTGGGAAAAGATCCATGTTATGCAATCGCACTGAGAGTCTCAACCCATCGAGTTACATAAATTCAGGGGTGCTATGATTTGCACCAACAGTTTTGGCACGCCCGGTGGGATGAAGAGGTCATTCCACAGATTTGAAGGAATTTTCAAGAAATTTGGACTAAAAGTTGCAGGTTTTACAATTTCAGATTTTTCACCTTCTAGGCTGAACTTTGAAATTAATTTTCAAGGAATTAACTTGCTCGAAACAAGTCAAAATTTCACCAGTTGATAGATCGGGGGATAATATTTAAAAGGGTATTCTTAGTTTTTTGAGAATTTTATTTTCAAAATTTCATAGTTTTTGGTATTTCGGATTTCAGGATTTGGAAGTCTAGAATTTTTGGGTTTTCAGGACTGTCATTCCAAATCAAATTCCAAACCCTAAAATCTCAAAAATACAGGTCTTTCAAAATTTTGATTTTAAATATTGTGAAGTTTAGTGTGTAACTTGGCAGATGTAGCATTTTCAGGCTCATTATCTAACACATCTAGCAACTCCGAAGGATAGAATTCGAAAGGGTTTAGCAAAGTAAAAGTTACCCAGGCATATGAGAAGAATTCGAACCAGATCTGATACTCAAGAAGAGGGGCTATTTGTCCACTTGCAACTATCACCAGGAGGAGGAAGGAGAGGAAGAAGACCACAAAGATCACCATCTCCACCTAACCGGACTTTGTCTACACCTCCACCTGGTAGACCTTTTCTCGCATCAACAAGGGTTCTCAGGCCAATCAGAATGGCGCAACCACCAAATCCCTTTGTCAATTTCACTGGCAGCAGCCCACTTGCCCTCAATGCATAGAATCCAGTTCCAATTGCAGCATTGAAGAACATTCCATTTTTCACTAGAGAAAATCATACCACTCCTGGTGATCATGTCAAAGACATTGCTAACGTTTGTGCAATCCATGAGATAAATGAAATGGATGTTGCTATCAAATTGCTAGCATCTTCGTTCAAAGGGAAGGCATTGCAATGGTTTAGGAGCCTTGCAGCTAGTTCTATCCAAAATTGGAATCAATTATGCATAGTTCTCCATGAGCAGTTTGGAGAGAAGGGAGACAATTTGTCTCTACTAGAACAATTGACAACTATCAAGAGAGCTCCCAATGAGTAGTTGACTGACTTCAACTTCAGATTTCAAAGGTCTTGGGATAGAATTCTAGTGGCCATTAGGCCAACAACTGAAGGTGCTTTTCTATATTATCTTAAAGCTTTGAATTCTGATATTTCTATGTTAATTCAATCTATGGGAGGCACAACCTTACTTGTTGCTTATAGCATTGCCATTAGGGCTGAAAATTGTCTTATTCAAGCTGGTAAACTAGCTCCTAGGCCTCCCATGCCCTTGTATCCAAACTTAGAAAATCCAAGCACTAGTCAAGCACCCACTTTGGCTCCTATTCCCACTCCTAGAAATCAAAGTTCAAATGAAACTTCTACTTCATCCTCTAGTGCTTCAAATGAACTCCAAGAGGTTATGAAATAATTACAAAACCTTGGAAATGAGCTGGTGACTATCAAAAGACAAAGCAAGCTCAAAGTGCTAGACCGTATCGCCTCAAGCACAAGCATGCTGAGGCTAGGCTAGGCCCCCATACCAACAAAATAGGTCACCAACTCAGGCTGCAAATCAAAATCAAAGCCAAGTAAGGCCTCCCACCAATAGACCATTTCAGCCCTATAGCCCCAATGTTGCATCTGCTTCTAAAGCATTAGTGCCAATGCAAAACAACATAGCTCAAGACTACGATTGGTGTTTCCCATGCAATGAACCTCACAACCAATCTATGTGCTTCAATGGTGCTTTGAACCAAGCCTTGATGGTGATAACTACTGGCATTGAGGGTGAAGTGAGTCAAGAAACAAATCAGCAACAAGGGACATCTCAACAAAACATAGCTCCAAATGATACCACACTTGTGAATTAGCAAGCTGAAGATTTTTGTGGCATGAATCAAACAATTTCTCAGAGTGTAGCAGCTAACACAAGATCAAAGAAGAGGAATATTGATGAAGGGAATTCATTGGCTCCAAGTGATCTACAACCTTCCATCACTCCACAAGTTGTCGGTAAGAAAAATGCAGCTCCAAACATTCAAGGACAGCCCAAACCACCTTCTAAACCAACTCAAATGCCAGCTATTGCTGCCCATGCACAAGAAAGGAATGTGCCACCTAAAGGACAACAAAGAGATGTTTCATCCCCATTTAGCATCATTGATCAAATGAAGAAGACAAATGTGAATATATCAATGTGGGAATCTTTATTCATCCAAGGCCAAAGAGATCTTCTACAAGCTGCCATGAAGAATTGGTCAACTTCGAACCAAAGCGAGTCCATATGCGAGAGAATTTCCTCACAAATGCTTTCTCACCTGATGGAAATCATGGAGGACAACAAGGTAAATTTTTGAAACCCCCTCCATTCTATGTTTCATTAATCATTGGCAATAAACTAGTACACAATTGCATGATTGATTCTGGGGCAAGTAGTTCTGTCATGCCCAAGCAAATAGCTGATCAGCTGGGTCTCCAATATGAAGTCATATCAAAAGGGGTAGTGCAATTGGATGGGACAACAGTAGCAATGGTGGGAGTGATCAAAGGTTTGAATCTTACCTTGCATGCATGCCCCAATGTTACCATTTTGCAAGATGTGTCAGTGATAGATTTGCCACCACTCTTTGCCCTATGCTTATCAAGGGATTTCATAGCCAAAATTGGAGGCTACTTATCTGCTGACTAGTCACACATGTTGTTCAGAACAAGATATGGTACTAAGGTCACAATCAGATCTGAACCAATTGCAAACTTTCATATTGAGCCTCATACTCCAAGCCAAATCAATGCCAACTGTTCAGCATTTGATCAAGAAGATTATCCAAGCACAGATGAAGTTGACACCAAAGTTGGAAGCATCCTAGATTTGACTCTTGATGAATGGGTGAGCAAGGTACATGTTTTTGATCCCTACCAAGAAATAGAAGAATTTGAGCTAGGAGTCTATTGCATACATGAAGAAAACCAGCCTATTCCTAGCATCACCAAACCAGACCATAAGGATGACAATGAGGTATGGCAGTTTTTTTTTTATGGATCAAGGAGTAGGCAAGGTGTAGGAGGAGGAGCTATGCTTGTTTCACCTCAAGGCATCAAATATTATTCAGCTTTCCATTTCCAGTTTTCCTGTTCAAACAACATGGCTGAATATGAAGCATTGATTCATGGACTTCATTGGGCCAGGAAAAAGGGCATAAAGAACTTGCAGGTGTTTGGAGATAGTGAGCTAATCATCAATCAAGTCAAGGGACAACATGCTACAAAGAATGACCTGCTGAAGAACTACAAGAATAGGGTATGGGACCTCATTGAGGATTTCAAAGCTTTCAACATCATGTCCATACCTAGGAAGAAAAATGAAGCCGCGGATAGGCTCGCAGCAGTTGGAGCAATGTTTGATGTGGTTGAAAACATCAGAAGGAAAAAACACAACCACATATCCATGTGATTGTGAGGCCAACAGTTCCAGATAATAACACAAGTTGGTAGGTGTTTGAGAACGATCAACAGATCATCAATTTCTTACAAGAAGAGGCTGAATTCTTAGCTAAGAATCAAGACAGATTAGAGCAATAGTATGGGGATCAAGTAGTGTAGTTGCGGACAAACAATCTTCCCAAGGGTTTAGTAACATTAGAGTCTATCTTCAACCCTAACGACTAGTTTCGTAAGGAAAAGGCTAACATACAAGTCAAGAGAGAAGATTCAGAGCCAATTCCTAGTTGGGAAGGCAAAACACTTCAAATTGGCAAAGTGGCCACTGAGCAGGAGAAATCAGATTTCATACAACTTTGCCAAGAATTTCTAGATGCCTTCGCTTGGAGCTATGAAGACTTGAGAGGTTTCAATCTGAAGTTGGCACAACATACCATAGAATTGGATCCAGATGCTAAACCCATCGGCGAAGTAAGAGACCAGAGATCAGCCCTCACATTGAGCCTCTAATGAAGAAAGAGCTAAATAAGTTAATAGAGGCAAGCATTATATTCCCGATCAAGCACTCAAGCTAGGTTGCAAACTTGGTTCCGGTCAGGAAGAAGAGCGGAGAAATCAAGTTGTGTGTAGACTTCTGAGACCTCAACAGGGCATCTCTTAAAGACCATTACCCACTTCTTTCAATGGAACAAATATTGCAAGTGGTATCCGGTTAAGAGAGATTCTCTCTCCTAGATGGCTATTCGGGGTATAATCAGATAATAGTGAAAGAAGATGACCAGTTCAAGATGGCTTTCACCACCAAATGGGGCACCTATGCCTATAAGAAGATGCCATTTGGGCTATCAAATGCTGGAGCCACTTTCCAAAGGGCAATGGATATGGCATTCAAGGGGTTGATCAATGAAATAGTTCTGATATATCTTGATGACATCACTATATTCTCCAAAAATGCAGTGGATCACCTCTTTCATTTGAGGTAAGTGTTTCAGAGGTGTAGAAGATTTGGGGTATCATTAAATCCCAAAAAATGCATATTCTTGGCTCACGAGGAAAACTTCTAGGCCATATTGTTTCAAAGGAGGGGTTGACGATTGACCCAAAAAGAGTTGAAGCAATTTGAGCATTGCCATTGCCAAGTCACAAGAAGGCTCTTCAAAGCTTCTTGGGAAGGATCAATTTTGTCCGCAGGTTTGTTCCAAACTTTATAGCTCTCATAAAGCCAATAACGCTGATGTTGAAGAAGAGCATGGCATTTAAGTGGACAGCTAAAGGCAAGGCAAGTTTCGAGGCAATAAAAGAGGCTATATCTCAAGCTCCGACTCTCGTCAACCCAAACTTCTCCAAGGATTTCATGTTATATGCCTTCGGTGGTGGAGACACAATTTCTGCAATCCTGGTTCAGCAAAACAAAGAGGGATTAGAACAACCAGTTGCTTTCTTTAGTCAAGGTCTAGAGGAATATGAAACAAGGTACTCATTCATTGAAAAGCATGTCCTTGCAGTAATCAGGAGCTTAAAGAAATTCAAGCACCTAGTCTCAAACAACAAGATCCAGTTGTTGGTCTCTCATGTGGGAGTCAAGAACTTCCTTTTAAACAAGGATCTAAATGAGAAACGTGCAGGATGGATCACTCATGTCATGGAATATGACATCGAAATTAAGGTCACTAAGCTGGTCCATGGAAAGGGATTATGTGAACAACTAGCTTTGAGTCGGCAAGTTGAAGCGGGTGATGAAAAAGAGACTGTCTTGGTACTACAGGATGGTCAAGAACAGGAAAATGATGACGTGCCTGCTCCTTGTTGGACTCAGAATATGATACACTTCCTACAAACAGGCCTATGCCCTCCAGAAATGAGCAAAGCAAAGAGGAGATACTTCAGATTATAAGCCATTCCATATGTGCTTGTTGATGGTGTTTTGTTTTAAAAAGACATCAATGGAGTTCTATTGAGATGCATTGGGATAGGTCAAATTGAGAGGGTGTTACGAGATTTTCATGATGGAGATTCTGGAGGACATTTCGCCCATGGGTAATGACTCTCAAGATAATGAAGGCGGGATATTATTGGCCCACATTGTTCAATGACTTGCTATACATAGATAAGAAAGTGCAAGAAGTGTGCACTCTTCACAGAAAAGAAAGACTAGCAAAGACTTCCATTGCACCCAATTTTGGTTGACCAACCATTTATGCAATGGGGATTGGACTTCATCGGGGTCATCAATCCAAACTCAAGCCAAGGCCACAAGTGGATTCTCATGGCAATGGACTATTTCACTAAGTGGACCGAAGCAGTAGCGCTCAAAGAAGCAAATGAGTCTAACATACTAGACTTTTATGAAGGAATAGTGACCAGGTTCGGTGTGCCGGCCACTATCATATCAGATAATGCATTGGCATTCATAGGTTCCAAGATTACAGAATGGGCTGTCAAGAATGGAATCTATTTGAGCACCTCTTCAAATTATTACCCGCAGGGTAATGGACAGGCAGAGTCCACGAACAAGAATTTGCTAAGGATCATCAGAAGGACTCTAGATGAAAACCAAAGGACATGGCATACCAAGCTAAGATCAGCATTGTGGGCTGACAGAATAACGCCAAAGAGGTCTACTGGTAATTCTCCCTACAAGTTGGTCTATGGGAAAGAGGCAGTATTGCCTATATCATTAGAATTGCCAGCATTGGAGCTCATGAAGCAGTTGGAGTTGTCTGAGTTCGAACCAATGGAGGCCAGGTATGCAGAGTTGATGGAATTGGAGGAAATTAGAGAACATGTAGTTCAAACAATTGAGAAGGATCAGGCCTTAGTAAAAAGATGGTTCGATAAGAAAGCAAGAGCAAGGACCTTCCAGGAAGGGGACCTAGTTCTGAAATGGGATGCAGATCGGGAAAACCAGGAAGGCATTCCAAGTTTGATGCCATTTGGAGTGGCCCCTATATGGTCACAAGATGTAAGAATAGCAATGCCTTCTAATTGTCTACATTGGACAGAGAAGAACTCCCGATTCCGGTTAACGGAATCTATCTTAAACATTCTTCTGAAAAGAAAAGGTTTACTCTTGTAAATATTAGCCTAGATTTTAATTCCTCTAAGTGCGTATGCACATTGTCTTGTTATAGTTAGGTTTCATTTTCCCTAAGTGCTTCAACACAGGTTTTGTTCCTCTCAGGTTGAATTTCTACAGTTCAGCGTGCTCTCGAAGAAGGAGTTGCGATATCAGGCTTGGGATCAGAGATCAAGTTGGTTTCAGGTTACTACTCATGACTCCATGCCCAATGGATTGCTAAAAGGCCACTGATCTTCTACCTAGTAGGCAGGTGATCCCGTTGAGTCACCAAATTGTTGTATATATCTTTCCCCCGGTAGATATAGACAAGCAGAAGAATATGGAAATTAGAGAAAATCAAAGCCCGATATTTATTGTGTCACCAATGTACCCCATGGTGCAGGGTAAGAAAATGTCGACACAAAGAAATTCGCGCCATGGTGTAGGTAAGAGGTGCATGACAGAAGGTGTCGACACGAAAATGGATGCGCCCTTGGCGCAGGTAAGAGGCGCACGACAAAAGGTGTCGACACAAAAATGGATGCGCCCTTGGCGCAGGTAAGAGGCACACGACAGAAGGTGTCGACACGGAAATGGATGTGCCCTTGGCACAGGTAAGAGGCACATGACAGAAGGTGTCGACACGAAAATGGATGCGCCTTTGGCGCAGGTAAGAGGCGCACGACAAAAGGTGTCAACACGAAAATGGATGCGCCTTGGCGTAGGTAAGAGGCACACGACAGAAGGTGTCGACACGAAAATGGATGTGCCCTTGGCATAGGTAAGAGGCACATGATAGAAGGTGTCGACACGAAAATGGATGTGCCCTTCGCACAGGTAAGAGGTGCACGATAGAAGGTGTCGACACGAAAATGGATGCGCCCTTGGCACGCAGGTAAGAGGGTGTCAACATGGCAGAAGTCACGCCTTGGCGCATGTAAAGGGTGCATGACACAGAATGTCGACATGATAAAATTCGTGCCTTGGCACACGTAAGGGTATGTCGACATGAATATGGATGCGCCTATGGCGCACCTTCAGGAGGCACAACATTCTCGAGCACCGACAGAAGTAAACCCTGACCTAGATATTCGATGGCCATAACCTTTCACAGGGAGCTCAGATTCACGCAAGGTTGGACTTTTTGGAAAGCTTACGAGGTCCTCTATCCAAATACAACTGGATATCTTTAATTGGGTGGGAACAAGTTCTTAAAAATTCAAAATGTAGTTCACCACTTTTTAGGTTTGCTAGAGTTCTCACCTACCACCATAATGAGATAAATTAAATGCAACCTGGAGGTGGTCGGGGTAGATTTGGATTTCCTCTCTCTTCCCTCTCTCATTCTTCCTATAAATTATAAGGAGGGGCTTCTTTCTAAAGGTTGGAAATTCTTGTTTTTCCCCTCCCTTCTTCTCTTTGGCAGGTGAATTTGTGGAGTTCAAACCTCCCATCTAAAACTGTAATGTAACTTTGCCTCTTGGCATTTTGTAGTGTGTTGTATCAATCTTTGGAGCAAATAATACATGTCTATGGATGATTCTCAACCCTCTCTATGTTCATTTGCATCCTCTTGATCTTTCACTGCAAATCTGGTTATCTGTGCATGATCTTGCATTGCCTTTTAATGGTCTATGTTTATTGGCAAGACAGTGTTCTTCATTCCTGGTGCATCACCTTTGTTAGTTTAGGTTTATTTTTATGCATCTTCTTACCCCGTCTCCTTGCAAGTTAGTTTAGGTTTTGAGTAAACCTCTCGCATTTTTATGTGTGCATCTCGAACAAAGGAATAGGAACCGGCCTTCATTCGAGAGAGCTTTTCCAATTTTGCAAGGTCCCACACTTGGGAAAAGCTCCATGTTATACAATCGCACCGAGAGTCTCAACCCATCGAGTTGTAGAAATTCGAAGTCTTGTGATTTGCATCAACAGTACTAAGTTATATGTCTCGTTCAATCACTTTTGAGGATTTCCACATTGCATTCTGATAATATTTAGTGAATTTTTCAAATCGGGGTTGACATCTCAAGCTTGATTCATAACTCGAATTCTATATAATCTACTTTGTCCTACTTAGATCTGCTTATTGACCTCATGTGAGTTTGCAAGGTTGAATGATGTTGATAAAATATATAAATGAAGTGGTTTCTTGTACATCTCTTCCTTCAGTTCACTTTTGAAATGCCTATTTGTAACCTGTAGTTGCACTTATACTCTTTGATACCTGCAGTAATTTTAAGCAATTCTTGATCTATTTTGATGCCATTATCAGGCATAAGCCTTGATTCAGATACTTTGTTTTGTTACTTTTACTGCATTTCTTTGATTTCAGCTTGATATAGATATTGGAAAAGTTGTAAATATCCATTTTACATGGCGAAGCCCTGTCAAAATTTCCCATAATTCCTTTTGTTTGACTAAAATCTAGAAAATGTACCTTATCTGCAAGCATATTCTTTGTTCTATAGTATTGTGATCCTCTTCCATTTGTAGGAAATATCTAAGTTTCAGTTACATTGGTCTTCTTTTTTAGCATGTATATGATTCTTTCTTCTTACTGCAACTTGCACATGTACACTTAAGAAAATAGTTAGAAAATATTTAGGCTTTTTGGTCTCTCTTGTGTCCATGTTCCTTATTCTCTTTTCTATTTCTGCTTTCTAAGTGAGCTATGCAATCTTATCTTTGAGAAATCTATATCTCTTATTACTTAGAGATCCCTATGCATGAATTAGAACAATGTGGGAATATGGATTAACCCTGAGCTCTTTATTGATGGTTCTTATCTTTTCACTTTTCTAGTACCATGCTTTGGATTATGGAGATGAAGATGAAACAAGCTAGGGAGGAGATGCTCTACACAAAGAAGAATATCCCAAGGCAATGATGGGTTCACTCATACTCCTTTACTTTCTCTTTCATGCATTTTTACCTCTTACTTCAGTAGATGTACTTTACTTTTCAGTCACATCCCATGGCTTGTGTGGGAAACATTTGACCTTCCTTGTGAATAAAACATTGAATTCTGAAAATGAGTTGTATATTTCTTCCTGCATTTCAACTTTCTGTATGGATTGTATGATGAACTAAACAACTTAGTCATTTAATTCAATGTCTTAATCATGAAGGAAAGAAAATCAATGAGAACTCAGTAACATTCAAGAACGAACTCGATTTTTGTAGTCTCAGTACTTATGTTTGTTGTCCCAAAACTCAACACTTCACTTCCTCTGTAATTTTGTGTCTTCATCGAGAAAACACATATGTCCTTCATGGCCTTTGTGTTCTTTTGCTGAAGGTATCATGAAATTATAGACTATGTCATCTATTATGTTTTGTAACAACACACATAATTGTAGATTTCACTTAATCATTAATTAATTCAATAGTAACTAATAACATTAGAACTACCTTAGCTTAGGTATACTTCACCCATGACTTTCATCATAATGATGAAGTTTGGAGTTACCCATTTTTACACAAGTGCAAAAATTGTAAACATTTCTGGCGATCCTATAGGGAAAGCTGCCTACTAGCTCAAAGACTAGTGCCTTGCTTTTGTCCATTGGGCATGAATTCCAAAGCATATAACCAAAATCTACCTTTTTGAAAGGTCCAACCCTTTCCAAAAAAAACTAAACCTGGGAAAGGATCTGGTAAATCAGATCACATGCATGAATGCACTTATTGAATTAAAAACAATGCAATGTGTAGGAATTGTTCTTATTGAAAGGAAATCCTAATCTAACATACTCTAACTAGCACCAACTGAGGCTAAACAAAACTTGAAACAAACAAAGTGAAAAGTAGCTTCCCTTTCTCCAAAATCAAGGCCATGAATTCATCTCTAGAAACCAACAAAGTGACATAGCTAGGAATGAGACATGTACCTTTATTTTACTCATCAGATCAGTCCATGAAGTGGGAAGCACCTCTATCTGATCTGTAATATGTTCTGACATGATTTGAGGCTTTATATTGAGAATAGATTAATCACTTTCATGCACCAAGGAATGTATGAAATCTAGAAATACCGTAGGTGGGTGAGAATAAGACAAATACCGGATAGGACAAGCCCTCTTTGTAGCAAAAATGAGTTCTTTCTAAAGCTGTCCTGGAGGTTGTTTTGTGTTTTCCAACTGCTGTAACTCATCTTGAAACTGTCTTGAGACCTACTTCTGTTCTGTAAGTTGTTGTTCAATGACTATTGTAAGTGACCTTTCAACTCTTTTGTCAAATGATTCTGCATTGTTCAGATCATCTATGTAGTCTAAAAACTCAAGTTCCTCCTCTTCTTCTTCACATGCACTATCCAGATACATGGTACAATAAAAAAACTGAAGATCATCTTCTTCATTTTCATAGGTACTTATATGAAGTTGTTATTCTGAATCAGCCTTTGGACATTCTAAAACTGATCTGAACATACTTCAGCTCCTTCAAACTATTGTACCAAAACTGATCTTCCATCTTGATCATTCTGGTTTGACACATAATCCGTAAGATCAAAATTGTCTGGTTTTTCGTATAAGATCTGATTTGAGCAGCATGTTGTTCTGAGACATTCTTCTCCCAAAATGGTTCTTCTAGGAGGGGAAAATAAAGATCTGTATTTAATAGCATCTCTCCCTCCTTTTCAAGTACAAGAGGGAATTTATCCACCAGAGGCTCTTTGAATGATGAAACTACAAAATCAGTTAGTTCTATAGGCTGCTCTTCACCTATGCAGTTTTCCAAGTCTGACAAGAAATCATCAACCTCAAGCTGCAAATCAAAAATAGTTTCCTTGAATTTCAACCTCCTTTTCATTTAAAATTGATCTATCCTCTTCTGATATAGTTGTAAGCTATGTGAGTATGGTACCTTCATGCACACTACACTCAGAATATGCAGATTGTAGATCATCTCCCAAACACTCTTGATCTGCTGGAAAAATAGGTTACACCTCTTGTATGGTTTCTTTTTCCAATTCTAGAATAAAATCAAACTGAAACTTTGATGTCCATCCATGCAAGTTCTGCAAGAATTCCATCCTGTCTTTTTGTTCTGATAGCTGCCCCTCCTGCTTGATCTTTATATTCTCTATTTCCTAAACTAGAAGTATTAGTAAAGAAGGAGTGGGATTAGTTTCAGATTCAACTGAAAATTTTGGGTAAGAGGTTAGGGAATAATATCTCGTATTTATAAAATCTTCAATGCCAACTTGGACACTTAATTTTGACTTCAGTATGTGATTGTGGGGTAGAAAAATCAGGAATCACAGAGCTTAATAGTTAGGAAACTTAGGAATAGGCTGTATTGGCTGGCAAGGAGAATTTATAGGCACTGAATTTTGATAGGGAAGGTAAGCAGGAACATCCCATTGATAGGGTTCCCTTTCCTGACACTTATCACTCTTCATTGTTGTCGATTTCTCAATTTGTTCCTTAATAGCTAAATATTACTACTTCAAACTATTAAACTCAATTATAAGATCTCTTCGCCTTTCATACTTAGCATAACCCTCTGCATAACTTTGACCTTGAACAACATAACCCTCATATTGGTAATCATTTTGATATACAAGGTTTGGGTTATAAGGGTATTCATTCTGATAAGGGTTATAAAACTAATCTGAAGGAGAAGGTGGATAAAAGGACTGTTGGTTTGGCTAATAATATTGCTGAAAGTGAGGATTCATGGTTGCAAGACCTCATAAAATACTAAACTATGAAAACAGGTCTACTATTCACAAAACAACTGATAACAACAAAATAACATATCTGATTTTCTTGAAAAACACCTGAAGACCTTACCTGAAAAATTTAATACTTGTTGAAAAGTGTTGTACTGATCTAGAATCAGATTTACGAAGTTGCAGATGAGTTCTGCTTCGGATCTTGAATCTTCAGAATGCATCAATAGTAGTTCTTTCCAAAACTATTATGCATGGTGTCTGATCTACTTGAATGATGAAACACCTCTGAAAGTGAAACTTTTAGTTGTGTGAGTGTCCCACTGGGCATGCCAAAAATCTGTTATCTCTCGAAAGTGCACCCTGTAGAGAGATGGTTGCAGTTTTCTAAGCTTGCAAAATTTGATCTCTCTCTTTTGTAGATACAATGGAAACACCTCAAGTCTGTGGGTATACCTATTTTGAGGTGAATCTCCAATATCAAGGTCGGTTCCTTGTTGATGTATCCTAAATTGATTCTGGGGTTTAAGGGTAAAAGATGACTGTAAAATAATTATAACTAAGGTGATACACCAAATTTGTATGAGGGCTTTGATTGAGTATATGCACAATTGATATGTGAAGGATTTTGATGCATGAGCCAACAATTTTCTACAGAATTTAAGGGCAAACACTTTGTTGTACTGAGGGAAAAATATCACAACAACACTGATAAGTTAACATGCACATTAAAATTATGTAGAAAATACTGAATTTACAGCAGGGTAAGATGATTGATCAGGGAATTTGCATTCACAAGACTAATAGAAACATACACAAGACTACAAATATTTGGAATGGCAGAAAATACTTCACACTCAAAGGGAAAACTAGAAAAAAATTGCTTCAAGATACTCTATATCAAAAATTTCTCCAATCGTTCATTTTGTGCTTTAAAGGCACATAATATATAGCAAAAATAAAATTGACCCTCTTCCTAAAGATAGCCTAAAGCTTTTACTCGCCCATGCATTCTATTTTTATCCTTTATTTAATAATAGATAATGGAATAAAAATAGACCATGTAATTACAAATAGGCATTATTAGCCCTAAATATAATAAAGTCAAAATGAAGTTGATCGTGCTCTATTTTTAAGAAGAGAAGGATGAATAACTTGCTAAAAATAAGATTGCTTGCTAGGCAAGTTTCTCTCCATGAACATGTAGCTTTGTCTTCTCGCTCCATTTTTCCTATTGTGAAAGCATGCAAAAATACTCTTGTGCATGTGATAGCTTCATGTGGGGACCACCCTTTGATATATGGATTTGTCTTGAGAGTTTGGCCACCTTTGTGGACCTAACGCATTACCATTGTTTAGATACATAAGGGGCCATTTGTAAAAGTCACCACACCATACTCGACCACCTTTTGATTATGCACAACCATATAATACTTGTGGGATTCGATTTTTGAATAGTATATGATTAAAATATTTCACCTTTTTGGTGATCATTGTGGGAATGATTTGGTTAACACTTGTATTATTTGGAGCATATACTATAGTTTCGGACTTGAGTCAATATTGCAATGATTGTTTAATGGATGTGTGGGTTGGCCCCTTCTGCATGTTTAGTCAACCCTTGGCTATTTTTCGGTGACATTTTAACTAAACCCAACTAGGGTTTCCTATCCACTCGCCATGTATATGTGTTTTTAACTCTAGTCGGGTTTGGTATCTTATTGACACCGTCAATCTCTATACTTTGATGGACCTACACCATTGATCTTTGACTCCTTTGGCAGACTTTCAAACCTTTTTGAAGTTTTTAAGCCCTTTGCAGACCTGCAGACAAAATTTGACATGTTAAACTCTTCTACTTTGGGCCTTAAAGGCAACATTTACTCCGATCTCCCGCTCGGAGATTGCAGGCCTACGGGGTAACTTGAAATTTTAACCACATTTGCATAAAGTCTCAAAACTTTGAGAAAACCCACCGCTCCACCGATACTATGTGGAATCAATTTTTGACTTTTCTCTTGATATTGACTTTGTCCTTGTGGAGGCTCGGGCTTACGGGAAATGTTTGGAACTTTTGACTTTTGCATTTTAAATTTTTGAAAACTTAAAGCGGACCCGACCTCTATTTCTCCGCTTCTGCCGTGATGGTGCTACGTGTAATATTTCTATCTTGTAGGCCTGTGGATGAAATTTTGACAATTTATAAAATTTGAAAATTGACTAAGTCAACCGCCATACCTCTTGGATGACTTTTGCATCGATTTTGGTGATCCATTTGTGATCGTCGATCTTTGTACTTATTGATTTTCAGCCATTGATCTCCAGGGGATAATTTTTGGGTTTCTGCCATGTCATAAATGCATTTTAACCATGGTTTACATTGATCGTGGAGCTTGATCTTTGGCCTTTGATCTGTGTACTTGTCATTTTCGATCATTGATCTTTTAGGTATGGTTGAATCCTGCTAATTCATCTCTCGAGTTTGCATTATAAGATCAGTTCAACCCTAAACATCATTTCATATGGACTTTCGCTCTACGGGTGAAGCCCTAACAAAGCTTGATCTTTGGCCTTTGATTTGTGTACTTGTCATTTTTAATCGTTGATATTTTAACTGTGGTTGAATTTTGTTGATTGATCTCTCGAGTTTGCATTGTGAGATCAATTCAACCCTAAACATCATTTCAATTGACTGTCACTCTACTGGTGTGAATCCTGGAAAAATTTTATTTAACGCCATTATTCTCGAGCATTCGAGCTCTATTTAAACCATTTCAATGGACCTTAAGCAACGGAATATTCTCTTTGGGCTTTCTGAGCAATATTTTGATAGGTTCTACCATTGTTAGAGTTTTCAGAGCTCTGTTAGCTCGTCCTTCATGAGATCTGGTTGTTTTGGGCTTTGTGTGAAACTGTTTTTGGGATCTTTGTTAATATTTTGTTGTCATTGGTAATCTTATAGCTCGGCTTCGTTTTGTTACTCTGATGGTTGCCATGGCTCGATTCATTGTTTTGAGCAAGATATTTCTCTGCTTCTTTCTAAGTAAATGAGCTCTTGGTTCTTAAGATCTTTACCTTTTCTCCTTGGCTGCCATTGGAGTTTTTAGAGCTCGGCTCTGTCTTTAAAATGGTCTCTATGTGATGAGCATCATTGTGCTTCGCCATTGTGTTTACTTTTGAACCCTACCCCTTGCATAAATGATTCTCTGAGATGGGTTGGGTCTACCATGGAAAGTGAATATGAAGCTCTTTGTATCTCTGATCCTTTGTTCATGCTTTGGACTTGGAGATCAATTTAACCTGACTTTTATGACTGATAAGTTCATTTCCCCTCATGGGTATTTGGTTTTCTTAAGAAATGGATCATTTTTCTTCTATACTTAAACCTTATGGCTCATTTTGGTTATTCAACCTACAGTCACGACTTGTAGATCTGTGTATCTTGTGTTCTATGTATAATTTGCTTATGTGATCTGTGCTATATAAATTTCTGAAACATTACTTTTTAAAAGAGTTTGAACCTCAGATCCTTCTAGATAGGTATTGCTTCCATTTACACTTTCTTTCAAAACTGAGTTCTGATATATGTAAAATCCTTTGTATTTGACATTCCAGTATTGTTATTCTTCACCATAGAGTTCCCCTCTATCCACTTTTGATTTTTCTGACTGGAACTAGCCCATGGGAATAAGAAAAATACATGAATATCTCTTTTCTTCAATGATACTAAGTTATATGTCTCGTTCAATCACTTTT
Organism: Taxus wallichiana var. yunnanensis; assembly: GCA_018340775.1. Taxonomy (NCBI): domain Eukaryota; kingdom Viridiplantae; phylum Streptophyta; class Pinopsida; order Cupressales; family Taxaceae; genus Taxus; species Taxus wallichiana. The sequence continues at coordinate 803,205,968 of CM031237.1, read as the reverse complement.
GAGGATTTCCACATTGCATTTTGATAATATTTGGTGAAGTTTTCAAATCTGGGGTTGACATCTCAAGCTTGATTCATAACTGAATTCTCAATAATCTACTTTGTCTTACTCAGATCTACTTATTGACCTCATGTGAGTTTGCAAGGTTTGAATGATGTTGATAAAATTTGTAAATGAAGTGGTTTCTTGTACATCTCTTCCTTTAGTTTACTTTTGAAATGCCTATTTGTAACCTGTAGTTACACTTATGATATTTGATACCTGCAGTAATTTTAAGCAATTCTTGATCTGTTTTGATGTCATTATCAGGAATAAGCCTTGATTCAGATACCTTGTTCTGTTGCTTTTACTGCATTTCTTTGATTTTAGCTTGATATAGATATTGGAAAAGTTGTACATATCTATTTTACTCTGGTGAAGCCCTGTCAAAATTTTCCCAATTCCTTTTTTTGTGACAATCTTGAAAATGTACCTTGTCTCGCAAGAATATTCTTTGTTTTGTAGTCTCGTGATCATCTTCCATTTGTAGGAATAGTCTAAGTTTCAGTCACATTGGTCTTCTTTTTCAGCATGTATATGCTTCTTTCTTCTTGACCGCAACATGTACCTACACACTTAAGAAAATACTTAGGATTTTTGGCCTGTCTTTGTGTCCATGTTCCTTATTCTCTTTTCTATTTCTACTTTCTGAGTGAGCTATGTAATCTGATCTTTGAGAAATCTATTTCTCTTGTTGCTTAGAGATCCATATGCACAAATTAGAATAGTGTGGGAATATGGATTAACCCTGAGCTCTTTATTGATGTTTCTTATCTATTCACTTTTCATGTACCATGCTTTCGATTATGGAGATGGAGAAGAAATAAGCTAAGGAGGAGATGCTTTACACAATGAATAATATCCCAATAAAATGATGGGTTCATTCATACTCCTTTACTTTCTCTTTCATGCATGTGTACCTCTTACTTCAGTAGATGTAATTTACTTTTCAGTCACATCCCACAACTTATGTGGGAAAATTTTTACCTTTCTTGTCAATAAAACATTGAATTCTAAAAATGAGTTGTATATTTCTTCCTACATTTCAGCTTTCTGTATGGATTGTATGACGAACTAAACAACTGAGTAATTTAATTGAATGCATTAATCATGAAGGAAAGAACATCAATGAGAACTTGTAACATTCAAGAATGAACTCGATTTCTAAAGTCTCAGACTTATGTTGTTGTCCCAAAACTCAACATTTCACCTACTCTATAATTCGGTGTCTTTATCAAGAAAACATAGCTGTCCTTCGGGCCTTTGTTTTCTTTCGATGAAGGTATCATGAAATTGTAGACTGTGTGATCTGTTATCTTTTGTGATAGCACACATAACTCCAAATTTCACTTAATCATTAATTAATTCAACAAGAATTAATAACATCGAACTTCCTTAGCTTAGGTATACTTCACCCATGACTTTCATCATAATGACAAAGTTTCATGTTGCCCATTTTTTCACAAGTGTACAAATTGTCAACAGCTCCATAACTCAATCTCATGCATTCTAACAACCATACCTCGTCCAAACGAGAACCCGAAACATAGTCACTAATGTGTAGGTGCATCCTAAAATTATTATGAGTTCCCAAAACTACCAAATAATTCTATCCATCATATAAACATGTTACCCAAGCTACCAACAATCTACAACCTCCATGCACCATCACCAAGGCTAGTTAGGTCACTTGAATGCACTTTCTAGAACAAGCCATCCTTAGTGAATCAACACATGGAAGCGTGAATACCTATAAATCATCATGTAATCATCACTCAACATGGTTTGACCCTACTCCATTATCCACTTTTTCATTAATGAAACTTTTCATCAATGTTAACAACTATACACCACCATACCAATAATCTCCTCCTTTTTCATTGATGGAAAACCACTTGTAATTATCCCCTTTCTCATTAATGAAAAAGGATAAATTGTACCAACATTTTATTCACTTTTCTTAGTTTCATATAATCATGATTTGGTTATAAACATCAACCAAAGGTCTTAAACAAGCTTAAAAACATGAAATTTCAATCGAATCTAAGTTTTAGCCTTATTTCAAGCATAAAACAACTATGACCCCATTAGGTAAATCACATACAACACCTAATCATGGCAACAATGATGATATGGAACAGAAAAACATATCTTTTACCTCTTTTATAGATGTTAGAACACATAACCTTTTTTAAGATCAAGAACATGATTTTCACGACTTCATACCCTTTTTTGACCTCTTGTAGTCACGAAGAACACTATAGTAGGCCATGGTCTATGTACATACCTCTTTTCTCGAAATGAAAACCTGATTTATGAGTTTACACCATCATCTCTTACATTTTCATATCTTGAGAAAGCATCAAATTGTCAAGAAATAGGCTTCTTTAGTCATCACCTTACCTTGGGATTAGGGATCCCTAATTGAACTTTTCAATGGCACTTAATAAAATTTTGACCTAAATAAGAAGCAATAATATCTCATGAAAATTTACACTACTCTCTCTTGACACAATATAACCATATCTAGTAGATAAGCATAAAATCACACATCTTAGTTTGAAAATTCAGAAATAAGTTGACTCATGCACTTCGGCACTATGCTAAATCTCCATTTAATTCTTTTACATTTATATTAGGATGAAATAATGTCTTCATGAATCATGCCATGTTTTTTTGGAGAAGATACTCAACATAGACCTCAAAATATTTGAAATAAAAGAAGTCACATTCTAGAAGAACTCATACATGCTCCCCTTGAGTTTTTGGATCATACACATCATCATATAGTTGTAAAAGGGCCTTGTCATGTAATAATGCATTGATTATCATCAAATAATTAACCTTACCTCCAAATCTAGCTTCATCTAGTCAAGAAAATGCCTTTCCAGCAAATAAAATCACCTAAAGTACCATAAAGAAGTTAACTTATGTACTCCTGTCATGAATAGCTTTTTGCATAGCCGAAGATTCAATTCATCACTAATGCTACACAATTTTAGACCTCATGAGGTTCAGTGATATATCATTTTTTTCCCAAGATGAAAAAAAAAAAGAGAAAGTAAAGTGATTCTTTAGTGTTATACTTATCACAATCAAGTTTTAAAGAAAAATATCATTATGAAATCTTCAAAGGAGATGTTGAAAATTTTGAACTCATGCAAATCGGGAAACTAAAAACTTCATTTTAGATGGAAGGAGTTGATGCGATGAACCTAGATAAGTGAAAGAAGGAAGGTTTATTAATGTTTTGAGTTGCAACATATTGAAAAGTAATGGAATATGTAGCTATGTGTGTTGTTGCAGAATGCAACACCTCATATATTTTTTCATTCCATGATCGTCTTCATCAAATTTATGCAAAATCCTCAAAGAACTAAAGCACAACCTTGATAATGGAAAGAATAGTTGTTGGTTTGGTGAATTGGACTCCAAAACAAAAAACAAAGCTGTTGTTTTTAGATCTCGAACATACATTATTAAGTTATAGCTACATCAAATTTTATCATTCATTTAAATTTAATTGCTATTAATTATGTATTGATTTGTTCAGATTAATTATACAATGAATTTTTATCATAAAGTTAAATGTAGAAAGAAGTATACAACTCAATTACATAAATTAATGTCATTTATTCATGAAGAAATTCAGTGTTTCCCACACAAGCCATGGGATGTAACTTATGATTATTGAAGTAAAATATGCATGTACACAAAGCTAAAAGAAAAATAATATAGAGAAAACCCATCATTTCCTTTTGGGTCTTCTCTTGGTCTTCATCATTTCCAGTTACAACTCTTTCATCTTCATTTTCTGCATCATCCAGTTAGTTGCATCATTGTACCTGAGGAAAAGAATTGAAAATTTTATCAGTAATTGAGCTTCGGGTTTAATTTGTATGCTTGTGCTATTAGTTTCATGTATGAATCAATTCAAACCAATAGGACTAAGTGAAATTAGGAGATCTACAAAAACATTAATGAAGCAATATCTTGCGGCTGAAGCACATGTACTGTTCTCAGAATCATGACAGACAAAGAAAGAAATATCATTACATGGATACAAGAGAGGTTGCAAGCCTATTATTTTTCTAACTATTTTCTTAAGTGTGTAGGTACATGTAGTAGATGAAGAAAGTAAGGACTATCTTTTCATGAACTAATTGTTACTTCTACAAGTACAACTAGGATTTTCAAAATAAGAAAGATGGATATCAATTATTTTCATTCAATTCAAGTGAAGAAATAATATGGACTTCCAGATCATGAGTTCTGAAACTTGAAGTAGGAAAATGAATGTTTCCAAGTTAAAGACAACTATGTTACAGATGACCATTTTCATTCATCAAATTTCTGGAGGATGCAACATGTTATCAGTATATGCGGGAAGAGGGAAGGAATGATTTTCAACCTTTCATTTTTCAAAGAATTGACATCAAGAAAAATAAATTTCCATCCGTATCAAAACAAAATCAGGCTTACAATTTAAATTTACAAAGTCTCTATACTTAAAGGAAAATATAAAGCTACAAATGAAGTAAAGGAACCGAATCATAGTGAATCTCCCTAGAATGAACATATCACATAGAACAAAAACATAATTGCATAGAGCCTCTAAATGAACCAAAATGAGCACAAAAATATCAATAATGACATCCGATAAAAAAATCGCAAGGGCTTCACCTCACTTTTTAAAAATGCAAATGAAATGATCATTTAGGGATCGAGTTGTTTTACTCACCCAAGATCAACCACCATTAAACCTAAGTCACTCAATGAGTTAAGATAGACGGTCATAGATTGAAGGTAGACATATTGATATTTTAGAATGTAAACTATGATGTAACCACAAAGCTAGCGAAATCCAACCATAGTCGGAAAAGAACACACATTTCATAACATGAGCTAACCCTAACCAAGGTAGGTCAAACCTTCCACTAACAAATTATCAATGGGTCGAGCAACATGGAGAGGGGGACTCTTTTTCCGTCTAATAATTATTTTCATTGACTTTATTTTATGTCAATGACCAAGTTAGAAGGAGATGTCATGATGGTAATTGTATACCATGAAGAAAAGTCTAGACTTTACCTTATTTATTGCAAAGTTACCTTATTATTTTCGAAAGGAGAAGAATATTTCTTTTGCGCATGCATAGGTGGACCCTTCACTAGAAGAAAAAGTGTAAACATTTTAACATGTGTCAACATTAGTATAGATATTATTATTTTAGTCATGTAGAAAAGGATAAAGATTGAAAGCGGCACAAAGGATAAAGACACATCCACTAGAGGATTAATTGCGCAGTAAAGAAAAGTTTAAAATAACATTTAGAATATTCACCCACAAATTGATTAATTCTTCCAAAAGTTCACCATAGACATTATACAACATTGAAGAATAGTCAAATAAGTTTGACTAAGATTATTTCTAGAAAGAGAGGCTATTTTTATCTTTTTGTAACATCATGTAATTTTAAGCCTTGACTATTATTTATTCATTGTAAATGTATAAAATTATCATTCAAGTGGTATTTTAGACTTAGACTATTATTTCTAGAAAGAGAGAGGCTATTTTTATCTTTTTGTAACATCATGTAATTTTAAGCCTTGACTATTATTTATTCATTGTAAATGTATAAAATTATCATTCAAGTGGTATTTTAGACTTAGTCTCCTTATAGGGGTTAGGTGAATAATTTTTCTATATATTATGTGCATTTGCACATCTCAAGGGGGATTTGTTGTAGAGTTGAAGCCATTGTGTTAGATTCACCTTTATATGAGAATCAGTTGTTTCCTTTCCAATTTTTGTAGTAGTGTGTATGTATGCATTTTATTCTTGTGAATTTTCTTCCCTAAGTTTCATTATGCTTACTTAGACTATTTTACCTTGTTGCAAATTGGTATTTTCTGCTAGTTTAAGTGTGTGGCAATCTTCACCATTGTTAAGAGTAGTTCCTCAATAGTAAAGTTTTTTGCTTGCAATTAGCTGAAACCCATTGGTTCGTGATTGTGCAAGTTATTTACAACCTTTTGTGTATGTATCTATGTATTTTTCCTGATACTTTTAGTGTATCAGCCCATTTATCTTTAATTTTCAGCCATATTTTACCCTCAAACCCCATTTTTATTTTTAGGATACATCCAAAGAATGTACAAACCTTATAATCCCAGAGATTCACCTTAACATAGGGATACCAAAAGCCTTAAGGTGTTTCCATTATATCTACAAAAGTGAGGGAAAAGAAATCTTAGAACACTTGTTATACCTCAATCACAGGGTGCACTTCTGAGAGATAACAGAGACATCCATTATGCTTAAGCAACACATACAAGTTTTGAGGTTGCGTTTAGGAGTAAGAGTGACTCTTTTTAGTCAACGAAATATACCTTTTCTTCATTTAAGGTGTCACATCATATCTAGATCATGTAGAAAAGGATAGGATAAAATTATGTTTCCAAGAATTAGTTTTTAGAACCTCTCTCACCCATAAGAGCCCCATACACTACCTTTGACACCAACCCTACACCCGTAGTAGACCATTTTGCATATGGATCAATAAATGAGTCAATCAATACTTACCAATTCTTATATCAATATTCTTAAACAATACCAATGATCATAACACTATTTCACTTGCATAGATCAACTCCTTGAAGGTCAGACCCATCAAAAGATAATGTAAATCAACTCTACTACTTCTAGAGGCATAATACTTTGACCCCCTTTTTAGTTATCTATGACCTAATTCTTACCTTCCTTTATAAACATTTGACATGAAAAAACTATGTAGATGTACCCTAGATCATCTTTCTTAACCCAAGATCCTAATAACATCTTCACCATCATATTCCCTTTGTAATAAGACTTCAAATTAATCAAAAATGAGACAAAATTGTCAATCATACATGTATATTTTATTACATCTCCATCAACATGGTTTTGGATTATCTCATACAAACTTTCATTTTGAATCCATATTTGAGGAAGATAACCATGTATACCATGTTCCTTTGATCATGAACATATTTTCAATCTAATTTATACTCATACACACAAATTTGGAAGACTTAGAAGATATAAGGAGTCACATAGAGGTTTGTGTTAGTACATTCATGCACATGTATAGTCTTGAATCTCTAAGAGATCATCAAGAGAAAACCAACACATATTTTCACCTTATATCAAAAATTAGACTCATTCATGGTCCATAAACACTTGAATATTCCTTACAGTCACCGAGAATCATTGTAACCTCACTACACCAACTATTCATTGTCAATTTGTACTCATACTTCCTATTCACTCTTGTAATAATGAGAATCACACATAAAATTTTGTACAAATGAATTTATGAGGATATATTACCTGATTTTTATACCCATTAGGCCCAATAAACATATCCAAGAACCTTTAAGACTGTCTGCTGGAGAAACATGCCCACTGTGATTTCGACCTTTTCTTATTAGGTCATTTTCCTTCTTTACTAACAAACCTCACAACCGCCACAGATTCTTAGAATTCTAGCCATATTTGAATGTTTATATGACTTCAATCTCAAAGTAAACCTAGCCTAAATTATTTGCACAGAGTATTAGCTTTGGAGTCAACCATTTTCACATTCAATTCCATAATTCATTCTATAACCCTCACAAGCACCGTTAAGACCTAGTTAGGGTAGAGACACTTCTAAAATGCACAATTAATGTCTTCATGAACTGAAAATTAACCACCAAAATTTAGTTACACTTTCTATTATCTTGAGCACCATTCTCCTTGATTTGGAATCTTGAACATCATTTTCATACTTGGAAACATCTTTGTTTGCACTTAATGCCCCAAATTGACCACAACATAGTCACGAGATCATTTTTGGATTAATAGTCTGATCATATAAGAAAATTTATGAATATTTCTATCTTGAATTATTCATCTTGAGGTATTGAAAAATTTAACCACATGCTATGTACACCGTACTTGATAAGTGATCATGAATAATTTTACTTAATACCCCTTAGATGACTAAGACAAATGAAATAATGACATTGAATACTCATTAAAGACCCCTCACACATTGACATGATTTAAGACCACTTCAGCCATTGACATACACTATACACGCTTTCACATAATTACTTGAAGCTTATGAAAAATCAAATACTTGATTTAGGACTCAAAATTTACCATGGAGATAGTTCAAACTTCTATGCAATAGAACATTTCTAGGCACAAACTCAAACAACAAAAATACTCACCTCATGAATTATATGACACAACAAACATCATATGAGACATCAACATGAATCTTTGCACACATTGAGTCATCTAAGACTAAATCCTTTACTTAGACATTTCTAACTCAAACTTGAAGAACTCAAACACATACTAAAGACCAAACAATAATTATTTTGACATCTATAACAAGGGAAAAAAATTAAAAATAAAAGAATGTATGTGTAGACAAAAAATCATGCTCCTAGAGTCATTATTTATTCTTGGTCTCATACTACTATACATATGGTTCTCAAGTGAAAAGTGTAATAATTAACCAATTCCTTAGGCCATTTTGAATTGCTTTATGTCGTTATTTTCAATCTTGCACATGTACTTTCCAAGTTTGTATTCTCATACTACAATTTTCCTATTTCTTACTAGGGTGCCTAGCCAAGACTAGGCGCCATAGGTAGTCTAGTCCCCTCTAGGCACCCTAATCCTCTTTGTACTTTCCTCTCACTTTTTGGGAACTTTCTAGCCATTTGAGATTCTTATATTTTTTTGTTAGCCATTTCATGGTTAATTATTAAATTAAAGTAAGAGAACCATATACATATAAATTTATGTTCCCATAATGAAGGATCAATCACTAGGAAATTACTATAACCACCTAAGGTTGCATTCATCAAAGGAATATATAACTACATTTGCATCCATTTACTACTTCACCTCACCCACAATGCTAGTTCATATGCATCACACTTCATAGTAAGGGATTCCATTGTTTCCATGCACACACTTAATAAATTCAAGATCTAGTTACTTTATCACTACTTCAAAAGTGTAAGTGGCACAAGAGCACCTAGGGCACAATTACACACAAACACCTAGAAATACATTGGGTCTAAGATGCAATACAACGTCGGTGATAAGTCCATCAATTTAACATTGAGGATAGTCTAATCCCTTCATATCCATATTTATGTTTTAGGTTTCTGATGTGTTTTATGGGTTTTGCAGTGATTCTTCCATTGCGAGTTTTATGAGTACTTCAACGATCACACAACAACATTCACATGACAGATATCAAACACACGTTAACATCCAATGACACATGAGAGGAGGTTTTCTGGCCATTTGTGCATACTAGGGATCCTAAATATTTGACCAAGGCACCCACGAGTGCCCCTATCCATCTCCGTGAGCCCCGGTCTAGCAAAAAAATCCAAATCAGATTTTCACGGCTCTTGTGCGATGGATTTCTCCTCTTATTCACATGGTCTATACTTTGTGACAAAGTGTCTGCAACATGATCAAATTAGTTAAGGATTTCTCAATCCATTTTGTACATTAGGGTTTCACTTTCCATTGTTTAGATTGTTTAGGTACTATTTCAGTATTTTATTACTTATTTATTTAGTCATTTTAATGTTCTTATAACATTACATTACACTAGAATAATTATGTTTTAGTTAAATAATTTTGGTTAACCCATACTTGATCTTCATGCTTTTAGGATCGTCATCCCTTGTTGGTCATCATAGGGTATAGTGATCATGGTTATCTCTATCAATGATTATTCACTTGAAAATAATTATTTAAGGCATAGAGCTCAACATCTTCTTACTAGTACTCGCATTCATGCTGATATGAATCAAGACTTTGTATATAATTATTTTATTGATGCATTTTCTCAACATATTTCTTTCTTGTCTAATACTCATGCTGATCTTAATACCTTTGACAATGACCCACCCTTGCATATCATGATTCACATTTACAATGTGGGTATCAATCATACTTTAATTAACAATGGATCTCAACTCATCTTATGTCCCATGTCATTCATTGAGAAGCTACGTATTTCCACACATGACACTAATCCATCTTGTGTTTCACTTTGTGTGCATATGATGCATCTATTTGTATGGCTAAAAAAATTTAACACTTGTGTTCTTTATCATTGATTTTCAATTCTCCTATCACTATTTTCTTGGTAGACGATGGCTCCATGTCATGCAAGATGTTTCTTCTACTATACATCATTGGTCAAATTCATAGATGAAGGAATTGAATATACTATTTTTAGCGACCGAACCCTTACAAATATTGTGTCCAAGATCTTAATACTACTCTTCATATTCCATGTACTTGATACCATAAATTATCCTCAACTAATGGAAAAACCACCTCATTTTCCACCACTTTAATGTGTAATTTGTGTGATATTTATCATTTCTTCTACACCATTTTATATAATCAAGGTGATTTAATTTACATTATGTTTCTAATGTTTTTTTAATAACTCAAAGGCATATATAAAAATGAAAACCCCAACGAAGGATAAGAACATTTGAAGAGAGAGAAATTTGGGGAGGAAGAGAGGAGAGAGAGAAGGAAGAAGAAGGAGGGAAGATGTATATTGACGCTTGAAAGAACCACCTCCGACGAAGTTCAAACTTCCTTCTAGATGGCTTGATAGAATGTTCGAATGTGACAATATCTTAATACCTAAACTATATGTACTTTGGGGAGAAGATCCTTTGGATTTTCCAAGGAAACCTTGAGTTAAGTGTTCAAAAACACTTGTTAAATGACTTGGATTGTTTAAAAATACATTTCAAGAGATAGAACCTTAGAATCAATCTTGTCAAGTTGAATGAACTTTTTTGTTGATGACTGCAACATCCACCCCGCATGTGCTATACCATGCCCCGAACCATGAAGTTAGTGTCAAAAACACTATCGAGTTCCTAGAGATGGGTCTCAAATTCCCTATGAGAAATTTATATGATGATCTCCCGAATGATTATCCCTCTATGTCGTATTATCCTAGTATTTCCCTTTGAGTGTGACTTACCATTAATATTAAGTTCCTAGATTGGAGACTTACTATTTTTGTTAAGAGGTGATTTTTTCCTCTTCTTGACCATCTTGATGTGATGAAATTCTTCATTAACTCATTTGCACATTGCCTTTTCCTCAACCATTTCATTGGGTAACTTAATATTTTTAGTAATAATTTATTTTCTCTATTTTATGCTCTGGATGATTATTCGACTTCGAGTTATCTTAGATGCACACTATATTCGTCATCCACTTTTGTTGATGAATTTCCTAACATAAAAAATATGCATAGGAAAACTTAATATTTTTGGGAATTGGATTTCACGTTCTCGATTTGTTATGGAACACATATTTTGAGACTCATCTCATTATCTCAATCTTATCCTCTAAATTTCAAATGATGTTTCACTGTCTTGGCTTGAAAATTAGAAACAAATTTTTCACCTAGTGGTGGCTTCAAGCACGGATCTATCGGGGGCTTCCATTAATGGAACTCAAAATTTGAAGGGATTATTTTTTCACTTGATCATGATGAAATCAACTCTATTTTAATAGGTTTTTCATTTGGATTCCGTGTGCAAGTTTGTAGGTCGATTCGACCATCGTTAGTGATAAATCGACGAATGAGAGCAATGGCACAAAAATAAGTAATTTTTGTAGAAAATACTATGGAGCATCATTTTACCCTTCATATGTTGCATTTTTATATCCTTTTAAAATGAGGATATCGGGAAATAAAATCATCTCAATCCGGTAAACGGTTTGAAATATATGAATGAATTTTCGCCTAGTGACTTCGGGGTTTTTTTGATAAAACTTCATTTCTTTTTCATTTTTCGTTCTTTCTCATTATTCATTTCTTTGATCCATTATTTTTATGAAATTTATATATTTTCAATGTGAGGGAACTTTCATGGATCTATTTGAGTGCATTAAGGGAGGTAAGAAGATTTGGAAATAATTGGGTAGCATGCGCGCTAGAGGGGCATGTAGGTGTGAGGGATCAAATGGAGTGAAAAGTGACTAAGTTTAGTATATATTAATCCCCAATATGAAATCATGGTGGCTGGGAATATATTTATGTCCCTTTTATAAAGGGTGTTAGGGACAAGAAATTTCCCATCATGCCTAGTTGCGACACTTGCGAGAAATTTGACTAGGTGTGCGTTTGAGAGAGGGAGCTTAGGAGAAGCACATGAGAGTTAAGTTTCAGGCGTATGGAGAACCAAAAGGCATAGGTGGGGTAGGAAATTTTTTTTCCCCTATTTAACTTTGGTAAAGGGATGAAATGAACATCAATTTCAATCTTGTGCATGGTTGCAACACTTGGCGATCATCCATGCAAGGAGAGGGGAGGCTCAAACTAGCTCCTTGGAGCTTAACTAGCAATGCGGGAAATAAAGTTGGTGTTATGAGAGTTAAAAAGGGTCAGGTGAATTTTTTTCCTTTATGTCCCTTTTCTAAAGGGACTACAGGGACATGAAATCCCACAAGGATCCTTGTGCCGACATGTGTCCACTTTTAACAATGACTAAGTACTCAAGAGCACGCCTTTAGAGCGAGCTTGCAAAGGTCAGTATCTGGAGTGCTAGGTGGAGTGTTTTGATGGAATTTAAGATGATTATGACTATAAATGTCCATTGGAATCCAAGTGTGCAATTTTCAGCTCTTTATTCATCCATTTGATCCCCATAAAATAGGACCTTTGTTTTATCATAAATGACTTAGCAGGAGAAAACTTAATGTAGACATATTGTGCCTAGGTGATGTAAAACATATGAATCTAGTTGATTATAGTGCTATTAATTACATTTAAATTAATATATTTTTTATCTCATAAATCCTTACATAACTCATGGAATTACTTCCTGATGCTCAAGTATTTTTTACCATTGTCCATTGCCTAGGCTTGAGAACCCGATTTTGGTGGACTTTCCCCAAAACTTCCAAATTTTTTCTGAATCTTCATAAATATTTTCCTTTATGTTCTTATCCCTTCAATAATCTTCAACATTGGATTTTTATCCTTTGATCTTCTCTACCAGTGGTGCATAGGTCTTAGTGTAGACACCAAAATTTGGTCACGCTCCCCTTAGACCATCGTTGAATAACCAACTTAAACATGTTCCTCTAATAATGGCCCCTTTCACCCCACATTAATATTAATTCAATTACTTCAATTAAATTAATTCCTATTGTCACAATATTTATTATTTAATTATCCTAATTAAAATAATTTCCACCTCACCTAGACACATCATCATAGACCTATTCATAACATGCTTCCATAAGTAACTAAGACTTAGTCCCACTTACCTTAATGATTTAAGATTTAGTTTAACCCTAAAAGCACATGCCTATTATTCCTCTAACCACATTCCCACTCATTATAAGGGAAAATTCCATTTTGATTGTCAAGAATAAAAAAACTTGGCCCAAGTGATTGCCAAGATCTGCCATTTTTAGTAAACCTAGGGAAGCCCACCTTAACTGATGCTAGTCATTCTGAAACCGATGTCGGTCAATCAAGAACCATCATCGATTACCATTTATTCATTTTAGGAACCTTATTGAAGAGGATGGAACATTTTGGAATCGAGGAGAAGATAAGAGAGATGCATGCAAATAGGACCAGAGCCTTTTCATACCTCAAGACATCCATAGCCAGCACCAGGATAGATCTAGAGGTATTGCACTCACAATAACATTCAAGGAATCATTTCTGTGGTACCTAACAACATTCCTTTGATCAACCCTCATCACCATCCATCCATTGAACTCCGTACCGTAGTAAGTATACTCTTAACCAACATCATCTATTTCTACTTTAGTCTATTAAGTTCTTTTACCGCTATTATCAGTTTCCACTTGCACTCTCATTCCCCTACCATTCCTCCACCCACAAAATTAAATCACCTATATCTGAATGTTACACATCTTTGAGTATACCTAAGATTCCCACAAACCTCTCCACCCCCCTTTTGTCTCTATTTAACCTCAGATAAACCTCTACAACCAGATCTCATTAAGTTTCTTTCACCTCGACCCTACCGACACCGGCTACCCATGACCATCGTCGGTTCCTTTTAAACCATCATCGGTTATACCCAGATCAAGTCAGTCTCTGTGTTTACTACCTTTGCTAATAATAGAACCTATGAACCTTCATCCAAGTGACCTAAGTATCTTAGAACCTTACCTTGACCATTCCTAGTACCTTTAGAATTACCCCTTCATTTAGATCTCGATTATAGGCCACTCTGTTATGATTAGATTTTCTTATTGTATTTGAATGAGATACCTAAATCATATCAACTACACTAGGAGTTTGTTTATGTAATGCCCAATAACTCGGACACACAAGAAAATATAGAAAAATACATTATACTTTTCTTTTAACTTTTTCAAAGTATAGAACAATAATACAAGTGGTCCTAAATGTTACAACTAGCTCTTCGAACAACTTGACACAATGATGACCATAAAGGAAACACACAGACATCCAACGCCCAACACGAACAATTCAATTTTCTCTTTGAAAAGACACCACGAAACATCACAACCACAATACATAGTCGAGGTGAGTACAACCTATGGTGTACAATCCTTTAAGGTTATACATTTACTAAAAAAACATCTTTCAAGACCTGACTTTAGGATCTAGAAGATTCAGGTTTGATTCGAGCATTACTTCTTACAAGGCTGAACTTAAATCTTTTATATTGAAGACTAGTTAGCTTAAGATCAAGTTTTCTGAAAGAGGTTCATCTAAAGACTAGAAAAACTGGGTAAATTCGCTTGAACAAAAGGAATGCCTTCCATCCCTCACAAAGTTGCTTACTCATACCCAAGATACAAAATCTTGATCCAGACCTCCATTACACAAGGTGGTGACCATAAGCTCTAACTGAAGTGGAGTGCCATTATGGTTTGAAAATACAACCTCCTTTCACAAGGATCAACAATCAACCAAGTTTAAGAGAAGATTACAAAATATTGTGGTAAAGGTTAGAGTGAGAAGGTTAATTTATTTCATCATCATGATCTCTTTAGTTATTAACCAGTCTTTTAATGAGACTTAAGAGTTCAACTGGATTTGGGTAAAAGATTCATTTAGCAATCTCTTGATTAAGTTCGTCAAAGGATACACAAGGGGTTCCCAAAATGGAATCACTAAACTTAATGTGTTCTTATTCAAAATTCCCCTATTAACAAAGATCTAACTCTATCCCCAAAAATAAGCAATGATCTTACTTTTAAATTTACTTAATGTTTCACAACAATGAGGATAAATTTAATCTGTAGCTTAAGGTTAATGAGAGTATATTAGTTTACACCGATAGATAACTCCTTTTTTCCAAAAAGACTCTTAATTTTATCTATAAATCCCAACTTCATTATTATCTTATTTATTTATTCATCTATATATTCATTTTTTTATTAACTTTAGAAAAAAGATTTTCCAACCCACTAAAAATAAACCTAGAATAACACTGATGCCAAGACCATGGAGGGTTATTAAATAGGAATGTTTTATGACTTGAAAGAAGGAATTTCCATTACTCATCAAGAAAACTAAACACGGTTATAGCATTTATGCTCGAAATGGTACACAAACCAAAGGTGTAAAAAGATTTTATTTAATTTAGATGAGAACAAGAAGGTAACCAAATTAGTGAATCCACGCTACAACGTTTTCATGACTGAAAAAATATCATAAAGAAAATACACATAACAAGGTGATGCTCGAGTTTTATTCCTCACAATGATAATTACAAGTTTGGATACAAAAGGATAAGACTTCTTTACTTCACAAATACCGAAAATCCAAGGAAAGAGGCCTTCCAAACTCATTTACAAGCATTATTCCAAGATTTACAACACATTAGACATTCGTACAAGAAACTTCATAAAACAAACCGATGAAATCTTTACAAATATTTCCTTTATCTCGCACACACAAGTATTAACTTTGAGTCAGTTCACGAGAATCGAGCATGATAAGAGATACAACATAGAACATTGTGTTGTTACATAACTATTTATAGAAGGAAAATAGTTGTTAATGAAACAACCCCGAAAAATGCATATTAAAATTTGTGAAAAGAATTTCCAATAAATCAATAAGGAAAAAGAAATCTCATATATCCAACAAGGAGTAGTATTTGAATACAATCTCATCAATTCAATCCTATTGAGTCTATTTTAAACACCAATATGCACTTTTTACCAATTGCTAATCATCTAAACACGGGAATTTAGGAAAGAATGAACTCATATGTGCTATACTAACCTTATCCTTCAAGTCAAAGCATAATTCAAGTCCCTTAACTAAACATATTCTAAATTTTCAAGAAGAAGCACAAGTCTTGAACAACTACCATTCTCTAATCAGTATAGATATATTTATTCAAAATTTAGTGACCTAAAAGAAATAAAATATAAACCAAAATCTAAATACATTTCATCAACTAATATACTATTTTAGGGCCCAACGCAGCGTCAAAAATGGGATTGATCCAGAACAAGTTCCTACACTAAGGTGAGGAAGACTCCATCAGTTAAAACAAGACTAGATAACTTACATATGAAGCTTTCAAGGTAAAGGTGATTAATTAGATTTATCAAAATCTATCATGCCAACAATGGAAAAGAATTAACTAATTCTCGTTAGACAACAATTTCCTATAAAAGAAGTTAATAATTTCAACCCTATTAATTTCATCATTGTGTCCATTATGAGATTCATTTTCAATACGATGATATTGAGTAATACAAACATCTTTTAAAGGGAGGAATTAATAAAAGACCAAGAAAATAAAATCCTAATCATTCTTCAATAATCTCCATCAATTCAATCATGCCATAATTTTCCCACTATACTACAATCCACATCCTATCAGCTATCTAAAGGAAGTTGTATACAATCACAATGGGCTTAACATGAATGGAATTTTGTCACCTATGTCCCTTCGAACCAAGTCCCTTTCATGGTCTAAATATTTATGCCATCAAACAAATAAAAAATTCCACATGAATTAAATCTACTCACTGAGCATGTCTATAGGAGATCTATTCTAGCATTGACAAGACAAAACAACATAAGAATAGGGAACTCTAGAAAGGTGCACCAACATACTGAAATCAAGGATCCACCTAATCAACTCATACTAATATAACCAAGATGACAGAGAGAGAATTGTAACACAACATCCACTTGAAGTGATCAAGCTATAGATTGAATACACAAGAAAATTTCTACATAAGTCTAAAGGATCAAGGAAGCCAATAGTTCTAATCAACAAAAACCACATAATACATCCTTCTCCAGATAAAAATCAGGATCCAAGTTATAAGGACAAAAAAAATTCCTTTAACAATAATTACAGAAGTTCATAGTTTAAAATCACACACAATAACCCCACTCAAAGAGATATTTTCATGAAATTCAAATTTCATTTAATAAGAAATTTAGATAAAAGAAGAGGAATTTAGGTGTGGATCTTATCATTCCTAAAATTTTCTTCCACCAATTGCATAGACACCTCACGACAACCAAAACACTCTCAACGGTTTGAATCTCCTCTTTTCTACTGGCTGGGCACTTGAACTCCATTCCCGTCCATGATTAGCATGGACAAAGAGCTCCATTATAGAGGTAACATTGAAGAGAAAGAACAAAGGTATCATGGAATGCCATGATCATGGTATACACAAAATTATTTTAAAGAAAGGGCCCAAGAAAAAATGTGATTTCCGCCATGGTCAAAGTTAGACTCCACAACCTTCCAAATATTCTCCCAACCTTCGTGAAAAAGAGGCGCTTGAGCAAGGAAGGGACATCTAACATGCACAAAAACATGGATATTTTTAGGTGTAGAAGAAGATGTCTACAAAACAATGTATGAAAAGTGTGGGAGCATTCATGAGGTGTGCACACTGGAAAACAAAATTCCACAAAGTGATGGGGGTCTCATGTAAAATCCATAGATGCGGGTAAAACACAAAAGAGTATGCAAAAATAACTTAGGAACATGGTAAGAACATCCATCAAAGCAAAATGAAGTTGCAGTAAGAACACACAAGGTTAGAGGACCATTGACAAAAAAACCCTCAAAGAGATAAGGTTACAGGAATGCCATGGCTATAGGATCTGTATAAGAGGATCCTATACACAACCTTGCAACACCAAAAGCAACCAAACATGTGTTTAATCTGTTAAACTCACCTCTACCAAAGATGCACGCAACGATTAGCTAAAAATGGCTCTTAGACACGGGTAAGGTTGGGGATACTTGTTCCAACAACATTGGCCTACAAAAAGGGTGCAAAAACTACAGACCCCAACCAAGAATCCTTCCACCACACTCACACATATAGGAAAGGCACATTCAACCACCATACTTTCTCACATATCCATCCAGGCAGAAATTTTAATTAAATAATAAAACTTTAATAAACAAGAGCCCAACATATATTAGGAGTTTCCAGTCTAATCAACGACCCCCTATGCACATCCTTCACATGGGGATCTCACGCATCAAGATAATATTGGGTGAAGGAAGACAACAATGTCATCACATATTTTTAAATCAAAACAATAAATGACATAAGGTGCAGCCACCCATAAAGCATGCCCAACACATCTAACTTTTAGGAGGTTTAATGAAATGGAAGGTGTCCATCAAATCCACCCACCTCCAACAAAACAAGGAACTAAAATAATCACTTAAGATTCACATCCCCTTCACGCAAAGTATGGTATGTACAATAAAAAGATCAAAAGAGAGAGGCAAGGTTGGTAGTGGTACATTAAATCCATATTTAAATTTAGCAATTTAAAACAATCCCAAGCATGAAGGATCGGTCAACCAAGGTGGAAAATGGTGGTTGAAGACTTATAAAAAATATTATACATGAACACCACTCCCAAATTGTGCGCACCGCAAAAAAACAAGATCTTCTTCATTTTTGTAAGCAAGGTTCGGTCAAGGAAGCCACTAGTAAAACAAAAGAATAGTTCAACGATAACTAAGGATGATATTGATAACAATTGATATTAAAATAATAATAAAATATAATTGAGAGTCGATAATAAAATAATAATGTCATTATTATTATTATTATTTTTATTTTATAGCTTACAAAATAATTATCAATTATAATCACAATGGTCGGAAGTCAAGATCAAAAATATAAAATATATATATATATATATATATATATATATATTATTTATTATGGATATTCC
Source organism: Taxus wallichiana var. yunnanensis (assembly GCA_018340775.1). NCBI lineage: Eukaryota > Viridiplantae > Streptophyta > Pinopsida > Cupressales > Taxaceae > Taxus > Taxus wallichiana. Next base: position 803,186,614 of record CM031237.1, on the reverse strand, counting down.
TTTTTTAACCGGACATGCCCTAACAACACCAAAACGCCATTCTAGCTACCTACTAGGCTTTGAGAATAGGATCTGCCTTAACAAGGTAATCGAAAAGGGCACTACTGAGGCCCTCCACTAGTAGCATTGACAAGGACACAAGAAGACTAGACTAGACAAATGGAAGGATGCTAATCCTTCTTTGTGATAGGGTTGATGTCGACTAATGGTCAACGGAAGTGCATACACCACCTACCCCTACTTATCAATAGGGTTGTCGAGAGAAGGACTGGGTAATGTCAAACGAGGCATTACATTCTCCTCCCTTTAAGAAATCATCGTCCTCAATGTGACATAACACTGAAGGAATGAAAGGCGGTAAGCAACAAGGAACAAATAAAGATGAAAGTGCACCCTATAGTTTAAATTTCAGTCGATTAAAGCACAGCCATGGGGTAGCCTTAGAAACATTTTGGCAGAATTTTTAACTTTCAAGTTTCTATGAAGATTGATTGTTCCCTCTTATTCATTATTTAATTAGATTGTTTCTAATTACATTATTCTTAATTCAAGTTCTTTAAAATTTCATGGTTGCAGAGTTTTAGTTTATTCTTTCTTGTGGGTGCCCAACACGAACTGCTATCACAACACCCTACCAGCTTTCATACACAACACTAATGATTCACAACCATAAATTTACATACCTTCATGATGCAGATACCAAACAACTATAGCTTAACCCAATATGGAATAATACAAACATTGTCCACATAACATAACACTTGTCACACATCTATGACTCGACTTATAATAATCGAACAAAAACTATAGGTACATAGTGTACACAAGGGCATCAACACCATATCCAAAACATCATAAAACATATACGACTATCATGAGTAACACATACATCATAAGACAACTCCCAAGACATCACAATAACTCACATATATCCTGATACATCAATCATGCACACAAATCTCTTATGTATCCCTCAAGTCTCTTATGCCTCCCTCAATCTATTATACTTGTGTCAAGTCTCTTATGCCTCACTCAATATCTTATGTCTCCCTTAATTACTAGTAATAAAATAAATTTCCTTTTCGCTCCTCAAAGAGGTTGGTTTCCCTATAGCCCTAGGCACATAGAGTCCAAGCACCTGTAACCCAAGTGATATAATAACTCGTGGTTTGACAAACTGTTAGTTATCTATAAATACTTTGGGTGGACCCCATAAAACAAAGTAGGTCCATAGGTCCCACCATTCCATGGTGCATCCCATGACCCTATTCCACACATCATGATAGCAGAACCATCATAGAAATATGAATCAAATGCCAAGTGGCAAAGTACAAGCCTTGGCAAGGCGGTAAAATTTTAAAATTTAAAAGAAGATCCAAATCCAAACAAAACAAATGGCCAAATAGCCATAGTTAGTGTAAAAATCTGCATGTTAGTACCACAAACCAAGGAAATTCCCAAAATATAAAATATGGCAATAAGAAAAGCTGTTGGTTCTTGCAGAAATGACATAAAAAAGTTTCAATTTACAAATAAAATAAATTTATAAGAATAGCACATTACAATGCCCATGCGGCCTTATCTGGCCACCAAGGGGGTACTTCAATGAGTTGCTGGTTTTGGTGCTCAATTTGATCTCACCCCATTTTCTCTAAAATTCTTCAATCTGCACAGCTCTGTTGTATTTTCTATTTCCCGAATGGATGTGTGAAATGTTTTCTTCATTTGTATGTTGTTGAAGATCCTTATCCATGGTTGTGGATAACATTTGGGCCTTGTATCATTTCTAAATTATTTTTCCTTAAAGAAAATTCAATTCTCGGCGCAATGGTTATTTCCTTGCATTTTACGGTTTGACGACGGCATGTTTTCTACATCAAAAATATATTTCAGCATCTTCAACTATGTGGTATTTTTTTATTGGATGAGGCATGTCAGGTCTATGTTATAACTTGTAACTTTTTTCTATATCTGCAAAAAGATTAATTTGGCCCCACGACCCCGATAGTCTTTGATTAGCTATCCAAAGAAATATGAAGATGCAGGGAAAAAGTCTTACTTTGATCCCAAGAAGGACACGTGGTATATTTCAAAAGTGAGAAGTGGAAGGTGGTTTACCGAGGTGTTTTGAAGTTTTTTTCCCCTTTTGTAAAAAGGAACAAAGTTATAAATTAATCCACAACCCCGTAGGGAAAAAGTCTTAGTTTGGCCTCGAATATGGACACGTGGTAGTTTTTTCAAGCTGTTTGGGAGGCGGGTCATGGAGCACTTTGAAGTTTTTGGCTCAACATTTAAAATTAAAAGTAATAAGGTGGGTCACTCGAGGTTTTTGAAGTTTTTTTCCTTTTTGTGAAAAGGAGCAAAGTATATAAGTGAAGCGCGACTCCGCTGAGACCCACTTCAAAAGACAAAAGTGAGAAGCGGGTCACCGGAGGAAAATTGGAAATTTTTCCTTTTTGTTAAAAAGGTAAAATTACATAAATGAGTCATGACTCCATCAAAGGCCTAGATTAAGCCACGTTACAAGCCCGTACTTGAGGCGGCAGATGGGCGGGGAAAATGTGAAAAATGTGCATTTTCTCCAAAAGTCATAAAATTCAAAAGGAAACCCTAGGCTGCTTTGAATCAGATTTTTCCATGTAGACACCTCTAATCTAAAGTTGAGAAAGGGTAGAATCAATAAACTTGTTGTGCATTGCATCTGAATTTACCACCATTTTTCTCCAAACGCTGGGATGCGAATATGCATTGTTTTTCATTGTTTTCTGATGAAATTACTTGTCATTTTTGTGTGTAAAGTGCAATTGAATGGATTTAGAGCTTAATTTTTGAGTCCAAGGAATGTAAAGGTTGATATTTTGAAATTGGAATTTCTCATGAACTTGTAAAAATGTGAATTACCGGAGAAGATAGATGCAAAGAAAAGTTACAGATGAAAGAATGGGAAAAGGAAGAAATGATGGAGGTTGCAGGCACAAAGGATGAAAAATGTGTTGCCATAGGAAATGACTCGATGCCCCAATTAGTACAATGATGGAGATATTTGCAATGATTCCCCTTTTTAACAATTGGTAACCTTTTGTTGCAAACCTGTTAAACGTCATTTTCTAGAAATCATGATCAAACATGTAAGAAACAAAGGTTCCTCGAATATTCTTTTCTTGGGAGGAAAGATTGGATGCAAGTTGAGTGTTATAAAAAGCATGCTTTATTCATGAAAAAGGTCAAGGGTTATATTCTTAGGAGGAAATTTGAGAAAGCCTATCTTCCTAAGAGACCATTTGAGAAACCTGTTAATCTCTTATGTTTTAGATTTTATCATGTCAAGTTGGTTGCAAGTGTACAACCATTGAAAAGCTCTGAGATTGTTCAAGAAACCTTCCCCTGCTGATGAATCTAATCAACTTCAAATTAATTTGTGTTAATCTTGGGAAAATTTGTGTCTTCTTTATTTCAGAATGTCTGTAAATAGTATTTCTTATTCCTATTGCAATCTTGTGTTAAAATCCCTCCAAATCACATAGGATCTCATCCCTATGATAGTTTAGTGGCATTTACAATTTCATTACAAGAAGATCCTTCATCCTGTAATGAGATAAACAATTTAAAATCACTTTACTATCATTTTGTTGATAAATATTGTCTATAAGCCTTTGAGTGTATCTTAGGCATGAGGAACCAGGGGTATTTAATGTTTAATTGAGTCTTTAGCTTGAGCCTTTGTGTTAAATTCTTGGAGATTGTGTGAAACCATGTAAATCTGGGCCTCCATTAATGCACACCTTCTAGTTGAAGGAATATTTTATCTATTCTGAACCATTCTGTCATTTAGTTTTCCAATTGTTGTGAAGGTTATCAAAGATATGGGAAAATCAAGTTTATCCTACTTAATCTCCCACCAAAAATTATTCAAAAAAATGAATCCTACCTGAACTACCCCCATTTTCCCTGGATCTCCAAAAATGAATAAATTCTACTACGAATATATGTAGAAGCAATCAGGATTCCATAATTTCTTTAGTAACCTTAACCTTGTTTAGAAAATATCACCATTCTTTAGAAGTGACAACTCATGAGAGTTAAATTATGGTGCATTGATCATATTTTCTCAAGGTTTCCTTTCAAATTTGTGCAAAGAAGGATATATTCATTCTCCTTCACCAACAGAGGTTACAAAATGGGTCCTCTCACCTTGGTTGAAAGGCACAACCTAAAGTAGTGAGGATAGATCAAATCCTTTTGAAGGTGCTATCCATTTCTCCAACATCTAAGTGACAAAGAGCCAGTTGAATCACCTCCCGAATACAAAACAACATACATGATGATTTATTTGTCTCTAGGCTTCTTGTTAAATTTGTGATGCTTCTCAGCTTACAAAGGAAAATCAATTTGGATACCAACACTTTTTGGGACCATTTCCGGGGACTTATTTATGTTGGAGATTATTTGAACTTCAGTACTTATTTGTGCGGAAACAACACTTTTGGCACCATTGTTAGGGATCTTCAAAGGCATTCTTATATTTGGCCCTAGTAATGTTTCTTACATGCTCTAAGTGCAAATACATTATTTAAACGTCATCCTTTGTTGAGATCTGTAAGATTTGTGAAGTTACAAGTTTTGTGTGCAATATTTCCAGTTTTTGTTGGTTTTTACACTAAGTTTACATCATCAATGTTAAATATGGGTAAAGGAAGGTTATATCTATGAAGCTTTGCATGAATTTAGTGTTGAAAGACATTTGATAGATCAATTTTAGTGCATTTGCACAACTAAGGTGAAAATCCTTAGTGGCGACTCCGTGTTGAATTAATTTTTGATAAATGCCAATGTCTTAACCTTTGTCAACTGAAATTTATCACTAATTTTTGCAAAGTTAGAAGGACGGAGTTCTTTCTTCCTTAAGTACCCTACTTAGAAGGGTGTTTCTAGAATTGGGAAAGACAAATTCGAAGGAAGAAGAATCACGGAAAGTTATTTGAGATCGAAATCAAGAAAAGAGTTGTCAATTGTGAAACCGATCAACCTATCATTGAAGATTACCATACTTCCTCAAGTGTTTATGAAACAGGTAGTCTTTTGGCAGATCTAAATTCTCCAACTGCAGAGGGTCCTTCATTTTTCTTTGAAAATTTTGCATCTAGTTTTGTCCCTATGTTTTCCAAAGCTGATAGGATCTTCCAAGAAACAGAGTTTTTAGAGAATATTCATTATGAGAATTGCATTCATGTGCCCTACAGACACCTCACTCCTCATCATTCTATTTCTCCTGTAAGAGCACCTCCCCAAAAAAATATGGCCCATCCCCCACCCAGACCTCCATTTGTTGTGAACACTTTTGATCCTATAGATTTTAGAGGTATGGCTAGATATCCGAATGTTGTGCCCCAAGATGTTAGAAATAGACTGCCTAAATTTCAAGGAAATAATGCTATTACTAGTGATCAACACTCAAATATTTTTTTCAATATGATGGAAGACTTTGACATCAAATTTGAGGATGTGTACTTAAAATTGTTTATTCATACTCTAGAGGAGGACGAACAGGACTAGTAGAAATATTTTCCAGAAAACTCCATTGATTCATGGACACAAATGAAGAATTCTTTTAGATTGTAGTATGGAGATAAAACACAACCTCGAGTTTCTTTTGTCTGAATTTTAAAATATAAAGAAGAATCCTAATGAATTTTTTCATGAATTCAATACTAGGTTCAATAAGACCTTGAATAGGCTACCTGTAATCTTAAGGCCAAGAAATGTTTCTTGTCCGAAAAAATATTCGATGCTTTTGATAAGAAGGTTGTGTATTATTTGAGGGATAAGAACCCGGAACATTAAGGTAGGCCTTCACCATGGATTTGCAGATTGAAAATAATATCAAAGTAGTGGTAAGCCTCCTAAGAGGGAAGTTATTAAGCTGATCAATTCAGAGAAGCCTCAATTAAGTAAATCTATGGATCTAGAAGAGGTTGTAAAAACTTTGGCCAGAGTTGTTAAAGAAATATCTTACAAGTTAGCCAGAGTAGTGAAAGGAATTGGACAAGGTTCCTAATGTCATCACAAGACAAAAGGTCAAAAAATATTTGCAAATCATCCTAGAGGTGATCATAGATCAGATTGCATGGGTAAAGGGCCCGTGGGATCGGGAAATAGATAACCCTAACCCTGGGAAAATAGATTGGTGCCTGATCCTTTAGCTTCTAGAGTTGTTGTTGTCGAAGAAGGTCATGAAAAATTAGTCATGTGATAGTTGTTTCTTGCCACATTCTCCATGTGTTTTTGAAAAGGGAGTTGAGGAAGAAGCTAATGATGATGAGACAGATGATGATGCATGCATGATGGATTTCTCTACAAGTTTACAAGAGTAGGGAGCAACCTCAACGAGTTGATGAGTGAAAGAATTGTTGAAAAATTTTAGATTGCATTCAATGGATAATGCCTCTTCCTCCCTCTCATACTTTTGAAATAAATATGGTACGAGATATTGAATTTCCCAATAATAATTTTTAGTACTTTAGGGAATTAATGATTAAGAAGTATGATGGAAGAATTCCTTCATAAGATAATACACATTTGTTAATGAATGCGGTAGTTGGCCATGAAAAAGAGTACAATACCGGGAGAAAGTTGTCAAAGGGGTAGGGCCTCACGGAAAACAAAAAATTTCAGTTCTTACTTCCCTAAGGAAACCCCTAATAAAGATACATTTGGAAAATGCTTTTTCACCCCAAATAAAACTTTTTTTCCTCCCCATGCTTAGACAGTGAAAAATCTCGTGCCATAAGTTGAATTTGTAAACCTTCCTCCTAATCCTGCCTTACCCAAATATGTTCCTTATGACATATCCCAAATCTCAAGTCGATCAACATTATTGTTCCTATTGTTGAATTGCTTAGGATCCCCGAGCATAAGAAGAGGGTGTTTGAGTATTTGGGGGTTAAGGAAGAAAACGTCACCGGGATAAAAATGTAAGCAATGAAGAGGTTCCTCCTACCATTGCAGAATTAGAAAAACCATAAGCATTGGAGGAATTGGGTGAACCACTTGAGGTTTATTTGGGAACTTCTTTGGTTGAGTCTTAGCTGAAGGTGGATCCATTTTTCACTACTCTAATTATTAAGGATAAGTTGTTACATAACTGTATGTTTGATTTAGGAGCCTCATGTAATGTAATGCCTCTTGAGGTCATGAATGAGTTGAATCTCAAAGTAACAATAGCTTATGGGAAATGTACTGCCATGGATTCAAGAGAGGTGCCAATAGTTGGATGTGTTAAGGGTTTAGTAGTGCAATTGGTAGCTTATCCAGGAAAGTACTTAACTTTGAATGTAGTAATTGTGGATTGTCCCGCTAAGTGGGGAATGTTATTATCTAGAAAGTGGGCAACTAGTGTGGGTGGAAGTGTGCAAATGGAAATGTTTTTTCCCACCATACCAATTAAGGGCATCCTTGTGAAGTTACCTGGTGAAAAGAAAATGTTATATCTCATTGAGGACCCCAACAATGCTTCTTATGAAGTATTGCACACAGACACTAATGTTGATAACTCTGTGAGCTATGTTGTATTCAAGGAGTATGAAATTGATCAATGTAAATATCATAAGCAGATTAATTTTCCTGGGACTTTGATGTTTGATGCATCCTCCAGAGATGTGGAAAAACCCGACATAAGCACAAAGGATAATCCTAAAAAAATGTTCTCGAGATAGAAACTTGGATGGAAAAGAGAAACAATCATATCACCAGTTGTTAAAGATGTACTAGAACGCTTAGCATGGTAATATCCAGAATTGAAGGCACTTGAAATTTATCCTCGCTTGTTTTCTCTGAATCAGGGTGCACACCATTGTAGAGTGTATAGTCTTTTGGTTTTTTTGTGCTTTTGTGTTTTTCTATTTTGGTTCGTCCTGGTCCCTAGTGACCATTTTTTGTTGGTTTCTTACTTTGTTCCAGGAGGGTTGGCTCAAGACTTCATTTCCCAATGGTTTATATTTGGCACTTGGTCTATTATTTGTTCTTGTGGGACTCGCTGGGAGCACCCATTCTCGAGTAGGATCCAATTTTGGTGCTCAATTTGATCTCGCCCCATTTTCTCTAAAAATTCTTCAATTTGTGAGCTGTGTCATATTTTCTATTTCCCTGAATGGATACGTGAAGGGTTTTCTTCATTTGTATGATGTTGAAGATCCTTCTCCATGGTCATGGATCACATTTTGGCCTTATATCATTTTCAAATTCTTTTTCCTTAAAGAAAAATTTCATTTTCGAGACAAATGGTAATTTCCTTGCATCTTACGGTTTGACAGGCGTGTTTTCCCCATCAAAATTATATCTCGAGAATCTTCACTACATTTTCTCTTTTGATTGGATAAGGCATGTTGGGTCTATGTTATAACTTGTAACATTTCTTGTGTTTTCATAAAGATCAATTTCACCCCGCGGCCCGATAGTCTTTGATTGGTTATCCAACAAATATGAAGAGGCAAGGAAAAATTATTACTTTGACCTTGAAGTAGAACATGTGGCATATTTCAAAAGTTAGAAGCAGAAGGTGGGTCACCGGGGTGTATTGAATTTTTTTCCCCTTTTGTAAAAAGGATAAAATTTATAAATTGATTCGCAACCTACCCGCAGGAAAAATGTCTTACTTTGACCCCGAAGATGGACACGTGGAATTTTTTCAAGTTACAAGTGGGGAAGCGGGTTTCGGAGAACTTTGAATTTTTTTGGCTCCGTATTGAAAATTCAAAGTAGGAAGGCGGGTTGCCAGAGGTTTTTGAGGATTTTTGCCTTTTTGTTAAAGGAGCAAAGTATAAAAATGAAGCGCGACTCCGTTGGGGCACACATCAAAAGATAAAAGTAGGAAGCTGGTCATTGGAGGAAAATTGGAAATTTTCCCTTTTCATTAAAAAGGGTAAAATTGAAGAAATGAGCCACGACTCCATTAAAGTCCCAAATTAAGACACGGGTCGAGCCCATATTTCAAATGCGGAGGGGTGGCGAAAAATGTTAAAATTGCGCATTTTCTCCAAAATTCATAAAATGTAAAAAGACAACCCCAAGTCCACTTCAAATCAGATTTTTCCACATGGACAACTCTAATCTAAAGTTGAGAAAGGGAAAAATCAATGGTTGTTGTGCATTGCATCTAATTTTACCACCATTTTTTCTCCAAGACTCCTAGAGATGCGAATATGCATTGTTTTTCATCGTTTTTGATGAAATTCCTTGTCATTTTTGTCTATAAAGTGTAATTGAATGGATTTAGAGCTTAATTTGTGATTCCAGGAATGTAAAGGTTGATATTTTGAAGTTGGAATTGCTCAGGAACTTGTAAAAATGTGAATTACTAGAGAAGCTAGATGCAGAGAAAAGTTGCAGAGGAAAGAATGGGAAAAGGATGAAATGATGGAGGTTACAGGTGCAAAGGATGAAAAACGTGTTGCCAAAGGAAATGAATGGGTGCCCCAGTTAAAACAATGATGGAGATATTTATAATGATTCACCTTTTTGAACAATTGGAAACTTTTTGTTGCAAACCTGTTAAACGTCATTTTCTTGAAATCATGATCAAACATGTAAAAAAACAAAGGTTCCTCGATTATTCTTTTCTTGGGGAAAATTTCGCATGCAATTTAAGTGTTATAAAAAGCATGCTTTAGTCATGCAAAAGGTCGGGGGTTGAATTCTTACGAGAAAATTTGAGAAAGCCCATCTTCCTAAGAGACCATCTCAGAAACCTATTAATCTCTTATGTTTTAGATTTGATCATGTCAAGTTGGTTATAAGTGTACAACCATTGACAAGCTCGAGATTGTTCAAGAAACCTTCCCCTTCTAATGAATCTAATCAACTTCAAATTAATCTGTAATAATCTTGGACAAATTTGTGTCTCGCTTTATTTCGAATGCTCGCAAAGAGTATTTGTTGTTCCTATTGCAATCTTGTGTTAAAATCCCTCTGAATCACACATGATCTTGTCCCTATGATAGTTTAGTGGCATTTGTAATTTCATTATGAGAAGATCCTTCATCCTGTAATGAGATAAATAATTTAAAATCACTTTATTGTCATTTTGTTGATAAAGATTGTCTGTAATCCTTTGAGTGTATCTTAGGTGTGAGGAACCAGGGGTCTTTAATGTTTAATTGAGTCTTTAGCTTGAGCCTTCATGTTAAATTCTTGGAGATTGTGTGAAACCATGAAAATATGGGCCTCCATTGATGCACACCTTCTAGTTGAAGGAATATTTTAGCTATTCTGAAGCATTCTATCATTTATTTTTCCAATTGTTGTGAAGGTTCTCAAAGATCTGGAAAAATCAAGTTTATCCTACTTAATCTCCCACCAAAAATTATTCAAAAACAATAAATCCTACCTAAACTACCCCTATTTTCCCTGTATGTCCACAAATGAATAAATTCTACTGCCAAAATATGCAGAAGCAATCACGATTCCATAATGTCTTTAGTAGCCTTAACCTTTCTTAGAAAATATCACCATTCTTTAGAAGTGACAACTCATGAGAGTTAAATTCTGTGCATTTTTCATATTTTCTCAAGGTTTCCTTTCAAATTTGTGAAAAGAAGGATATATTCATTATTCTTTACCCACAGAGGTTACAAAATGGGTCCTCTCACCCTGGTTGAATGGAACAACCTAAAGTACCGAGGATAGATAAAATCCTTTGGAAGTTGCTATCCATTTCTCCAACATCTAAGTGACAAAGAGCTAGCGCAGATCACCTCCCGGATAGAAAATGACATATATGATGATTTATTTTTCTCTAGGCTTCTTGTTAAATATTTGTTTCTTCTCATCTTACAAAGGAGAATCAATTTGGATACCAATAGTGGCAATCAAAACATTGAGCCTCATCTCATAAAATTTCATATCAATAGTACAACTATCATCATCTCTATCTGAATCATCCCACCACCACTTCGACAAGGCCTAACACAATCATAGATATACTTAGGTTGCATCCATAAAAAAACCACAAGGAGAAAGAGAATGAGGAGTACGAGTGATCATCTACTAAGCCTAAGGTCAGCTCGAGTTACTATCCCATCTTTGCACATTCCCTCACTCCAGGACATACACTTTTACCAATTTCCCCCAGGGTCAGTTAGTGTAAGGTTCACAACATAACATGCAACTACATCACTAATACAATGGTGGTTCAGGTACCTTACCATAACGTCATACACATGGCACCAATACAGGCTATATCACATACATTTCATTAACAGTTTACAACATAGCACCTCACCACGTGTTACACCCAAAGTGCAATCACTTTATGATAGGGATCATATAATCACCATATGTCCTAAATTTATGACATTAATCATTACATACAAATCGACTACCATATAACATCGAAACACACACATTTCTATAGAGATGACAATGACATCATTAAGAAATCCAGTTTACTACAAAATAACCTTGTAATACAACATATCAACATGCCCACATATCACAATTTCCAAAAGGATCCCAACACTCTAAGATTAGCAGTCACATTCCTTTCACACATATAAAAAGACAATGTTTCACACTTGAATTCTCATTAAATTCAAGAAAAGAAGGAAAAATACTCTCATCTCCAACACATCAACATGCATGTCAATAGTCACGCATTAAGTGACATACACAACATAGTTCACATCACGCTTAAATCACATTACTCTTCCAATCACCACCATGCAACATCATCACCAGTCTAATTTGTCCCAAAGGTTCGAGAGCATGAACCTTTCTATGATACCAAGTGTAACACCCACTAATTCAACACATAAGACAACATTGAAAAAATACATGATAACTTTTTTTTGACTTGTTCGAAGTAGAGAATGATAATAAATGTGGTCACAAAGGTTACAACTAGATCTTCAAACAACTTGACACAATGATGACCACAAAGGAAACACAGTGACATCCAACACCCAACAAGGAAACCTCACTTTTCTCTTTGACAAGGCACCATGAAACAAACTAACCACAACACACGAGTGACTACACTCCACGGTGTACAATCCTTTAAGGTTATACATTTACTAAAAAAATATATTTCAAGACTGACTTTACAATCTAGAAGATTCAGTTTGATAAGAGAATTACTTCTTAAAAGGGTGAACTTAAAAATTTTATACTTGAGACTAGTTAGCTTAAGATCAAGTTTTCTCAAAGAGGTTCATGTAAAGACCGACAAAACTAGCTAAATTTAGTTGAACAAAATGAATGCCTTCTATCCCTCACAATTTTTCTTAATCATACCCAAGATACAAAATCTTGATCTAGACCTCCATTGCATAAGGTGACGAGGGTAAGATATAACTGAAGTGGAGTGCCATTAAGGTTTGAAAATACAACCTCCTTTCACAAGGATCAACAATACACCATGCTTAAGAGAATATTACAATGTATTGTGGCAAAGGTTAGAGTGAGAAGGTTAATTTATTTCATCGTCATGATCTCTTTATTTATTAACCAAGATTTTTAACGAGACTTAAGTGTTCAAATGGACTTGGGTAGAAGATTCATTTAGCAATCTCTTGATTAATTTTTTCAAGGGATACACAAGGGGTTCCAAAATGGAAACATTAAACTTAATGTGTTCTTATTAAAAATTCCCTTATTAAACTAAGATCTAACTCTATCCCCAAAAATCCAACAATGATCTTACTTTTAAATTTACTTAATGGTTCACAACAATGAGGATAATTTTAATTTGTAGCTTAATTTTAATGAGAGTAGATTCTTCTACACTAGTAGGTAATGCCTTTCTTTCCAAAAACCTTCTTAATTTTATCTACAAGGGCTAACTTCATTATTATCTTATTTATTAATTCATCTATGTATTCATTTTTTTAATTTAATTTTGATTAACTTTAGAAAAATAATTTGTCAACCCACTAAAATAAACCTATAATAACATTGATGTCAAGACCATGGAGGGTTATTAAACATGAAAGTTTTATGACTTGAAAGAAGGAATTACCATTACTCATTGAGAAAACTAAACATGGTTATAACATTTCTACTCGACATGGCACACAAACCAAAGGTGTCAAAAGATTTGATTGAATTTGGATGAGAACAAGAAGGTAACAAAATTAGTCAAGCCACGCTACAACATTTTCATGACTGCAATAATATCATAAAGAAAATACACATAACAAGGTGATGATCGAGTTTTATTCCTCACAATGATAATTACAAGTTTTTCTACAAAAGGATAAGACATCTTTATTTCACAAATACCAAAAATCCAAGGCAAGAGGCCTTCCAAACTCCTTTACAAGCACCATTCCAAGATTTACAACACATTAGACATTCGTACAAGGAAATTCATAAAACAAACCGATGAAACCTTTATAAATCTTTCCTTTATCTACTCGCACAAGCCATCTGCACAAGTATTAACTTGAGTCTTTGTGAGAACTGAGCATGATAAGAGCTACAACATAAGACATTGTGTTATTAACTAACTATTGTATAGAAGGAAAACTATTGCTAATGAAACAAACATGAAAACGTAGATTAACATTTGCTCAAAGACTTTCCAATAAATTAATAAGGAAAAATAAATCTCATAGATCCAACAAGGAGTAGTATTTAAATACGATCTCATCAATTCAATCCTATTGAGTCTATTTCAAACACCAATATGCACTTTTTACCAATTGCTAATCATCTAAGCATGGGTATTTAGGAAGGAAGGAATTCATATTTCCTATACTAACCTTATCCTTTAGTCAAATCACAACTCAAGTCCCTCAACTAAACATATTCTAACTTTTCAAGAAGAAGCACAAGTCTTGAACAACTACCATTCTCTAATCACTATAGATATATTTATTCAAAATTTAGTGACTTGGAAGCACTGAAAGATAAACCAAAATCTAAATACATTTCATCAACTACTATACTATTTTAGGGCCCAATGCAGAGTCAAAAATGGGATTGATCCAAAACAAGTTCCTATACTAAGGTGAGGAAGATTCAGTCGTTAAAACAAGACTAGATAACTTACATATGAAGATTTCAAGGTAAGGGTGATTAAGTAGACTGCTCAAAATCTATCATGCCAACAATGGAAAAGAAATCACTAATTCTCATTAGACAACAATTTCCTATAAAAGAAGTCAATAATTTCAACCCTATTAATTTCATCGGTGTGTTCGTTATGAGAGTCATTTCCAATACGATGATATTTAAAACTACAACCATCTTTTAAAGGGAGGAATTAATAAAAAGAAAACAAGAAAAGAAACTCCTAATCATTCTTCAACAATCTTTGTCAATTCAATCATGCCATAAGTTTTCCACTATACTACAATCCACATCCTATCAACTATCTATAGGAAGTTGTATACAATCACAAATGACTTAACATGAATGGAATTCTGTCACCTATGTCCCTTTGAACCAAGTCCCTTTCATGGTCTAAATATTGATGCCATAAAAAAATAAACAATTCCACATGAATTAAATGTACTCACTGAGCATGCCTATAGGAGGTCTATTCTAGCATTGACAAGACACAACAACATAAGGATAGGGAACTCCAGAAAGGTCTGCCAAGATACTGAAATCAATAATCCACCTAATCAACTCATACTAATATAACCAAGATGATAGAGAGAGAATTATAACACAACATGCACTTCAAGTGATCAAGCTATAGATTTAATCCACAAGAAAATTTCTACATAATTCTAAAGGATCAAGGACGCCATGGTTCTAATCAACAAAAATCATAGAATACATCCTTCTCCTAATAAAAATTAGGATCCAAGTTATAAGGATAAAAATGTTTCCTTTAACAATAATTATAGAAGTTCACAGTTTAAAATCACACACAATAACCCCACTCAAAGAGATATTTTCATGAAAATAAAAGTTCATTTAATAAAACATTTAGATAAAAGAAGAAGAATTAAGGTGTAGGGCTTATCATGCTTTAAATTGACCAACACCAGTTGCATAGACACCTCACTAACCAAAATAAACACTCAATGGGTTGAATCTCCTCTTTTATACTGGCTTTAGGTAGTTGAAATCCATTCCCGTCCATGATTAGCATGGCTAGAGAGCTCAATTATAGAGGTAACATTGAACAAAAATAATAGAGGTCTCTTGGACTACCATGAATATGGTATACAAAAAATGGGTTTAAAGAATGGGCCCAGGAAAACACGTGATAGCCAGGGGTAAAGTAAGACTCCACAACCTTCCAAACATCCTCCCAACCTACTTCAAAAAGGGGCGCCAGAGCAAGGAAAGGACATCCAACGTGCAAAAATAACATTGATATTTGTTGTATGTAGAGAAGGATGTTTCCAAAACAATGTATGCAAAGTGTGGGAGCATCCACGAACCGTGCAAACCGCTAACAAAATCCCACAAAGTGATGGGTGGTTCTCATGGAAAATCCACGGATGTAGGGAAAGCACAGGTAAGAACATCCATCAAAGAATAATGAAAACTATTTTCTAATCGGTTGCGGGTGCGTGGAATCCAAGAAGCTATGTATACAAAAAGTGTAAGAAAACAAAAGGCTCGATGACCATTGACAAAATTCATCAAAGATATGAGGTCACAGGAATGCCACGGCTATAAGATCTATACTAGAGGATCCTATACATAACCCTACAACACCAAAAGCAACCAAACATGTGTCTAATCTGTTCAACTCGCCTCTACCATCATGCACGCAGCCAGTGATAAAAATGGTGATTAGACACGGTAAGGGGGAGAATTGTTCCAACAAAATTTACCTACAAACAATGGCATAGAAACTAAATACCCCAACAAGTAATCCTTCCACCACACTCACACATATAGGAAAGGCGCATTCAACCACAAAACTTTCTCGCGTATCCATCCGTGCAGAAATTTTAATTAAAAAAAACTTGTAATAAACAAGTGCCCAACATATAGCAAGATTTTCTAGGTCTAATCAATGACCCCCTATGCACATCCTTCAAAACGGAGCTTACGCAAATATATATTATTGGGTGAAGGGAGACAACAAGGTCATGGCAGATTTGCAAATCAAAACAATAAATGACATAAGGTGTAGCCACCCATAAAGCATGCCTAACATGTCTAACATTTAGGAGGTTTTATGAAATAGAAGGTGGCCATCAAATCCACCCACCTCCAACCAAACAAGGAATTAAAATAATCAGTTAAGATTCACATCCCACCCTTCACACCAAACATGGTACAAAAACAAAATCAAAAGAGAGAGGCAAGGTTGGTTGGGGCACATTAAATCCACATTTAAATTTAGCAACTTAAAACAATCGCAAGCATGAAGGATAGGTTGACCAAGGTGGAAAATGGTGGTTGAAGACTTAGAAAAAAATTAAATGTGAACACCACTCCCAAACCGTGGCGCCACCAATAAAACAAGCTCTTCTTCATTTGTGCAAATGAGTTTCGGTCAATGAAGCAACCAAAAATCAAAAGAATAGTTTAACGATAACTAAGTATGATATTGATAACAATCGATATTAAAATAATAAGAAAATATAATTGATGATCGATAATAAAATAATAATTTCATTATTATTATTATTATTATTATTATTATTATTTTACACTCACAAAATAATTTTCAATTATAATCACAATGATTGGTAGTCAAGATAGACGAATTTAATATATATATATATATTTCTTATGGATATTGCTTTTAACCAAACATGCCCTAACAACACCAAAATGCCATTCCATCTTCCTACTAGGCTTTGAGAACATGAACTTCCTTAGCAAGGTAATCGAAAAGGGTGTTATGGAGGCCCTCCAATAGTAGCATCGATAAGGAAATGGGTAGACCATACGGGAAGGAAGGATGTTAATCCTTCTCTCGTGACATGGCTGAGGTTGACTAATCACACGGAAGAACACACACCACCTACCCCTGCTTATCAACAAGGTCCTTAGAGAAAGGAATGGGGTAACGTAGAACAGGACATTATAGTTTATTTCTCACATTAAGTTGTTTTAAATAGTGGATTGACAACCATCTAGGAGTATCACACTTTCCAGATCTAGCACACACTAAGAAATCCACTTTGCCATATATTGTTTAACTATGCTTTTGTTGTCTATTTTTCTATTTCGTAACTCCTCCTAGCTAAAAGGAATCTCTCACGGTCAACATCGGATCGAGAAGTCGAATGCACGCATCAACCTCCAATCGAACAAAATGATAGGTATTCCTCCTCAGCCCATAAATCTATCTGTTTTGTCAAAAACGTAAAGAAAATGGTGAAACATTTTGGCACACACCTGGGACACACCAGGGGTTCTGTTGCATTTATTCATTCCTAGGTGAAAGTTGTGTGTTTTTTTCCTTTCAAAATCTTACACATTAATTTTTCTTCTCTGGAATCATTCTTCCTCTCTTTATTTTCTAAAAGCAATCATGTTTTTGGTTCTTTAAAAAGAACACATTCTTCTTTCTTTCGCATTGCATTAGTGAAAGAGCATTCCTCTTCCTATTCATCACTTGCTACATCGAAAATAATATTTCGATTTGGGTTTTTAAAACACTTGCATTGCATTATGATTTGCTACATTTTTAGTTCACATTAAAATGAGGGCAACCTATATGCTGGAAGTCATGCCCAGCTGATGGTTGACACAATTGAACCATAGAAAGCACTCTCTTTCTTCTTCTACCAAACTACACAAATATGAATATACACATTTTCTTAAATGACATCTTACCTGGGAATGCTGTCAATGATCACATGATCAGAGGATTGGCAGGTACTCCCCAGCTAGTTATCTCTATCCAGTCACCTATCAGAGAGCACCCCTATCATAACATAACTTGAAACCTCACCTTTTAGATATCCTTCTTCGTAGGATGCCTTCCCAACCAAAAATTTTATTTTGAATTCACATGGTCAGTTCTAAATAGCATAAGCTAAACAAACATAAGAAAATCACTTTTAGGATCGTGTTTTTCTTAGCATTCCTCTTGACTTGTGTTTTGATGTTTTAGACTATGAATTTACATTTTTCTTCTTCCTTGCACACTCCACCATCTTAGTTGGATTATTCTTACTTTGTCTCAATGCGTCAGGGCCCCATCTTCTCATTCTAAGATTTCTGAGTTTGATTATTCACAAAATTTAATTCACAAATCCCACTTTCTTCATTTCTCTCTCATTTCATAAGAACTTAGGTGTCATTCAAATGAATTTCATCAGTTCACATCTGACCGTCGTCAGTTAAACCTAACTGATGTCGGATTCTAGATTTCTAGTTATTTTTCTTGGAATAGCCTTCATCACTCCTTCTATTCTATTTTTGGCCCTTAGGGCACCATCCTATTCCCCTCTATTGATATTTTTGTCATACACAGTTTCCCCATTACACATTCATCAATCTTGTTTCACTTTCTGAAACTGGTGTTTTTCCACAGTAACCGGCATTGGTTGTTGTGACCGACATCGATTCCCCATTAACCATCACTAGTTAGCCTAACCATCATTGGTGTCTGTGTTTGGTTTTCAAAATCCAAACCTTGACCAAATTCACCCTCCCAACCTCATTTTTCTCTTTTCTCACAGTTTTCCTATGTCATTTATAGAATACATTCTTACTAGGTCAACACTTAGTCACATGGTGTTGACTCGTAGCCAAACTAACGCTCTTATATTCCTTGCTAATCGTTAACCACTCTTTCCTAGTCCCTCACCACCTTCTATCTTGTCACCCATGGATCTGACCCCACCTACCACCATTGCTACAGGTGACGAGGAGTTCGCATGACTCCTCGATTAGAATCTGCAACCTTATAATTCTATCTTTCCCACTCATCCACTCGGGATTCCTCAGGTCATTTGATATATGGCATGCCCGTATCCATCTCTCCCCGCCATTTTCCCCACACTTGCATTAGTCCCTAGTAGTTCGAATTACCTTCACCTGATTTACCCCTAGTGGTTTTACAACTAGGCCCCACACCTCGCTATGACCACTACATCTGCAACATCAGTTGTACCCGTAGTATCGGTTGTTCCTTCATTGACCACCCAGAGCATAACCCCATCCGTACCCATTATCTCACATATACCAATTGCAACACAACCACCCATGGTGTTGGTGACCCCTACCCCATTCTAAAATCTTGTCCTCTCCATCCCGTAGTCTCTACCCCCAATCACTACTAGAGTCACTTCGACTACCCCACCTACATATACATATTATCAACAACCCCTATCTCATCCATCATTCATTCTGGGTATATGCCCTCCATGTCGGTCCCCCATTCTCAACCTTCCTATTTGCATCACCATATATTGGAATTCCACCCACATCATATGTTCAGCACTAACCCTCTTACACCATAGGAGGTGCCCTTCTATCATAACCTACTAATGACATCATCAAATTAATGATGGAAAGGATGTAGACACTAGAAGCATTGGTTTCGCTCACGTAATTCTCTCACCTACGATGAAATCTATAATGAGGCCATTCATCCATCCATTCCTATTCTCCCATACCATGTACATTGGTAAATGCCAAAATTTAACTGCTTCAATAGTAATGAAGACCCATAGCAACATTTGCGGTCTTCAAACATGGGTGTTACCTGATTTCCCATGATGATGCTTTACTCCTACGGACCTTCTTGATGTCCCTGACAGAAATGCATTAAACTCGATACATGGGCTACCCAAAAATTCCATCTACTCATTTAATCAAGTAGCCCAAGCCTTCTTAGACCACTTCTCAATCAACATTGTCAAGAAATTCACCATGACTGATCTCTATTCCACTCAACAGTATGACAACGAGTCTATCATGAACTTTGTCTCTCGTTGGTACAACCTAATTAACCAGCTCACATTTCAATTACCTCAAACTAAGCTCATAGAGATATTTACTCGCTTGCATTAGACACATTTCACCAACCCTACAGGTGTAGACTTTCCACACCTTTGATGAGGCATTCACCATGGCATGAAAATTGGATATTTGTGCTATCGAAGAGAAGAAAATTCAGCTACGTAACAAAAACACCACATTCAAATCGAATGATGCTTCTTCATCTTTGAAACCCTAGAACAACTATTCAAAATCCAAAGGATCTTCCAATGCCATGGTTCTCAAGGCTGGACCCTCTCACCCATCAAACCAAGCCAAACCTTCTTCTAATCTCTCTCCTATCCAAAATTTCCAATTCATATGAGAACAATGAAAGTACACCCCAATAGGGGAACCATATTCTTTTGTTTTAGAAAAACTTATTAAGGATTGTGTCATTACCCTTCCACCTATAAAACCACACCTATTTTTCACCCTGATCACCCCATACCTGTGGTATAAAGAACATGACTTTTGCAACTATCATCGTGTCAAAGGTCATAGTGATGGTAACTACATCACCTTCAAGAATATCATCCAAGAAATGTTAGACAATAGAGATCTAGTCTTGGATAACCCAAATGCACCTACCAACCAAAACCTACATATCTTTAAAAAACCATTCCCTAATCATGCCCCATCTTCCAACCAAACTGGTGACACTTCAACCAATGATAGCAATGTTTGTGAGGTCCACACTATTTTCGATGACATACTAGTTGCTCCCCAATCGCTCCTTATCTCTTCCATAGAAAAAATCCTAGCCCGAACTCCCCTACCTGCACAAGAACCTATTTCATCTACTCCTCCACCCACAGAGGAACCCCCTTAATTTTCTCCTTCACCCATGAAAGAGCCTATAATTAGCACTCTACCTCTTTCCTCTCGAATTACCGAGCAATCATCAGTAGTACCTCTCTTACCCATATGGGACACATGTCCACTCCTTACAAAGATCGCAAGGAGAGTCTACCTTGTCTTTCCCATCATCTCCTTTACCCATAGAGGATCTTGTAGAAACACCATTGCCTTTAGGTGACCATTCTCCATTGGCCTTCCAAGATCCTACTGACCTGATTTTGGCTCTCTTACCCACAGAGTCTAAAGCTAACCATTTCCCTATTTCTCAAACATATTTTCTCGGGTGTTGGTGCTCAATTTAATCTCACCGTGTTTGTTCAAAAATGTCTCAGTCCTCATGGTTTGAAAGTTTTCTTTGTCTCCCTGTATTGATGTGTGAAATCTTCTTCTTTCATTTGGTTACCATCATCAATCCTTTCCTTTGGTCGAGGATCAAATTAAGTCTAGATATTATCTTCCATTTCTCTGTCCATGAGAAATAATTTGTAATTTGGGTGTGAATTCGGGTTTTCCCCTTCCTTCTATTTTTCCACAATCATGTTTTCCCAGGTCAAGTTTTGTTCTAGCATCTCAGGAAACATGGTTATTTTTGATTGGATGTGGCCTAGCGGGTCTTTTTGGTGAAAATTTCCACTTTTATCACATTTGTACAAAATACAAAATCGGCCCCGTGGTCCCAATAACATCTAATTGGTTATTTAGAAAATATGAAGTGGTAGGGAAAAAGTCTTGCTTTGACCCTGAAGAAGGACACGTGGTAGGTTTTAAATTTACAAGTAGGGACGCAGTCAGCGGAACATTTTAAAACTCTAAGGACCACTTCAACTCAAATATTGGAAATGTTGTGGGTTGGAACTCATTTGTGGATCTTCCTCTGGGTCCTACCTTAGTAGTTGCACCAAGGAGACACGTTGAAGCTTATGCTGGCTTCTCTCTATACTTAAAATTTTCAAGAAACTTTCTAATGCCTGGAACTTATGGAGGGCCCATGCCTATTTGGGGACCTACCCCTATACTTTGATTTTGAGGAAGCATTGAAGGGACACGTGGAGGTTTCCACTTGATCCTACCCATACTTATACTTTTCAACATCGAAGAAACTTTCTCGGACACTAGGAATGTGGTGCCTTCTGCTGGTCCTTAAAATCTTTGAACAAATTTATCAGCCGAGACACGTGGTGATCCTACACTTGTTTAGGGTCTCCACTTCTGGGAACCATATAAAAAGTGCACCAAAGAGACAAATGGAGGCTTTTGCTGGCTCCTTTTCATACTTGAGACTTTTTCAAAGGCCAAAAGGTAATTTTCTTGGGCCCAAGGAATGTGGAGAGCTTGCACTCATTTGAGGTCCTGCCTCTAACCTTCATATTTGAAGTTGTACCAAAAAAACACATGGAAGGCTTGCGCTCATTTGGGAACTTTCCTCAGTACTTCACCTTTGCAGTTGTACCAAGGAAAGACATAGAGGTTTTCACTAAATCCTCTTTACACTTGGCCAACTTGGACTCATAGCACAAGTATGTGGAATAATCCATGAGCAGACATTCATTTCTGAGAGGCATGAATGTAGGCATCCATGAAAGGGCACCCATTTATTAAGGTGTTTTCTCAAGGGTGAAAAGGATTACTTGTCGGATCGAGCTATATATAGCCACCAAAAATTATTACAAGGGATATTTCTCACATGACAGAATAAAAGAATGATAAGAAGGAAAATCAAAAAGCTATGGCCTGGTATTCCAGTCATGGTTGAAGGTCTGAGAAATGTGATCCATTCATGATTTTTCCACCTGGCAGCTTCGGGTGTAAACTTGTTAAACATCACTTTCCAACACAAATTTTTAACAAGCAAAGGATTCCTTGAATATTCTTATTTTGGGGGAGGGAATTTGGGAGGAGTGAGCAAGTGAAATGTATAAATGTAATGAGAATAATCTTGCAAAAGGTCAGGGGTTTATTTCTTACGATTAAATTTGAGAAAGCCCACCTTCCCGAGAGACCATCTCGAGAAACCTATTAATCTCTTATCTTTTAGATTTTATCGTGTCAAGATGGTTGCAAGTGTACATCCATTGACAAGCTCTGAGAGTGTTCAAGAAACTTATTGTTCTTGATAAATCTAATAGATCTCGAATTAATCTGTGTTGATCTTGGGTGAAATTGTGTCTAGTTTTATTTCGAATGTCTTTCAAATGGTTTTAACATTCTTATTGCAATCTTGTGTTAAAATCCTCTCAATCACACAGATCTCATCCTTGTGATATTTTAGTGGCATTAGCAATTTCATTATGAGAAGACCCTTCATCCTATAATGAGATAAACAATTTAAAATCACTTTATTATCATTTTGTTGATAAATATTATCTGTAAGCCTTTGAGTGTATCTTAGGTGTGAGGAACTAGGGGTTGTTAATGTTTATTTGAGTCTTTAGCTCGAGGATTCTTGTTGAATTCTCAAAGATTCTGTGAAACCGTGTAGATCTGGGGCTCCATTGATGCACACCTTCTTGTTGAAGGAATATTTTGGCTATTCTGAAGCTTTTTGTTGTTAAATCATCCAGTTATTGTAAAGGTTCTCAAAGATCATGTGAAATCAACTTCATCCTATTTAATCTCCCACCAAAATTTTCAAATAACCATAAATCCAACCCGAAGTACCCATGTTTGTGCTCTATATCCACAAATGAACAAATTCTATCACCAAAATATACATAAGCAAGAAGGTTTTTAGGGTCTTTAGTAACTTAAACCATGTTCGAAAAATATTTCCACTCTTTAGAAGTAATAACTCGTGAGATTTAAATTGTGTTGCATTGATCATATATTTCTCAAGGGTCCCCTAAAAATTATGTACAGAAGGATATCTTAATGTCCTTCTCCAATAGAGGTTACAAAATGGGTCCTCTCACCTGGTCGAAAGGCACAACCTAAAGTAGTGAGGATAGATAAAATCCTTAATGAAGGTGCTATCCATTTCTCCAATGCCCGAGTGACAAAGAGCCAGCTGAATCCCTTCCTAGCTACAAAACAACTTATGATTCATCTATCTCTGAGTGTCTTGTTAAATCTGTGATGCTGCTCGGCTTCCAAGGGAGAATCAATTTGGATACCAACATCATTGGCACCCTTTTTGGGGACTATTTGAACAAATGTGTACACATACTGACCTTGGTAATGTTTCTTACATGATCTAAGTGCAAATACGTTGTTTAAACATCATCTTGTGTTGATATTTGTAATAATTTTGTGAAGTTACAAGTTCTGTGTGCAATATTTCTAGTTTCTAGTGGTTATTGCACTAAATTTATATCATTAGTGATAAATACTAGTAAAGGAAGGTTAGATCTGCTAAGCTTTGTAGGAATTAAGTGTTGATAGATATTTGACAAGTCATTTATAGTGCATTTGCACAACTAAGGTGAAAATTCTTAGTGGCAACTCCATGTTGATTTAAATTTTGACAAATACTAGTGCCTTAACCTGTATTAGGTGAAATTTGACACTAATCTTTACAAAGATGGAAGGAAGAAGATCTTTCTTCACTAAATACCCTACTAGAAAGTTGTTTCTATAACTAGGAAAGACAAATTCAAAAGGAAAAAGAGTATGGAAAATAGTTGGAGATCAGGAATCAAGAAAAGAGTTATCCATTGTGGAAAGTGATCAACCTGTGGTTGAAGATTACCATTCTTCAACCGATTCGAATCGTGTGATATTTATATACAATTGAATTCTCCAACCGGAGAGGGGACTACATTTGTGTTTGATAAGAGTGCTTCTCGGTCTATCCATGTATTTTCCAAAGTGGATAAGGTTTTCCACGAAACAGAGCCTATAGAGGACATTCATTTTGAAAATTATACTCTTGTGTTCCAAATACCTATTTTCCCTCATCATTATATTTCTCTTTGTAAGATCACCCCCTCAAGGAAATATGGCCCAACCTCCACCTGCACCTCCTTTTTTTGTGAATAATTTTGGTCCTATAGATTTTAGAGGTATTCTTTGGATATCCAAATGTAATTCCAAAAGATGTTAGAAATAGACTACCTAAATTTCAAGGAATAATGCTATCACCTTTGGCGATTAACATTTAAAACTTTTTATCAATATGATGGAAGACTTTGAGATTGAATTTGACGATGTGTATAAAAAAGCTGTTTATTCATACTCTTGAGGAGGATGCACGTGACTGGTATAAGTCTTTACAAGATAACTCAATAGATTCATGGAAAAAATGAAAAATGCTTTTAGATTGCAATATGGGGATAAGATAGACCCCAGTTTTCTTTTGTCTAAATTTGAAAATATAAAGAAGAATCCTAATGAATCTTTTCATGACTTCAATACTAGGTTCAATAAGACCTTGAATAGGATACCTATAATCTTGAGGCCAAGTGATGTTTCCTATCTAATAAAATATTATGATTCTTTTGATAAGAAGGTTTCCTATTATTTGAGGGATAAGAACCCAGGAACATTGAGGCAGCCCTTCACCATGGCTTTACAGATTGAAAAAGTTATCAAAGTAGTTGGTAAACCTCCTAAGAGGGAAGGTATCAAGCTGATCAATTCAAAGAAGCCTCAGTCAAGTAAGTTTGTGGATCTAGAAGAGGTTGTAAAAACTTTGGCTAGAGCTGTTAAAGAAATATATTACAAGTTAGCTAGAGAAGAGAAAGGAATTAAACAAGGTTCCCGAGGTCAACGAGACAAAGGTCAATAAATATTTGCAAATCATCTCAGAGGTGATCATAGATCAGATGAATGGGGTAAATGGCCCATGGGATCAGGAAATAAATAGCCCCAACCCCAGGAAAATAGATTGGTGCCTGATCCTTTAGCTACCAGAGTTGCTACTGTGGAAGAGGTCCATGATATGGAGTGGTGTGATAGATGTTTCTTTCCCCATTCCCCATGTGATGAAGACAAAGAAGTTGAGGAAGTTGATGATGATGAGACAGATGATGATGCATGCATGATGGATTTCTCTGCAAGTTCATAGTAGGGAGTAACCTCAACTGAGCTAATAAGTGCTAGAACTACTTGCTAATTTTTGGGATTGCATTCACTGGGTATTACCTCTTCCTCCCACTCATACTTTTGAAATTGATATGGTACAAGCTTTTGAGTTTCCTAATAATGATTTTGAGTACTTAAGGGCATTAATGATTAAAAATTATGATGGAGGAATTCCTTCAAAAGATGACAAACAGTTGTTAATGAATGTAGCATTGCCTAAGAAAGGGAATACAATACCGGGAGTAAGGTTTCGAAAGTGTTAGGGCCTCAGGCCAAACAAAAAATTCCAGTGCTTACCAATATCCCTAAGGAAACTCCTAAAAATATGCATCTGGAAAAGTCCTTGTTTCCCTAAATAAAACTTGTGTTCCTCCCCATGCTCAAATTGTGAAAAATCCCGTGCCATCGATGAAGTCATAAACCTTCTTCCTAATAATTCCTTACCCAAGTATGTACCTTATGACATATCCCAAATCTTGAGTCGATCAAGATTACTGTTCCTATAGTTGAATTTCTTAGAATCCCTAAGCATAAGAGGAGGGCGTTTGAGTATTTAGGGCTTAAGGAAGAAAAGGTTATCCAGGGTAAAAATGTAAACAATGTAGAGGTTCCTCCTACCATTGTAGAATTAGAAAAACCACAAGCATTAGAGGAATTGGGTGAACCACCTAAGGTTTATTTGGGAACTTCTCTAGTTGAGGCTTAGCTAAATGGGGATCCATTTTTCACTACTCTGATTATTAAAGATAGGTTGTTACATAACTGCATGTTTGATTCATGAGCCTCATGTAATGTAATGCCTCTTGAGGTAATGAATGAGTTAAATATCAAGTAACAATAGATTATGGGAAATGTACTTCCATGGATTCAAGAGAAGTGACAGTATTTGGATGTGTCAAGTGTTTAGTAGTGCAATTGGTAGCATATTCAAGCAAGTACTTAACCTTGAATGTGGTCATTGTGGATTGTCTTGCTAAATGGGAGATGTTATTATCCAGAAATTGGGCAGCTAGTGTGGGTGGAAGTGTTTAAATGGACATGTCTTATGCAACCATACCAATTGAGGGCAGCCTTGTGAAGTTATATGGTGAAAATAAAATGTTATATCTCATTGAGGACCCCAACAATGCTTCTTATGAAGTATTGCACACAAACATTAATGTTGATAACTCTGTGAGCTATGTTGTTTTCAAGGAGTATAAAATTGATCAATGAAAATATCTTGAGTAGGTTGATTTTCTTGGGACTTTGATGTTTAATGCAGCCTCAACATATGTTGAAAAACATTACCTAGGCACAAAGGATAAGCCTAAAAAAATGTGGTCAGATAGTAACTTCGATGGAAAAGAGAAACAATCTTATGGCCAGTTGTTAAAGACATATCAGAACTGCTTAGCATGGTCATATCTAGAATGGAAGGAATTCAAAACATTTCCTTGATTGATTTCTTAGAATCAGGGTGCACATCATTGTATAGTGTATAGTATTTTGTTTTTAATCTACTTTCATGTTTTTCTATTTCGGTTTGTCCTAGTGATCGCTTTGTTGGTTTCTTAGTTAAATGCTTGGGGATTTAGTTATCATCTTTATACTCTGCAAGATTTTTTTGACTCCATTTCCCAATGGATTTTTGGCACATGGTCTGGTCTATTTTTCTTATGGCACTCGTAGGGAGTGCCCATCCTCGAGTCAGAGCCAATGTTGGTGCGTAATTTAATCTTTCCTTGTTCATTTAAAAACATGTCACCCGCATGGTTTGAAAGTTTTCTGTCTCCTTGTGTTGATGCGTGAAAGCTTCTTCTTTCATTTGGTTTCCATGATCAGTCCTTTCCTTTGGTTGAGGATCACATTAAGTCCAAATATTGTCTTCCATTTCTCTATCCATGAGAAAGAATTTGTAATTTGGGCGTGAATTCGGGTTTTCCCCTTCCTTCTATTTTTCCATAGTCATGTTTTCCCTATCAAGTTTTTCCCAACATCTGTGGAAACTTGATCCTTTCTGATTGGATGCAGCCCGATGGATATATTTGGTGAAAATTTCCACTTTTTCCACATTTGTAAAAAATACCAAATTGGCCCCGCGGCACTGATAGCATCTAATTGCTTATTCAACAAATATGAAGCAGAAGGGAAAAAGTTTGAGTTTGACCTGGAAGGACACATGGCAGTTTTTCAAGTTCTGTAGAGAAGTGGGTCGCGAGAACATTTTGAAATACTAAGGCCCTTCAACTCAAATCTTGGACACGTGGAGGGCCGGTGCTCATTTGAGGATCCGCCTCTGGTCCTACCTTAGCAGTTGCGCCAAGGAGACACATGGAGGATTCTGCTAGCTCCTCTCTATACTTAAACTTTTCAAGCAACTTTCTAAGGCCTAGGACATGTTGAGGGCCCATGCCTATTTGGGGACCTGCCCCTATACTTTTCTTTTGAAGAAGTTCCGAAGGGACACGTGGAGGTTTCCACTAGATCCTACCCATACTTAGACTTTTCAACGGCTAAAGAAACTTTCTCGGACCCTAGGCATGTGGCACCTTCTATTGGTCCTTAAACTCTTTTAAAATATTTGTCGGATTGAGACATGTGGTGAGCCCACGCTTTTTGGGGTCTCCACTTTTTAACACGATATCAAAAGTAAGCCAAAGAGACACGTGGAGGCTTCTGCTGGCTCCTTTTTATACTGAGACTTTTTGAAAGGCTAAAAGGAAATTTTATTAGACCCGGGGCATGTGGAGAGCTTGTGCTCTTTTGAGGTCCAAGATAAAAAATTCATCTTTGAATTCGTGCCAAAAACACGTTGAAGTCCCGCGCTCGTTTGGAAACTTTCCTTTGTACTTCACCTTTGCAGTTGTGCTAAGGAAACACATGGAGGTTTCTCGCTAACTTATCTTTGCACTTTGCCAACTTGGACTCACAACGTAGGTGTGTAGAATAATCGTGCGATGACATTCATTTTTCGAGGAACATATGTAGGAATCCATGTGACGGCACTCATTTCTCAAGGTGTTTTCTTGTTTGATAAAAAGCTCGGGATTTCTCACATGACATAATAAAAGAATGGTTAGAAGGATAGTCAAAAAGCAATGGCATGGCATCCTAGTCATGGTTGAAAGTATATGAAATGTGATCAACTCATGATTTGTCCACCTGGCAGCTTCGGGTGTAAACTTCTTAAACATCACTTTCTAAGACAAATTTGTAACAAGAAAAGGATTCCTCAAATATTCTTAATTTTGGGGAGAAAATTTGGGATGAGTGAGCAATTGAAATGTATAAATGCAATGAGAATACTCTTGCAAAAGGTCGGGGTTTAATTCTTATGAGAAAATTTGAGAAAGCCCATTTTCCTAAGAGACCATATGAGAAACCTGTTAATCTCTTGTGTTTTAGATTTGATCATGTCAAGATGGTTGCGAGTGTACACCATTGACAAGCTCTGAGACTATTCAAGAAACTTTCCCTACTGATAAATCTAATAGATCTCAAATTAATTTGTGTTGATCTTGGGAAAAATTGTGTCTTCTTTTATTTTAGAATGTCTTTCAAATGGTTTTGATGTTCTTATTGTAATATTATGTTAAAATCCCTCCAAATCACATAGGATCTCATCCTTGTGATAGTTTAGTGACATTAGTAATTTCATTATGAGAAGAGCCTTCATCCTGTAATGAGATAAACAATTTAAAATCACTTTACTATCATTTTGTTTATAAAGATTTCTGTAAGCCTTTGAGTGTATCTTAGACGTGAGGAACCTAGGGGTTGTTAATGTTTAGTTAAGTCTTTAGCTTGAGGCTTCGTTTTGAATTCTAAAATATTGTGTGAAACCGTGTAGATCTGGGGATCCATTAATGCACACCTTCTGGTTGAAGGAATATTTTTGCTATTCTGAAGCTTTCTATTGTTAATTCGTCTAATTGTTATAAAGGTCCTTAAAGATCTAGTGAAATCATCCTGTTTAATCTCCCACCAAAACTTTAAAATAACCACAAATCCTACCCTACCCCTATTTGTGTTGTATATCCAAAAATGAACAAATTCTACTGCTAAAATATATAGAAGCAAGCAGGTTTTAAGTGTCTTTAGTAACCAGAACCATGTTCAAAAGTATCTCGCACTCTTTCAAAGTGACAACTTGTGAGAGTTAAATTATGGTGCATTGATCATATTTTCTCAAGGTTCCTCTGAAAATTGTGCAAAGAAGGATATGTTCATGTCCTTCACAAACAAAGGTTGCAAAATGGGTCCTCTCACCCTAGTTGAAAGGCACGACCTAAAGTGGTGAGGATAGATTAAATCCTTGATGAAGGTGCTATCCATTTCTCTAATGCTAGAGTGACAAAGATCCATTTGAATCCCTTCCCTGACTACAGAATGACTTATGATTCGTCTATCTTTGAGTGTCTTGTTAAATCAGTGATGTTGTTTGTCTTCTAAGGGAGAATCAATTTTGATACCAACAATGAGGATTGCTACTTGATCCGCATTGGCCCCGCTTTTAGCAGTACCATTTTCATGCTTGGCCTATCATCTGGATTATGTTGATAGAGCCTTTCTTTGGGGACATCTTCTACTTCCTTCTTCAACCCAAATGCAGTTGTCACTCACCAACACCTCAAAAATCTATCCAAAAGTGTTTTAAGTGACCAAACCAAACACAACCATGACTATTAGAAAACATTCCATGTCATTTCCCACAACCAAACACACACCTTTTTCCATGACCCAACACACACCCCTACCCAAAAACCTACACACACATATATCATCTCCCTTACCTAAACCCAGCACTACCTTAGGGGTCATGCTGACATCAAACCTTACTCATCCACCCATCAAATTAAATTTAGGGACATCTTCCCAAACCAACACTAAAATCATTCCTACACCTAAAAGGAAGATCTAACCTACTAGGCATCATACACAAACCTTTCCTACCACACCATTGTAACCTTCAACCCTTATATCCATCCTAAGATCTCACCCATCGACCTTGTCTAAACAACCTTTTTCCACTGGTAAACAAAGAACGCAATAACCCACCTCCTCATCACAACCCTATAATATACCAAAGCTATCCACATAACCCCAGTGTCACTCGTGGCCTTCTTACCACCCATATATCCACTACCTTCCATAACTTCTTCACTACCCATGACACTCTCCTTTCTTCCACTCGTACCTTCCACGTGATCTTTGCCAACGACCACTACTACACCACGATTATTCCCATGGGTAAATCAGCCCCTTCCACCATCTTCTTTTCCATCTACATCCCATACCCCCGTGTCACCTTTACCTAAGAAGGTGTAACCCAAATCTAAGAATTTGCTACCCTCTAATAAGGTATTCAAAACAACCAAACCTTCCATCACTAGCTCTTCTACCACACCTTTACACAAAGAGATGCCCACAAGACCTAAGACCACTCCATATACCAAACTAGTATACCAACCCATTCCCCCTCCTGTAAATCCTCTTCCTTCATAATCAGTCACACCTGTAATCAAACCCACACTCACCTCCCATTACAATCCATTAGCGGGGTCCTATGCCAAGATTTTAACCAATCTCCTTGAAACCTCTATCATCACATTACCACCTCTTAGACCTTATGACCCGCTCAAACCCAAACCAAAAGGGTTTGATGAAACTAAATTCTACACTGCCATTGCGTGCCAGAAACAATGTAGAGAAGCTGTAAGGCTTTAAAAGCTGTTCTTGTCCAATTATGTCCTCCGGAATAAAATTTTTAAGACGATATTCTTGATGAGGACCCCATTCCGCCTTCACCAATATCCCCAAATCTTCTTCCATTACCTACTCATTGACCAATATCTCCACCCCCACAACCATTTTATCAACACATGAAATTAGAAATCAACATGATTCACATTTCCACCCTCGTCCAAAAAGACAAAGGAAAGGAAAAGGAAACTAGCCCACCAACCAACCCTGTACCCAACATACCATTTACACCCGCACCCAAATTCACCATTCGAGGTCCCGTGTATCCTATTTCCAATCGGGTCACACATTGCACAATGTTAAAACAATTGCACCAATCCTCCATCAAAATATCTTTATATGACCTCATCCAAACCTTTGAGTCACATCATCAAGCCTTCATGAAGATCCATCAATCAATTGAGGTTTTACCAAATAACCTCACACCCGTAGCCTCAATCATCACCCCTCATCATGTATCCTTTTTCACTAATTTTTCTCCTTATTCGACACCTTCACCTACTCGCCAAGTAGTTGCCCTCGGCTTTTCAAATGAAGAGATCACTCCCTTCTAGTCTGATCATCTCGATCCCATTCTTTTCATCTCCATCTTTATCGATAATATAGACATACGATGCATTATGATCGATGGTGTTGCTAATATTAACATCATGTCCTCCCATGTGTACAACAAAATCCACATACATGGTAATTACATGCATGGTAACCTAGTTATGTTGTGCTCCTTGAATGACACCATGACCTATACCCTGGGTAATGTCATTCTCCATGTCTGCGTAGGTCCTCGCACTATCCCAAAACTTTTCTATGTCCTGAAGGGGAGTTCTAATATAATTTTTTCTTGGCTGACCTTCGATCCATGTCATGGGTTGTGTCGGGCTTCAAATTTACATTGCTACCTCAAATTTTAACATGAAGGACATACCTACACCATCCCGGCCGACCCATCGCTTTTTAAGACCTGTAACATGCTATACCGGCCCATCGATGTACTTGTACCAGGTCAGGCATCCGTCAAAACCCCCACTTCACCTTAACCCACAAGCCAATCCACTAAACCTATCATTGCCTCTCCAACATCTAAACTCATTACTCCTACTTTCGCATGAACCTCTTAAGGTGACTCACCTACTTCCCAATCATCTAGTGAGTCGTCTATCCCGCTACCCACATCTCGAGTACTAATCCCTTATAATGTCTTTTTCAACACCTCACTCTGGGGGAGTACCTCCTATATAATATCAACATGTTCCTTACTCGAAAGAGTATGGGAACTGTGTCGACACCTAGTTATGACTACCGTGTGGGCGAGGTTTTTCCTTATGGTCCTCCCCACCTTTGCACTAATCTAACGTATGGGGGACTTGATATTGCCACTGATAAACCTGAACCTCCATCCCAAACATGACCATTTTCATCTTACTTACACTCCATTACTAACCACCACTTCGCTCACAATTTCCTTTACCATTGTGCATGAAAAGGCTTTAGCTTCAGCTTTTATGAACAATGCCACCATACTATCATTTCTTGTACCACCCATAAACACAATGACCATAATGGCATTAGATTTCCACACCGCCTCCCAATAAGGCCTACATTAACCTCATTGAGGAAGACAAACCATCTCCACCCCATGCATTAACATCACCATCTGGACCCACAGAGTCCATAAATCCTGAATCTATTCCTCTTTAAAAAAATTTATAAACACACTTTCTCTAAGACCTATGACCTATCAATGCGATGGTGAGGCTCCCTCTTCTCTTCCATTCCCGTCCTAACATGATCGATGATGCCACACCTTCTATTAATTTTGTTCAATGTCGGGGACGATGAGTCCATCCTCACCTACATGGGTGTGGAAGATTCTTATATTCACCGGTTTTTACCTTCCGAGATGTAAACCATGTTGAACAAATCGACAGTTTAAATCAACTTTAACACTCGGGATGACCTACACATTCTAAAGATAGGCCAATCTTCGATGCTACTGAGCACGAATATTTCACCTCTTTCCTTCGTGGATGATAGTAACGCTTTGGCCTCGGTCCTATGGTGATATGCCTGATATTGACCCAAAATCATGGTCCACAATATCATAACCATTCCCGATGTCAAACCCATAAAAAAATCTATGTAAATTACATCCTCATATTACTCTTCTAGTCAAAGAAGAGCTTGATGCCTTTTCTAAGTTTCCTTTATCCTACCCATTGATTATCTCCAATTGATTTATAACATCGTTATTGTCACAAAGGTGATAGGGGGACTCTGCATTTTCATGGACTTCC
This sequence comes from Taxus wallichiana var. yunnanensis, assembly GCA_018340775.1. Classification (NCBI taxonomy): domain Eukaryota; kingdom Viridiplantae; phylum Streptophyta; class Pinopsida; order Cupressales; family Taxaceae; genus Taxus; species Taxus wallichiana. Next base: position 803,152,787 of record CM031237.1, on the reverse strand, counting down.
ATGATATTAACCTAGCTTGTCCTAAAGATGATTTTCCCTACCAAACATTGACCAACTAGTTTATCTCACACGGCGATGAAATGCTATCACTCATGGACATTTTCTTAGGTTATATTCAAATATTACTTGCTCCGGAAGATAAACACAAGACTACCTTCATCACCCCTTGGGGAAAGCTTATTGAGTCATTCCTTATGGTCTTAAAAATCCTTGTGCTACTTACGTGCGAGTCATGACTTACATCTTCCATGACATCACGCATCGCATATTGGAATATTACGTAGATGATCTTCTTTCTAGATCCAAAATCGAGCTAAGTAGTTGACCATCCTTAAGGTCATCTTTTACTGCCTCATCAAGTATTGTGTCCATCTTCAACCAAAGAAATGTGTCTTTGCGGTACTTTCAAGAAAACTCCTTGGTTTCATCGTTTCTTTGCGTGGAATAGAAGTTGATCCTACAAAAGTAAAGGTTATTCTAGAAATGCCTCCGCCTACTAATCTATGTCAACTTTGAATCCTACGAGACAAGTTGTAATCCATTCATCATTTTATCTTGCAGCTTTTTGACCATTATCATCAACCATTTCATCATTTTCTCAAGAAGAAAATTTCATTCAAATGGTATGATGAATGCCATAAATCCTTTGAAGCCTTAGAACAATGCTCATTCTTTCTAAGTTTGACAAAGCCTTTTAGCTATATATTTTTATTACTAACCATTCTTTAGGTACCATGCTCGCTCATCATTATGAGAAACACAAAGAGCATGAAATTTATTACATAAGCCGTACCCTTTTAGAATACGAAACTAGATATACCCATGCCAAAAAAACCTGCTTAGCCTTAGTTTTGGTCACCACCAAACTCTGCCATTATCTACTCAACCACAAAACCTTCATTATTACTAATACTGACCCCTGACACTATATGTACGACAAACCCTATCAACATCAATGTTCCGCATGTTGGCTTATGCTCCTTGCTGACCTCAAAATAGAACTTATTCATCAAAATTCCATCAAGGGCCAAGCTATCACTGACCAACTAGTAGACACACCCCTTTCCAAGAATCAACCCTCTAACTTTGATTTCCTAGATGAATCCATAGCTACCCTCTCCTTAGAAAAACCCACTTACCAAATGACACTCTTCTTTGATGGTTCCAAGTGTCAGCGTGGGGGTGGGGCTGGTGTTATCCTCATTCCTCTTGATGGTGAACCTATGCCTTTATCTTTCAAGCTTGATGTTTATTGTACAAACAATTTTTTGAATACTAAGCACTCGTATTGGGTCTCCAGACTGCTTATGCCTTAGATGTTAATTCAATCAATATCTTTGGTGATTTCTAGTTGTTTGTAAACCAAGTCAATGGTATATAGTAGTGTCTTAATGATATAACTCAAAAGCATAAGCATCACGTAGACATACTTTTGACCACCTTTGACCGTTATGAAATTCAAATCACCCCACATTCTACTAATAAGTTTGTAGATACCATGGCCTCGCTTGGCTTCTCGGATACCGATTCACCTTCCGAATATAAAATATTTTTCATAATACAAAGGCTGCAATCATCCTCTGATTTAGCTCGTGAGGTCTACTCTGTCAGAACCATTGCACCTGAGCCTCGTGACCTTTGGTACAAGAAATTTGCAGACTATCTTTCCCTTTCCATTTTTCTCGCCAATCTCACTCGTAATGGACAACGTGCCTTTCTTAAAAGTGTCTCTTGTTATGTGATCATGGTTGGTCTCCTTTATAAGTGTGGCTTCGATGGTATTATCTTATGATACCTTACAAGTTCTAAAATTCCCTACACCATCCAGGAAGTTCACTATGGAATTTGTGGAGGCCACTTTAGTGGTTTAGCTATCACAAAACTCATTCTTTTCCTTAGCTATTATTGGCCAAACCTAAACCGCGATTGTTGGGATTATGTCAAACTTTGTGTAAAATTCCAGCAACATGCTAATCTTTATGACAAACCTAGTCATGCCTTACAGGGTAAGCACGAGACCTTTGGTCCTTTTGTCACTGGGGATTATCTTATCAGTGAGATCAATCCCCATTATTCACAATGTCATCAATCGATCATAACTGCTCTGAATACTAAACTAAATGGGTAGAATCCATCCCCCTAATTTCTACAAAAGCCAAGAAAATATGTGAATTCATCAACCATCACATCATTTTTTGCTTTGGTGTTCCTCACCGCCTCATCACAGATAATAGAAAGTAATTTAAAAACAAAACCCTATGAAAGTTTTACAACACTTTTTGCATTCAACTCATCTTCTCATCACCTTATTACCCAAAAGTAAATAACCAAGCAGATCAACCAATAAAACCTTAAACACAATTCTTATGAAAGTAGTTAACAATACTGGGAAGGATTGGCATACACACATTCCTTTTGCCTTGTGGGCTTACCGCACTAGTATTCGAATTTTGACCGTAGCCACACCTTTCTCTCTCGGTCCATGGTACCGAGGTTTTCTTGCCTCTACAAGTACATATTCCATCTCTCTACATCTCACTACAAGACATGCTCAACAATGACAACTTTCACCAGGATCATTTGGCACAACTTGAGTTATTAGATGAACGTCATCTCAATGCTCTTGACCATCTCCAAATATACCAAAAACATATTAAATAATCCTACAAAAATGTGTGCATGAATTAACCTTTCAGTCAGCGATGTCATCTTGAAATAAAATCAACATGTAACCAAAGAAGAAAAAAGTAAACAGGGCAAATTTTCTCCTAATAGGCTTGGACCATATATCGTGACTCACGCCTATAGATCAGGTGCTTATTGTTTATCTTCACTCATAGGTAAAAGTGAACTGAGCCCCTCATTACCTTATATCTTTGACCATTCTATTTTTGAGTTCAAGTCCTATATCACTTTTTACCCATTTCATGCTTGTCCCTTGAGCATCGTTTGTGCCTCATATTTCCCATTTTCCCTAATCACTAAATAAGAATCATGTGATTACCCGTCACCTTTTAGCCTTATCTTCAATATGAGTACCATGGCTCTACTCATGGCATGATTCTCATAGATACTTTTCATCTTTTCCAAATATGGAATCCCATGGTCATTCATCACCTAATACTCCTCCATCATCGCTACCCTCTCGAATGCTCTAGTTTTTCTCCTACACCAACGGCCCAAAAATTTTTATAGTCTTTTCCATGATTTAAAAGTCCAAAAAAAAATTCCAAACGGGAGTCAAATCCTTGACCAAACTTCCAGTTAAAAATATGACTCCCTCAAAAGAACATATATCTCTCTCGATTCGGCTTTGCTATAAATAGACTTCTCCCTCAAAGGAAATCTATACAAAGCTTTCCATACTACATATAGTCTAAGAAAAGACTATTCTTGCAAAAATAAAATAAAATTTTCTCGAACATTCCCGCATCGATCGCCTTCACAAAGACCTCAAGGAGATAATATACTCATCCTATATATACTTTCCGCATTGACCGGTCTATCAAAGTCACAAAGAAAAAGTAGGAAAATATCAAATATTTTGTCATGGACTTGTGTATATTGAATCTTGGGTACTTTTCCATGTGGAAAATCCATTTTTACCATGTTACACTTTGCACCAACCATTTTTACCTTATTACCTTTTTCACCCTCATTTACTACCACCTCAAGGGACTTGCCACAAATGTGACATTTTATGATTAAGTGAATTCCTTCACCCTTCAAATAATCAATCATGCAATACCTTTAGGGTCTTATGTTAATAAGCCTTTTTATTGTATAGTCCACCCTTTATGATCCTTATAAATTTGGTGGCTCACCTACCTCCTCTTATATTTCAACTTCTTCATTACTTATTGATTTTTCTATACAGGACCACACCATTGACACCTACACTTTATAAATTCCTTTTCACCAATATCACTATACCTTTTGACCTCAACTCAACCATGTGTAATTTACCTAGACTCGATGATGCTTGTAACCTACCAACCTATCTCTCCACCTCATCATATTCTTCCCTAGTCTAAGGGAGAATTACATCATTCTAAGGTCCCTTTTCACCGAGACTATGTAGGCGGGACTCCCGAGGGCATGGGTCCCTCGGAGGTTAGCTCGGCCACTCTTTACCCTAACCAATTTCCCCATTTTCCTATATATCATTCTACCTTGATTTCCCATTTATACAAATAAATGAAAATAAAACCAAACACACATCAATTAAAAAACAAAACTACTAACCATTTTTCCACACATCATCATAACATTCACCAATTTATCATTTCATATTTCCACACATAGAAAATATTTGGAAATTTAATCCATAACATGCATATACATCACCATTTGTTTCCTTTGTTACCAATAACTTGGAACTTAAATCAACACCAAAAAATTAACTCCACCATGCCTATGACCTAACTCCATCCATGCCTAAACCAACTTGACTCCACCATGCCTAAACCAACTTGACTCTACCATGCCTAAACCAACCTGACTCTACCATGCCTAAACCAACCTGACTCCACCAATACTAAACCAACCTGACTCCATCCATGCCTAAACCAACCTGACTCCATCCATGCCTAAAGTACCTAGTTTCCATCACATGTACAAATCATAACAAGAAATCATATACATTAGTCTAACATCATACCATAAACATCATCATCTATATATATATAGATCATGAAAATTTGTGTGTCAATACAATGTATACTTAAATGCCGAATCCATACCAATATCTCAAATATAGTGTCTCAATATCTTCAGCATGTATGATGGTATCATATACAAAAGCTCAAAAAATCTCATGTACAGCCTCACCATCATCAACATGTAGTCCGATATATATCAAAAATATCATCAAAACGATGATATCAATCGTCTACCCATTAAATGTCAAAACCCACCTCCCGACTCCTCCTATGCTACTCCCGTGATTCCCAACAACCACCTCACCACCTGCTATAGGCCTCGGTCTAACCTCTGATGGTACCTCACCTAGAGCTAGGTTCTTTACACTAGTGGCCTCACCCTGCTCCTGTCTTTGGGATCACCGGTCCCTTGTACTCTCTAAACTTTGAGTGTGAGACCTGGTCCTCTCACTCGAGGCCTAATTTTCTCTATACTCAACATAATACGGGATGTCTATCCTTGTTTCCATTAAGTGATATTGATAGTATCATGCCTCACCCAGGGCATCCTTGAACCTAGCAATTGGTTCATTCTACGGAGGTGCCATCGGTCTTAACCCATATACCTGTCTCCCGGGACCCTGTCATGTTGCTATGTGTAATAAGGGACCTGTCCTTGTGTCTGTGCCGGGGCCTATGTAGTGATCTGGGCACATGTAGGGCCATAATCATGCTTGTCAATGATGCCAACTTACCACAAAACCCCGTGACTGTGTGCTCCTGTAGGGTGGCTACCTACCCCCCGTCTCCATCTCTCCTCTATGCAGGTGCTTGCCCGTATAACACTATGATCTATGCTTAAAGAGACACCACTTGTGCCTGTAACATGGACAACTCTACATGTGACCCCATCGAGATGCCCCAGTAAACTAGTAATCTTGACCTCTAATGCAACCACATGTCCTTATAATGTGACTCTATGGAATGTGAGAATAGCCATATCTTGCTTCGATGGTCTAGGTGGTGATGCTCATAGTTGGGATACCTACAACCATCTATATGCATATGTGTAACTGAAATCATCTATCTATCGGTCCACTGGCTGCTCCTCCTGCCATGTCGGCATTGTAGGTTAGGGTGGAGACATAGGTCTCTGTACGTACCCAAAATTATAAGGTACTGTACTGCCGGAACAGTGTAACAATTGCCCCAATGATGATACAGGTCTCCTCGCAAGGTGTTTGGGATCTGGAAAAGCTCTCGGAGTATGCATTAACATCCCGCATGCCCCGCCTAGCCCCCGCGCCCTTTGTTTTCCCCTTTTTTCTTCTTTCCTTGGCCTTTTGATCTTCATGACAAAACAGCCACCCTGCTCAGAGTGGTGGTCCTGCACGCGTTTTCCGTAGACGTTCTTTTGACGCGACTCGCATGAAATATCACGTTTCACCAGCTTTCCTTGCCGACTTGAGCATGCATTTATGTTTTTGGTCCCCTGGAATAGTGTTTTTCCTTTGTTTATTGTTTAGGAGTTCAGTTTGGTTTTGATTTTTGGGTGATTGAATTCCTATAAATGCATGGCTTGTGCTCAAACAAATGGCCTGATTTTGAAGACTGATCTTTGCTCTCATCTCCTCATTTTAGTATTTTAGCTTGTTATCTTGTTTAGAAGCCATAGTTTCAATTCACTTGCATCTTTAGTTAGATTGCTCAGCTGTTGGTAAGCCACATACCCATCTTGTGCAGGCAGTGCTGTCATTTCATCCAATCCGGTCTGAAGTTTATCTCTGAATTTCTCTTTGCATTGAATTTAGCTATTATTTTGCTTAGAGTACTTGTTTTAGTTCATTTACATGCTCATTTAGCATTGTCCAGCTGTTGGTAAGCCACATATCCAGCTTGTGCAAACAGTGTTGTTGTCTTATCCAATCCATTGGAGTAGAATAGCTTAGGAAGCCATTAAAGTTGTAGGTTTTGCTCTTCAAACAGAAAGTTTCAGGTTCTGGTCACTTCATATTGCATGACTCACAGTAAAATCCCGCTAGGAATCACATAAGCCAAGCTCTGTACTCTTGTGCTATCCCTCTCCTACTCACATTTTCGGTCTACATTCTGAGCTGTCCTTGTCCCAATATCTACTCCTGCCGATGCTAGCATTACACGCTTTTCTGGATCCACGTGAACACGAAAGAACGAGGAGATCACACTGAGGGGACAAGATCGCACACGCCATCGGATTCGCCACTGTTCTGCGGAATCCAGGTTTTAACTTTCAAAGTTCTAGTTAGAATCATATCAAATAGAGTAGATAATTGCTTCATTTCAGTGACTTTTATTCTCGATATTGCCAGGGAAGCTGTGAGGATTGATAGTTTCTGAGAAACTATGATTCACTCCTCACTTCTGAGGTAGGATCGAGAATCTTGCAGATAGATTAGACGAGCTATTTTATTTATTTAGAATAAATCTACAAATTACACAGGCTGATAACTACACTCGGTTATTTTGTCTGTTTTAAATTATTGTTTAGTTGTTATTTCTAGATACGCTTAAAATAGTTTGCTTTCCTTAAAATTGTTAAAGGTTTCTTAGAGAAATTGAGGTTATATATGTTTTAGATTTATTCCACGTAGTTAGAATTTGCTTCGTTACAGTTAGATTTACATTTTATTTTGTATGACAATCACGGGACCTCAGGAGCCCAGAGAATATATATTTGAGCCAATCATGCCTCAACCAAACCTCGTCACAGCAATAGTTGACATAGACCAAAATCTCAGAATACAAGTATTCCGAACAACCACAGATTTACAACTGATCAGTTCTCAATTAAGAGGGTTAAACATAGAAGACGACCAAGCACACACGTTTTGGTCAAACCAACCAAACTACAGATTACCCTAGACAAACATTCGCATGACTGTAGAAGGGTTCGAAAGAGAACAAACCTTTGGTTGTGATCCTTTGGTCCCACAGCCAGGTGCAGGAGACACTCTCACAGACATAGATACCAGTTTAAGGATCCAAGTTGCACGAACGCCTGTGAGATATTCTGAGAAAATCACACAGTTATTGGTCCTAAACATAGAAGCTGAGAAAGCATACGATTACTGGATACTAGGGATTAGAACTTGATTTCGCGTATGACCATAACAGGACCGCAACAACCAAGAGTCTATGGTTGTGATCCACAGATCCCACAGCCCAACGAGTCCACAAGTCAATCAGATATAGACGCTGGCTTACGCACACTAGTATTCCAATCCACTCCAATTCCACCCATCATCATCGAACAATTGTCCTTACTGGATATAGCGGCTAACGAAGCTAGAGAATTCTGGACTAGGCCAGAAAATCATCCGTAAAGTCAATTGTTTTCACCATCCACCCTATGACCTTATCTGGAGACATACACGAAACTATCCCAGGTCATTTTCCACGTATTCCACAACCCATAGATTGAATCACGCCAGAGCTCGATATTGATTGGAGCCTTCGAGTAGTCATCCTTGCCGATCGATCTATCACACCAGTCCAAGTTAGAAGGGCCTTCTTTGCCTTAGATTCGCAAATTCCACTAGTGTGTGTCGAAGACATTAGACTGCCTAACTAGTTTGTCTGAATCCAACGCATATTCTACCCCCACCGGCTGTCTCGGCACGACCTCGAGAGGTCGGGTACGCGGAAGAGTCACTTGTAGATTCTCACGCTCGCCTGTCACTTTTCCGGCGTACGGATCTCTCTATGTCATACCTTATATAATGCGAAAATGTTGGTCATACATCCTAGGGCAGCCCAAACTCACTGCTGGACTTTATCTACTGGTATCATCTTGTGCCCCTCATAACGACACCCCTTTATCCACCTAAGTACTTGTAGCTCATCCAACTCATCAATCATGTGCCTGTATGATGGATATACCACATACGACCTCAGGATAATGTCTACTCTAGAACACCCCTCCAGCATCCACATGTAGTGACCTACATCATGCGTAGCCCTAGCCTCCCGATGCACTTCCAACATTGGCACCCAATGCTTATAACCAACTGGACCATACATGGCTCAAATGCATCTAGGCCGGGACAAACCAATCGGCTACGCACACAAAATATTCTCATAGGCTTGACAATGAAGAAGGAAGGTGCGGTCAAGCTAAACCTCCGTAGCCTCCCATAGGCCCATAGCTTCATGTATAACTACACCAGGTAGGTTGGTTCCCAAGAAAAGAAATTCCAATCCTCCATCATATAATGGAGAACTCCATCAGTGCCCATGGGAATCTCCAACCATCTACATCTAGAAGTGCAAAACAATACACTACCTCCATAATCAAAACAACTAACCACATCTCCTTGGGATGGGCCACGTACATCTCTCCATAGCTTAGGCTCATGCTATGGAACCTCATCTCGACCATCCCCTCTCAAAATATTGTCAACATCATCTCCTTGAAGGCCTCTAATGAAATGGAGTACACCTACACTCCCACTATTGGTAATCTCAGGATCATGTACACGTCCTCTAAGGTGAATGTGATCTCGCCTAGGTTAGAATATGGAATATGTTGGTCATGAAAACCCATCTATCGATGAGAGTGACCATAAAACTAGGGTCACACACTATAACATCGAGATACCAATCAAACCCACATTGGTCATGTCTTTCCACTCCTCATCGGTCACATCTCCCCATACCACTAGTAATAGTGGTGGAACTCTATCCCACATCTGTAGCTGGTCTCTCACCTGCATCCAAACAATCACACCATTGTTAAACCCATAACCATTTCCAAAATACCCCTTACCCGATAACCCATTCCTATAATTCCTTCCTATTTTCCTTCCCTACAACCTCCGTAACCTACCCTACCTACCCTCAATCCACTTACATTTACACCTCATAGTTTCTAACCCCCTAAAACCCTTGTCGACCTCTTTTTCCTTAAAATCTTGACCGACCTCGGTCACTAGTAACCGACATCAATCATCTGTTATTTGACCAATGCCAACTATATCTTACCGACGTCGGCTAGTTCTTGGTGACGTTAGTCAACTGTCATCGCAACCAAACTCGTAAACCACCATTTTTTCTCCACACAAATTCTCCACTTCACCTAATAACTTCTCCTACCCTACCTAAACCTAACTTAAATCCCTCCCCACCCCTATTTACCACCGCCTATAACCTCTCTCATCCCTCATTAAATAATTTTTAACAAAAAAATTTAATTGTCACTCCTACCCGACCATTCCTACCCATATCACCTTTCTCCCTTAACAAATATGAAGAAAGGATGAGATCTTACCTTGACTCGGTATTGTTGGTGTGGTGCAATGATAGGCCGATGCACTAGTGGCCCATCGACCCCTCTCCCACTTCCGTAATCACCAAATAGTCACATCACCTCCACCGACTCAAATTATCCACACCAATCTCATGGACCCATCTACTTAGCTCCTCTCACCAACTGGATCTCTCAACCTCAAAGGCAAGGTATAGTCCTCGTACTTTCCTCTCGAAAAGGTACAAATTTTTTGTGCTCTATCATTTTCAACAAATCCAAGAAATACAAATGAATCTGTATTATATGGATTTTTCTTTTTAAATACCCAAATTGACATGACCGATGTCGGTCAACTCGTGCCCTACCTAACCCACATCGGTCACTCCATAACTAGCATTGGTTCTCTCTCATTCCCCTTTTCCCCTCTTTTACCCATTTTGATCCCAAAATTACCCTTTCCCACCACCTTGTGACATTACCCACATTACCTATACCTATCCTTAATTACGTTTATAGACTTATTATATTACCCGTACCTTGGCCCTACCCACATCGTGACCTATATACCGGACCCGGCACCTTTGTTAGAGACCTTTGCACCCATGTGCTTGATATACCTTGTGGCGCTGCTACCTATGTTATTTTGCCTAATGACCTTACCTTGCCTATTGTTGCATTGTTTTTCCCGACCCAACCTTTGGTATACTGGAACATACCTAAACATTCCTACACATGACCTACATTCTGTTTCCGCACCATATCCTATACCTTGGATACTAGAATCACCTCAACCTTGTTGGAATAAACCTATCAACCTTGGACGACGTATAGTTTACATGCTTTTCCACTAGGTACCATGCTATAATTTATAAAGTGTGTATGCATTTTACTTTAACTACCTTTGACCCTAGCCCATTTACCTATTTAACCACTTTGACCCTTACCCCTATACCCCATATGCTCACAGCTACACTCAGGCCCACTTACCTTCATTTTTGTCACATCCACCTTTTTATCAAACCACTCACCGATTCTGTCTTACACCTCATCAGTTCCTAGTTTGAGGGGGATCACCTTCACCCACACATGGGACACCCACATCTTATTTTTTTCAGCGTCACTTACCAATACAAGCTATGCGACAAAAAAAAGGTGTAAATGTAGACACCAAAATTTGGTCACACTCTCCTTAGCCCCTGGTTGAATAACCAACTTAAACATGTTCCTCTAACCATGGCTCCTTTCACCCCACATTAGTATAAATTCAATTAATTCAATTAAATTAATACATATTCTCACAATATTTATTATTTAATCATCCTAATTAAACTAATTTCCACCTCACCTAGACACCTCACCATAGACCTACTCATAACATGTTTCCATAACTAACTAAGACTTAGTCCCACTTACCTCAATGAGATAAGATTTAGTTTAACCCTAAAAGCACACGCCTATTATTCCTCTAACCACATTCCCGCTCCTTAGAAGAGAAAATTCCGTTTTGATCTGAGAATAAAAATAAATTGGTACAAGTGATTGTCGAGATCTTACTTTTGTAGTAAACCTATGGAAGCTCACCCTAACCGACACCGGTCATCTTGAAACTGATGTCGATTAATTAGGAACCATCGTCGGTTACCATTTATTCACTTTAGGAACCTTTTGGGAGAGGTTGGCATATTTTTGAATTGAGGAGAAGAGAAGAGAGCTACATACAAGTAGGATCGGAGCCTTTTCGTACCTCCAAACATTCATAGCCAACGTCGGGATAAATCCATAGGTATTTCCCTCACGGAAACAATCGGGAAGCACTATCGAGGTAGAAAACATCATTCCTGTGATCAACTATCATCACCATCCAGCCATTTGAACCTGCACCATAGTAAGTATACTTTTAACTAGTATCATCTATTTCTACTTAATTCTATTAAGTTCTTCTACCACTGTTATCAGTTTCCCATTGCACTCTCATTCCCCTACCATTTACCTACCTATAAACTTAACCATTTCTCCACCGACACCATTAAATCACCTATATCATTTCACACATATATGAGTATACCTAATATTCCCATAGACTCTTTACCCCTCTTTTGTCTCTTTTTAACCTCAAATCAACCTCTAGAACTAGATCCCATTAAGTTTCTTTCACCCCACCCCCTACTGATGTCTGGTTACCCATGATTTGATTATAGCCTACCCTATTATGATTAGATTTTCTTATTGTATTTGAATGAGATACCTAAATCATACCAACTACATGAGGACATTCTTTATTTCTCACATTAAGTTTTTTTAAACAGTGGATTGACGTTCATCTAGGGAGTATCACACTTCTTGGATCTAGCACACACTAGGAAGTCCACTGCCATATATTGTTTAACTCTCCTTGTGTGGTCTTATCTTCTATTTAAGGTAGTTCCTCCTAGCCAAACAAGATCTCACAAATCAAGATCATATCAAGAATTCAAAATGCGCGCATCGACCTCCAACCAACCAACACGATAGGTATTCCTCCTCATCCCATAACTCTATCTATTTCGTTAAAAACATAAATAAAATAGTGAAACACCTAGGAAGGCTAATGCTATCCCTTCCCAAGACTTTTTATTTCTTGAGTGTCCCAAAAGAACCTAAATCACCTAGGGGACATATTTTACTTTTCTAAATCACTTAAGGGTAAACTTGACATTCACATAAGGATCATTTGATAGATAGGATAGGACTAGTTTTGAGGAATGGCTGACCTAAGGGTGTCTTGGGAGGGTATGACTTTGAAAATTTTCAACACTGTGGTTCGTTGTCATGCTTGAAAATTGGAAATTTTCCTGTTGCACATTTGAATGGCAATAGGATACCACATAACAAAATTACACTCTAGAGGAGGTTTCTTGGAAAATTCGGTAGACCAGAGCACCCAGATCTCATACTAGGGAACCCATGGGTGACCCTATCCCTCTCCGGTTCCCTAGTCTTGCTAGACAGGTCTAGATCAATAGTGTTCTAGGATCCTATGAGATTCTTTCTTCCTCCTATTCACCTAGTCTATCTTACCGACACGTAGTCCTACAACATCATCGAATCAACTAAGGATTTCTCAACCCTTTTTACACATTAGTGTTTCACATTTCATTGCTTATATTTCTTGGGTACTATTTTAGTATATTATTACTTAATTTATTCATTCATTTTACTATTGTTGATGCAAAATCACAGTACCCCTGAATGGCCTTAGATTTGAGTGGGGCATCCGGTGTGATTGCATAACATGGGACCATCTCTCAAGATGTGGGACTTGCAAACTTGAGATGGACCTCCAGAGAAAGTTTGCTTCTTCTTCCTAAACTAGTTGCCACAAGCTACTCCAGTGTAAGAAAACTATATAATCCTAGTCTAACCTTCCAAAGAGACATGGAGAGAGATATATACATAAAAATAGAGCCTACACTAAGTAGTGATACACTATAAAAGGAATTGGCTGATCACAAATCCAACCGCTCTAAACGGAGAGAGGTAAGTAATGGAGAGGATGGAAAGATGCATCAAATACGAAAGATGAATTTCACATAAAACACCACTTCAAACCATTAACATAGCTCCCAAACCTACAGGTAGACACTATAAGTTTGCATAGTATACCCTATAATGATGAGAGGTGAGAAGAGATAATAAAATAAGAAAGGATGGAAAAAATGCATCACAAAACAAATTTTATTGCTCCAAAATTTCACATAGTACATCATTAGTGGGCAAGAGGCAAGAAAACACCATTATAGATCCATAAGTGGAGGCTTAAGCTCCACATTTGACCCTAGGGAAAAAGAGAGAGGGGGGAAGTAGAGAAAAAATGACCATCTTATTGAAATATGCCCCTCCTTTACAATATATAGAAGAAAGAGAGAAGGAGAGAGGGAAGAATTTGAATCCTGCTTCAACCACCCCAAGATATGTATTTATTTCACCTACTCTAACCACCCTAGAAGAATTGAAATTCACCTATAAGAATGATGGGTTCCCTGTAAGACCCATGCCTCCATGTGTTGTTCCTTCCTAGGAAAGAAAGGAGTCATGTCCTTCATTATGGTAGTAGGTGAGAGACTTAACAACCTTGAAATGGTGGACTAAAACATGATGCTTTGGTGGGTGATAACAGAGGCATTGGGAGCTTTCCAAAATGTCCTTTCCCACTCAAAACCAAGCTCCCAGTCAAAATTTATGGCTTCATGAAGGTCAAGGGTCGGGCATTTAACACTGCTTGGCTCATAATAGGCAAACGAGTCTACCCCTACGGTCCAATTGCAGCCCCACGCGTGTTGAATATTAAACCCCCTCTTCTTGCTATTGAATTTGTGCTAGATCGATGTGTGACAGCTTCCACGGGCTCCTCTATGTTCCACCTAAGTCCCTCCTTTTGGAAAGACACTCTACCCGACCCGAGGCACGTAGAGAGTGGCTCATGTTTTGGGACAACTTTTGGATTTTCCTCTTCAAAAAGTGCCAAAGAGACACGTGGCTCCTTTCATGTCTTTTCTCTATTTCTTTTATGTTTTTGCTAAGTCCCTTTTGTTTTGTGGGGCCATATGTTTGACCCTAGACATGTGGAGGCTCAGCGCACATTTGGGACCTACCTCCAGATTTTCCTTTGAAGTTGTGCCGAACTCGACAAGTGGAGGCTTCTACTATCTCTTCTTTCCTTATCCAATTCAATGGCCATCTCTACCCCCATTTTGACTTCGACCACGTGACGAGCTGTGGTTGTTTGGGGACTACCTCTTGATTTTAACCTTGAAGATGCACCGAAATGAGGCATGGAGGATTCCTTCTACCTATCCGAAGCTTGGAATTTTAAATGGCTAGTGTCCCATTTTAGACCACGACTATGTAGTGGGCTGGCACTTGTTGGGGATCACCTTTTGGGCTTCGACCCTTGAAGGTGCACTTTGTTGAGACACGTGGAGGATTTAACTAGTCCTTTTATACTTAACTGATTTCGGCCCACTGTCCATTTGACTTATGTTGTACCCTAGACACATGGAGCGTCCGCACACACTTGGAGACCCTATTTGGACTTAACCTTTGGAGGTGCGTCATTGAGACATGTGGAGGTTTCAGGTGGTCTAAGACTTTTCAACTACCGAATTTATCTCCTTTTCGGACACTGGAGATGTGGAAGCTTCGCACTCATTTAGGGAATTTCCCTTAGGTCTTACCTTTAAATTTGTGCCGAGCTGAAACATGGTGCCTTCGTGAGTCTCGCTGGTTGGCCCCAAGTCAACTCATATGCGGCAAGGTCTGCAAAACGTTGAGCCCTTTCTTTGATTTTATCTTATTAAGATCTGATCTCCTTTGACGTCATTGGCCACCTTTGTTGACCCTTCCCCTTCATTGTTGGATTTGAAATGTGGGTTCGCATGACTAAACCGACCCTTCGATTTTCTTCTATTTTTGGGTTGTGTTTGATAAATTTTTCTAGGGGGAAAATTGGGATAACAGTTTGGTGACTCATGGGGAAATTTTCTTGCTAGATGAAGAGACCGATAGCTTGCTTGGAAGTATGCATTGGGCATGGATTCATGAATGAAGGCCTTGTACTAATCTTTTCCTAGAAAACATGAGCTTGACTACTTGTGCTTATTGACCTTGAACTTGCCCCAATGTTTGCACTCTCAATTTTCATAAGAAAATATTAGAAATGAGGTTCTAAGAGTAGAAAATTGTCTTGACATGGGGCCTTTACCTATTCTAGAAATGGATTGTGGGCACATTAAACTACATAGTGATACAACCTTGGAGAAACAAATCACCACGACATGCTATATACAAAGGGAAAGATCATACATGCCCCAAGTGGAACATGTAGAGTGTGCACAAGCACTTGTGCTACTGAAAGCAAACATAAACTAACCAAAAATAACAAGAGGTAAGGGGCGCTCAAGTAAAACCTTTAACAGAAGGGAGAAGTAGCTTCCCTTCCTAAAAATTACGACCATGTAGTTTATTTGGTGCTGAACATGGTCAGAAATGAGAGTAAAAAACCACCTTGCAGATGGTGTTTCACCCTCCTCAAAGTATCAAAAACAAAATATACACCTCCTGGAGTTTTTTTACTAGGATTTGGGAGGCGTTGCTACCGACCTTTACTACAATGAAGCTCTACCTCATGCTCTAAAATGAGCATGACAGTTTGCAACTCTGTTTTTGGCTCTAGACTAGCTAGATATCTGATTGGGCATGGTTTGATCCTAGTGGTTTTCCCATTGCTTTGAAACTCAATCCCACATATGGGATTTTCTCATAGAATCTCCTTCTAAAGGGGACACTTGTAGGTTGGGGCACGCATAGTTATACCTCTACAAGTAACTTGGTCTCCTCAAGAACTATGTCCTTTGGAACTAACTAATTTCCTTCTGGAACAAATGCTCGTATGATCTCCTCTTCCAAGTTGGAGTCACATGAGTCATGCCATTCTTCAATTGTTCTCAGTGTTGTTGAACATGATGAAATTTTTTTGGGAGAGGTACGTTGACGGGGGGTTGTTAATTTTTGGTACAACTAGACAGAAGGGACTTGGAAGAGAAGTGAAGGTAAGAGGGTGGAGGGGAATTCTCAATGGGGGCGCGCCACGATACGAGAAAAAAGTGCATCAAGATGAGATGAGGTGAGTTAGTGTAGAGGATTAGGAGGACCATAAGATGATAGTGCAAGATCAACCCATTGACGTGGTTTCCACGTGCTATATTCGTGAGCCTCCATTTCTTCTTCCCACTTTGTAACCTCGGGTAACATCTCGGCGATGAAGTGTAACCTGTGGGTGCTAAACCAACTCAGTACAGGGGCCAACCCATGGACAAGCGACCTTGTAGACAACTTTAACTATATTTATGGAGTACTTAACTCTAAGATACATCATGTCCATCTCCATCTTTTGAACCTCACTCTCAAAATCATATTCGAGTCATGGAGTTTCCGCCATCATCTAAATAAACTTATTCTTCATAAACATTTTCGTTAGCAAAAAGTGGGTTATACGCATTTTTAGGATAATGGGGCTTATAGAACTAATTTGGAGGATAATTTTTGAACTGTGGGGATGGAGGAAAAAAACCAACACTTGGTGCAATAGATGGGAAGCTTGGAAACTGAAGCTCGGGTTGAGATGATGCTACTTCGGGAATGAAGAGAAAACTACCAGATGATGGTGTAGGAATTACCCATTGACAAGGCTCCTTGACACCAAGTTCATAGGCCTCTATCTCCTCATTCCATTGTGCAATTTGGGGCAGCATCTCAACCATGAAGTCAAGCTTCTCTTGCGTGCTATAGTGTCTTGGAAAAGGGCCAACCCATGGAAAAGGTTCCCTGTAACCAATCCTGAATACCTTCATTTGTGTTGTAGCCCTAGACTGCACCATGTTAGCCTTCATTCTTTGGATCTTCTCCAGAAAAATAGCATTCTCCATATAGTTGTTACCATTATATGCGTACCCTTTTTCTTGATAAGCTCCATGGCCAAAATTTTTTTGATCCTGCTCATATGGGTAAGCATAATGGTTTTGTATCTGATCATAATGTTGATCTGGAGGAGTTGGGAAATACATTGGAGGTAGACTATGCAATGTTATACATGTGAATGCCATGAATGGAATGAATTCATGATTGTAAAACTTCATGGAATGGAAGAAAATGAAATATGTGGAAAGAAAAATCGATGAAAATGGATGAGAGAAGGTGTGCAACTAAGAGGATGGGTTATTGACCGAGATGGAGTTGCCGGATGTGATTGAAAGTGCCTCGAAGGCTAATATCTTCACCAAGAGCACATTAAACATGATGAATTGAAGTGGTAAGGTGCTTGGACCTATCCCACCGGGTGTGCCAAAATTGTTGATGCAAAATCACATCACCCCGAAAGGCATCAAATTTGAGTGGGGCATCCGGTGTGATTGCATAACATGGGACCATCTCTTAAGTTTTGGTACTTGCAAACATGAGATGGGCCTCTAGACAAAACTAACTTCTTCTTCCTAAACTACCTTCCACAAGCTACTCCAGTACAGGAAAACTATCTAATCCTAGTCTAACCTTCCAAGGAGACAGGGAGAGAGAAAAATGTATAAAAAAGAGCCTACACTAAGCGGTGATACACCAAAAAAGGAAGTGAATGATCACAAATCCAACTCGCCTAAAGCGAGAGAGAGGTGAGAAATGGAGAATATGGACAGATGCATCACAAACCAAAGATGAATGTCACACAAAACACCACTTCAACACATTCACATAGCTCCCAAAACCTACAATAGACACCATAAGTATGCACAATATACCCTGTAATGATGAGAGGTAAGAAGAGACAATAAAATAAGAAAGGATGGACAAAATACATCATGAAACAAATTTTATTGCTCCAAAAGTTCACACAGTACATGATTAGTGGGAAAGAGGCAAGAAAATTCCATTATAAGGCCATGAGAGGAGGCTTAAGCTCCACATTTGACCCTAGGGAAGAAAGAGAGAGGGGGAAAGAGAGAAAAGATGAACAAATTTTTAAATATTCCCTCCTTTACAATATATAGAAGAAAGAGAGAAGGAGAGAGGGAAAAATTTGAATCCTGCTTCAACCACCCCAAGATATGCATTTAATTCACCTACTCCAACCACACCAGAAGCATTGAAATTCACCTACAACAATGATGGGTTCCTGCAAGACCAATACCTCCATGTGTTGTTCCTTACTAGGAAAGTAAGTAGTCTTGTCCTTCATTATGGCAGTAGGTGAGAGACATAACAGCCTTGAAATGGTGGACTGAAACATGATGGTTGTGGTTAAGAAACAGGCACTGCGAGCCTTCCAAAATGTCCTTTCCCACTCAAAATAGAGCTCCCAGTCGAAAGTTATGGCTTCCTGAAGGTCAAGGGTTAGACGTTTAATGCATGCTTGCAATAGGAAAATGAGTCTACCCCTACAAGGTGCACGTGGCAGCCCCACACATGTTGAATTTTCATCCCCCTCTTCTTTCTCTTCAATTTGCGTTGGATTGACGTATGGTGGCTTCCATGGGCTCCTTTGTGTTCTACCTAAGTCCCTCTTGTTGGCGGAGACACTCTACCTGACCCAAGACACGTGGAGATCTTGCGCATGTTTGGGGTATGCTTTTGGAGTCACATCTTGAAAGAGAACCAAAGAGACATGTGGCTCCTTCCGTGGCTTTGCTTCATTTTTTTTGTGTTTTTTCTAAGTCCCTTTTGTTTGGCGGTGCCATATTTCTAACCCTGTACATGTGGAGGCTCAACACACATTTGGGACCTTCCTCTAGATTTTTCCTTTGAAGTTATGGTAAGCTAACACATGGAGGCTTCCGTTGTCTCTTCTTTCCTTATCTGATTCAATGGCCATCTCTTCCCCGTTTTGACTTCTAGCCACATGGCGAGCGTGCGCTTGTTTGGGGACCTTCTCCAAATTTTAACCTTGAAGATACTCCGACACTAAAATTTTCCTCCGTAATTTCTATTTCATTAATGTATGTATTAGGAATATGATGTTATTAAGTATAATTAGTAGTAGTGTCTAATAGAAGATAACGGCGCCGTCGGTATGGTGCCGCCAATAATGTGGAGTACGGTAGATCAAAAGTATAATAGGAATGTTGTAAAAGTAAATATTTGTCGTAAGTGGTCCGATAATGTTAAAACGTCAAAGTTTGGGTAATTAGAGAAGTAGGGTCTACGTGATTAGGAATTAGAAATATTATATTGGTAATAAGGACAAGGAGTGAGGTCATTTTGTGTATTTTATTCGTAAAAAGTCTAAAAATGTGGAACCCATGTAAAATGATAAGGTTTATCTTATCTTAGAAGATAAGCTTACATGTATAGATAAGAGTTAAGGTATGGAATATGATTCGTCAGAGTGGATTTCTTATCCTATCTTAGAGATAAGATGGATAAGCCTGGAAGTTTTATAAATAGAGAGGCTACCCCCTCATTTAGCATAGAAGGAAGTAGTGAGAAATATTGTAGGAAGTGTGCAAAGGAAGCCATCAGTTTAAAGGTGTGTTGAAGAAGCCATTAAGAGGTGTAATTGTAAAGTTTCTCCCATAGTCTTGGTGAAAGGCAAGTGAAGTCAATAACACTTGAAGTACCTCATGGGTGAGATTGTAACAGTTTCATGTTAATATTATAATTTATTTTGATATTTCAGATTTGTCATCATTCTGTCTTATCATAGTCGATGGTATTCTTGTGTTATGTTGTTGTTTTGTTTCCAGATTACATCCACCAAACTAAAGGTTGTGCATTAGTAAATAATCATAGCACGAGGAGTTCCCGGTGAAGAATTATCATAGTGCCGGATTGGTGATGACATTTTGGTTCCGTTGCCGGGACCATTCCTCGTTGGTGGATTTTCTGGAGAGATATTCCCACTTAGTCAAAAATCAATTAGAGGGTAACCTTGTTTTTACTGTGCATAGTAGTTACCATGGTAAAGTCATTTTTGCCATGAATAGTAGTTACCATGGTAAAGTCATTTTTGCTGGAATAGTATTTACCGCAGTAAAGTCACTTTTTACCATGAATAGTATTTACCGCAGTAACTTCACTTTTTACCGTGAATAGTGTTTACCACAATAAAGTCAGTTTTTACCACAGTAAGTCAAGTTTTACCATAGTTTATTGTGGTCATTTCTATTTTACTGTAGAAAGGTGTAAAGTCACTTTCTAGTATAGTGATTCCAATTATTTGTACACATAAGTCTTGTTGATTGTACTTGTGAGTTGGTATTTCACGGTGGTTACTTTTGAAAATGGGAAAGATTCCTGTTTTTTCAGCTCAATCTAATGAAGTTGCTTCTTCTTTCATTCAAGAGTTTAAGTGATCTTGTATTTGTATTGGCCTTATAAGAAGGGAACAATCGACTGAATTTTTCCTACCTTTTTGGATGGTTCAAAGACTTAGGTGGTTTGAAACACTAGGTGATAATGTGAAAAATTCATGGGATTTATTAACTGAAATTTTCTTGAAGAATTTGGTGAACAACAGAAATATGCAGATCTCATGATCGAGATCACAAAGCTATCCCAAGGAGAGAAGGAGAAGATAAGGGATTATCATGCTCGTGTACTAGAGCTAAGGAGGAAGCTCGATGCCTAGATCCGGAAGGAAGGACTAGCGGATGGGTTGATGAATGACGTGGATAATCTCCTCTATAAGCACTTCATTCTTGGGATGAAGCCAGAGATCAGACAACGAGTGAAGTATGACTACCCAGCTACCATTGAACAAGCAAAGGAGATTGCAAGAAGGCAAGAAGAAAGCATGGAAGAGGAGCCCAAAGAAATTGTTGCTAAAGTAGAGCCTACACCAGCACCTTTGGTCCAGAATCCACAACCACTCCCGGTGAGCACAAATATTTCTCCTAGTACATCTACTGAGTATGAAGATCTGCTCAAAAAGATGGGTTAGTTAACTATTAATCTTCTTCAAGGAAAGGAATTTAGTTCTCAGGGAGGAGATAGAGGTCCAAAAAGAAATATTTCTGAAGTTGTTTGTTATGGTTGTTATAAAAAGGGTCATTATAAGTATAATTTTCCAGAGATAGAGCTTCTACATATGGTAAAGGAGATAATGATAAAGGAAAAGCACACTGTGGATTCTTTTGATGTAGTAGATAAGAGCAGAAATAATGAAATAGATGTGTTTGTAACAAAAAGAAAGAAGTAAAAAGATAATCAAGATGGAAATGATCCTAAGAAGATGAAAGAAGAAACTAGTAAGAAACATAGGAGAAGAAAGTTGGGTGTGTAGGATTTTCTGATTTCATAGGGGCAAGGACCATACTCCATCTTGGAAGATCTGTCCAAAAGGCCTGCAAATATTACATATGGTCAACTCTTGGCTATGTCTTCTGAGAAGAGGCGGGAGTTACGAGGTGGACTCAATGCTCGAAGAAGGAAGGAAGTTGAGGTCCCTATTTTGGAGGCGGTAGATCCCTATGCTCCACAAGCTGAGGTATTATGTAATGGTATTTCAATTCATGATTTCTTAGTTGATGGAGGTGATGTAGTTAATGTAATGATCGAGTCTGTAATGAATATGTTGGGTTTAAAAATTGATCACCCTTCAACACTTATGTTAAGGTCATTAAATAAAGGAAAAACTAAACCAGAAGGTGTAGTTTCAAATGTGGCAATATCTGTTATGGGTGTGGTATGTGTGGTAGACTTTCAGGTGATGAAAAATGGTATTGTTGCGTACCCAATGCTGCTGGGAAGACCATGGCTAAGGAGAGTTCATGCAAGAAACTACTGGAATGAAGGTTTCATGACACTTAGATGTGGTAGAGAGAGGGTGAAGATAAATGTGATCCCTCGACATCATAAGGCAGAACCTGTGGATTCAAGTGATGAAATTGATGATTGGACATCCTCTGATTACTCTAGTACCAGTGAAGTGGACACTGAAGATGAAGAAAGTGAGGTTGATGTTTCAGTCATGGATATCCTTCTAGTCACACCAACTCATGACCCCATAAAATTATCTGAAGAAGAAGTTGATGATCGTCTCCAACAAATAAAGATTGGTGATGCTGTGATGGAGAGTGAGAAGGAATCCTACCTCCAGCTCTTTCGAAGGTACATACACCTATTCACTTTTGATTACAAGGAACTCCGTCAAGTAAGTTGGGTAGAACATTCTATTGAGCTGGTAGATGGTGCTAAGCCCATAAAGCAAATGCCATATAGAATGAATCCTAATTTTTCCAAGATTGTAAAAGAAGAAATAGATAAGTTGCTTGATGCAGATTCATATTTCTTTGTGGAGAATTCAGAATGGGTTTCTCCCATTGTGATCTCAATAAAAAAGAATGGGAAGCTACGCATTTGTGTTGATTACAGGAAGCTCAATAAGGCAACAAAGAAGGATCATTACCCTCTTCCATTTTCAGATCATATCTTGGACACAAGCTGGCCAGGAGTGCTATAGTTTTGCTGATGGATATAGCGGCTACAACCAAGTTCGTATAGCAGAGAAAGATCAGCTGAAGACCACGTTCACCACTCCTTGGGGAATGTTTGCTTATAGAGTTATGCCTTTTGGGTTGTGTAATGCTTCAGCAACATTCCAGCGTTTGATGAATAGGGTGTTCGAACCTTACATTAGGACCTTCATCAGAGTATTTCTGGATGATTTTTGCATCTATGGGAGCAAGTTGGACCACCTGCACCAAATGGAGACAACATTTCAAAGGAAATAAGGCGCATGAAGCTTTTGGACAACTGAAGGAAGCCCTGGTGTCTTCACCTGTTTTGAAGAATCCAGATTGGAGCAAGCCATTCATTGTGTACACTGATGCCTTAGATACAACACTAGGAAGTACTTTGAGCCAAAAGGATGAAAATGGGAATGAACATCCAATTTACTTTGGGAGTAGAAAAATGAGCAGTGCTGAGGTAAATTATACTGTAACTGAAAAAGAGGCTCTAGCTATCATTTTTGCTATAAAGAAGTTTAGAAATTACTTGCTAGGGTAAAAATTTCTAGTTGTAACAGATCATCAGGCTCTAAAATATATTGTAAATAAGCCTAACCCATCAGGGAGGATAGCAAGATGGATAATTTTGCTACAAGAATTTGAATTTGATATTATAGATAGGCCAAGAAAGAAGCATGCCAATGCAGACGCACTCTCTCGAGCCTATGATGGTTTAGGATCATCTTGTGATGATGATGATTTCCCGATGCAGACCTTGTTATCCCTTGACACAATCCCTAGTGAATACATAGATATTTGGAATTATCTGAATGAATTCAAGTTTCCTGATGGTGCCAATGCAAATACTAAGAGAAAGATTACTCAAGCCAGTCGTCCATATTCTATTCTGCATGGAGTATTATTTCAAATAGGACACGATGGACGATCTGAGGGAAGTTGGATGTGATCAAGGGAAGGAACTGCTAGAAGAATTCCACAATGGTACATGTGGAGGGCACTTCTCTGGAAAAATTATAGCAAGAAGGATCTTGGATGCGGGTTATCACCGCCCACTCTTTTTAAAGATTGTTATAATTATTGTAAGACATGTGATATTTGTCAAACAGATGGTAACCGTAAGACTTCATCACTCCATTATGTCCTATTCTTCCCCTTGGTCCCTTTAAAAAGTGGGGAATAGACATTGTAGGTCCAATTCCAACTACATCACACCAAAATAAGTATATTGTAGTTGCCACAGATTATTTAACCAAGTGGGTTGAAGCTAGGCCATTGAAAATAACTTCCAGGATGAAGTGGCAAGGTTCATGTATGAACACATTGTCACCGATTTGGTTGCCCATTAGAAATTGTAATGAGATCAAGGAAGCCACTTCATTAATGAGGTGGTAGAAGCCCTAGTCAATAAGTTTTCTATTAAGCACGGAAGGCAACAACATACAAGCCAAGCACAAATGGACGGGTGGAGCGAACAAATTTTGTCTTTGTGTCAAATTCTAGCAAAAGCTGCAGCCTTACAGTACATAAATGGGATAAAAGGATTCATGCAGCATTGTGGGCATATAGGGCAACATCAAAGTCAACAACGAGGATACTCCCCATTTCAGGTTGACCTATGGCATTGATCCAGTTCTTCCTATTGAGTTTGATATTCCCACTGTGAGAGTTATGAAAAATGAAAGGATGGATGAAAGTGATTCAGTAAAAGAAAGGTTGGTACATCTTCATTTGCTAGAGGAAATGAGAGAAATAGCAAAGGATACAAGCCATAAGAAGAAAATGAAGCAAAAGGAATACTTTGATCAAAAGATCCGGTGGTCTCCATTTCATGTGAATGACTTGGTTCTAGTATATGATTCCAGATACAAAAAAAAGAAGATAGAGAAAATTTCTTCCAAAATGGATGGGGCCCTACAAAATAGCAGCTGTGCATGAAAATGGTACGCGTCTGACTGGAGGAATTGGATGGCACTCCCATTACAAAATGGGTCAACCACGACAAGTTGAAGATTTTCCAAGCACTGAATAGTCTATTCCGAGGACGGAGTAGAAGCTAGGAAGGGGAAGATGTCGACACTAAAATTTTCCTCTATAATTTCTATTTCATTAATGTATGTATTAGGAATATGATGTTGTTAAGTATAATTAGTAGTAGCGTCGATAGAAGATAACGGTGCCATCGATGCAGTACCACCAATAATATGGAGTACGGTAATGAGTCAAAGTACAATAGGAATGTTGTAAAAAGTAAATATTTGTCGTAAGTGGTTCATAATGTTAAAATGTCAAAGTTTGGGTAATTAGAGAAGTAGGGTCTACGTGATTAGGAATTAGAAATATTATATTGGTAATAAGGACAAGGAGTGAGGTCATTTTGTGTATTTTATTTGTAAAAAGTCTAAAAATGTGGAACCCATGTAAAATGATAAGGTTTATCTTATCTTAGAAGATAAGCTTACATGTACAGATAAGAGTTAAGGTATGGAATATGATTCGTCAGAGTGGATTTCTTATCCTATCTTAGAGATAAGATGGATAAGCCTGGAAGTTCTATAAATAGAGAGGCTACCCCCCTCATTTAGCATAGAAGGAAGTAGTGAGAAATATTGTAGGAAGTGTGCAAAGGAAGCCATCAGTTTAAAGGTGTGTTGAAGAAGCCATTAAGAGGTGTAATTGTAAAGTTTCTCCCATAGTCTTGGTGAAAGGCAAGTGAAGTCAATAACACTTGAAGTACCTCATGGGTGAGATTGTAACAGTTTCATGTTAATATTATAATTTATTTTGATATTTCAGATTTGTCATCATTCTGTCTTATCATAGTCGATGGTATTCTTGTGTTATGTTGTTGTTTTGTTTCCAGATTACATCCACCAAACTAAAGGCTGTGCATTAGTAAATAATCATAGCACAAGGAGTTCCCGGTGAAGAATTATCATAGTGCCGGATTGGTGATGACAATACTGGCCGGTGATGCATGGAGGATTCCTTTGGCCTATCCCGAGCTTGGACTTTTCAATGGCTGGTGTCCCTTATTAGACCCTCACTATGTGGTGGGTTGGCACTTGTTAGTGACCACCTTTTGCACTTTGACTCTTGAAGCTACGCCATTGAGGCTTCAACCGGTCCTTTTATACTTAACCGATTTGGGCCCACTACCCATTAAACTTCTATTGGACCCTAGACATGTGGAGAGTTAGTGCACATTTGGAGACCCTATTTGGACCTGACCTCTGGAGGTGCACCGTTAAGACACGTGGAGGCTTCCGCTGCCCCGAGACATTTCTACTATGGAATTTGTCTCCTTTTCGAACACTGGGACACATGGAAGCTTTGTGCTCATTTAGGTACTATCCCTTGGTCTCACCTTTAAATTTGTGTTGGTGACACATGGTGCCTTCCTCGCATTTTTGTTCGGCCCAAGTCGACTCATATGCGGAAA
Organism: Taxus wallichiana var. yunnanensis; assembly: GCA_018340775.1. NCBI lineage: Eukaryota > Viridiplantae > Streptophyta > Pinopsida > Cupressales > Taxaceae > Taxus > Taxus wallichiana. The sequence continues at coordinate 803,126,429 of CM031237.1, read as the reverse complement.
ATTATGAAAATTTTGAGCCCTTTCTCTAATTTTCTCTTATTGAGCTCTGATCTCCTTTCACACCATTAGTGTCTTTCTTCGACCTTTCCCCCTTCATTGTTAGATTTGAAATGTCAGCTCACGTGAATGAACCGACCCTTCCAATTTTCTTCTATGCGGGCATTGTGTTTGATCAATTTTGTTTAAGGGGGGGAAATTTGGATAAAAACTACTTGTATAGCATTAGATTACACTAGAATAAACCTATTTTAGTTAATCAACATGAAGACTTGAATGACATACCTTGACATCAAGGAGGGGACACACACTTTGGCTTAGAGATATCCCCTCCATCTAATGCTTTATATGAACTAATGCAGCTCCAATAAACATACTAGAGTCATATGAACTCCAAGAAGACCTCAAATAAGGTCTTGAAGAAGTCTCAAACCCTCTTAGACACCTTAAATAACCCTTCATCAGTTTTCCTCTAATCTAAACTCCGAATTATCCCTTTCTTTTTATCAACATATTCTTTTGGTGGAACACCATGATCTCTTCTAAGTTCGACACTCTACCTTGAATGTTGTTATGTAATCTAAGACTTTAAAATATAACTCCTTACACTATAACCATTAGCCCTCTAATTTTTTCTTGAGTCTCAATGGAAGTAGACCCTTATCACATTACCAACCTCATTACATATTTAACATACCATTGATTTCTTCCTCTTGTAACCATCATCTTGACTAACTGGATCATAAAAGAAAAATATAGTGACATGAAATTATGATTTGCAATTATAGAACACCACACTCTTAGAAGACACACTTATATTGTCCCTCTAAGGATGAACATCTCTAGAAGAATTTCTACACTATTTTCCCTATGACCAAAGCCATTATAAGTAAAACAACGACCATTGAAAGATCTCCCATACCTTGAAGCATTAGCACTTTGTCTAATTGGCCTTGATTTTTCATTTTCCTTGAATTTCACCTTCTTCATATCCTATTAAATCTTATGTTAACCTTCCTATTTACTTGAAATCATGTTTTCTTGCTTCACTTCCTTGCCTTTACATTCCTCTTTGAATCCCAAAATAATTCTATCACCTTCTTATCTTTGTTTTCCAAGTAGATCATTTCAATTTTCTCAAACATCTTTAAAAACATATTATTCTTGCTAACCTCTAGTAGCTCAACCATTAGGAACTCTATATATTCTTCAAATTTTTAACACACATATTCTTTTTCTTGTGAAATTGAAACAAGATACATTACCTTTTCTTCTAACAATCTGATTGACTCACTTTTCTTGTTTGACTCAACCATGTACTTATCTTTTATGTTGTGAATTTGATTTTCATATTCCTTGATCTGTAAACTCAACTTCTTGTTATGTTCAAGTATCCTTTGATTTTCTTTTAATTCCTTCAATATCATCTTTTTCTTCCAATTCATCTTCATCAGAATAGTTGTGATAACTTGATATTAAATCTCCTAACAAAGAAGAGCCATCACTAGAAGACCTTTTTGCATCATTAGTCATGAAAAATACATCATTTGTGATATGATAATTATCTAATTCAGATTCAAAATATGAAACATGATTACTAGCATCAAATAATTTACCATATTCGTTTCTATATAAACTTATTTTTTCCTTCTTCTTATAGTTAAACTTTTTAAAATTCTTCTTAATTTACCAAACAGGTAATCCTTCTTGTTGTGATTAGCTTCATGATCTTTGTCATCTTCCTTTTCAATGCCTTGAGGATACTTAGCACCTAAAATATCTACTTCACTAGAATTAAAACACTTTCATGGAAGTTTACCTCTATAGTTACCACATCCTATCTTCAACCTTCTATCCAACATAGAAAAGAGCTCTTAATATTTAATTTCAAGAGTATCATCATCATCCTTTACCTTCATGATTTTATCCTTCATTTTATATTTGAAGGAAATCTCTTTCTTGGTTGGTTTATAATCACCTATTCTCATCTCATAAGCATTAAAAGTACTATGTACATCAACCATCTTCAAAGTAGTTATATCCTTTTCCTCTTCTATATAATATAATTCAGAGTCAAACTTAGGAGTTAATAACCTCATAACCCTTTGAACAATAACTTCTTCTTTCACATCTTGACCTGACCATTTCATACTATTGACTAAATTTTCAACTCTAAAAAGATATGCAAGAATAGACTCATCATTATTCATCTTGATAATCTCAAACTAATTTCTAAAATCTTGAAGATTAGTATTTCTTACCATTGATTCATCTTCGTAAAAAACTTTTAGTTTCTCCCATGCCTCTTTTTTGACTTGTAGTGCATTACCTTTCCCATATCATATTCACCAAGACCATAAATGATGGCACTAAAATCCCTTGAGTTATTACTACATACTCTTTTTTTTCATCACTAGTTGGAGTAGTGGTATGAGGAGTATATACATTCTCCATAGCTTCCCAAACATAAAAACTATAGCCATGATATAGGTCTTCATCCTCAAGCTCCAAAAACATCATTCACACTATTAAACAAAGGTTCCTTTCAAGTAGAGGAACCACTAATCATTTTTTTGATTGGAGGATCTCTTTTCAAGTAATCAAGCTTATTTAAAAGGACTTTTTTGATACTATTTTTGGAAGAAAAAGGGGTGGAGAGGGTGGGGGAATTATTCCTTAAAAAAATTGAATCGATTTCAAATTACCTATCTAAACAATAAATTCACTTATCCAACCATTAATATGTGCACAACATCAAAACCATGAACAACATGATAAACAAAAAGACAAAATATAAATGGGAAACCCTAAAATGGAATAAAACCCAATGAAACACAATATTTTTATTGATATTTTTCAAATTTAGTGAGGCACCAACCCCAAAAGGATCACCAACCCATTGTTTAGTAGATCTAAAATCCTACATGGAGCACTAACCCCTAATATTGTGAAGAAACAACACCACAAGGAGGATAAAATCCCTCAAGAAAATCAATAATTAATTAAAACACATTATAAATAATTTATTTGATGTATTTCTTCCACAACTGATAGAGACCACTTGAATCAGCTCACTCACCTTCAAACCCAAGGTATTCAATCTTTGACAATTAAATACTTTCGTCACTTCTCAAAGATTTAAACTCTTGTACACATGATTTCTGAAATTCCTTGACCTTTCACATAATCTATCATCACTAAATTCATCTTCATAAACCTTAAAAACAACTTTACCTAGGTCACACTTCTTGCACATACACATAACTAGCTCACAAAAGAACCTAAAAATACACTTTAATAAGATCCTTCTAGATTAAAATTAAAACTCAAACATTACCCATATTTTTTTTTGGAAAAATCATCTTAAAAAACATCTCATATAATTTTCATAACGACTACAAGTTACCTTTATGGGTCTTCCTAGCCAATATTGTTCATTCATGCACCAAAAATCCTTAAATCCCTATCATTTCAATGAGAAAAATATCGTAACTCAATTTTTTTTTAGTTATTCTAGAAACATAAACAAAAATGTATAAAATAACATATAAACATCATCCATGGTGGTAAATAACAATAACCAATCACATTATTTTGTATAATGGGACCATGGCTAATAGCCTTACCAAACACATGTTTCTAACACCCTATCTTCACATTTTGGCTTCAAGGTAATCTAATAAGACCTCAACTATGGAATTTTACAACTCTATGGAAATGGAATAACCTTTATAATATTTCTAATTGAGTTATACCTCTTGAAACAACCTCATATTTAAATTAAATCAATGTTTTCCTTCACCAAATCAAGATTCCCAAAAAGATGTTTCTAAAATGCACCTTCTTCATAAGGTGCAATTCGAGTTTGAAATAGCCTTCTTCTTGACCTTGTTTCACCAAAAATAACATAACATGAAATTATCATTACAAAATGAATCCAATTTTTCTCTCACCTCAATAACACCCCTTTACATCATCTCCAATCATTATCTTATCTCAAAATTGTTTCCATCTCTCCATTATATCTTATTTGTATAGCTACCACTTAGGGTTTTACACTTTGTAGAAGCTAGGGTTAGTTGAAAAAACCTCATAAATCATCATGAAAAGTCTCTAAATTTTCATAACATACTTGGTACATCATAATTAAACTTCTTACATGAATCCAAAATTTCATATATCTCCATAACTCAATCTCATGTATTCTAACAACCGTACCTCCTCTAAATTAACACCTAAAACATGGTCACCAACGTGTATCTGCATCATAGAAATCATGTGAGCACCTAATCCATCTGAAATCATGATATAAATCATGTAAAAATAATAGAAAATATGTCATGAAGCTCCAACCTCCATGCACCATCACTAAGGCTAACTAGGTCACCTAAACAGAGGCTTGCTATAATAATCCATCTGTAGTGAATCCACTTGTGTAACCATGAATGCCTCTATATCATCATGTCAACATCACTATGAACATATTATGAACCTACTCCTTCATCCAATTTTTCATTAATGAGGTTTTACATCAATTAAAACACCTATATAACAACATGCCAACAATAAGATCTATCATGCAAAAGGAAATCATTTGCACAATAAGGAGATAAGAGTGTATTAGCTTGTATTTTAAGATATAGGATTATCTCAGGCTTGAAACTCTGTGAAATAGGATGGATGTGAAAAAATAGTGTTTCATTTGGAAAATTAGGACTTAAAACTCCTTCAAACATAAATATCAAAGGGGTGACAATACCATTCAGTCTAGTTTCCAATCAAGGAGTTAGTGACCTAGAAAATTCTCCACTTTTGATCATTTCAGGTGACTAGTAAGGTCTTCTTCCTTCCTCTCTTTTTTTTATTCGCCTTCAATATACAGTTTTATTAGAACACATCAACTTGTAACAAAAATCCTATCTACTGCCGCACAAGCCTCAAGTAAACATTAGGTGAAAACATAAATGCAAATTATTGAGCCATAATGACCTCAACATTAATCCCAATGTGACTTTTCATGAACATTGCACTATATTTCAGACTCTGTGTATGTTCATGTGTGTGTGTGTGTGTGTGTGTGTGTGTGTGTGTGTGTGTGTGTGTGTGTGTGTGTTGTTTCATAGAATAGTTTCCCTTGGAGCTAGGTTTTCCTTATGCCAATTACACTTAAATAGTTTGATACAACTACTTTTATTCCAAGATGAATGTATGAGATGGAATTTATAAATATCCTCTCCTATGAAGTTAATGATGTAGAAAAATTCAATCCATGATTATTTTTCTATTCGTAAAATACTCTATAGGATGTAATAGCCCAAATTTTCAACCCCTTATAATTGTGATCGTGTTATGTATATATATGAATCCATTATTTATATATCATCATTTAAAACTAAAAAAACCCAATGTGATAACAATATTTTTATAAAAGATAACAAATAATGTGGCATTTAAAATTTTAGATAAAGAGGGAAAAGTATAAAAGCAAACAAAGCATAAAGTAGCACATGGGGGGTCATGTCCCTAATGCTCGGCATTGTCTAGTATGTTGGGATGATATAACAACAAATGTTGAGATGGGTCACACATTTTCCAATGTTCAAAAGTAAAGTCATCACTTAGGAAATGAAAATAACAAGAATATAGAAAGGATAAAAAATGTAAGAGTAAAACAAGTGATGTTAATATCTAGTTTTTTTTCTTAGGAATCATGTATACAATGACATACTTAGAGGTATGAGGTAATTAGTAAGCATGCTATTTTTTGTTTACACCTAGCCTAATAAAAAAATCCTAAAAATAATTTAGTACAAGAAACATTATGATTGGTTAATATTTAATAAAAATTTATTATTTATTTAATAATATCGTACACAAAAACAAGAAACCAAGTGAATTTTTTTAATTTTATATAAAAGTGGGCTTGCATAGTGTGGGGCATGGTGGAAGAAATTTACATGATGTTGTCACATGATATATATAGCAGTACCCTTCTCTAACAACCTTGGCAGAACTTTGGCTAAAATAATCACAATAAACTCGTAATACTCTATTCATACGGGAATCCATTACATATATATAGGCCTAGAATTATCACTAAGATACAAGTTATACAAAATAGAAAATTCCTAGTTTTTCTCCATCAAACTCATGATAGAGATTTGGTTGAAAAACACAATATTCCCATAAAATAACTTAAAATCTAACACATATAATTGGAGTTAGTTGTTAATATATATCATCATTATTATTATCAACCATACAAAGTAATTTTCTCATTTAAGTGAGAACTATAAAATTTTATAGCAATATCCCCGTTAGTGTGAACATGGTAGAAAAAAACTCATACTTATTTAACTAAGTGTGTTACCTCTACTTTCTCATAATCTTTATTTGAAACTTGAGATGAAGGTAGAAATGGAAATTATCATCCTTTCATCAACTATGCACTACTGAGAACTAATTTAACTAGACTAATGTGCAAACCATGAACATGAATTCAACATTTTATTATCCTTCATGAATGGATATCACGGGATGACCACTAACCTTTCTATGAAGAGGTACAGACATATATTCAACTCTTCAAATATAATGATGTTTTTTTTATTAAGGATAAAAAAATCGATTGGGACCCTACCTAAGAACAAAAATGCCCGAATCTTAGATGCATTAATTAAGTACAAAAGAAACTAAACAAAAACAACTTATAGGTAGCAGGATTCCACTATGTAACACCAACATCAAAGAACTGAAATCAATGAAAACTAAAGAATGTGATCTATGTGTCATATGACAAGGAGATGTTTTAAGTTTAGAAGAGACTCTTTTCTTTTTCTAGACTACCAACAATTCCTCCTTGCGAATCTCATCACCATAATTACATGAGAGAAGAATACGTAAAGAGGTAATAGCTCAAAAGGGAGACCTATCGGGAGAAGAAGGGGTTTCCTCTCTCCTTTACCACCTCAACAGGGGACCTCTAAAATATGATTCAATGATTTAGTATGAGGATAATTAATTAATGATGTTGTAATACAATGTGCTTTTTATTTTCTATCGGGGATAAGATCATTATTGTCTTCACTTATCTTGTGAACAAGAATACACTTTTTTCAGTTTTCAATACCACAATAAATAGACTAAAAATAAGCATACTCTAAAGACACATATCCTAACATGATTGTATATCCCCATTTACTTGTGGCTAGCGAGAGGACATTGGTACATCCTTTTTCATCCTTTAACTCCATCCTACAATTTATATGCTACTTACTCATCCAAAGAAGGTTTAATACTAATTGTTTTTCACATTGTAATGTATTCTTATCTCGTTAGGGAAATGTGAAACACATTATTCTCTAGGACATCATGTTACACAAAAAAATCATCCATGAGTAATTTTTTATTTCACTTTGTTACACTTTTGTAATGACAAGGACTTGAAAATAATATATTTTGTTTGACAATTTTAACTAACATGCTTTGAAAATAATTACTATGACATTAAAATATGACTAGAAATTTTGACATTTGACACACAATAACACTTTTGATGAATAAGAGTTACATAAAAATAGCTTATTATCTTACAAAATTAATATGTATAATGATGGGTAAACAAATTAATTTTTGAAGCTCAAGTGTAAATTGTTATATACAAATAACCCCTTAACATAGATTACTTTGATGAAACTTTGCGTTAGAAACAAATTGATATATAGAATGATTAAAAGTTTTGGTTTAATAATTTTTAATAGAATATTATATACCACTATTGTAACACATTGACAATCAACTTACCACAGTATAATTTAAAATCTATATCGATTGAAGAAACAAATATAGGCCAATCATAAAATTACTTTTACCAATGCTAGTGATGACATTGACTAGGTCAAGATTCACACAACATTGATCAACTTACGCATAAAAAATAGATAATTTGACAAACATAATAAATTTGACGATGAAAGCTATGACAAGTTTCAAAAAGTTTGGACTGCCACTCATTGTAGGTTGTGTTTCATGTAATATAAGGTAACTATTGTTATTTTGATTTTAACTACGTGGATGATCAAAAATACCTTGGTCTAATGAAATCCGTGATATGAAGGAAAGTTGTCATGAATTTGTGCAAATAAGGAAAGTTAAAATCATAGTTAAGAAGAACAATCTTCTATGGATAGAAGTGAGCGGATGTAATAAGTTCACATAGAGGTTAAATTTCGAGTGAATATGTAGTTATAAAGCACTCATATAAATGATGATTTGAGAAATAATAATGTGCAAGATGAATTTTATAATCATTATGGCAATGAAAAGTATGATTGTAGTTAAAGTGACCACTCCTATTTATGTACACGTCACTCTCAATCTTGACGAAACAAGGTTTTCTAAAAGTGAATTGATGTAATATTTATTTTCATATTACTCTATGATCCATTCCTTATGAATGAAATACCAATAAATATCATAGAATTGTATAAACTCCAATATTTCATCCATAATAAGATCCCAATTATATGTGCATGAATATTAATTGCTTATAGATAGGCCATCTTCATTTCCTTTCCCGACATGTTATGTAAGCCTTGTATCAAACACACTATAAAAATAGAACTATTTTATAGACCATTATGTATTTTAAACACTAATCCTCTACATGCTAAGCATACCTAAATGAACCTTCTTCCTTAGTTACTCATCATTTTCTTCTTCCATAGCTAACCACCGTTTGTTTTGGATAAATGGATTTCTCAAATCTATGAAGCACACACAAGCTAAATTTTAATAGAGATGTGGATCTTCCCTTCTTGATAGGTCTAACAACTAGAGCAGAAGTGGATAGAAAAAATTTCACAATGAAGAAAAGTCTCCAAGATAACTTGATTTTATAAAAACCTTAAATCTTCCATAATATCTACTAATCTTATCGATGGAAAATTAAGTAGTAGAACTATCAAGACAAGAAATACAAAATGGAACTATCCCTCAATAGTTAATACACTATTTTAATGATAACAAAGATTAAAAATATGATACCAAATTAAAAATTTGGAAAATCGTTGACCAAAATAAACATAGTTAAAATTTAACAAAATTTATATATATATATATATATATATATATATATATATATATATATATATATATATATATATATATATATATATATACATATACATATATACATATATATATATATATATATATATACCTATATATATATATATATATATATATATATATATATATACGTATATATATATATATATATACATACGTATATATATGTATATACATGTATATATATATACATATATACATATATATGTATATATATATATATATATATATATACATATATACATATATATATATATATATATACATGTATATATGTATACATATATACATGTATATATGTATACATATATATGTATATATGTATATATATATACATGTATATATGTATATATACGTATGTATATATATATATATATATATATATATATATATATGTATATATATATATATATATATATATATATATATGTATATAAAATTGTATTTAAGATAAAGATTTAGGTGAAAAAAATCTTGTTCTTCTTCTCCATCAAACATGTAATAGAGAGGTGGTTTGACAACTCATTATTCTTGTATAAAAACTTAAAAGGACAAACATATAACTACAAGTGATTTTTCATTACATATATATTTTATTATCGGACATATAGTAATGTGGTAAATTAGTTTTATATATCCGATAATTTTCTCACCTTTCTCTAGAGGATTTTCCAGAGGTATAATATTTCTTCAAGTAGATATGATGTGCAAGAAAACAAATACTAAGCCTATGGCCTCTGCAAAGTCTAACCCCTTTATTATTTATGTAGAAAGGTTATGTAATATGAAGCTTTCTTCATGAAAATAAACTTGATCTACTGATTAAACAAATTAATGTCTGGGTCTTCCCACTCTTCATGAATGGATATAAAGCCTTTGGGGTACCATCATATAATATAAGATTGATATTTATCCTACTTCATGTGGGTTTTTCATAGTTGTCTTTGTTGAAACCTCATAAATAGATTTTATTTTTTGAAGAGTTTCGGATTTTCAATCCCATTTTCTTCTTATGAAACCCTCAAGTTGACTTTTTTAACCCGTTATAGGATACATTCCATGTTAAATCGGTTTCGATTCATCTATATTATTTTTCCCTACAATTTTTGAAAGTAAGTTACTTAACATCTATAGGGAACACATTATGAAACTTTCTAGATATTGATCTAAAGACTGAAAATTATGAGAACACTACAGATGTTAGATTATTGGTTGACATAGATACTTTTGTAAATTTTCTAGCCACTATTGAACTCAAAGTTGAGGATAGAATTTGGACATAAAATATGGACTATGAAGGGCTTCGCTTAACATGAAGAACTTGTTTTTCTCTTGGTCATTCACCATTATATTTTCATATGCGTAGAAAATATGTTAAAAGTAGAATCTCTTAATTGAAGAATTCGAATCCTAGCCACCTAGTTGGAAATGACCTATTAAATAGTGATTCTGATTCTAAATCTAAGAAATATGTGATTTAGATTCTAAGAATGGAAAATGTCTTCCTTCTATTTAGAAGGATCCATTTAAACAATATATTCTTAGTTTTGTGGATTCGGTGAATTTTAAAAAAGGAACATGCTCCTTTCCTCTTGCTTTATCGGGATCCAAAATTCTAAGGAGCACACCAAAATTATGACTCCAATCCATAATAATTAGAATGAAAATCCAAATAATGAAAAGGATTATATGGTTATGAATAGAAAAAATAAAGGGAACAATGCTCCCCTTAATATGAACTTAATATCCCATAGGAAGGGGTGTCGAGATGAGCTTTTTGTATGGATTTTTTTCTCGATGTCTTAACTGTACTACTAGTTTTGGATGTGTTGTCTTTTTGTTGTTCCTCTGAGCCATTGGTAGAGGAAAATTCATTTTTCCTCATTTCTACATTTTTCTCCACTTATTGTATGGGGTAGGGTCCCCTTAACCCTCTTTTACATATTATAAAAAATAATTCTCATATAAGTGAGCACTAATATAATTTTTCTAACATTCTCCTCCATACAAAACTCAATACCTACTTTGGCATTCATATCATGGACATCAAGATTTGGATATGTATTTTTTTATTGATATGCGTCAACAATATTCAAATTATAAGATTTTTAAGACGTGCATTCTTCTTTCATATGAAAAAATAGAATGAAAATTGTAATATTTAATTTAATTTAATTATATAATATTTGTAGTCATGATAAAAAAAAATTATAATTTTTTAAGTTTTAATTTTATTATTTTTATAAATTTATCGTATAATTGTAGATCATCCTCTTAATTGCAAGTGTAGTTGCAGCACAATATATTTGATGACCGATAATATTTTTGAAGTGTCCTATCATGTTTAACATGCATAAAGTGAGGATAGGATGAAAAATGTTATTTTTTCAATATTATTTATAATTATATTCTAAAGTTAATTAAAAAATTTATTTGAGCTTTTAAATTAATTGCAATTTTTTGATTACCATATAAACACATATTGGTTTTAGTTCCACTATTATCAAATCATTATACATCTCATGATCAATGATCTAGAAGTGGTGTCATTTCTGATGTAGCCTAACATGTTTAACCACTTCATATGAGGGAAGGAGGTAAAATGTTATTTTTATATATTTTTTATAGTTTTATTATGAAATTATTATTAAGATTTATTATTTATTTTTAACATCTAATTAGAAATCCACTCAAGTGTTATTGGTATCATCACATCATACGTCTTGTTATTAAAAATCTAGAAGTGGTGGAATTTCTAAGGTGGCCTATCTCATCTTCATACTTCAAATAACAAAATATGGTAAAATTTTATTTATTTTGATATCATGTGTACTCATATTTAGAAATTATATTTAAAATTTAGGTTATTTTTAATTTATTGAATAATAACACATCATCATCTTCCATTTTAACATCTATCACGTAACCTCAAAAATATTGTGCTTATCAATTCAAATGATAGAACACCACTCTCATAAGAGTTGATAAGTTTTTTCTTTAAAAATTACAGAAGAATATAGAATCACCACATGATTCTTAAGAGGACATGACTATCTCATCTAATACTAAACGTTCCTAGAGGTATTGAGTGTGGGGATTTTTCAAGTGAAATTATATGTTAACCATCATATTACAAGATATTAACGAAAAGTAAGTAGTAATGTTCATTCAATTTTAATTTAGTTATACTATTCAATTTTATCAATTTTTTTAGAACAATCAAATATTTTTGTTTCAATATTTTTGTATAGGTACTTCAAAACATAATAATTATGTGAGAAAAATATTTTTTTACTATAGCTAAAAGAAGCTTAAGGGGGCCTTACTCTATACAAAAGGTGGATAAAAGATAAGACATTGAGGAACAAATGAATCGACTCTTCCAAAGGTGGGACAAGACAACCAAACAACCGAAACATCAAACTAACAACAAGACAAAAACCAACAAACTATCTCAACATTGAGATCCCTTCCCTTTGGATCTTAACTACATCTTGAGGGGAGATATAGTCCCTTTCTTTTTCCTACTCACAACTTTCTAATCCTCTTCCATATTTGGATTTTCATTTTCATTATTATGGATTGGAATCACAACTTCGATTTTCTCCTTGATATTTTAGGATCCTGATAGGGCATTCATATAATTCTTACTAACTTGTTGCACTTCCCCTTTTCTAAAGCATCTGATTTATTTGAATAAGAGTCGAATCAAAATCGATGGATCATTCACAACTAGGTGTCCAAGATTATAATTCTTCCACCATGAGCTTCATCCTTTGACATGTTTTCTTACCAAATGACAATCAAAAGATAAATGGCCAAGAGAAAAACATGTTCTACACCTAAAGAGAAACCCTTCATATTCCAAATTTTGAATCCAAATTATATCCTCTATTTTTATTTCAATAATGGAAAGGAAATCAGTAGAATTATCTATGTATACAAGATTTTAGCATATGTTGTGTGCTCAAAATCTTCAATTTTTGGGTCAATAGCTAAACATTTCCCTAAAGTGTTACCAATATTAGTTTAAAAACTTTCTAACAAAAATTAGAGTGGTAAATCTAGTAGATGAATCCACACTAGTTTTACATGGAAGGTATCCAAAACCATGTTAAACAAAGGAAATCATGATTTCATCAATAGCATATGGGATTCAAATTCCCAAACTTTCCCAAAAATAAGATCCCTATTCGAAGCATCAACAAAATCAACTATGATAAATTCCCTAGCAGTGGGAAAGATATCTAACCTACTTATCATGAAGGGACCCCATTTCCTCAATACCTAAAGATGAAGCAATCGGAAGACCTAGACAAAAGTTGTTAAATCTGCATATCAAACCATTTCTCTTGAAAGCATCTTTGGATTGAACTACCTCTTAACCAACGGAAATGTGACAAGGAATATTATGCATAAGCCATCGACCTATATCTCTTGGAATCCAAAAATCCCTTTTCCATTTCCTCCCCCTACAACACATCCTTCAAATATTCCTAAAGAAGGGATTTATCCTTCATCATACTCATCTTACCCTAGGAAAGGGTCTTATTTTTCTCAATCCTATCTCTAAAATTAGTTCATAAATTTTCCTCCAGCCATGAACAAGAGAACCAGAGACATGAACAATGTAACGCCCCAAAAATTCTCCCAAAAAACCTAAGAACAAGCTAGAAAAATTATGGAATAATTTTTTTTGGAAAAATGTGCCTGCAAACAGGCTTACAAAATATAGTTGTCACATTAATGTTTCTAAGCTGCTTATATTTAATAAAATAATTTTCTCCATTATAACAATGTATTAAATTTCACATTATATTTTAATGGACTTAATTAGACTAAGCATGGGTTTAGGTTCCCCTTAAAAGTCATGTTGATAAGACATTTAAATAAAGCACTTAATTCTACTATAGTTAAAATTGCACAATTAAGTCTCAAGGGTAAAAGGGTCCAATACAAATAAATGCTAAATTTATTTAATTCCACAAGGTTAAAACAATTAACAAGGTCCCCATTTGACATGGGGTTAGAATAATAAACATACCCCTACCCCATAAAGTGACACCTTAAAATTTAACCCATGTATTTTGGAATTAAAACATTTAAATTTAAATTCAAATTCCACTCACCCACTCTCCACCTACTTTTTGTAGGGATGAATCACATCCATTAGATGGATTCATTTAGGACCCTTGAATGAGGGAAGAGACAACTAACCCTAAAGTATGCTTAAGAAAACTACTTTTTGTCTTTCTTTAGGCTTATTATTTCTCTCTTATTTTGCAAGTTGGTTGGAGGAGGAGGAATCCATTGGAGGCCGTCTTAAGCTTTTAGGGAGGCATACATGCTTTAATATTTTCTTATTTTTACTATCCTTACCTAGGATATTCCATGTGTTGGTGATAAAAATAGTCTCACCCTAGTTTGGCTTTGAAAATCTATTGATTTACAGCTTCTATCACTTTCTTTCTCCCGTGTTGTGTCCTGGTTAATCTTTGTTCCCGAAAGAGGGTTTAAAACCTACAAGCGAGGATCATGAGGGACGATGTGGACATCAAGGGACATGTGGATGACAATGTGAAGAGATCTCGGGAGGAGCGAGCATCAACCGAATATGCATGCAAAGATTTGAAACACAGGCAGAACTTGGTTAAGCCAACTCGAGTAGAGAGGGGGAGTTACATTCCCGAATAGAAGTGTAACTCCCAATGATGCATACGACACACTAACGCACCGATGTGTAGATGCACCGATGCGTATGAGAATCTCCCCTAAATGACACATGGACCTACGATCTCACATAAGTGATATGACTCATCTAATGATGTGGAAAATAAACACACCAACACCCCCCTTCATCGTAACTTAGGATGAGGCGGCAAGTTTGACACGTGAAATGGGTCCCGGCACAAAGCTTGATGAGGTACCCATGTACAAGAAAAAGATCCCAAGCAGTGAAAGAAAACCCAGTGGGAAAAACATCCACCATAAGAGAACAAAACACTCTCTAATATAAGAAAGATGCCAAATATGGGTCCCAGCTCTAGACAAGCCTGAAAAGGTACCCATGTACAAAGAGGTAATCTCTTGGAAAGAAGAAGAAGAGAGAAGAAGAGGGAGACGAGAGGAATGTAGAAGATGCCATAGACGGATCTAAACTCTGTAGCTCTAGGAAGTCTCCCAAAAGAATGTCGATGATGAGATCCTCTGCCTCTAGACTGAAGAAGAGCCACCCACAATGAGCAAACGTGTGCCTTTAAGAAGGACATAAATGACGTGTTGGAAGTCCGCTAACTCCACAAAGGAAATCAAAGGCAACAACACGAAGAACTCGAGTTTGGTCTACCAATGTGTGACATAGGTCTAGTGAGTGAGTGCCAAGGAACCAAAGGTAATGCCACATGCGTAGAACTGTCAGAGTGAAAAAGAGGAACACCCACAGAAAGGATGTCCAAGTGATGTGAAGGGAACAAAACATCCTCCACAATAGAAAAGGGATCCACAACTGAGGGTGGATCAATGAAGGTCTTTAGAAATGTGGAAGTGACATGATTCTCGGAAGGGGCACTCCTAACAACAGAGATGATGAACTCCTCTGAAACACTGTAGATGGATGAGGGACTTGTAGTGCATCACAAGTAGACTCTGCAAAAAAGACGACTAAGGTTAGGTAGATACTCATCCCAATGAGGGGGCTCAACAAATAGAAGAGCGATGTTAGATAGGTATGAGTCATCCAATGAAGGTAGAGGAGTGAAGTGGGCCTCACACACTGGAAGTGGAAAGGAGGTGGGTGTAATGACGGTGTGAGACTGAGTAGGAGATTGCTTGATATCTGATGAGATGTGGGATGTGACAATACTATCTGGAATAGTGAGAGAAAGAGGAGAAGAGTCCTCTGTAGTACTCTCAACATCAAAACTGGATGCACAATCCTCGTCATCAGAAGTAGAACCAAGTGAGTCTATGTCAGTGGAACTGTCATCACATGAAGAAGAGGAGACAACTAAATCAATAGCAGCAACAATGGTGGTAGTATGTGAAGGGTCTCCATAGAGGGACTGAAGAATGCTCCAGACACGGTGAGGTGGATATTAGTGTGCCATGTGAAACAAGAGATATTTGGAGACATGCATCATCATGAGACCGAAGACATGGTCACAAGTGTCAAGAAAGTCCTCTAGATGACGATGATCAGTGGGTATAGGAACTGGCCCAAGCAAGAAGGGTAAAAGACCCTCGTGGGTGAAGTAACATTCCATGGAAGCATGCCAAGCTGAATAGTTCCCTCTCCCGGTGAGAAGTGGCAGAGGCTGTAAAGTGATCCTATGGTGCTCAAGTCTGGAAAGATAACTCTCCATGATGAAAAATGTAAGATGCAAAAAAGCAAGACGTCGGACTCGGCCGATAATGCGTCTGCGTGTGAAAACCCAAGAGTACAATCAACCCCCGAATGTGGAACTTTATAAAGTAGTGAATTTACAAAAATGATAATCCCATCATGTATAATGCGAGAAAACATGTAATTTTGACTAAAGAAGAGATCATAAATGAGCAGCGAGTCAAAAGTTATGACACAAATAAGATTCCCGCAACTGATGGAAAAAGTCAATAAACACTGCAAACTGATTAAAAAGTGCCCAAAATGGGTGCAAAGGGTGTCATGTGAGTACTCGTTGGAAATGGCATCAAATTTTAGGCATAGTTTGTTTTTCTTATGAGGGGGATTAGCCTCCTGCCAACCTCGGACCTCGCCCTCCGTCTTCGACATGCGTAGGAAGGGATTAAATTACAAGCAAAAATGCAGCCCAGAATTATTACAATGCCATGAAAATGTTTTTTAATCTTAAAACATTAAAAATAGAGATTGTTTTAACCACAAACAATATCTAAAAGGGAGTGAAGGTGCCACGTGGTCAGGAGGTGTGGTCCACGTGTTTGGAGTAACCTGTTTTGTAGCGTGCATGGAGAACTGCCTGCAAGAAGTGGGTGAACACCCCTTTGACCATTTCACAGGAATATTTCCCTCAGCTAGGACCCGTGAGCAGTGAATCTACAGTGGAAAGGACCCTATATGTGGGAAGAGAACACCAGAAAACACAAAAAACGTGGCAGCAAGTGGAAGGAAGAGTTGAGTTGGATATGGCCGCTCCGTGCAAAGAAAACATGTCTGAGCCCTAGCACGAGTTTGAAAAGGGCGCTGCATGAAAAAAAACATCCAAGGATTCAAAAAATGAATTGGTAACTAGACACAGGGAGGTAGAACAGCAGCAGAACACGATAACCAGTGCCAAATGACCACTCGGGGGCAAAAATGAGTCAGTAGACCAAAACCCGAGCTTTTGAACCAAAAAAAAAGAGCTGATCGATGGAGATGATGGTTGTCCGTAGCTGCAATAATGTTGGAGCATGTAGCAAGAGGTCAAACCAATGGCCAAGGTGCTAAAACAAGCACGAGCCAAACAACCAGTACAAAAATGTGAGAGGATGAAACCCGAGCTACCAGGTAATACAGGCAGAGTGCCGAGAGGTTTGAGAGAGCATGCACGAGCCAAATAACGTTGACCACATAGAGATGAAGCCTGATTCTATCACAGTAATGAAGGATGCATGTTGAGTGAGCAATAGATCAATCCCGATGGCAGAGTTGGGTAAGAATAGGACCTTCCCACCACTGAAACTTAGTAGAACCAGCACATGAAAACTCAGATCTGAAACAATAAAACACTCCAAAAAAGTAACCAGAGACTGTAACAAGACACCAAAGCTGCATGCAACCCCTAGAAATCCACAAACACTCGAGAAACACCCACGATCACACCAATAACGTAACAAGAGGTGTGAAGCTTGAAATTAATGCAAGTAGAGCACGATCGGAATATCCATTACAACACACGCAAAGAAATCATTTATCTTGCTTGGAAGGTGAAAAGTGCACGAGCAATGCCGAGGAGTGTATGGATCCACAGGATACACTCGATACCATGAAATAAGGTTTAAAACCCACAAGCAAGGATCATGAGGGACGACGTGGACATCAAGGGACGTGCGAGCGAACGGCAAAGTGTGAAGAGATCTCGGGAGGAGCGGGCATCAATTGAATGTGCATGCAAAGATTTGAAACACAGTAGAACCCGGTTAAGCCATAAAATCTCCTCGATCTCATAGATCAAATGGGGTGTACATATAGGAGGTGCTAAGTAACCCCCAGTGCTGCAATCATGACAACTCGAGTAAAGAGGGGAGTTACATTCCTAGAATAGAAGTGTAACTCCCAATGATGCATATGATGCACCGACATGTTGACGCATTGATGCACCGACATGCTTTGATGCACCGCCGCATAAGAGAATCTCATAATGACCCCTAAATGACACATGGACCTATGATCTCACATAAGTGAGATGACTCACCTAATGATGTGGAAAATAAACACACCAACACCCCCCTTCATCATAACTTAGTATGAGGCGGCAATTCTGAAATGAGAAATGGGTCCTAACACAAAGCCTGATGAGGTACCCATGTACAAGAAAAATATCCCAAGCAGTGAAAGAAAACCCAGTGGGAAAAACATCCACCACAAGAGAACAAAACACTCTCTAATCTAAGAAATATGCCAAATATGGGTCCCAGCTCTAGATGAGCCTGA
Source organism: Taxus wallichiana var. yunnanensis (assembly GCA_018340775.1). Lineage (NCBI taxonomy): Eukaryota > Viridiplantae > Streptophyta > Pinopsida > Cupressales > Taxaceae > Taxus > Taxus wallichiana. Next base: position 803,107,651 of record CM031237.1, on the reverse strand, counting down.
AAAGGTACCCATGTATAAAGAGGCAATCTCTCGGAAAGAAGAAGAAGAGAGAAGAAGAGGGAGACGAGAGGAATGCAGAAGATGCAATGGAAGGATCTGAAATCTGTAGCTCTAAGAAGTCTCCCAAAAGAATGTCAATGATGAGATCCTATGCCTCTGGACTGAAGAAGAACCACCCACAATGAATTGTGTGTCTCCCCTTAGGAAGGACATAAATGACGTGTTGGAAGTCCACCCACTCCACAAAGGAAACTGAAGGCAGCAACACGAAAAACTTCCGAGTCCGGTCCACCAAAGTGTCCTTGTTAATAGATAACTGGGTCTCCTGCTCTCTCGCTTCATCTAAAAACTCAGGTTCTCCAATGTTTTCCATTCTCCATGATTGGGATTTGTTTTCCTTGTCGTTTATGCCCTAAATACTTGAAGAAAATGAATGGATGTGTCTCTAATGGACATATTTGAGCCTTGTAACACTTCTAAATTCTCTATCCTTGGATAAATTTTCATTTTCGGGCTCAAATGATCATTTTTCTGTATTTTACGGTTTGACAGGTGTTTCTCCAGTCAAATTTACATCCTTGCATCGACAGGGATGTGGCACCTTTTGGTTAGATGCGGCTCAGTTGGGTACTTCAAAATTTCTATGAATCACCTCAACTTAAAATTTGTCCACGTGGAGTAACGACGCTCGTTTGAAGATCTACTTTTGGTTTGGCCTTGAGTAGTCTCAAGAGGACAGTGGAGGTTTTTGTTGATTTTCCTGGACTTAGATAAATTTTATACAAATAAAATAGTTTGGCAGAGAACAGAACACATGGCAAGCCCACACTTGCTCGTAGTCTTTTAAAGAAGTGCCGGAGGAAACTTGGAGGCCTCTTCTCGCTTTACATTTTGATTGGACTTTTCAACGACCAAAAGAGACTACCCTGGAGCATGACACTTGGTGCCTTCCACTGAGCTTCGAGCCTTCAAACAAATTTTTCCATCAAGGACACGTGGTGAGCCTCCACTCATTCAAGGTCTCAATTTTTGGGGACCATCTTAAGGTGTGCCATAGTGACACATGGTAGTTTGACAAGTCAAAAGGACCGGGAAGCAAACCATCAGAGTAACTTATAATTTTTTCCTCTTATGCTCAAAAGGGTTAAGATATCAAAAATGGCCCACAAGCCCGATGGAAGAAAGGTCAAAGCTTGCTCCAGTCAACTGTGTGGAGGTGCGGGCCTTCGGAGGAAATTTGGAAAATTTTCCCTTTGTGGGAAAAAGAGTTAAAAGTAAAAAAGGAAGCATGGTTCCATTGGGACCCACATTGGAAACTTGAAGTGGAAGGGCGAGCTACGGGAAAACTTGGAAAATTTTCCTTTTTCTAAAAAGAGGGTCAAATGGCAGAATTTATTTGTGGTTCCTTTGGGACCCATCTCTGGACACGTGTCAGGATCATTTCTCAAGGGCGGAGATGTGGAACAAAATGTGAAATTTTCTATTTTTCCAAAAGTTGTAAAAAATCAGAGAAAACCTTTGGGTCTATTTTTAAGTTTGAATCTTCCACATGGACGACCCAAATTCAAACTAAAGATCAACGGTAGCTGAGATTCTGAATCTGGTTTTCCACCCCATTTTTACTGAAACACACCTAGAAGTGCGAGTCTTCCTGATTTCTTGGTATCTCCTACATTTCAGAAGAGAGGGGATTTAATGTTGATAGCTGAGTTTGGTGGGAGATCTCAAAGATGTATTTCACCATTAACATGGTCTCACTATCGTACTCAATCAGATTTTCCATTTTTCTTCTCCATGTACGAAAGGAGCTAGATTTGACATATTATGGGAGGAAGTAGTTGGTGAATTGAAGAAAGAGTGATCTACTAGAGGAAGGAGTTGAATGCGGGAGATATTCGATGAGATCTGCGCCCTCAACCAGCTAGAAACTTTTATAGATCTAATTCTAGGAATCGCCATCGCGATCATGGAAAGAACCTGGTAGCACTCAAGGTCGGGATTTTTGGTAGCAAAGTTATAAATGGCACAAATTTTTCATGTAAATGGTTAGAGTGTTAGGGGTTGGGACTGAATTTTATAATAAAAAAAGCTTGACAGAGCCCATCATTTTGAGAAGCCATTTGAGAAGCTTGTATATCTCTTTTGTATTAAATTTGATCATGTCAAGGTGGTTGCATAAGTGTACAACCATTGACAAGCTCTGAGACTGTTCTAGAAACTTTCCCCTGATAGATTTAATCAAATTCGAGTTATTCTATGTTGTCTTGAGCAAAATGTGTTTGTTTTATTTCTAAATGGAAAAGAGTATTTTTTCTTGTTTTTGTTGCAATCTTGTATTAAAATTTGATTCAATCACACAGGCCTCAATCCTTGTGATAGTTTAGTGGTATCTGCATTTTCATTTCTCATAAGATCTTTCATTTGGGATTGGAATAAATGATTTAAAATAACTTTTCTTTCATCTATTGACAAAGATTTTCTATAAGCCTCTGGGTGTATCTTAGGCGTGATTTTACTCAGACCTTCACGCCTTGTTTGATTTTCTAACTCGAGCCTTTGTGATAGAATCTCAAACATTGTGTGAAACAGTGCTAATTTGGGCCTCCATTGAAGCACATATTCTATTTAAAGAACCATTTTAGCTATTATGTGGCATTCTGTTGGTTTAACCCTTCATTTTGTAAGATTCCTCAAGGATCTTGTGAATCAAGTTCATCCTTCCCCACCTCCCACAAAAAATTATTCAAAAACAACCAATCCTACCTATACTACCCCTATTTGTCATGTGTGTATGCTAATGCAAAATCCCTATCACCAAAACATGCAAAAGAAATCAGGGTCCTAAATGTCTTTAGTAACCTTTTCCTTGTTGTGAAAATATCTTCATGATATGGAAGTGACAAGTCTTGAGAGTCGATTTGGTGTGTTGATCATATTTTCCCAAGGTCTTCTCTATAAAATTTATGCAGAAGAAGGATTTATCATTGTTCTTCAATAACAAAGGTTACAAAATAGGTTCTCTTACCTAGGTTGAGAGGCACAACCTAAAATAGTTAGTATCATATCACATCCTTTTAAGGTGCTACCCACCCCTTTCAAAACCTGAGTGCTAAAAATTCAGATGATTGATTTCCCAAATACAAAATGACATTCATGATTATCTATCTACCTCTGAGTGTCCTGTCAAATCCATGATGCTTCTCGGTCTTTGAAGGAGATAAAATTTGGGTACCAACACCATGCATTTACATATATTTATTTACCTCATTATTTCAATTGTTTTCCCAAATGACAAGTGGGTTTTACCCCATTTTAGTTAAATAGTTTCATTTGGTTTATGTTTCCATTTGAATAACATAATACATTGTAGACACCAAATTTTGGTATGACAACGTGTTTTGGTCCCCCGCAAAGGCTTACTCAAATCTCATTTCCTGCTGACAATTCATATTTAGTTAATTAATCTTATAACTATATTAATCTCTTATCACATGCCAAAACTATATTATGCTATATAATTCATTCTTTCAAATAAGTCATATCATTTTATTTAATAATTAAATAATTCAAATATATATATATATATATATATATATATATCAACAACCCCACATGTTCCCCACTTAAGTCAAAATCAATTGTCACCTAAAAATCAATTCCCACCTAAAAATTCAATATCTTAAAATTATTATAATATGAACCCCACCCATAAAATCAATAATTCAAAAATCTCCCCATCCGATAACAAATCAAAAATAAATAGTGTGAAGTGAGCACATGACTTCTCTATTACACCTAACAAAGGTCCTCACTCCACATCACATCTTTTCCTTTTCTCGCATCATGAACCCCACCATCAAATCCACTCTTCATCATGTCCTCCTACTCAAGATTGATTTCACAAATTATAGTTATTTGTTAATCTTTTATTTTAATCCACATTCAAATTATAAATAGGACTCTTTCTACCCCTCGAAGGGGAGGCCGAAAATTCTTGACATTCTCAAGCTTAAATTCAGAATATTTGTTTCTGAAACTTTGAATCATATTGTGGAGTATTTATAGGTGAAGCTCTATCAGTCTCATACCATTAGCGTAACAATCAATTTGTTGTTCTATCGAATATTTGGTTTGGTATCATAATTATATTGTTTATTCAACATATTGTAGATCTCTGTAGTTTTGGCATGTCATCTTATCATTGGATATTCATTATTTTCTTGTGAACATGGGGGTTGATAGCCACTGAGGAAGTTAACGCTTCAATCTACTCGCTTTGTCAGGTAGCCCCATATATCGTTATCTAATCTTATCTATTTCCATCTTGCAGATCTATTTTCTTTCTCACAAATCTATTTTCTTTGCGCCCATATCCAGAATCCATATATGCATCTGAGGTCCTAAGCCCTCTATCATTTAGAGTTGTTGGTGGCTTGTAGTCTCGGTGTTCACCTACGCAAGAATGAGTTTTCCAGATCAACATTTGGCACGCCCGGTGGGACTAGATCCAAGTTCCGGTCATGTTTTTGCTTGCTCACTTTGTATGGGTGTCGTATGTATAACAATTGTATTTTATATTATTGTAAATATGACATTGCATCAATCTAGATATATGTTTGGAATTTTTGTTTGTAGATTCACCGCTTATAGGATCATTGGTACTATTTCCATCCGTGTGTTGTGGTTTGTACATGTAGTTATTTGTGTCATCGTTGGGGTAAGTGGATTTTTCATTTGAAAGGATCGGTTATTGAATTTTTTATAATAGGTGTAAAATTTTATTGTTATTTCTATTAAAAAAAAAAAAAAAAAAAAGGAAAATATCGTCATTTTGTTCTTGTTTTACAAGTAGTATAGAGTTCATTTTTAAAATTTAAATAAATAAGAGAGAAAATTAATATATAAAAAATATTAAAAATAAAAATAAAATAATAATAACAATATATACCACCCTCTCACCCACAAGCCAGTCGGATCACCCGCTCCATTCACCCACCTTCCTTCTACACTTCTCTCCATTTCCAATCCCCATCTCCTCTACCTCGACCAAGCCACTATCCTACACCCATCATTCTTCCTTCCTTCCCAACTCCTACGAGTTCCCATCTCCAAATATCTACCCATCTTCTTCCTCCCACGTAGATCCCTATCTCCATACTCCCCACTACCCGAGCTGTTGTTTAGCTTCCTCCCCACGTAGATCTTTTTTATCCCGTAAAATTGGCAAGGGAAATTTTACAGATAACCCTACCAAAATTTTGTTCCGATCCCTCGTCAGGGACTCCTTGCGTTCGGAACGTTGCAAAATCCCTTCCCGGAAATCTAGTTTTCCGAACTTAACCATTTTTGGTCTTTTTTGGTCGGGTGCACATAATGTCTATGCAACATCAAGTTTAGGTGCGCCCCCTTTAAATCCTTTGGCACATGGTTTGAAGTGTCAACAGGCATTTTGGTGCGCCTCACTATGTTGTGCCTTTCTTGCATGCGCCAAGGCGCATGTGCCTTCATGTCAGCAATACTTTTGTTGCGCCATGGTGCATATATTCTTGTGTCAACACCACTTTCGGTGCGCCAAAAGCTCACATAACTTTGTGTTGGTAGGTTTTTGATGCGCCAAAGGGCGCATGCTTTCCATTGTTGACAAAGACTTTGGCATGCCACTTGAAGCAGTGGTTGGCGCATTTATTACCTCCTCGCCTATATATAGGCACATCTGCACTGTCATTTTCATCAGTCAGAATCACGTGATTTTCTCTTCCCTCTGTACCTGTCAGCGCACCTACCCTGTCGTTTTTGAATCACTTCGTGGACCTGGTTTCACACTTCTCCATTATATAATCCAGGTAGGAGGTCCTCATTTCTTTGTGTGTTTTATGTTTGGTTTTTGGCTGCTTGTTGGTATGAATTGGGTTAAATAAGGCTGTGAAACCATGAACTTCCCCCTCCTTGTTGTTTTTCTCTTTTCTTCCCCATGCATTTCCCCCTCTTTCCAGATCTGCTGGTAAAGGGGACTCTGTCCTAAAAAGATTGCTTGAAACTCTTTGATTAAGCTTCTTCATCACCCAAAGACATCCTGCAAAAGAAGTTTAAATGCATGTAACCCCTCAGGAGAAAGAATCAAGGCTTGAAAATAAGACACTGTCATTTCCTCTTTTGGCGCATCTTCCACCTCTCTCGCAACATGATAAATCCACGCCAATGGTGCACATACCATTGGATGTAGGGTGCACCAATGGTGCAAGTTTTAATACTTCCCTTGCTTGTTACAACCACTTTTCCTATGCCCACTTGGTGCACCAAACTCATATGTTGCATTATTAAAACTCGCACCATTGGCGCACCCTACATCCATGTAACACCCACTTTATATGCGCCAAGTACAAAACTGTTAAAAAGGCGCAGGCGCACCCATTATTACAACAACATCATGTTATGCAGACCTTCCATGCACCGTGCCAAGTTCCCCTATGGTGCATGAAAAAATGATGTTACACGCATTAAACCTACGCCCTTTGGCTCATCCTGTACCCGTGTAACATGAAGAATATCAATGCCCTTTATAAAATGCATGCATTTGGCACGAGCACACTTCTACTTATAACAACAAAAATGTAACCTACAATATCTATGTGCCATGCGCCCTTTGGCGCTGATTTATCCCTTGTAGCAGCCTTTTTTTGTGCACCATACTATTTAGCCCTGTAACCTACAATATCTATGCGCCCTACGCCCTGAGGCCTTAAAATCACTAACTCTTTCTTCATCACTGACGCTTTAATGGAAGATCAAACAGCTAATATGACTTTCTTGCGTTGGGTTTCACTCCTTCTTACAGATCGATGAATCGAGCTCGAGTTACATATGTCAACATCAAGTAAGAAACTGCCAAGTCTAAGGGAAAAGCCAAACTCACGGAAGAAGAGATGAAGTAAAAATATCGGAGGGTCGGGATGCCCGAGTCCCAAGCGAGAATGTGACCTAGATATAAGGGATTACGAGCTCGGACACGATGACATGGAGGATTTCGGGCCGTAACCGAAAGGTTACAAGAAGTCCCCTGGATGGACAAACTGATGGGCGAAGTGCAGACCGCATTTTGGCTGGGGATCCCGGTCGGTGCGATAAATAATGAATTTATAATGGTGGTGGCCCACTACTACAATAAAGACACCGGTGTGTCGTAAATGAGAAGAGCGAGGTCATAATCAACCTCACTACCCGACACTTTAAAATAATGCTCGAATTCCTCACCACCGGCACTTTGTGGCTGTTATTTAGGAAGATCGCATAAAGGCTTGGGATGACAAGGAGGATTAGTGTATGCGGTTGATGAACGAAGTATACCTAAAGAAAAAAAAGGTGGTGACCCGATGGCCACAAGTCATTCATTGCAGTGACTTTTCAGAGGAACTCAGTGATACAATAACGTTCCTGAGTAGAGTATTTGGGCTTCCTGATGCCCATTACTTTCAAAAGTGGATGCTGCGATAATTAGAAATGATGAAAAAAAATGTGCCCGATCAACGCTTTGAGAGGGCGAAGATCATAAGTAGCACAATATCTGAACAACTCCAACAACTTACTACAACGGGGAGGTTCTATATGAAATCCTATGTAGTATATTCTGCAGCTTTAGAAAGAGACTATCCAGCTCTAATGTGGTGCGGGGTTTGGCCCCGGGTTAAAATATTCGAATACAATCTAGAGTTGAAGCCGGAGAACAATATTTTACAATTTACAAAGATCAACGACGCCTTCTTCTATGACGTCATCTACCTTTTGAGGCCAAACATGACTCACGGTCGTATTTCCACCAAAAGCATTGTGGCAAAGGATGTGAGAAAAGTGGCGAGCCTTGTCATGCAATTCCCTACCTTCACCTACCTACAAGGGCAGCCAACTTCTTAGGAAAACCAACTAAGTTGCCAAGGTATGCCGGTCCCAAGCTAATCCTGTTGGAGCTATCGAGACAGCTTATCACCTACCATGAAAAGTGTTTAAAGAGAAAGAAGGGTGGAACTCCTTTCCCCCTCACAGTGGGCAGGTATACTTGTCTCTCTCACCATAAGGCGAAGATATGTTTGTAGAACTGGAGCTACTAAATCTAAAACATAACTTCCCAGCAAGGCCCAATTTCGACCCAAAGAACTGTCTCCCCAGGGCCAAGCTCGATCCTATCCACATCCCTCAGATCGAAGACATTTATATCGACATATATCATGAGGTCGAGCTCAGGAGGAAGGATCATTCCCATTTAGCCTTGGCCGAAATCATCCAGTACGGTGTGGCCATCGTCCCAAAAGGCTATCAAACTATTGAGCAAGAAGTTGATCAAGTGTATCTTGACACGGGTGGAGATGACTGGCCATTTGCTGTGATTGACAGGACCAAAGCACCTCAGACCATAGAAGAAAGGGTTAAAGAAACTCTGCGAAGAACAGAGCATTGGTGCAGAATGAACGGTCTCATCTACCTCGAGTTGATTTCACCACATATCCATTAGGCAACACACCTCCTCGGGCAAACAAATACCAAAGGGCAATGGTAAAGGCAAAGAGGGTGAATCTGGCTCCACCCAAGAGGAAGCCCCTGAAAGCCCTCCTTCCGCTTCACAAGAATGGGTTGTAATCCTGGAAAGCTCAGAAGAAGAAGCAGCGGAAGATGTTCCAATAGGCACATCCACTCAGGATGTGGCCACAAATGTAACTATTGAGGTCCCTTCTGTCCCTTCTCCCTCTCCTCCTTCCCCTCCTCGAGTGACCCAAGTGACCATTCCTTTGGTTGTGTCCTCTCCCCATCTTCTACTATTCCCCCTTCTTCCTCATCCATCTTCTCTTCTCTCGTGGAGCTGTCCCCCTCCATTTCTTCCCTCATCTCTGAGCTCCCTTCCATTCCTATGTCTTCCTCCCCTGCAGTATCTCTTCCTCCCGTGAGCACTTCCTCGGCTTCCCTCTCAATGCCACCTCCAAGTGTCTCCATGTTTTTCCCTTCTACTACTGCAGCAGCTCCCTTTTCCATTTTTGGTCCTTCTCCCATATGTCCAGCCTGGATCTCCCAGCACCTGAGTCAACAGAAAAGGAAAGTTCCCATCGCACCGATGGACTTCTCCGTGATCCCATCAAAAGGGGCAAAGAAGCAAAAGCCCATAACCCGCTTCTCTCAGAGTGCATCAGGGGAGAGAGTGATGGAGATTGCATACCCCAATCCTTTGAAGGATAAGAAGGATTTGTCTTCGACAGATTACACGGTGACTCAAGTCACAATGGGGACATCTTCAGAAAGCCTGCAAGGAGAGGCCTTATCTACAGTTGACGCCCTTTGTAAAAAGCTCCAGGAAGCAAAGGAAGAGAAAAGGCTATTGAAGGAGCAAAATAAACATCTTCTCCACACCTTGCAGAAAATGGGTAGTGCGCCTCCTACAACTGCCGCCGAAACTCCTGAGCCTCTGAGCCAGGATAAGATTAATGAGTATGCTAAAATCGGCGAGTAGGGCATGGTAGTTTCCACCTGGAGGAGCCAAATCCTCAAGGAAAGCGAGGGAGTAATCACTAAGTTCACCTGGGTTATATCAAAATATCAATCGGACGAACAGAGAAATCTGGTGATAGCAGGACCCATCTTCGAAGAGCTGGTTCATGCCAGGATGCAACACGAGACCTTTCAAAAAATGCTCGACTGTTCAATCAAAGATCTGGTCAAGTTCAGCATCTTTGGTCACCCCAGAGCCCTCAATAAAATCCTTTCTACTCTAGATTATCGGGTGGATTAGCTAGAGTTCGTCCTGGAGAAGATCGACAAAGTAAAAGAGGAAGCCCTGGATGCAATGCATCAAATGGAACAGATTGTCCTAAGGATGTCTCCAGGCTTGCTCACCTCTTCTTTCGCCTTAAGAAAGGTTGAGGAAACTATTCAAATCTTCAAGGAGATTGTTTCACAGGGACTGGGGCCAGAGGTCACGTTCGACGCTGAATCCATCAACAACCTGTTGGCCTTGTCGTGACTTCATCGGGTACCTGATAGAGGCAGAGAATGATTATTCAAAACTCCCAGAAAAGCTCACAGACGAGCGGGAGACTTGCGAAGCTATCAGCGATCGACACAAGGATCCTTCCGAGGATCAACTCCAACCCATGATCAGTAAGTTCATGGAGTACCGTGCCCAGTTCCACATCTCGTCGCCCGAGTAGCAAAAGCAGGATACCCCCTTCCAGCCGTGGGACGACGATGAATAGTTTCTTTCTTCCCAACTTTCTCCTTGTAAAATATTTAAAGTGTGTTGACACAAATGATGACATCATCCATGTTGCACCATGGGATGATGTCATCCACCAAGTGTCAAAAGTCAACACATGACTTTGTAATCTATTGTAAGATATTTTTGTAATTAAGTGGTTGGTTTGCTTTTGTCTTCTTTTCTTCTCTCCTTCTATATATACTTGAATACTTGTTGTATTCGGGGGTGGATATCTTTTAGATGAAAAATAGAAGTGAGAAGAAAAGGCTTTGTACTTTTTGTAACAGAAGAAGATATTAATGCAAATATTAAGACTTTGTGCTGAATATGTGTGTTATGGGCATCTGATCTTTCTTATGTCAGATCTATGCGTTTATTCTGTTGAATCTATCTCTACTTTTTTGTCATTTATTCATCAGTATTGCTTTATTCATTTATGCAAGTAGGTTTGGCTCTGTTTACTACCAATCCTAAAACATAAACCCTCTGACCTTTCTGCTTTGGAATTCATTTCTTTTCTCCCTTCGGACATGATATTTCTTCATCCTCTCTTTCATTCCTTTCTTTTAGCAATTGGAAACACCCCTACCGGGATGAGAACCCAAACCCCCGAAGGCAGAATATTGTGAGACTTGCACAAATTCCTGCTGGTAGAATAGCAATAAACCGGGCCACGCTTTCTTTGCTGACTCAAAGTGGGGTTATGCCTTGCACACTATTGGCTCGTCTATCCATAAATCTACCCAAGCGATAGATTTTCAAACCAACAATTTTTGGCGAATCTGCTGGGAATGAATAGATATATCGGATCTATGATGGTGGTATGATAGAAAATCAGTAAAAATTAGAAAAATCACTACCAACATATTTTAACTTTTGTTCAAAATCTAAAATTTTTACAAAATTAACCCAAATTGAAAATTTTCTTCTGAGATCCATAGATCTGGCCTAGTTGAAGATCTTTAGTTCGCTGAGTTTTTATAAAAATCTGTATTTTTCCGTAGATCTGAGTTTTTGACAGTTTACCAAAATTTTCAAACTCTTTGAAAAGTCAACTCTAGATCTGAAAATCAGCTTACTAAGCTTCACCATCATTTTATCCTCGTTGTTCTTTGTCATTAAACCGCAATCGGTTTTGAAAAAGGATAAAATTAAATATTCAGAAAAGTACATGCTGCTGATTTTTGTCAGAAAAATCAGAAAATCAGCAAGTACAACCAAAAAGAGTTTTTAAATCTGCTCCCTAATATTGTAGATCGGGAAGGTACACTAGCAGGTGAACCATTTACTCGTAGCAGGAGAGCTCATGGAGAAGTTGATCCTACTTTCGATTTGCTTCAAAGGCACAACTTTAGTATAACACCAGCACGCTTTTCATCACTAAGTTCAGCTGATCGGTTAGCCAGAAGTGCCTCACCTCCACGAAAGAACTGGTTTTCACAAGGAGCCTCCATTCATCATGTCATGCGATATCCTGGATGTGACCCATGAAGATATGTCGGTTCACCTTTTCCGAAACTTTACAAGGGCCTGCAGCAGAATGGTTTTAGCATTTGCCATTTGGATCTATTACAGTTGGGCCACCTTGTGGGATGCTTTCAAAGACAGTACAAGCCTTCTAAGATGCATTTGCATTGCTATCTCGAGATCACTACCTAAAGAAGGAGGCCAATGAGACCATGTGCGATTTTATCGCCGGTTCAATGCATTAATCAACTATGTCCCTGTTGCCATGCTTCCAACACCGGAAAATCAGAAGTGTTTCTTCATGAACACTATGAAATCAAAAGTAAGTTTCCTACTCCTGCAAGAACAAGTAGCTACCTTGATTCTCACCCAGGCCGCTGCCATCCAAATTGAAGATAATTTGCTAATATCTGCGAATTAAAAAGGGAATCATCCAAGCCTAAATCTTTGGGCCCTTCTCCCGCTACTTCGTCTGATCCGGCATTTCAAAAGATGGTGAATGACTTACTTGCATTAAAGAAGCAGTTAGCCCAAGCTTCCCCCAGTTCCTCATACCGGGATATCCCACGGAGGAATTTCATTTCCAACAATGTCCCACAAAGGTCGCGCTTGCCTGCAATTGCTCCGCGGTTGGCGCTTGAGGCTCCTCTCGGTCAACGCTTTAGTCGAAATCGAAGAAGAGGAGCAAAATTACGAAGAACCTTCGTCTCAAGGCGAAGATGATCAAGATGTCGGTGAACCGATTGGTGACTCTACTATCGGGTATATGGAATTTGATGAGGAAGAATCTGATGAAGAAGAGGGTACACAAGGGTATGTAAGTGGACAATCATATGCTGTTTTTACCCGCTCGCGAGGAAAAGAAGCGAGGTCACTTGTCAATGTGCGGAAAGAGAAGGCCGTGTCAAACGCGCGTCCAACCATTGCTAATAGAGGTAATCCTCTTCCTACTCAACCACCTGTTAAATATTTTACAAAGAAATCTTTTCCCCCCATCTCTCCTCCAAATCAGCCTTCTTCTATTTCCATGAAGACCAGTAATCCTACCCTACCATCGCGAAGTGAGGGACTCATTCCTTCACCAGCGCAACCCTTAGCCACATTTGACATCATAGATCATGCTAAGAAGACTAAGATCCAAATGTCTGAAGCCGAATATCTTCAGTCAAACCCCGAACAGCTTGTAAGGTTGACCAAGTATATTCAAAGTCAAGTTGTCATATCTCCCCAGATCTCCCTAAAAGGAATCCTTTCCACTCCTCCTGCATCCCACATAAATGTTACCTCAACATCTGCATTAGGCAAGATAGAACCTTTCTATCTCTCCCTCCTAATCAATGGCCACAAATTAAGTAACTGCATAATTGATTCTGGAGCTTCTGATAACGTCATGCCGGCAAAATTCGCCCATGCTTTGGGCCTCACCCTTACCAAGCCTTTTGGCAGATGTTATTCCTTGGAAACCAAGCGAGTCCCAGCGATTGGTTAGATTAAAGACGTGCACCCGCATTTGCGGCGTTCCCAGAGAAAAGAGTAATGATGACCATCCTTGTTGCCAACATTCCATCAGCCTATGGAATTTTGCTGGGAAGAAGTTTTTGTAGTGAAGTTGGTGGGGAGATTCATATGGACTGGTCTAAGGCTAGAATCCCCGTCAAAGGTGTAATGTAGACATTGGAACCAAAATCACAAAAGAAGTACTTAGTTACTAACTCTGAGGACCCCAAAGCTCAAATTCTTTTTGAATCTTTAGGAATGGGGAACTATTTCTTGTCTACCAAGTCTGAAAAAATGGTTGTTCTCGTCTAAGAAGAAGATCTTAATAAGATCTAGACTTTGCAATTTGATGGTAGTTGCGTAACCAGTGGGTGTGGCACCGAAGCTGTGCTAATATCTCCCAAGAGGAGATTATTCCTCTCTCTTTCAAGTTGTAGTTTTTCAACACAAATAATACTACTGAGTATGAATCTCTGCTACTTGGCATGCAAGCCGCAAAGGAAAGAGGGATCAAAAATTTGAAAGTACAAGGTGATGCAGAGCTAGTCATGAATCAAGTTAAAAGGATATATCAAGTAAAGAATGAGAGGCTCAGGCATTACCGCAATGCGGTGTGGGACAACATCGAGGAATTTGACGCTTTTTCAATAGAATCCATTCCAAGAGCTCAAAATGACATGGCCGATTCATTGGTATTTCAGCATCCCTCATGCTCCCTCACCCAGGTCTGAAAATAGAAAAATACACCATTAAAGTGATTTTCCGCCCAAGCATGCCAGACAATTCTCAACATTGGCAAGTATTCAACGATGACAATCAACTCATTGCCTTTCTAGAAAAGGTGGAAAATTTTAAGGAACTTCATTTTGAAGGATCCACTTCCACGTGTCGTGAATCAGTCACCGATCAAGAGGATGAATCCGAAGGGAATGATGGCATATGTCAGCTCAAAGGAAATAAAATTCTGAAAGGTCTGGTTTCTTTGGAGCGGTTGTTCGACAAGCATGATCGTTTTGTAAAAAAGAAAAGGTGAGATGATACTAACTCCTCCCCAGAAACCGAACCAGCTAATTTAGGTTCGGTAGAACATCCACAGTTTGTGAACATCAGAAAATGTTGCACACCTGAAGAGAAGTGGAAGTTTGTCAAACTGCTGAAGAAATACATGGATGTATTGGCGTGGTCCTACGCCGATCTAAAGTCTTTTAAGCCAAAGGACGTCCAGCATGACATCCCGTTGAAAGAGGATGTCAAACCCTTTCGCCAGAAGTAGAGACATTATAACCCTAAGATCTCAGGTACTATCCAGGCTGAAATTCAGAAAATGCTGGATGCGAGGATCATTTTTCCTATCCATCACAGTACTTGGGTGGCAAACATTGTGCCAGTGTGTAAGAAAAACGGTGAAATATGCATATGCGTAGATTTTCGAAACCTGAATCAGGCATCCTTAAAGGACAACTACCCACTTCCTATAATGGATCAAGTTCTACAAGTGGTAACTAGATCAGAAATGTTGTCCATGCTTGATGGTTTTTCAGGCTACAATCAGATTGGAGTCTCACCTGAAGACCAATTTAAAATAGCATTCACTACTCCCTGGGGCACGTTTGCCTACAGTAGGATGCCTTTTGGCCTGACCAATGCTGGCGCCACTTTTTAGCGGGCTATGGACCTTGCATTCAAAGGTATGATGAGGAAGGCCATTGTGGTTTATCTGGATGAATTAACTGTGTTCTCTAAACAACGAAATGATCATTACGATCATTTGGAGCAAGTATTGGCCAGGTGCCGAGAACATGAGATTTCCCTGAACCCAAAAAAGTTTTTTTTTGGAGTCACAGAAGGAAAGTTACTAGGACATGTTGTTAGCAAAGAAGGAATGAAGATAGATACCGAAAGAGTTAAGGCTATTCAGAGCCTTACTTTTCCTACAAGCAAGACCGGTGTCCACTCTTTCTTCGGAAAGGTGAACTTTCTTAGGCACTTTGTTCCCGACTTTGCTGAAAAGACTCATCATATATTAGACATGATGAAAGGGTCACCAACTTTCCGATGGAGCGAAGAAGGGAAGAGGTCGTTCGAAGAAATAAAAGCTTCTGTCACTCACGCACTAGTCCTGGTATGTCCCAATTTCTCCAAAGATTTTATCATGTATAGCTATGCATCTGAGCATACTTTGTATCTGCCATCTTGATGCAAAAGAATTCTGAGAATGTTGAATCCCCAATTGCATTCATGAGCTCTCCCCTCAAGCCTCACGAATTAAAAATGACCCAGTTGGAGAAACACGCCTTCGCCATTGTCAAAGTAGTCAAAAACTTTAGGTATTACATTTTAAATTCTCATACAGTGGTGTTGGTCCCTGACACGGCAGTCAAGTCAATTTTAACTCAACAGGAGTTAGGAAGCTTGCGAGGAAATTGGATTGCAAAGGTCCAGGAGTATGATCTGATATAAAACCAACCAAGTTGGTAAGAGGCAAAGGCCTATGTCAACTTATGGCTGAAAACCAAGGGTCAGAAGTTTCCGGAGGAAAAGATGATTGCACCAATGAAGCACAAAGCCAGTTGGAGAAACCCGATTCACTACCTATGGTCCTATTTGTCGCAACCAACGATGAGTGGTATTCTGATATTGCTTTCTTCCTCACCTACGGCGAATGCCTAGCTCACCTAACTGCAAAGGAGAAGTGCGCTATAAAGCTCAGAGCAGCCAAATATGTCATCTGGGATGACAGTTTATACAAACGCGGGATAGATGGCGTCTTTCTGCGATGTGTTGACGAGCCACATCGATGAAGTTACTTGAAAGTTTTCATAATTCAGCCTGTGGGGGCCATTTCTCCTCTTTCGTGATGGCACACAAGATCATCTCGGGCCAGGTACTATTGGTGACGCTTTTCCAAGATACAACTACCTAGGTAGCAAAGTGTGAGCCTTGCCAGCTAGTTCATCGGCAAGCCTAAATTAGTTGTTTTTCCCCTCAGGCCGGTCGTTGTCAACGAACCATTCAAGTAGTGGGGAATTGATTTTATTGGCGCACTCAATCCCCAATCGAGTGCCGGACATAGTTATGTCCTAACAGCAACAGATTACTTCACCAAGTGGGTGGAAGCCATACCTGTCAAACATGCCACTTCCGAGGTTGTTTGCAGTTTCATCAAAGAAAATATCATTGTCAGGTTTGGCATTCCAAACAAGATTGTTGCTGATAATGCTTCCAACTTTTCTTCACGGGAAGTTATTAGTTTTTGCTATGAATACGGGATAACTTTGGCTCACACCTCAGATTATTACCCTCAGGGAAATGGTCAGGCAGAATCCAGTAACAAAAACTTAGTAACCATCATACGAAAGCTAGTGGATGAGAATCAATGAATGTGGCACAAGTCCTTATACGATGCTTTGTGGGCAGACCGCATTACTCCCAAGAGATCTCTCGGTATGTCACCTTTTCAAGTGTTATATGGCACCGATGCCGAGCTTCCCATTTCCACTGAACTCCCTACTCTGCACTTGGCACGGCAATCGAAGATGAGACTTTCCAAAATTCCCTTGAAAAGAGGATCATGTATCTAGCAGAGCTCGAAGAAAAGAGAGTAAGGGTGGTCGACAAGATCACCGAACATCAGAATCAGGTTAAAATATTGTTCGATAAAAAGGCTAAGAAAAGAAATTTCTAGGTGGGAGACCTTGTCCTTTTGTGGGACAAACGAAGAGAGCCAAAGGGCATGCATGGAAAATTTGATTCCCTGTGGAGAGGACCTTTCAAGATCAAGTAGCTCAATGGAGAGAATAGTTTCTATCTCTTGTATCTGGATGGAACCGATCTCCGCTTCCTTATAGCGGCAACATTTGAAAATCTTCGAAGTAAAGCTTCCTCTCTTCTTTGTCAGATTTGCTTCAGTTGTGTGTTTGATTTTGTCGTGTGTTTACTTTTGTTGGTTGTTTGTTTCCTTTTCGGTCTCCCTTATTTTTGACTCTCTTACCCAATGTATAGGCACGTGAGATTTGGGATTCTCTACCCTTGAGGTTCGCTCAGAGATAGTCCCCGAGAAAGAGCCAGCTGTTATCCCGTAAAATTGGCAAGGGAAATTTTACAGATAGCCCTACCAAAAAAAATTTCTAGTCCCTCATCAGGGACTCCTTGCGTTCAGAACGTTGCAAAAATCCCTTCCTGAAAAATCTAGTTTTCCGAACTTAACCTTTTTTGGTCTTTTTTGGTTGGGCGTACATAATGTCTATGCAACATCAAGTTTAGGTGCGCCCCTTTAAATCCTTTGGCAGGGGTTTGAAGTGTCAACAGTGTTTTGGTGCGCCTCACTATGTTGTGCCTTTCTTACATGTGCCTTCATGTAAGTAATACTTTTGTTGCGGCGAGTTTTGGTGCGCCATGGTGCATATATTCTTGTGTCAACAGCACTTTCGGTGCGCCAAAGGTGCACATAACTTCGTGTTGGTAGGTGTTTTGATGTGCCAAAGGGTGCATGCTTTCCATTGTCGATAGCACTTTTGGCGCACCACTTGAAAAAGTGGTTGGCACATTTATTACCTCCTCACCTATATATAGGCACATCTGTGTTGTCATTTTCATTAGTTAGAATCACATGATTTTCTCTTCCCTCTGTGCACTGTCACAAGACACCTTACCTTTCGTTTTCGAATCACTTCGTGGACTGTCATCACCAATCCGGCACTATGATAATTCTTCACTTGGAACTCCTTGTGCTATGATTATTTACTAATGCCATGACCTTTAGTTTGGTGGATGTAATCTGAAACAAAACAACAACATAACACAAGAATACCATCGACTATGATAAGACGGAATGATGACAAATCTGAAATATCAAAGTAAATTATAATATTAACATTAAATTGTTACAATCTCACCGTGAGGTACTTCAAGTGTTATTGACTTCACTTTCCTTTCACCAAGACCATGGGAGAAATTTTACAATTACACCTCTTAGTGGCTTCTTCAACACACCTTTAAACCGATGGCTTCCTTTGCACACTTCCTACAATATTTCTTACTACTTCCTTCTATTCTAAATGAGGGGGTGGCCTCTCTATTTATAGAACTTCCAGTGCTTATCCATCTTATCTCTAAGATAGGATAAGAAATCCACTCTGACGAATCATATTCTATACCTTAACTCTTATCTCGTACATGTAAGCTTATCTTTTAAGATAAGATAAACCTTATCATTTTACATGGGTTCCACATTTTTAGACTTTTTACAAATAAAATACACAAAATATTTATGACCTCACTCCTTGTCCTTATTACCAATATAATATTTCTAATTCCTAATCGTGTAGACCCTACTTCTCTAATTACCCAAACTTTGACATTTTAACATTACCGGACCACTTAGGACAAATATTTACTTTTTACAACATTCCTATTGTACTTTGATCATTACCGTACTCCACATTATTGGTGGCACAAGATCTTGCGACGGTGCCGTTATCTTCTATCAGACGCTACTACTAATTATACTTAACAACATCTTATTCCTAATACATACATTAATGAAATAGAAATTACGGAGAAAAATTTTAGTGTCGACATCTTCCCCCTCCCTAGCTTCTACTCCATCCTCGGAGTAGACTATTTTAGTGCTTGGAAAATCTTTAACTTGTCATGGTTGACCCATTTCGTAATGGGAGTGCCATCCAATTCCTCTAGTCAATATCGTACCATTTTCATGCACAACTACTATTTTGTAGGGCCCCATCCATTTTAGAAGAAATTTTCTGTCTTCTTTTTTGTATCTGGAATCATATACTAGAACCAAGTCATTCACATGAAATGGAGACCAATGGATCTTTTGATCAAAGTATTCCTTCTGCTTCATTTTCTTCTTATGGCTTGTATCCTTTGCTATTTCCCTCATTTCCTCTAGCAAATGAAGATGTACCAACCTTTCTTTTACTAAATCACTTTCATCCATCCTTTCATTTTTCATAACTCTCATAGTGGGAATATCAAACTCAATAGGAAGAACTGGATCAATGCCATAGGCCAACTGAAATGGGGAGTATCATGTTGCTGACTTTGATGTTGCCCTATATGCCCACAATGTTGCATGAATCTTTTTATCCCACTTATGTACCTGCAAGGCTGCATCTTTTGCTAGAATTTGACACAACACAAAATTTGTTCGTTCCACCTGTCCATTTGTACTTGGCTTGTATGTTGTTTCCTTCCTGTGCTTAATAGAAAATTTATTGACTAGGGCTTCTACTACCTCATTAATGAAGTGGCTTCCTTGATTTGTTACAATTTCTAATGGACAACCAAATCTGGTGACAATGCGTTCATATATGAACCTTGCCACCTCATCCATGGAAGCTGTCTTCAATAGCCTAGCTTCAACCCACTTGGTTAAATAATCTGTGGCAACTACAATATACTTATTTTGGCATGAGGTAGTTGGAAGTGGACCTAAAATTTCTATTCCCCACTTTTCAAAGGGACCAAGTGGAAGAATAGGGCATAATGGAGCTGATGAAGTCTTACGGTTACCATGTGTTTGACAAATATCACATGTCTTACAATAATTATAACAATCTTTAAAAAGAGTGGGCGAAGTGATAACTCGCATCCAAGATCCTTCTTGTTGTAAGTTGTCCAGAAAGTGCCCTCCACATGTACCATTGTGGAATTCTTCTAGCAGTTCCTTCCTTGATCACGTCCAATTGTCCTCTTGTACCGTCCCATCGTGTCCTATTCGAAATAATACTCCATGCAAAATAGAATATGGATGACTGACTTGAGTAATCTTTCTCTTAGTCTTTGCATTGGCACCATCAGGAAACTTGAATTCATTCGGATAATTCTAAATATCTATGTATTCACTAGGGATTGTGTCAAGGGATAACAATGTTGCATCAGGGAAATCATCATCATCACAAGATGATCCTAAACCATCATAGGCTCGAGAGAGTGCATCTGCATTGACATGCTTCTTTCCTGGCCTATCTATAATATTAAATTCAAATTCTTGTAGCAAAATTATCCATCTTGCTATCCTCCCGATGGGTTAGGCTTATTTACGATATATTTTAGAGCTTGATGATCTCTTACAACTAGAAATTTTTACCCTAGCAAGTAATTTCTAAACTTCTTTACAGCAAAAATGATAGCCAGAGCCTCTTTTTCAGTTACAGTATAATTTACCTCAGCACTTGCTCATTTGTCTGCTCCCAAAGTAAATTGGATGTTCATTCTCATTTTCATCCTTTTGGCTCAAAGTACTTCCTAGTGCTGCATCTGAGGCATCAATGTACACAATGAATGGCTTACTCCAATCTGGATTCTTCAAAATAGGTGAAGATACCAGGGCTTCCTTCAGTTGTCCAAAAGCTTCATGCGCCTTATTTCCTGGTTCATAAGTAACATCCTTCTTCAAGAACTGGGTTAGTGGCTGTGCAATCTTTGAGAAATTCTTGATGAACCTTCTATAGTAACCCACATGGCCTAAAAATGATCTCAACTTACTTCTATTCATAAGAAATGGTAAATCTTTGATTTTTGAAACTTTATCAGGATTAGTACCAATACCATCTCTGGATACAACATGCCCTAACAAAATGCCTTTAGAACATCCAAAGACACACTTTGTAGGGTTTAGTGAGGCTTGTGCTTCATCTAACCTTTGAAATGCTTTGTCTCCATCTGGTGCAGGTGGTCCAACTTGCTCCCATAGATGCAAAAATCATCCAGAAATACTCTGATGAAGCTCCCAATGTAGGGTTCAAACACCCTATTCATCAAACATTGGAATGTTGCTGGAGCATTACACAACCCAAAAGGCATAACTCTATAAGCAAACGTTCCCCAAGGAGTGGTGAACATGGTATTCAGCTGATCTTTCTCTGCTATACGAACTTGGTTGTAGCCGCTATATCCATCAGCAAAACTATAGCACTCTGGCCGCTACTTCGCCCTAAGATCTGATCTGAAAATGGAAGAGGGTAATGATCCTTCTTTGTTGCCTTATTGAGCTTCCTGTAATCAACACAAATGCGTAGCTTCCCATTATTTTTATTGAGATCACAATGGGAGAAACCCATTCTAAATTCTCCATAGCAAATATGAATCCTGCATCAAGCAACTTATCTATTTCTTCTTTTACAATCTTGGAAAAATTAGGATTCATTTTATATGGCATTTTCTTTATGGGCTTAGCACCATCTACCAGCTCAATAGAATGTTCAACCCAACTTACTTGACGGAGTTCCTTGTAATCAAAAGTGAATATGTGTATGTACCTTCCAAAGAGCTAGAGGTAGGATTCCTTCTCGCTCTCCATCATAGCATCACCAATCTTTATTTGTTGGAGACGATCATCAACTTCTTCTTCAGATAATTTTATGGGGTCATGAGTTGGTGTGACTGGAAGGATATCCATGACTAAAACATCAACCTCACTTTCTTCATCTTCAGTATCCACTTCACTGGTACTAGAGTAATCGAGAGGATGTCCAGGTCATCGGTTTCATCACTTGAATCAACAGGTTCTGTCTTATGATGCCGAGGGATCACGTTTATTTTCACCCTCTCTCTACCACGTCCAAGTGTTATGAAGCCTTCATTCCAGTAGTTTCTTGCATGAACTTTAATTAGCCATGGTCTTCCCGAAAAGATTGGGTGCAATGTGCACCATTTTTCATCACTGAAAGTCTACACACATACAACACCCATAATGAGATATTGCCACATTTGAAACTACACTTTATGGTTTAGTTTTTCCTTTATTTAATGACCTTAACATAAGTGTTGAAGTGCGATCAATTTTTAAACCCAACATATTCATTACAGGTCTCGGTCATTACATTAATCGTAGCACCTCCATCAACTAGACATCATGAATTGAAATACCATTACATAATACCTCAACTTGTGGAGCATAGGGATCCGCCTCTGCCTCCCAAAAACAGGGACCTCAACCTCCTTCCTTCTTCGAGCATTGAGTCCACTTCGCAACTCCCGCCTCTTCTCGAAAGACATAGCCAAGAGTTGACCATATGTAATATTTGCGAGCCTTTTGGACAGATCTTCCAAGATGGAGTATGGTCCTTGCCCCCGTGAAATCGAGAAAATCCTGCACACCCAACTTTCTTCTCCTATGTTTCTTACTAGTTTCTCCTTCCATCTTCTTAGGATCATTTCCATCTTGATTATCTTTTTCTTTCTTTCTTTTTGTTATAAACACATCTACTTCATTATTTCTACTCTTATCAAAAGAATTCACAGTGCTTTTCCTTTATCATTATCTCCTTTACCGGATGTAGAAGCTCTATCTAGACAATTATACTTATAATGACCCTTTTATAACAACCATAACATACAACTTCAGAAATATTTATTTTTGGACCTCTATCTCCTCCCGAGAACTAAATTCTTTTCCTTGAAGAAGATTAATAGTTAAGCTGACCCATCTTTTTGAGCGGATCTTCATACTCGGTAGATGTACTACGAGAAATATTTGTGCTCACCGGGATTGGTTGTGGATTCTAGACCAAAGGTGCTTTGGTGTAGGCTCTACTTTACAAACAATTTCTTTGGGCTCCTCTTCCATGCTTTCTTCTTGCCTTCTTGCAATCTCCTTTGCTTGTTCAATGGTAGTTGGGTGGTCATACTTCACTCGTTGTCGATTTACCTTCATCCCAAGAATGAAGTGCTTACATAGGAGATTATCCACGCCATTCATCAACCCATCCGCTAATCCTTCCTTCCGGATCTGGGCATCGAGCTTCCTCCTTAGCTCTAGAACACGAGCATGATAATCCCTTATCTTCTCCTTCTCTCCTTGGGATAGCTTTGTGATCTCGATCGTGAGATCTGCATATTTACTGTTATTCACCAAATTTCTTTAAGAAAACTTTCAATTAATAAATCCCATGAATTTTTCACATTATCACCTAGTGTTTCAAACCACCTAAGTGCTGAACCATCCAAAAAGGTAGGAAAAAATTCAGTCCATTGTTCCCTTCTTATAAGGCCATTACAAATACAAGATCGTTTAAACTCTTGAATGAAAGAAGAAGCATCTTCATTAGATTGAGCTGAAAAAATAGGAATCTTTCCCATTTTCAAAAGTAACCACTAGTGAAATACCAACCCACAAGTACAATCAACAAGACTTATGTGCACAAATAATTGGAATCACTACACTAGAAAGTGACTTTACACCTTTCTACAGTAAAATAGAAATGACCACGGTAACTATGGTAAAACTTGACTTATTGCGGTAAAAACTGACTTTATTGTGGTAAACACTATTCACAGTAAAAAGTGAAGTTACTGTAGTAAATACTATTCACGGTAAAAAGTGACTTTACTGTGATAAATACTATTCATAGCAAAATGACTTTATCATAGTAACTACTATTCATGGTAAAAATGACTTTACCATGGTAACTACTATGCACACGGTAAAAATAAGGTTACCCTCCATTGATTTTTGACTAAGTGGGAATATCTCTCCGAAAATCCACCAACGAGGAATGGTCCTAAAATGGAACCAAAATGTCATCACCAATCCGGCACTATGATAATTCTTCACGGAACTCTCGTCTATGATTATTTACTATTACACATGACCTTTAGTTTGGTGGATGTAATCTGGAAACAAAACAACATAACACAAGAATACCATCGACTATGATAAGACGGAATGATGACAAATCTAAAATATCAAAGTAAATTATAATATTAACATGAAACTGTTACAATCTCACCCATGAGGTACTTCAAGTGTTATTGACTTCACTTGCCTTTCACCAAGACCATGGGAGAAACTTTACAATTACACCTCTTAATGGATTCTTCAACACACCTTTAAACCGATGGCTTCCTTTGCACACTTCCTACAATATTTCTTACTACTTCCTTCTATGCTAAATGAGGGGGTGGCCTCTCTATTTATAGAACTTCCAGTGCTTATCCATCTTATGTCTAAGATAGGATAACAAATCCACTCTGACGAATCATATTCCATACCTTAACTCTTATCTCGTATATGTAAGCTTATCTTTTAAGATAAGATAAACCTTATCATTTTACATGGGTTCCACATTTTTAGACTTTTTACAAATAAAATACACAAAATATTTATGACCTCACTCCTTGTCCTTATTACCAATATTATATTTCTAATTCCTAATAATGTAGACCCTACTTCTCTAATTACCCAAAATTTGACATTTTAACATTACCGGACCACTTACAACAAATATTTACTTTTTACAACATTCCTATTGTACTTTGACTGTTACCGTACTCCACATTATTGGTGGCACCGTATTGATGGTGCCGTTATCTTCTATCAGATGCTACTACTAATTATACTTAACAACATCCTATTCCTAATACATACATTAATGAAATAGAAATTACGGAGGAAAATTTTAGTGTCGATAGACCCGGTTTCACACTTCTCCATTATATAATCCAGGTAGGAGGTCCTCATTTCTTTGTGTTTTTATGTTTGGTTTTGGATGCTTGTTGGTATGAATTGGGTTAAATAAGGCATGAAACCATGAACTTCCCCCTCCTTGTTGTTTTTCTCTATTCTTCCCCATGCATTTGCCCCTCTTTCCAGATCTGTGGTAAAGGGGACTCTCCCTAAAAGATTGCTTGAAACTCTTTGATTAAGCTTCTTCATCACCCAAAGACATCCTGTGAAAGAAGTTTAAATGCATGTAACCCCTCACAAGAAAGAATCAAGGATTAAAAATAAGACACTGTCATTTCCTCTTTTGGCGCATCTACCACCCTGCCGCAACATGATAAACGATTCGCCCGATGATGCACATACCATGCTGTTACATAAAGAACAACAGTTGTGCCCTCAAGGCACACTTCCCTTACTTGTTACAATTTCTTTTCTTGCGCCCATTGGCGCACAAACTCATATGTTGTATTATTAAAACTCGCGCCATTGGCGCACCCTGCATCCATGTAACAACCACTTTATATGCGCCAAGTACAAAACTATTAAAAAGGCACAGGCGCACCCATTATTACAACAACATCATGTTATGCAGACCTTCCATGCGCCGCACCAAGTTCCCCTATGGCACATGAAAAAATGATGTTACACGCATTAAACCTGCGCCCTTTGGCGCATCACATGCACCGTGTAACATGAAGAATATCGATGACCTTTATATAATGCATACATTTGCACGTGCACACTTCTACTTACAACAAAAAAATGCAACTGCAATATCTCATGCGCCATGCATCCTTTGGTGCTGATATATCCCTTACAACAATGACCTTTTAAGTATGCCATACTATTTAGCCCTATAACCTACAATATCTTTGTGCCTGCTACCCAGAGGCCTTAAAATCACTAACTCTTTCTTTTGTTGATGCTTTAATGGAAGATCAAACAGCTAATATGACTTTCTTGCGTTGGGTTTCACTCCTTCTTGCAGATCAGCAACTGAGCTCAGAGTTACATATGTCAACATCAAGCAAGAAACCGACCAAGTCTAAGGGAAAAGCCAAACTCACGGAAGAAGAGATGAAGTACAAATATCAGAGGGTCAAGATGCATGAGTCCCAAGCAGAATGCGACCTAGATATAAGGGATTACGAGCTCGGACACATTGACATGGAGGATTTCGGGCCGAACCGAAAGGTTACAAGAAGTCCTGGATGGACAAATGATGGGCGCATGTGCCTTTGCATTTTGTTGGGTGGATCCCGATCGGTGCAAGTAAATAATGAATTTATAATGGTGGTGGCCCACTTACTACAATAAAGACACCAGGTGTGTCATAAATGAGAAGGGCGAGGTCATAATCAACCTCACTACCCGACACTTTGAAATAATGCTCGGCATTCCTCACCACCGGCACTTTGTGGCCGTAAGCCAAGAAGATTGCATAAAGGCTTGGGAAGACAATGAGGATCGGTGTATGCGGTTGATGAGCGAAGTATACCTAAAGAACAAAAAGGTGGTGACCCGATGGCCACAAGTCATTCATCGTAGTGAATTTTTAGAGGAACTCAGTGATACAATCATGTTCCTGAGTAGAGTATTTGGGCTTCCTGATGCCCATTACTTTCACAAGTGGATGCTGCGATACTTAGAAATGATGAAAAAAAATGTGCCCGATCAATGCTTTGAGTGGGCGAAGATCATAAGCAGCACAATATCTGAACAGCTACAACAACTTACCACAACGGGGAGGTTCTATATGAACTCCTATGTAGTCTATGTTGTAGCTTCAAAAAGAGACTATCTAGCTCTAATGCGGTGCGGGGTTTGGCCCCAGGTTAAAATATACGAATACTATCCAGAGCTGAAGCTGGAGAACAGTATTCCACAATTTACAAAGATCAACGACGCCTTCTTCTATGACGTCATCTGCCTTTTGAGGCCAAACATGACTCACGGTCGTATGACCAAGAGCATTGTGACAGTGACAGAAAAGTGGGGAGCCTTGTTCACGCAATTCCCTACCTTCACCTACCTAAGGGCAGCCAACTTCTTGGGAAAACCAACTAAGTTGCCAAGGTATGTTGGTCCCAAGCTAATCCTGTTGGAGCTATCGAGACAGCTTATCACCTACCATGAAAAGTGTTTAAAGAGAAAGAAGGGTGGAACTCCTTTCCCCCTCACAGTGGGCAGGTATACTTGTCTCTCTCACCACAAGGTGAAGGATATGTTTGCAAAATGGAGCTACTAAATCTAAAACATAACTTCCCAGCAAGGCCCAATTTTAACCTAAGGAATTGTCTCCCCAGGGCCAAGCTTGATCCGATCCACATCCCTCAAATCGAAGACATTTATATCGACATATATCATGAGGTCGAGCTCAGGAGGAAGGATCATTCCCACTTAGCCTTGGCTGAAATCATCTAGTACAGTGTGGCCATCATCCCAAAAGGCTATCAAACTACTGAGAAAGAAGTTGATCAAGTGTATCTTGACACAGTGGAGATGACTGGCCGTTTGCTGTGATTGATAAGACCAAAGCACCTCAGACCATAGAAGAAAGGGTTAAAGAAACTTTGTGAAGAACAGAGCATTGGTGCATAATGAATGGTCTCATCTACCTCGGAGTTGATTTCACCACATCTCCGTTAGGCAACGCACCTCCTGGGGAAAAATAGCTACCAAAGGGCAAGGGTAAAGGAAAAGAGGGTGAATCCGGCTCCACCCAAGAGGAAGCGTCTGACGAAATCCCTCCTTCCGCTTCAAAAGAACGGGTTGTAATCTATAAAAGCTCGGGAGAAGAAGCAACGAAAGATGTTCGATAGGAATTTCCACTCAGGATGTGGCCACAAATGTAACTATTGAGGTCCCTTCTATCCCTTCTCCCTCTCCTCCTTCCCCTCCTCAAGTGACCCAAGTGACCATTCCTTTGGTCGTGTCCTCTCCCCATCTTCTACTGTTCCCCCTTCTTCCTCATCCATCTTCTCTTCTCTCGTGGAGCTGTCCCCCTCCATTTCTTCCCTCATCTCTGAGCTCCCTTCCATTCCTATGTCTTCCTCCCCTGCAGTATCTCTTCCTCCCACGAGCACTTCCTCGGCTTCCCTCTCAATGCCGCCTCCAAGTGTCTCCACGTTTTCCCTTCTACTACTGCAGCTGCTCCCTTTTCCATTTCTGGTCCTTCTCCCATAAGTCCAGCCTGGATATCCTAGCACCTGAGTCAACAGAAGAGGAAAGTTCCCATCACACCAATGGACTTCTACGTGATACCATCAAAAGGGGCCAAGAAGCAAAAGCCCATAACCCATTTCTCTCGAGTGCATCGGGGAGAGAGTGATGGGATTGCATACCCCAATCCTTTAAAGGATAAGAAGGATCTGTCTTTGACAGTTACACGCTGACTCAAGTCACAATGGGGACATCTTGAAAGCCTCAGGAGAGGCCCTATCTGCAGATTGATGCCCTTTGGAAAAAGCTCCAGAAGCAAAGGAAGAGAAAAGGCTATTAAAGGAGCAAAATAAACATCTTCTCCACGCCTTGCAGAAAATGGGTAGTGTGCCTCCAATAACTACCACCAAAACTCCTAAGCCTCTGAGCCAGGATAAGATTAATGAGTATGCTAAAATCGGCAAGCGGGCATGGCGGTTTCCGCCTAGAGGATCCAAATCCTCAAGGAAAACAAGGGAGTAATCACTAAGTTCACCGAGTTATATCAAAATATCAATCGGACGAACAGAGAACTCCAGGATGATAGCAGGACCCATCTCTGAAGAGTTGGATCATGCCAGGATGCAACATGAGACCTTTCAAAAAATGCTTGACTATTCAGTCGAAGATCTAGTCAAGTTCGGCATCTTTGGTCACCCCAGAGCCCTCAATAAAATCCTTTCTACTTTGGATTATCGGGTGGATCAGCTAGAGTTCGTCCTAGAGAAGATCGACAAAGAAAAAGAGGAAGCCCTAGATGCAAGGCATCAAATGGAACAGATTGTCCTAAGGATGTCTCCAGGCTTGCTCACCTCTTCTTTCGCCTTAAGAAAGGTTGAGGAAACTATTCAAATCTTCAAGGAGATCGTTTCACAGGGACTGGGGCCAGAGGTCACATTCGACGCCAAATCCATCAACAACTTGTTGGCATGTCGTGACTTCATCGGGTACCTGATAGAGGCAGAGAATGATTATTCAAAACTCCCAGAAAAGCTCACAGACGAGCGGGAGACTTGCGAAGCTATCAGCGATCGACACAAGGATCCTTCCGAGGATCAACTCCAACCCATGATCAGTAAGTTCATGGAGTACCATGCCCAGTTCCACATCTCGTCGCCCGAGCAGCAAAAGCAAGATACCCCCTTCCAGCCGCGGGATGACGACGAATAGTTTCTTTCTTCCCAACTTTCTCCTTGTAAAATATTTAAATTGTGTTGACACAAACGATGACATCATCCATATTGCACCATGGGATGATGTCATCCACCAAGTTGTCAAAAGTCAACACATGGCTTTGTAATCTATTGTAAGATATTTTTGTAATTAAGTGGTTGGTTTGCTTTTGTCTTCTTTTCTTCTCTCCTTCTATATATACTTGAATACTTGTTGTATTCGGGGTGGATATCTTTTAGATGAAAAATAGAAGTGAGAAGAAAAGGCTTTGTACTTTTTGTAACAGAAGAAGATATTAATGCAAATATTAAGACTTTGTGTTGAATATGTGTGTTATGGGCATCTGATCTTTCTTATGTCAGATCTATGCATTTATTCTGTTGAATCTATCTCTACTTTTTGTCATTTATTCATCAGTATTGCTTTATTCGTTTATGCAAGTAGGTTTGGCTCTGTTTACTACCAATCCCAAAACATAAACCCTCTGACCTTTCTGCTTTGGAATTCATTTCTTTTCTCCCTTCGGACCTGATCTTTCTTCATCCTCTCTTTCATTCCTTTCTTTTTGCAGTTGGAAACACCCCTACTGGGATGAGATCCCAAACCCCCGAAGGTAGAATATTGTGAGACTTGCATAGATTCTTGCTGGTAGAATAGCAATAAACCAGTTTCACTTTGCTGACTCAAAGAGGGGCTATGCCCTACACACTGTTGGCTCATCTATCCATAAATCTACCCAAGCGATAGATTTTCAAACCAACAATCTTCCAATAGATCTCCATCCCTACCTCTTACCCTGCTCCCCTTATCCACTCGGCCACCAAACTCCTTCCCACATCCCATCTCCTTTTCCTAACATCTCCGTCCTCCTACGCACCCCATCAACACACTCCCCATCTCCACCGACCTCCCTCTCCTTTCCTTCCTCCACACCCGAGCTCCATCCTCACCTGCCACCACACTCCTCTTCCCACATCCCTTATCCCCATCTTCACCGACCTCCCTCACCTCTCTGCTCCCCTTAGCTTATCTCCATTCCACCTTATTCCCATTACTCCCTACCTCCTGCCTCTACTCCATATCTCCCTTCCCTTATCTTCCATTGTCCATCCTGACTAATATTTTACAAATCAGTTTCAAATCCATGCAAGATTTGCATTTTGAAGCAATTAATCGACAATTCTTTAGATCATGTTTGTAAACGGTGCATAATGACTTCTCTATTTATAGTTATTGGCTTACAATTTGTTAGAACATGTCTATAAAGAATGCTTTGATAAGTAGTATTGCGAATAGAAGTAACTTCATAGTCTCCTTATAATACTTGGCTTGCCATTTCTCATAAAATACTTTACCATTTCTAGTAACTTGGCCATCATAAAAAAAAGGTGAAAAGAAATGTTTACTGAGGTTATTCACTTCATTTAAATTATTTGATAGTATATTGGTTCGCTTGCCATCTTTATATTTTAATTTAATATCATTTTTATTTGTCATCATTTGAAAATCATTTCATGAATTATTTCCAACTACCATATTTTATTACTTAAATAGACTAATTTCAGCCTCGTGTCTTATAGTTGTTTTCCTTTTTGTAGGATAACGTCTACAACATTGCGATCACAAAATAACGTTGTCAAAGACCAATATCGAAACCAAACACATTGTGAAAAACATTTTTTATTTATCTCACCAAAGAATCATAAATGGTGACATTTTAGGATACTCGGGTGATCTAGATCACTGAGTGGCACTTTCAAAACTTGTCGCTTGATTCTTCGAAACACACTCTTTGCTTAGCCTAACTTGATTTCAAATAAAAAGGAAAAAGTGATATACAGGTATTCTTAAGTTTTCCCTATTTTCTCTTTTCTACATTGTACTCTCCCATTCCTAAGTGATTATCAGTATTGAATTTCATATTTCACTTATGGAGTAAAACGAACCTGTGCATTATGCTTGCTCATATAGTGTAACTAGAGGTTTAAGTATTTGCATCACACCTATCATCACACACTGCCTAAAATTTCACAAATTAATCAACACATTGAGACATTCCTTGCACCTGGTTCCTTGATTGGGATTTGATCACCCAACAAAACCATTTCAGACACTTCCCAACCATAAATTACCTGAAACCAAACATAGTTTACCTTCTTCTAGGTCCTCTTTCAGCCATTTTATTTTACACACGTTCTTGATTAAAAAAAAAAAAAAAGTGTTTTTCTGGCTTGTTTGTTAATATAACAACAATTTCCTTTTTATGCCCGTAATCACTCGATCCACTGCTAAAAAGATGGAACACAACCATACCAAACATAGTGCCTCATCCCAATCAATCACTACATCAACAAATTCATCATCTATATTTCTTCCTATCTCACTCACATGCACCCTTTCTCTCACTAATATTCCTCATTCATTCTTCCCTCTTGGGCACCCAAAATTAAGAAAAATTCTTGATGCCAACCACATGTTGCCCTTTAAGAATATCTATTAAGAAGATACATACACCTCCTTTGGATGGCCCACCACTTTAGCGGTCTATCATTATAATACTAGTTAAGAAATTCCTCAATCTATGGCCTTACATGATTTTGCATCATCCTCCACCAACCCATCAACAAACCAGACCACCCGGTAGGCATGCCTATTCTGCCCAATCTTCCTCACATGAACACGACTATCGTGACAAATCATCCCTACCACTACAACAGCTTCGATAGTCACTGGTACCTCCATTCAAGCATCCCATGTGTCAAATCCCTTATCCAAACAACAAATTCCTTCTATGTCACAAGTCTATACCCTTACTTCTCAACTTCCTCCAACCATACCTTTGCAACATAGTGTCATTTCAAGTCTATCAACCCGCATATACTCACATCCCCACTCAACAGTTACTTCCACAACCTCCACAATCTCAATAATCACACCATGCCCCTGTTTCTCACCAACACACATTCTAACAACAACCACCTCAAATATCACACATATCTTACAATCACCCATATAAAATTCCTCGATACCCACACATACATAAGTCAAACCACCACCTTTCACTGCTCAACAAAAACTTCCTAATGACCCCATGCAAATCTTGATAGGTTGGTTAACCAACCTAGAGGCTGCTATGTTAGGGTCCAAAGTCACTTTGTCTTATGAACAGATATGTAATGAACCCATCCATCCATCTGTACCCATGAAACCATATCCTCCACATTGGGAATTGCCAAAGTTTTCCAAGTTTAACAACAAGGAGGACCCTCAACAACATCTCAGAGCATTTAAGCATACATGTTATCTCATTGCGCATGACCAATACTTGATGCTTCGTACTTTCCCCATGTCTTTGGCTGGTCCCACCTTAGAGTGGTATAATAATATTCCCCAGTACTCCATATTTTCTTTTTCCCAGCTTGCACAATTATTTCTTGAGCATTTCTCCATTAATATCATGCGTAAAATAACCATTAATGACCTGTATACTATTCACCAATTCGAAGATGAATCCATCACGGATTTTGTCACATGATGGCGCAATATGATAAACCAATTATCTTTTCCACTACCTCAAACCGACCTCATTGAGCTCTTCACACGTTCTTGCACCAAGCATATTTCCTCTACCTTGCAAATCCAATCATTTCACACTTTTGAAGAGGCTTTTACCATGGCCCGCAAGCTTGAGACATGTGCCTTAGAATAGGGGCATTTAAAATTAAAGACCAATAAGCCAAAAACCAAATTTTTCAGACCATCTATATCAAATGATAAATTGAAGACAACCGCCAACTTCGTCGTTGTTAGATCATCTCCTACCATGACATCTATAGTGGCTCAATAATGATTCACATGACCAATGCCCAATTACACTCCCTTAGGAGAATCATACAGTGTCATCTTTGACAATTTGATAACAACACACTTTATCACACTACCACCTATCCATCCTGTTAACGAATCTAGGCCACGAACTGTGTGGTATCGAGAGGATCACTATTACAAGTATCATCAAGTCCGAGGACACGACATAGAAAAATGTCAAACATTCAAGGATTCTATCCAAAGGCTCATCGATTAGGGAGAACTTCAAGTCGATAACCCGAATGCCTCATCGAATCAACCTTTAGATATTTTTAAACAACAATTTCAAAATAATACACCCACATCCATAAGCGATTTGCTCCTACTTCTATATCAAACCCCTAGTACCCATAGAATAAACACTATCCATGTTGGTGATAACAGTCTAGTTTCCCCCACAAGTTTACCTTCTTCATCAACCATTACATCAGTCCCGTCAACATTCATCTCCGCATCAACATCGATTACATCAGTGCCCATGTAAGTACCCTTTCCTATACTCACATCTTTCTCAACACCTACCACCCTCTCTTCCGATGTAAATATCACTTTTGTATCATTACCCCTTACATCTACTCAATTAAACCCAATCAACTTGTCAGAAATTATCCCACCTCTACCTATTATCTCATCCTTAGCTTCTCTTACAATCCCTCTTTCTGCACTTCTACCAACACCTACAACATCTTCTATTTTACAATCACCTATCTCATCTCCCTCTTCCATAGCCATGTCATTACTCAATGATTTTTGGCAAACATTCCAACATTCCTTAATTTCAAATTATCGTCCCATTTCTTCTATACCATTAGACACTCACACATCGGTGCAGTCCCCACAAATATCCACTTCAATATCTTCGGTTCCTCCTGTAGAGATTCTGGTCATTCCCTCTAACAATCCACATTCATATACAAGACCTAGACCCCATTTCCCAAGTGTTCTCTTTCACATCCTCGTCCAAAAGTAGACCTCACTATTCCCGATATAAGTTCCTCGGAAACCACATCATCTCCTTCTATTTTAGGACCACACCCCTCATCTTCCTCTTCCATTTTAGGAACCTTCCCTTCACCAACAACACATACTACCACTAGAACAATGCAACCACCCTTTTCCAACCAATATCTTAAAGAAAATTCAAAGGATACTTGTGTCTTCCACTACTATCCCACATCAAGCACATTCATCTTCCTTTTCCAAATCCAAAACAACATCTAAAGCCATCATTACATCACCACCTTCCCATGCATCCTTCCAAAGTTCTCCATCAATAACACCAGGTTATTATACCACTATGTTTCACCAACTACTCCAAGCCTCAACCATCAGTTTATCGCCAACTAAATTTTTCGATCCAAACGTGCCAAGACCTTCCTAGTTTAATTCCAATCTTGTTTGCGCATTTCACCATGCCCCTGGACATGACACTGAACATTACAAAGCTCTCCAATCCATCGTGCATCATTTTGTCAATAAAAATATTAACGATAAAAGACCAATTCTACCATCTCCTCCATCAACTTCCACATCCTAACATGCATCTATTCAACCATATCGACCACCCTTTTCATTAAGAAATCTTGTCAATACTCCACTACCAAATAGAGATATAACCACCAATGCCACCAACATATTATCAAAAGAGGATGATCCTAAGGATCGTCCTCCTCTTGTAATCAACGTTGTTTGGATAACCACCCGTTCAAAGCCATATAACTCTGACTCCGCCTCACCGTCCACCCCTAAGAATTATGTCGCTATCCCTCCTCCTAAGGAGCTCACTACCTCCACACCTCCATCATGGCCAAAGGTTGTCATCATTGCTCCTACCAATCATCCCGCAATAATGCCTTCATCTTCTTCTAAAGCCAAGGTATCTGTTCTGGCTGCCCCAAATCCTTCCTCCATTGAACATACCATTATTAAACAACTTCACCAGGCCCTGTCAAAATTTCACTCTACGAGCTCATTCAAATCTCTCCACATCATAAACAAGCTCTTATGGAGGTCTTGCAACAGATCCCAGTATCCTCCGATGAGCCCCAGCCTTTCGCGGCTTTAGCTCATGCCTTCGCAACATCTGCTACCGTATCATTTGAAAGTTCAGAAATCCCTAGGATACCACAAGAAGAACATGATCTACCATTATTCATCACAGTCTATATCGATGACACATGCATCCGTCAAACTATGATTGACAATGGTGCCAATATTAATATCATTTCTTCTCATACCTTCAATCAGCTTAAATTGTCCAATACCATTGTTGCCAAATCTCCTAATATTCTTCGAGGCTTTCTTGATGTTTTCACTATCCCATTAGGAATGGTTTTTATTCCTATCTGTGTTGGCCATAAACTCCTCCACGAACTTTTCCATATCATTGAAGGAGAATTCCAATATAATCTTTTACTAGGACATCCTTGGATTCATGCTATGCATTGTGTTCCATCTACTCTTCATCGTTGTATCAAATATGAACATGAAGGGAATAATTATGCTCTTCCAGCTGAGATCCCCCCTTCCAAGACATGTCACATGATCTATAGACCTAAAGATTTCCTTGTTCCTAAAACCAATATTTCTCCTGATGAATCCACCAGTTCTTATGTGCTTCCATCTACCCTGCCTCATATAGATTCTTCTGATCGTATAGCACAAAATCTTGCTTTAGGGGAATATCAACTCCTCACTCTCAATACCCTTCCTTCTCCTAATCACCTCAGCTGCCCTGATAAAGCCCCTATATACCAATCGATTGTTGGGAGATTTTCTTGTTTGGCCCTTCTTCCCTCAAAACCAATTTAGTATATGGTTACCTTGATCAACCTTCTTCTCACACTGAAAATTGTTTTCATGCCAAAAAATATACTGGAGATTTTGGATTTCTTAGTAAACCATATTTTGCTAACACATACCTCTATCGTTGTGCATGGAAGGTGTTTTCTTTAGGATTATATGAATAGGGCCCTCACGGGAATATATTTTCTCGAGCCCATGAATCATGTCAAAAATTTGGTTTGGGATATGATGATCCTACTATACACCCTCCCGACACATCTACATCTTCTCCCATTCATATTGATTCATCCATTTCTTCTCCATCCAAATATACTACCAATTTAGAACATATTTCTTCTCCTTCCAACTATCCTACAGATTCAAATAATATCTCATCTCCTTCCAACTATCCTTCCAGCTCAGATAATGATTTTTCTCCATCCAATTATCTCACAGATCCAGATCAAGATGATACGGTTCCTATTCCCCCTAATTTTTTTATTTCGACCATCTTTCTTGGACCGGTGACTTATCAAGCCAAAAATGAAACCCGATATTTTCCCCTTAAATATCCAAAAATGGTAGAGGAAGATTCCCCTATCATTGACATTCTTCAATGCGATGATGACACTTCCATTCTCTCTTACATGGGAGCCGAAGGTTCTCAAGATCAAAAACTCATCCGCCAGAAAAATCCAATCTCTTGAATGAATCCACTATTGAAATTACTATTGGAGCACCACATCCTTAAAATAGGTCAATCTTTGACACCTCAAGAGCTCAAAGCCTTCACTTCATTTTTGTCCAAACATAGCCAAGAATTTGCATGGTCATATTTGGACATGCCAGGTCTCGACCCCTCCATCGTTGTCCACAACATCATTGTTATCCCCAATGCCAAACCAGTTAGATAGAAGCTTCATCGAATGCATCCTTGAGTTTCTCTTCTTGTGAAAGAAGAATTGCAACGTCTCCTATCTACCAATTTCATTATCCCCATTGATTATCCCCAATGGGTTTCTAACATTGTACCCATCACAAAAGCATCTGGAAAGCTTCATATATGCACCGATTTTGAGATCTTAACCTCATATGTCCTAAAGATGATTTCCCTCTTCCAAGTATTGACCAACTTGTAGATCTTACAACAGGGCATGAGATGCTCTCTTTAATGGATGGTTTTTCTAGTTATAATCAGATTCTGATTGCACCTGAAGATCAACACAAGACATATTTTATCACCCCATGGGGTACCTTTTGTTATTGTGTCATGCCCTTTGGTTTAAAAATGTTGGGGCTACATATAAATGAGACATGACATATATCTTTCATGACCTCTTACATCAAACCGTAGAGGACTATGTTGATGACCTCTTAGCAAAATCTAAACATAGATGTGACCATCTTTCGGTTCTTGAGATACTTTTTGAGCGTCTCATTTGTTTCTCCCTTTGCCTCAATCTGAGAAGTGTTTTTGGAGTTCTTACTAGAAAACTCCTTGGCTTCATTATCTCTATCAGAGGCATTGAGGTTGACCCCAAAAAAATCAAATAAATTATCGAAATGCCTCCTGCTTCCAATCTCAAGCAACTTCACAGTCTTTAAGGACGACTCCAATCTGTTCGTCATTTCATATAAAAAAAATTTGATCGTTGTCAGCCCTTTCATCACCTTCTTCAAAAATAGATAACCTTTGATTGGGATAAAAACTGTCAAAAGGATTTTGAAGACTGGGTAAGTGCAGCAAGTTGGGGGACAATTAAGTGGACATCAAATCCTGAATTTTACATCAAAAACAACAAAACATCAAATTTAGTCTTCCACGGACTTGAACCATGCTGAAAATTCAAAAATATGTCATAAAAATGGTACCATCACATAGGGAGACTATTAGCTTTGTAGAAATCTTGATTTTAAAGTGAAACGAATAGGATAAATATCATTTTATAATTTTTTACTAATAGTAGGTCTTTAAGACACTTTTTCCCATGAATGTTTATGTCTATGTTTAAGACTGCAAATTTTGTTTCACTTGTCAAAATGTGATAAAAATTATACCATCTCAACCATGGTGAAATTATATACATGTTTAAAAGAAAATTATTTGATTTCAACATTTTTGATGAAGTTATGGTGGGAAAACAGAAAGTGCTCTATTTTACTCAGTATGTTTTCGGACCACTTTCGCAAAAAAGTCATAAAAAATAAAATATTGCTCAAAAAATACAAAATAAAATCTATCCCAAGATAGATAGTAGCATCTAACTTCTCACGAAAGGAAATATATATATATATATATCAATTTTTGGTCATCTAAATAACGGGAAAACAGATTACAATCTTATAGGCGTTTTTTAAAAAAATACCAATTCATTGAATTTTGAGTGCTTAATATAGCTAAACTTGTCTAATTTTAGAAAAAATTAGTAGTTTAGAAACTAGATTCCATTTGCTTTATGATTCACATTAATATATTTTTTTCTAATTTTAAGTGTATGCATTGCTAATAATCCCTACAAGTTGATATTATGTTTTTATTTGTAATATGATGTCCCCTATGACCCCTTTTTGTCCCCCAACTCGGTGCACTTACCCGACCTTAAGAGATATTTGTTATCTCCAGCGGTACTCACACCACCATGTGAAGGAGAACCATTTTTTTTATATGTTTCTGTAACTGATCATGCTCTAGGAGCTATGTTAGCACACCATGATAATCAGGGATGAGAACAGGTCATTTATTATATCAGTCGTACTCTCCATGATTGTGAAACATGATACTCTGAAGCGAAGAAATTGTGTTGCGCTATTTTCTTCGTTGCATCAAAACTTTGACACTACCTTATTAATCATAAAACCTATATTTTTACTAACTTTCAACCCCTCAAAGTGATTCATTCTAATCCATATCACAATGATTGCATCACTCGATGGCTCCTTCTCATGGCCAGTTGGACTGAATTCATTCCTCAAAAGGTAATTAAGGGTCAAGCTATTGTGGATCAATTAGTCGCTTTCCCCTCTTTCCAATACACGGACTCCTAATAATTTCCCAGATGAATCAATCAATCAATTTTATCATGATCTCCTTAAAATGATTCTTTTCTTCGATGGTTCTAAATGCCAGCAAGGTGGAGGGGCAAGAGTTTTTCTCATTCCTCCCGGGGATTCCCCAATCCCCTTATCTTTCAAATTATATTTTGAATGTACAAACAATATGGCAGAATACGAAGCCCTTATACTAGGACTAGAAACTGCTATATTTCTAAGCGTTCGTATCCTTAACATTTTTGGTGATTTTGAACTAATAATAAAGTAGGTCACTAGTGAGTATTAGTGTAAAAATGATATTTTACAAAAATATCATGATATTTCTCATCATCTTCTTAAATCCTTCAATTCTTACACTATTCAATATGTCCCACATTCGACCAATCATTTTTCTAATACAATGGCATCCCTTACGGCCCTTATCCCATGGACAACGCAAGAATCCAAGCTTTTGTTATTATACATCATCGTAAACAACCATTTTATGACATATCCTGATTCATCTCGATCGAATCTACTTTGTTAGACCTCTGGTATTCACAAATTTTTGATTATTTATCCAAATGCATTACTCCCCTTGGTCTTTCTAAAAATGTTAAGAGATATTTTATCCAATGTGCTACTCGTTATGCAATCCTTGTTGGTATTCTTTAGAAACATGGGTTTGATGGTATCCTTCTCTCGATGCATCCAATCCCATGAAGCCTCTATAGCTATCCAAGAAGTTCGCAATGGTATTTGTTGTGGGCATTTCAGTGGATTATTTGTTGCCAAATGTATTATTTTTATTGGCTATTATTGACCTTCTCTAAAACTTGATTTTTGTGAATATGTCAAGAAATGTCTAAGATGTCAACAACACTCTAACCTTATCTATATTCCTAGCCAGGCTTTATAGCCTACCCAAGATTTATGGCCCTTTTCACAGTGGGGCCTTGATCTTATTGGTCTAATAAATCCTCATTCATCACAACAACATCATTCTATCATCACTGCTACTAATTATTTCACTAAATGGGTGGAGGAAATCCCACTCACCTCTACTAAATCTGGCCCAATCATTAATTTTATATATCAACATATCATTTTCCGCTTTGGCGTTCCTCATAAACTTATTATGGACAATGGAAAATCCTTTAAAAACAAAGATCTTAAAAATATTAGTGATACATTTAAGATCCAACTTATATTTTCTTCCCCATATTATCCTCAAGCTAATGGTCAAGCTCAGGCTACTAATAAAACTCTTCAAAATATCTTGGCTAAAACTATTGATCAATCGGACAAAATTGGAATCTTCAACTTCCCTTTTCCCTATGGGCCTATCGCACTAGCATTTGCACTTCCATAGGAGCTACTCCATTTTCTCTAGTATACGGCTCTGAGGCCATTCTTCCCCTTGAATTTTAAATTCCATCTTTATGTGTGTCTCTTCGCAACTTCATTTATAATGAATATTATCGTCAGGAATGGCTAATGTAACTTGATTTATTAGATGAGCGTCGTCTTCTCGCTCTTGAGCACCATCGTGTCTATCAAGATTATATCCAATGTGATAATAATAAACACATCAAAGAGAACAATTTTAAAATAGGTGACCTGGTTCTAAAAGAAAATCAAAATGTCACTACCTTAGAAAGAAGTCAACAGGGAAAATTTGCTCCTAACTAGATCAGACCATATATTATCACACATAAGTATGGGTCTGAGGGCTTATCGTTTAGCCTCCCCTGATGGTAAACCAGATATTGAACCTCTTAATGCATTGCACTTATGGCCATTCTATTGTTAGTACATACACTTATGAGTATAGTCTTATCTTTAGACCGTTCCTCCATCAGTATCCCCTTCCATCTATCATCGTAATGATTTTGAATCATGTGGTCTACCGTCACTACTCTTCATGACCTTAAATATGAGTACCATGGCTCTACTCATAGCATATTCACTATGGATAAGTTCTCCCATTTTGTGAGAACCCCATGATCATTACATCCATCACCATCTCATTTTCCTATTGTACTCATGTAGAGGGTCTAGGGTGTCTCTTGTACATTCATTCACCCCTCTGGTGGTCTGCCTTGCTAGCCCCAACTCTTCCCTATGATAAGATACAATTTGTCTATTCAAAAGCAAGATCAAGGTTATCAAAACAGGCTGATCCATCAAAGGATAGCTATGCATTAAAAAATGCAAATCAAATTCAAAAGTAAATCAAGCAAAATAGATCGATCCCTTGAAGTATGGCTATCATATTATTCTTTTTATCGTGTTATAGACCGATCCCTCGAAGGACGGCTATCATCCTCACCATTTTTGTTGTATATATAGTAGACCATACCCTTGAAGGATGGCTACCCTATTGTTATGGCATCCAGAAAGCTTCCCGCATTGATCAGCTTTCTTCTATTATTGTTCTTTCCCTTTCCTAGAGCTGGGGCATAGATTTAAGGAACACTACCTTTGGAGGACCTTCTTCCCGCATACAGGTTACATCTTGAATCCCTCGTCATGTCGACATTAAGATTATGAGAATATTTCATCCATATCTTCTTCTTGGTCTTATGATATAGTCAAATCTCATTAGTTATGTACTAATACCTACTATCAGCTGCAAGTGCAATGCTTTGAGTAGTATCTTTCTTGTTTACTTCTTATCGGTTAAAAGCATAACTTTCTTACTTGACCCTTGCTATGGTTATGCGACATTCATTTCATCAAATTCATCTTTCATCACAATTATCTCCTTAGAAATAAAATTTCATGTCATAAAATCTGTATCGATATGTTTACTCTTAAAGATGTCCCCTATCAACATCATCCATAAATCCATGAAATCAATTATTATCTTCAAACAATATTTTTAATGCATTATTCGGTTTGGGAATTCTACTTGACCTCCATTGCAGTTTGTGAATTCTACTTGAGGATAACTCTCAGGTAGCATTCATTATCTGGCAGATCCTCATCCCCCACCATTGTTCATTATCCTCTTCTTCACCATCTCAAACCTTTCACCCCCAACTTGGCACATCTACGTAATTCCCCACACAACATAGAAACCCTACTTGAAGTAGACCTATCATTCAGGACAAGGTCTCATTTGTGATTATGTCTGTTGACCATTCCTTCCTCCTAGTCCCCTTTATCAACCCAATTTTCTCCTAAAATTCGCCTCATCTCATTCTCCGTTGCTCTTCTTCCTCACTTCATCCTTCTCCATTATTTGTTCGATGCTTCACATGTCATCCACCTGGGCCATTATTTTTGTGCTTTTCTCTTAATATCCTTTTACTGCCATCTATTTTATCATTCCATTTCCCTTTCATTCTTCTTTCAGCTTGATGATCCTACTTAATCATCCATTCCACACAGGTTTCTTGATCACAATGCATCTCTTTCTTAAGATCCTGCCGCTGTAGAAACTCCTTCATTGTTTTCCGTTCCCTTCAACATCTTTACTCGTAAAACTTATGCTTAACACTCTGACATCATCACTCATACAACATAGGCATCCTAATTAAGAATTCCCCTTACACTCTTTATCCTACACTGCATATATTCCTCCATCCACTCATGTCACACTCCTTTGTTTCCTTGTTATTACCTCCTTTCACTTCCTGTTCTATCTTGGTATACATTGCTCAGTCTTTTCATCATTCTTCTTCTTCGGCTTGCGATCCTACTTAACCATTCCTATGGCATGGTGATCTTACTTAAGAGTCTCTCTTAAGAATGATCTATCTCCTTGCCTTTCCTCTTTCCTTCATCTTCCCATCATCCATATTTTTTCTTCATTCCCCACAAACACATCCTCTTCCCTTCTCTTTTTCCTCACACAAAATATCTCAAACTTCCTCAAATGTCATCTCCATCATCCCTCATTTTAAAATCCAGCTTGACTACTTCATACCCTCTCTTACTATGCCTTGTTCCTTCATCTTTACTTGTCATCTTCATCCACATCCTCATCCATTACATTCTCTCCTCACCTTTATCTTCTTACATATTGTTAGCCCTCCTTTCTTTACTCTTTCTGGTCCATTTTCTAGAATACTTCCCCATATCTATCACCATATTTACTCATCATTATCATAGTTCATCTAACATTATGTCATCTTCCATTCTCGTGCTAAGAACTATCGGTGGACTTATCCTAAGAATCGTTTCTCCCCATTCTACTAATACCAGTTCACTCATTTTTACCTCCCTAATTTTACCTTCCTCCCTTTGTCCTTTTGTGCCCTCTAATCATTATCGAATGATTTATCCTAACATCCCTCCACTGGTATTTCCTTTTCATCTTCCCTTCGTCTTTTTCAATATCTCTACTATCTTCATCACATACCGGCTTTGCCTCAATTTCTTTGTTGTCCTCTCCTCCTTTCTACGTATGTTTTTCTTTCATATCATATCATCTTCATCTCCTCTTCTCCTCACACTTTTGTCTTACTCCTCCATTGATAACCTGACTCACCAGCATTGTCCCATCTTCTTAACCATCTCACCATCCACATGCATTTCCATACATTCGGTTTCATATTCAATTCCTTTCCTGTTTTGGCTCTATCATCCCTTCTTTCCCTCTTATTTTCATTTCCCCATTATTGAGCTTCTTTCTCTACCACCCCTATCTTCTTAGCTCCTCATGGTGCCTTTCTTTCTCTTTTCCATTCTACCTCCTCCCCCATCTTCTTTAACTTCTTCATCTTCTTCATCTCCTTCATCTTTCCATCCTACTATACATATTCATCTCTCCAATCATCCTTCTCTCATATTATTCACAACTTTTCTTTCTCAGTTCTGTCATCTCTTTCATGATCCATTATTTCTCTCCCTCTGTTTTGATCTCCATCTCCCTTTCATCCCTTCTTCTGTCATTTTATTGTCTTCTTCTTTTTCCTTCATCATTTATTTCTTCCACCATTTCTCCTCTTTATTATCTATGTTGCTTCTTTACTATGATATATCTCTATACATTCAACTTCCCTTCTAATATATTTTTCTCCTCATATCATCTTCTTCTCCTACTCACTTTCTCTATTTTCTTTTCTCCAGTCCCTCTTACCTTACCTTTTTATTTCCCCCTTATTTTTTTCCACTACCATGTTGATATTATTCTCTCTCTCTTTTGTGCTTTCATCTATCTTCTCACCTCTCTTATCGTCCTTCTCTACTATTTGACCTCTCTCCTCCACCATGTCCTTTCTACTTCAACCATGTCCACTTTCTCTTATCTCTATCATCTATCATCCACATCTTTCATCCCATCTTCCTGGGACATTTTTGTCTTAGAGGATACCATAACAGCCAACACCTATCTGATCTTGTACTCTTCCATGCATATTTTCTCTGCTTTTGTTTTGTTGCAAAAGTATCTTGACTTCTTGTCCTACTTATCAAACAAGTAAGACTGCTTTTACCTTATAATTTACTAACACTTATGCATCTTTCTTATGAAACATGATTGTCATCATATTTATCACACCTTTAGGGCATTCTATCTCACCCTTTTATCCTATCTTCTCATCATATGCACATTTATGGTTATTCCCCCTGGGCATTTTATTTACATATCCATCTCCCATTATGTCATCTTCGTGCCCTATCATGGGGCACCTTTTTCATTCTTATACTTGTTAGCGTATATAACTCACTTTGTGTCTTTCTCATGCCCTGTGCTAGGGCATCATTGTCTTCATCCACGTCCCTTTTGTGGACGCATGATTTTTCGCACGATTCCTCGCAAAACAAAGGATTACACATCTTTCAATTTAGTTGATGTTTTATCGTGACCCATTTTTCATCTTGGTTTA
This sequence comes from Taxus wallichiana var. yunnanensis, assembly GCA_018340775.1. Taxonomy (NCBI): domain Eukaryota; kingdom Viridiplantae; phylum Streptophyta; class Pinopsida; order Cupressales; family Taxaceae; genus Taxus; species Taxus wallichiana. The sequence continues at coordinate 803,063,088 of CM031237.1, read as the reverse complement.
CATCCATACTGCAGTGGTTTTCACCCACTCACTGGTCTATAGAACATTGTCGTCTGTCTCCATTGAGGTCGTAATTGTTCTCTATCGATGTGATATTGGAGTCACCGCCATACTTTTTTATTGTTATTGTGATCCTTTTTTTCCGAGGCATCTTACCTTTGGTCATGTCTTCATCCATCCTCAGACACATCTTTCATCTAACCCTTTTTTTTTTGTCTCGTGGCTTGCTATCACAAACCACTCAACAAAAAGGGGCAAATGTAGACACCAAATTTTGGTATCACCCCATGTTTTGGTCCCCTTTAGAAGGCTTACTCAAATCTTGTTTCCTACCGACAATTCATATTCAGTTAATTAATCTTATAACTATGTTAATCCATTATCACATGCCAAAACTATATTACGCTAAATAATTCATTCTTTCAAATAACTCATATCATTCTATTTAATAATTAAATAATTCAAAAATATATATATATAAATCAACAACTCCACATGTTCCCCACTTAAGTCAAAATCAATTCTAACTTAAAAATCAATTCCCACCTAAAAATTCAATCTCTTAAAATTATTATAATATGAACCCCACCCATAAAATCAATAATTCAAAAATCTCCCCATCCGATAACAAATAAAAAATAAATAGTGTGAAGTGAGCACATGACTTCTCTATTACACCTAGCAGTGTCCTCACTCCACATCACATCTTTTCCTTTTCTCGCATCATGAACCCCACCATCAAATCCACTCTTCATCATGTCCTCCTAATCAAGATTGATTTCGTAAATTATAATTATTCGTTAATCCTTTATTTTAATCCACATTCAATTTATAAATAGGACTCTTTCTCCCCTCTCAAGGGGAGGCAAAAATATTTAAATTCTCAAGGTTAAATTCATAATATTTATTTGTGAAACTTTGAATCATATTGTGGAATATTTAGAGGTGAAGCTCTGCGCTTTCATACCATTAAGATAACGATCAATTTGTTGTTCTATCGAAATACTAGTTTGGTATCATAATTATATTGTTTATTCAACATATTGTAGATCTCTATAGTTTTGGCATGTCATCTTATCATTGGATATTCATTATTTTCTTGTGAACACGGGGGTTGACAGCCACCGAGGAAGTTAACGCTTCCCGGATCTACTTTGTCAGGAAGCCCCCGTATATCGTTATCTAATCTTATATGTTTCCATCTTGCAGATCTATTTTTTCTCGCGCCTTTACCCAAAATCCATATCTGCATCTGAGGTCCTAAGCCCTCTATCATTCGAAGTTTCTAGTGGCTTGCAGTCTCGGTGTTCGCCCACATGAGAATGAGTTTTCCATATCAACATACATACATACATACATACATACATACATACATACATACATACATACATACATACATACATACATACATACATACATACATACATACATACATACATACATACATACATATATATATATATATATATATCAAAAAAATTATTTGAATAAACCTAGAATAAGAATAACTTGAAATTATTATATTTATAGATATCTTTATATACTAAGAATAACCTCAAATAATTATATTTATAGAGATCTTTATATCTATAGAGATATCACAAGAGAGTTTTAACAATATTTCCAATAATTTATTTAGAACAAAGGAAACACACTTTTGGGGAAATAAATCAACTACAATGAAATAAGATATTTCCCTTATAAACTTCTTTTCTATTTCAACAAAACTAGCTTTACAAACACAAATATTTCTTTCCCTTTTTCCAACCTACAATACAACTTTAATATCCAATAATGAATACAAATTTTCTTCACAATATTAATACAATATATTCCACTTAAAGTGTGAAAACTTACAAGAATGAGAGCAAAAAGGAATACAATACTACAAGTCTTCCACCCTAAGTGGGAATAACAAGGAGATTTTCTCACAAGGAAGGATTACTTAAGGACACCAACAATGTTCCAAGTTTCACATCACCAACAGAGAGCTCCTCGTGCTTCATTTGATCAATAACAAAAAAATGGGGGAGAGATAACACTCTCCACCCAACCAATAATCCAATTAGGAGAAGAAGTTATCCTCCTCATTGGCCCCCGAGCCCCAACCACAGTAATGAAAGATGGATCCAACTCATGGCAAGAAAACAAGATACCACTTCACAAAACCAAGTTTTCATAACCACAGCATAACTCAAACAATACAACTACAATCACAAGAAGGAAAACAACAAAATATATAAGGCTTCAAAATGTAAAGCCCAAACGAGCAAGAATCTATGGGGAGGTCACTTATGCCTCCCAATGGGAAATAGGTGCCCACCTTAAAACCCTCCAATATACATCTCAAAACCCCTACAAACTCTTATTCATCCCTCAATAACCTCTTATTCCTCCCACATTCTCTTATGCCTCCATAAAATCTCTTATGGCTCCCTAAAAAAATAAACAAGTAAGAAAAGCAAGCCATTTCTTGTCCAAGGTGGGGCACCCAACCCAAATCCCTCCAAAACATGAAATGAACTCTTATGCCTCCCTACATGTAAGATCCCCATAGTCCCCTCCTACACCACACTTAGGAAATCTACCCAAGCACCCAACAAGCATACCAAAACACTAAAAAAACATGCACATATACACAATATAAAAGAAAATATTTTACAAGAGTGTAGCTCCTACCTTTCCATGGTAGAGATTGATCCAAGAGTAACACACCAAACTTCTTCAAGCCAAAAAAATCACCAACAAGCTTCAACAAATCCACAAGCACTCAAAATCCTCTAACTCCCGAAAATTCAAGAGCACAAAGAAATGAAGTAACTCCCAAACAAGAAAAATAACATGAATAAATAGAAAAGGGAGAGAGGAGGGTGAGGTGGATCCATGTAGGATGCCACATCACTCATCCTTAACTCCACCTCACAAGTCAAACCTCAACCCCAATGCACCATAAATTGGTGGGTGAGAGGAATAACAATTTAATTACACACACAAAATTTCCAAGACCACACTCCCCAAGGACAAACTTTAATTACATAAAATAAAGTGCAATAAAGTTTTACCTTTTTGATCCATAAGGATCTAGAAAATACACCACTTATTCAGTTCCATCAACACCAAGAAGGAGAAACAAGAAAAGTGGACAAAAAGAGGTAAATAGAGGTTTGTGATAGAACCGCCGCTTTGTGTAGAGTGACAGCTTTTAGAACCATCGCTCTATAGGGTGGCATCCCGAGACCACCAGTTTGCAAAGGGCAGTAGTCCTAAGACCACCACCGGAAAGGGCGATATTCCTAACATTTTCAAACAGAAAGGAAGAATGGAATGTGAGTGAACACATTTTTGAAGCACTCCAACCATGTCTCTCCCCTTCCATTCCCTTTCACATCCTCTAGTGCATGGGAGGACATGTGAAGGCCTATTAATGCATGAAAGGAACAATAGAATAGGTATTCAAAGATTCGAGAGATAATGAGAAACAGAGTTTAATGAGAGTAGTGAGGAATATCTTCGGTGCTAGAATGGAATTGTCGGAGAAAGGTGTAGAAACAGAGCAAACAAGTCATTGGAGATAAGATTTAAACTGCATTGCTTCTTTTCATACTTATTGTAATATGTAATTTTCTATGTTAGACCAATAAAAGTGGGAAGAAAGATCATTTTCCCTTCCCGAATTGTTTTCCTCCTTAGAGGTTTCAAGGATAAAATTATTGGTGTTGAAGTCTGAATTATTTCCTTCTCTCGCAGTTTGCTTTTCTATAACACTAGATAACCAAATACACGAAGCTCTAATCTTCAAGCAAATCTATCCTTTTCCAAATTTAAAAGTAGAACAATATAATTGTGTGATTCCTAGAGTTCCAAAGTAGAATTTTATGGATCATTTTGGCATCAGAGATGACTATATATGCAAGATTGTGGTATTCAAATATTTCTTGTGATTTTGTATGACAAAGTGACAAGGTCTAAAGGTGAAGAACTTTTACCTTGAGAGCTAGATATTTCTACGAAGAAGTGGAAACATTGAATTCGAGCTGAAATGGAGGAAGAGAACTTGGTCCGTAGAGTCAAGATTCTAGAGACCATGATGGATAGATTGCATATAAAACAAGAAGAGCTTTCGATATGCAAAGGAAGGCTCCGGTTAAGAAATATTCAATGGACTCGGTGGTTCTAGTAGTAGCCGAAAAATTTGGTATCACAAAGAGCCACGAAGAGGAAGGATGGGAAGATCATGAAGAGAGGCCAATTTTAAGCGAGAAGGTAAAATCTACACATACAACTTTTAAAGTTTAAACGAAAGTGGAAATAAAGAATTTTGAAGGACAAGTAGATGCAGAATTACTAGATAAATGACTAATAAAGTTGGAAGTCTACTTTAGTGAACATAATGTTATTGAGGCACAAAGGGTCACCTTTGCATGTCTCAAAATGGAAGGTCATGCTCTGGTTTGGTGGGAAACCCATCTAGGCACTTGTGAGAAGAAGAAACGTCCTATTGTTAGTACTTGGAAAGGTTTTAAAGAATTAATAAGAGATAAATTCTATCCTATTTGGCATAAGACTTACATGATGATTAAGTGGTAGTACTTTAGATAGGGAAACATTCAAAGCATGCAAGAATACTACAAGTAAGGATCTCAATGAAGCTTGCATACAAGCATACTACATTGATGACGAGAAGAAGCAAGGAGAAATAGATCCAAAGGTAGACTAGCCAATGAACAGCTTGACAAAGAATAAGCGAAGACAAGTATACGAGGTAAATGGAAAGGTAAACATGTCACTACTTCTTTACATACTTGTAAAGATCCTAAGAATTTTTGTATGTTGTGATGTAAATGGAAATACCGACGCCACATGTTGGAAGTTACATCCGAATTACACATAAAGCACCGATCCAAGGATTCCAAGAAATCCATGGCCATAGTGAAGACAGAGAGAGGTGGAGATTAATGATAATTCAGATGTAGACGAGAGGATAGGATGCATGGCCACTAACATGTACAGGGCGTAGAAAAAAGAAGAGATGAGTAATCTATTTCAAATCAGAATCCATATCAAGAAGACTAAGGTAAATGCTTTAGTAGATTCTAGTTCGAGTCAAATTTCATTTCGATGTGGTTGTAGAACATCTTGGTCTAGATACTTACGCGCATCCACATCCATAACCATTGGGATGGGTGTAGAAATATAATTTACAAGGAAGTGTAAGTTTCGCTTTGGGATAAATACCCAATACATAGATGTATTATAGGCTGATATTATTCCACTTGATGTATTTGACATTGTTTTCGCAAGTCCTTCCTTATATGCCAAGAATGCTTTGTTCATAAGGAGGAGAACCAGTTCAGATGGGTAAAGGATGGAGTCAATTTTAACATCTGGGCACACCGAGCAAATCAAAGAAAGTGATGGTGAGTGCCAACCGAGCACCAAGACTTATTCAAGAAAATCAACGCTTTTGTGTCTTTCATTGGAAGAAAAAAATAGATGTGAGAGAGGATATTTCTAACCAAAGAATGGAGAATTTGGATAGCACTTGTTAGTTTTTGCAGAAGAATCCACCACAGAACTACTCATTCAAGGAGAAAATAAACTTCCGCTATGCAGTCACCGTATCTACCTACAGATTCACTAGACCTGACCATGGGGCAGCAAGAAGAAGAGGAGATACAAGGAATGGTGGTGACTATAGAAGAAGCATACTTAGAGAGGATTTATCTGATCCATGTTAGGAAAAAAATGACAAGGACTAAACCACTATAGTATGGGACCTTTGCCATACTTGAGTAGGTTTGAGAAGAAACCTTTAGGCCATATTTCATGTAGATGCATGCGATAGTAATTTGCAAGAGCTCACATCCACTAACATCATCTATGAATGAAAAATAAGGAAAGATACAAAAGTTACCTTCTAAAGAGGACTATACTCAAGGTAACTTGGAGGAGGATGTAACACTCAAACAATAAACCGTAGATCCAAAGGAGTCTTGGCAGGTTTGACGAGAGAAGACACCAAGGCAAACCCAATGGTACTCGAATGAGCACGAGAGGGAGTTGATTCCTCTATGACTCCCCACTAAGATTTTGTGGGACCAAAATCCTACTAAGTAGGGGAGGTATGATCAATAGGGATCCATAAAAACACACCACTTCAGCAGTTCTATCAACAAGAAGGAGAAATAAGAAAACTAGAAAAAAAAAAAAAATGAGGTAAACGGAGGTTGTGGATAGAATTGTCACTATGCATAGTAGCGGTTTTAGAACCACCACCTGTAGGGCAGCTATCTTGAAACTACTACCCAGCTAGGGCGGTGGTCCCGAGACCATCGGTCCACACAGGTGGTGGTGGTCCCGACATTTTTCAATAGACAAGAAGAATGGAATGTGAGTGGACGCGCTATTGAATCGCCAAATTATGTCTCTCCCCTTCCATGCCCTTTCACATCCTCCAGTGCATGGGAGGACATGGGAAGGACTATAAATTCATGAAAGGAAGAAGAGGATAGGAATTCAAAGATCCAGAGAGATCGAAAAGTAGAGTTTAATTAGAGTAGTGAGCAAGATCTTCAATGCTAGAATGGAATTATACGAGCAAGGTGTAGAAACAGAGAAAGCAAGTAATTGGAGAGAAGTTTTACACTGTTTCTTCTTTTCATACTTATTGTAATATATAATTGTCTATGTTAGACCAATAAAAGTGGGAAGAAAGAGTAGTTTCCCTTCCTGATTGGTTTCCCTCCTTAAAGGTTTCTAGGATAAAATTATTGGTGTTGAAGTCTGAATTATTTCCTTCTCTGCAATTTTATTTTCTATAGCACTAGATAATTAGTCATGAAGCTCTAATCTTCAAGCAAATCTATCATTTTCCAAATTTTAAAGTAGAACAACATAATTGTGTGATTCGTAGAGTTCCGAAGTAGAAGTTTACGGATCACTTTTTGTCTTCCTAAAACACATTATTGGGTCTATTTTTGACCCCCAAATCCATAGGTATATTTGGTATAGAATGTTAAGAGGTGTGGGACAAGTTTAAGTGTCCCACAAGCCTCAAAAATTGGTCCTCAAGGCCAAATATGAACTTTCATGAAGGGGTAGAGTGTACAACACTCAAGATCAAAAGCACTCAACCTACAATAGATAAACCAAAAAGCCATCAATTGTAATAAATGGATTCTTTTGACCTATCTAATATTTAGTTTAGTAAAAATATTAATTTACTAATCTAAACAAAAATCAAGTAATTAATAAAAGGAGGATACATCACTATAAAATCACATACTAAAATCAAATAAAGGGAACTAGTAAAAGAGATAACACACAACCCCTTGTAACATTGAGATGATCCCGCCCCATGGGGACCCCTAGAACAATACAAACACACACATAACAAAATACATGTTAGCATAATAGTGACCCTTGTTGAATTAATTTATCATTCCATTATGGTTGGTCTCCAATCCCCCTATCATTTGTTGTGATAGGTTTACCTACAAAACACATAATACCTCATTCAGCCTCGTGGCCGCATCAAAACCTCCAAAATAAAATATACAATATAAATCCAAAATCATCTATATATGAATCAAATCATCATCTAGGCAACTAATGATATCATTTACAATTTCTAACAACATCTCAATCTTACATTTCATCAATAACAATAGGATCACAAGATTAGTTCAATTGTTAAGGTCTACTCAAAAAGACGCAAATATCACATGTCAGAAATATGTAACCATGTCAACAACATATCATCATCAATATAAAATGTCTCTAATAATCCACACACAACATACTATGAATCGAAACCAACAATAGACCGAGTATCTCTATCATCTACCATCCTGCTAAGTCAAAATGCTACAATAATGTCCATAAGTATAGTCAACAATATCAAAATCAAAAGTAAAAGTGTCGAAGGGAAGTGGGCACTAAAAAAACATTTTAGTTCAGTTGAGAGATCACGGGGCCCTTGTAAAATCAAACACCATTAGAGCACAACTAAAAAAAAAAACCACTTGCAATACAAACCAAAACTATTTAAACATACGAAATGGTTGGTTGTGTCAACTAAAAAGAGTTTGTTAGTTCCTACTAAGATGTGATTATTATTAAAAATATTCTAACAAAGGCACCTAGGAGGAAGAACAACCTAGGTTTAGATAGAAAAATTATGGAATAATTTTTTTAATTTTTTGAAAAGCATGACCACTACCAGGCTTTACGCAAAAGTTGTCACAAGAAAGATTCAAAGTCAATTATAATTAATAAATAAAATTTTCCGTTATAACAAATATAAAATCGACATCATAAAATTAATGAGTGTAATTAATCCAATATACTTAAATTTCTCTTAGGTGTTAATTTAATAAATAATTAAATTAACACTATATTTAAATGTTCCTTAATTAATTTTAGAGGGTCAAAGGGGCCAAAACAATTAAATGCCCAAGGTATTTAATTTTACTAGGTCTAAATAATAACCAAGATCCTATTTAAATGGGTTAAAAAAGCATTCTCTTATCCCCTAGCGTGACCCTTCAAAAAGGTCAACCCATGCTCTAGAGTTACTCATGTAAGTTAAAAAGGGGTAATTTCCCACTTACCCACTCTTAGACTCATCTTTTCACTTCAACCTGATTTTTCACATATTTAACGCACTTAAGGTTTCTAGAAAACATTTCTATTAGATAGGAAATTTCTTCCCCTTTCCAATGATCTAAAGAATTCCTCCTAACTCTTCATATTTCTTAAGTTACAAGTTGGCGGACCTGCGGAGGAAATTTTTCCCAAAGGCAAACCTACGAGGAGACTTAAGATTTTTTGTCCTTTTTTTAAAAGGTAGAGTTTGAAGGTGCGGGCCCATGAAACCCATGGAAGTATATTTTTTTTTCAAAAGCGAAGGATGTGGGGCTATGGGGCCATGAAGGAACTTGTGAATTTTTGCATTCTTGCAAAAAGTACCCTAAGTAATTTTGGGCCCACATCCAATTTGCAAAAATTTCCTTGTTTTTTACTGATTAGTTTTTTTAAAACCAACTTAAGCAAACAGAATTCATAAGGCCATAACTTTCGACTAGAAGCTCGATTTGGGAAAATGAGGACTTTTTGGAAAGGGTTGGAACTCCACTTTGCATGGGAAACTTCAAAATTCATTTTCATCAAACTTAGATGGGTGAATTTTAAGAAAATGTCTTTCCTACCATAAAAATATGAACTAAAATTTTTCAACTGCTAGAATTGGTCTAATTCGCTATTCTTTCTCCTTCAACATCCTAAACAAGCATGGGTAAACGTACTTGAAATATTTCTAATGGATTGAAAAGATTAATTGATTACTGTTGAGATTTCAATATGAATTTCTTTTCTTTTCTATGAAATGACATTATTATGCCTCTTTCTTGATTAATGAGTTCAATAAATTATCGGGCAATGTTGTTGTTTTATGATGTGCTTTATTCATCCTTAGTTCATTCCAAGGTTTCATTTTGTCTTTCAAGTTGTAGAGTACTTTGTATATTTTCTAATATTTATTTACAGGCTTTACAAAGAATCCAAATGGAAAAACATACTTAAGCCCAAATTGATCTACTTTTCGTTATCATACTTTATATATTTAAGTTCATTCCATTCCAATTTTACAATGCTTAACTTTACTTCAATCCATGCATGAAAACCCAAAATATAGTTCTACTTTCAAAACATGCATTTCAAATGAAACAAAGAATGTAATATTTCTTCATACGTATTTCTTTTTTTTAATTTTCAAACACATATTTCAAATGAAAATCATACCATTTTTGGTAATTAAAACAAATTCTATTGAAATCTCATAATTCTTTTGCAACATCCTTTTCGTTCATCAATAAAAACTTACAGAATATACATCTCTCGCATTCAAATGTAGGTTCCATTTCTAAAAATTGAAACTTTCCACCACAAATAATGTTACAATGCCATCCACTTGAAGTGGGAGATTTCACAATAAGGAACACAAGGAAAAACGCAAAATTTGTCTCGCATCCTCAACTACGTAACAACAACAAGAAGATCCACCATATATCTGTTGATCACAACCAAAAAAAGGAGGAGAAGCAATGCTCTCCACCCAACAAAAAATTTCAATGAAGAGGAGAATTTTTCATCCTCATTGGCCCTTGAGCCCCAACCACAAAGCAATAACAACCGTATTTTGACTCATAACAACAAACTAGCTTCCAAAAACAAAAGTAGTTTACACAAATAGAAAATAGTCTAAATACATACTATAGTTTACAACCGCATGAAGAACAACAACCAATACTCGTGGATTCGTCATGCACAATCCAAAGGAGCAAGTCCTATGGGGAAGCTGCTTATATATCCCAATGGGGAAATGGGTTTCCACCTTAAAAATATATATATATATATATATATCATTTCAAAATCCCTACTTGCCCTTATGCCTCCCCCAAGTACCCCTTATACCTCCCATTCTATTATGCCTCCCCAAACTCTTATGGCACCCCATAATGAGTAAAGAAATGCTAGCTATTTCTTTTACAAGGTGGAAGCCAAATCCAAAACTCCTCCACAATAACACTTGTACCCCCCTAAAAATCTTATTCCTCCCCATAAGAGATCCCCATAGTCTTTGTTGTCGCCAAATCAATGCACCCTTTGAATGGCCAGGATGTGAATAGGGCGCTCACAGTGATTGGGACACATGGGATCACCTCTCAAGCTATGGGACTTGGGCTCGAGGTGAACCTCCGGAGAAGGCCGGCTTCCTCTTCCTAAACTAAGTGCTGTACTACTCCTAGTGTAACAAAAATGATTATCTAGTCCTACGCTAACATTTTCATGGGGTTTTAGGGAAAGAGATTTACAGAAATGAAACTATACTAGGGATGGTGATGCACCAAATAAAGGGTGTCTTCAGATTCAGGAAGGGTTAATTTGAAGAGGGTGTGTGCACCACAGGTCAACTTCACCTACTGCAACTTAGAGAGGGTACAGATACCACAAACTAAGAGACATGCGTTCCCTTTGTTAAACTTTATCAGACCGAGAAATATACCAGTTTCCCAATGAAGAAGGATGAACTCAAGAAGGGTGAACAGACACCACAACTCAACTACATGCAATACTCCACCACTCGATAAGCACAGAACTCCAAGAACCTGCAATAGAAACTTAAACTTGCACAGTGTACCTGCAAGTATGAGAAAGGCACAAAGAAGCATAGAAGGATGAAAGGACCGAGATTAGTCACAAAACACACACTTTTATTGCTTCAATAACATGCACAATGCATCATACATTCAGAAGAGGCAATAGTTGCCATTACAGTCTTGAAGAGGAGGCTTGAAAGTTCTCTCAACACACAAGAACAACTTACAGAAGAGAGAGGACCCTTGAAAAGTATACACTCGCCTGAGATATCTAACTGTCTAACTTGTCTGAACTATTGGAACCCTTTGAAATGAGCTTCCAACTTACATTTATAGAAGAATATGTGAGAAAGAAGAGGAAATGGTCATAATTGCATTCCTAAAATGAAGGCCCATGATGTATTTATTGCAGTTAGTTGAACTACCTGAGAAGGTTCCATCATGGGTCATTAATTGCCTGATGACCTAGTCTTCTCAATTAATTAAAAGAATATTTAAATAAAATATTTAAATAATAATAATAAATATTATTATTAAAATATTTAAATAAAAATATTAATTTAATTAACATAATGTTGGGACCCCCCCGTTGACCCGTTTGACTTGAAGAGGAGGGGGGTCCATGTGGAAATAGTCTGCACAAATCTCAACTCGGTGAGCTTCGAATCCTCTAACTCGGTGTTGCAATCGATTTTGAACCCCACACTAACTCTTTCCTCATCTTGGCAATCGAGCTCTTTTGCATTGAGTCCTTCAAATGGTGAGCTATCAAACTTGATTCTTATCATTTTGCTAAAATGCATGTAGATCCTGTGAACCTGGCCTGACGCAAATTAAGACTCACCTCACGAATGCCACTGCTACGGTCTTGCTTCAAACTCCAAATCGAGCCATTCTGAATTACCAAGCCACCTATATGCATTGTGAACATGAAGCTTTAAGCCCGAAATTGAAAGCCTCTACAAATACATTAAACTTCAACACCAGTGAGCTTATTCTTTATCTCGACTTGGTACCAATGTTTCCACAATATGAAAAGTTTGACTCTAAATCATACTTAGTGGATTTGATCCATAATACATTGGTTGTACCCACAGAGGTTAAACAATTCAATGAATTTAAATTATTTCACTCCTGCATGTTGCGCCATTTAGAAATGATTTTCGAGCTATGAAAATTGTTAGGGATCACATTACGTGGCCCTGTCAACACTGAATCGATTGATTTCTCTGTGATAGCTCTAGTCTTGACAGATAGAGTTATTTCTTCTTGTTTTGGACCACATATTCACATGCATTCCACGTTCAAACTCCATGAAACAACACCACGAGCTCTTCAACTGATTCGACCTGGCTTTGTTTTGCATATCAACCCGAGCACCCGGTTGGCTCAAACTCACTTGAATGTCGTGCTTAACCCAACATTTCTAAAAAGAATGGTTTTACCACAATGTTCACGGTTCTTCCTTATCATATAACACTTGCAGTAAGAATGTTTTAGCTTGGCCATAATAAGCACAATTGTACCTTCCAAACGATGAGAAAATGCCATTATCAACAAAGACCTAATGCTGCCATGATGATGACCCAGGCTTATGCCCGTAACATGTCGATAGACACCCTTAAGACTGATTCTTGGACAAAGAGACCTTCGGTATTTTGGCAGTGCACTCTGCAATCTAGGCTCCAACCAACAATTATGCCACTATTGGGATCTTAGTATGGAATGGGTAGCTGCGAGCTACACAATATACTCATTTTTTCAGAAACTAAAAAGATCCTTTATGTTACAATCTGCAACACGTAAAATAAGCCCTTCAAAAAATACATTGAACAACTGGGGCAGCCAAGAGGACCTTGGAAAAAATGTACAGTAACAACCATATGAATTCTTCCTTAGTCGTGGATCAAAGCTAATAGAAATAAAGCTAGATAAAATTAGCTTGAAACTGCAGTATAATCGTCCATTTGTTAAAACAAGTTTCTCTGAACCTGGTAAAAGAATACTGTTATTGTCTGATTGGACGTACATAATGGAAGGGTATAAATATTGCGTACTGTCCACAGAGTTTTTCAAAGAGACCATTTACACTGACAAAGATGTGGTATACAAAACGGCCGGCCAGGTATTTCAGAGTTGACCTTCACATTCAATTCGTTTCTAGGAGAAAACATGCTGAGCAATATGAATCGTTTCATTCTGCACCGTTTCAAACCTTCATCTCCTGGTTCGGGCAAATTTTATGAAGCCTTGAATGGCGTGACTCAATCCATCAGATACGCGGCGGTGAATATTTGTTTCTGCAGCTTTTTGGAAGCGTTCAAAAGACTTCAGAATAAGGATAGGCATGCATTCGACACTGAACAGATAACAATACAGTTGGACAACCTGCTTGTTTAAACGCGTTCAAAAGGCTTTTATTACAAGACATACGCCTCGCCGACCGTGCCTGCGAGGTAAGGGCCATTCGGAGGGTGCATTGATTTGGCGACAATAGTTTTTGTTTACACCCATGCAGTGGGACCTCACGACATCATAGAAGTTAGAGTTCCATCTTTCGTGAGGTGTCTCATTATCAAACAAGAAATCTTAAGCCACCGTGCGACCACACACAACAGCGTGCATTTTGGCATGCCGTTGGGAGAATCATTCAAAATCTTAAGCCACCGTGTGACCACACACAATTTTAAATTACGCCCTTGGGGACAATCATTCAAAATCTTAAGCCACCGTGCGACCACACACAACAGTTTTTGCACGCCGGTGGGACAATCATTCAAAATCTTAAGCCACCGTGCGACCACACACACAGCTTTTGCAGCACGCACCAGGACATCACAAAAGTTAGAGATCCATCTTTGAGGTGTCTCATTATCAAACAGAAATCTTAAGCCACCATGTGACCACACACAACAGTTTTGGCATGCACAGGTGGGACAATCATTCAAAATCTTAAGCCACCGTGTGACCACACACAACAGCTTTTTTGGCACGCCTGGTGGGAGAGAGTTGGTACTTCTCTTCTCACTTACACAAGTCAAAGTACTTAGCAACTCTATATCTTTGGATTCCAAATCTCAAAGGTCAGAACTTATGCGAAGAATTCGAGACAAGAGCTTCTTCAAAGAAAGGAAAGTATCAGCATATCAAACTTTCCTTGTCTCCTCCAAAGAGAAGAAGAAGAGGCATTTCCACATCCCCAGTTGCAGATTTACCTAGTAGGGGTCATTCAACTCCTCCTTTCGGAAGGTTTCCTCCACACAGGAACAATCAACCTTTCGTTGCTATGGCGAGGAACCAAGTTTTTCCCCCTTTCAATGCAAGCAGTCCTCTCATGTTGGCTCAACGTGACCCGATACCTGTTGCGGCACTCAAAAGTTTACCCTTCTACATGGGGAAACTCACGTTACTCCAGTGGAGCATATCTTTGATGTAGCCAGCATCTGTGCAGTACATAATATCACCAAAGACAACGTTGCAGTTAGACTTCTTGCTACCTCTTTCAAGGGAAAAGCACTTCAATGGTTTCGCGGGTTAGGTGTTGGCACTATAACCACTTGGGACAAGTTGGGAGAAAAGCTATGTAAACAATTTGAAGACAAAAGTGATCACCTATCACTTTTGGAACAACTTACTACCATAAAGAGAGCTTCCCAAGAATACATGAGTGATTTCAACTTCCGATTCCATAGAACTTGGAATAGGATTCCGTGCTCGTAAAGCCTTCTGCGCATAATGCATTCTTGTACTATTTGCGAGCCTTGAATAGCGATGTAGCAGCTTATGATCCACCCATGGGAGGGACTACACTTCCTGATGCTTACGAAGTTGCCATAAGTGCAGAGAATTCTTTGATTCAGGCTGGAAAGATAGCTCCACGACCACCAATGCCCTTTTCTCCAGATCTTACGAATCATCAGCCTATCATTGCTCCTATTCCAGTAGACTCCAAGCAACCATCTCAATCTTCCTCTACCTCTTCAAATGACCTATTTGAAGTCAAGTCACTACTGCAAAATTTTGGAAATGAGCTCGTTGCACTCAAAAGGCAACAATTTCAATACAATCGTCCGTATCAGCCACAAAATCAGCAGTATCAAGCTAACCGTTCTCCTTTTCAAGGGAACAATCAGCCTCAAAATCAAACTACAAGTCAAGTTGCAAATGTCAGGCCCTTGAACTTTCGGAACCCTCTTGCAGCTAGCTCATCTAGAGCTATAGTACATGTTCAAAATAATCTAGTTCAAGACTACGAATGGTGTTATCCTTGCTCTCAACCTCACAATCAAAATCTTTGTCCCAATGGGGTTCTTAGCCAGGCCCTTATGGTTCAAAGTGTATCTGCCCCTTCAGAGTTAACAAACAATTCATCTACGCAAGAAGCAGCAGATCAACCGCAGGCACCTGAAGAATCCGCTTTGCTAAACTGGCAAGAAGAAGATTTTTACGGATTGAATATAGATTCTTCATCAGTGGCAGCAAACACTCGTTCCAAAAAGAGAGCAATGGAGCCTCAACCTCTCGAAGCTGATCTAGCATCCACTTCTCAACCTGGGTTTCAAATGGTAGTTGATAAAAATGCGGGAAAGAAATCACTAGAAACACCGGCTAGCCACACCGCAGGGAAAGATGGTTCTCCAGGCATCACGGTACCCAACAAACATTTTCCAAAGGAGGACCCCAATGCCCAAAAAAGTGTCATCAAAGTTGGAGCAATTCCCTTCAGCATAGTAGAACAAATGAAGAAAACCAATCTGAGCGTTACCATGTGGGACGCACTCTCGATCCCTTCCCAAAGAAACCTGTTGCGAGAAGCTCTGAACAGTTTTAGTACAACCAACTGGATCACCAAGCCATGGAGTGACAAATGCTACAAATTTGTGTCAACCGGAAGGGAAAATAATTCCTACGGCAAACAAACCACCGCCATTCTACATTTCCCTGATCATTGGCGACCACCTGGTACATAATTACATGATCGATTCTGGTGCCAGTAGCTCTGTCATGCCAAACAAATTGCAGATGTACTAGGCATACAATATGTGCCAGTTGCAAGAGGGGTTGTTCAACTGGATGGCACAACTGTTAAGATTGTTGGGGTTATCAAAGGACTTCAACTTACCATTCATGCATGCCCAAGTTTTTCATTCACCCAAGACATATCGGTCATCGATCTCCCTCCCCTCTTTACCATCTGCCTATCATGGGATTTCACCGCCAAGATGGGTGGTTACCTATCACCGATTGGTCACATATGATTCTCAGGACTCGATACGGAACCAAAGTAACTATAAGGGTAGAACCAATCTGCCATAATCATGTAGAACCCTACACTACTAGTCCCATAAATGGAAATTACACCATCGGCGATCCCGAAGAGGAAGATGCCGATCATGAACCAACCACCCTTGTTGAAGAAGTCCCTGATACTTTTCTAGATGAAGTATGTAGAGATCATCGCATCGATCCCTACGCTGATGTATTGCGTAAGAAGAAGCCGGTTTGGTTTGCTGGTCTTGGAAGAAACAGGATTAGGTACTTACTGTATCCATGAAGAAGATACGATCATACCACAACTTGTCAAAACACCAAGTGATTCTAAAGGACTGTGGCAATTTTTCTTCGATGGCTCAAGAAGTAAGAATGGATCTAGTGCTGGTGTTATGTTAATTTCTCTAGAGGGAGATAAGTACTTCTCATCTTTCCTATTGCAGCTCAAATGCACAGACTAACAATGTTGCTGAATACGAGGCTCTTGTGCAAGGAATTCAAATAGCCCAAAGGAAGGGAATCAAGGCCCTAACTATTTTTGGAGACATAGTGAGTTAGTTGTTCATCAAGTTTCGCACGTAGAGCATCCAAAAATGATCTTTTAAGATCATATAAGAATCAAGAAGTCTGGGACCCGATCAAGATTTTGAAGCTTTTGGGATCCATGCAATTCCTAGAGGTCAAAATAAAGATGCGGATAGGCTTGCTACAATTGGTTCACTATACAACATACCAGTTGATATCATGAAAGAAGGGCAGCAATTTGTTAAAATGGTGGTTCGACCAAAGCAGTCCCCGATAATGTGAATAGTTGGCAAGTGTTCGATAGTGACAACAAATTGTCCTCTTCCTACAAGAAGAGGCGGAGTTTGCTGCAAAAAATCAAGATAAGTCATAGAGTCATATGGTGAGAAAATTATCCAATTGAAAAGAAACAAGTTACCAAAAGGTTTAGTCACTTTGGAATCCATTTTCAATTCAGATGACCAAGCCACAAGACAAAGCCCTAACATGGTGGTCAGAGAAGAGTATTTTGAGGAAGTTGAGGTATCAAATGAAAAATTTCTTAAGATCGGAAAAGTGTGTACTTCTGAAGAGAAAGAAGCTTTCATCAAACTTTTTCAAGAGTATCATGACATCTTTGCATGGAGCTATAAAGATCTGCATGGTTTTGATCCAGGTCTAGCACAACATACCATCGAACTGGATCCTAATGCTAAGCCAGTTCACCAAAAACAGAGACCAATTAATCCCAAAATTGAGCCACTAATGAGAAAGGAGCTAACCAAGCTCATCGAGGCCTGTATAATTTTTCCCATCAAGCATTCCTCATGGGTAGCCAATTTGGTGCCCGTGAGGAAGAAGAACGGAGAGATCCAGTTATGCGTAGATTTCAGGGATTTGAATCATGCATCATTAAAAGACCATTATCCTCTTCCATCGATGGAGCAGATCCTTCAAACGGTGGCAGGAGCTCAAATATTTTCTTTGCTCGATGGATATTCAGGTTACAATCAAATCCTAGTCCAAGAATCCGACCAATTCAAAATGGCTTTCACTACCAAGTGGGGCACGTATGCCTACAATAAAATGCCATTCGGATTGTCCAATGCCGGGCTACTTTCCAAAGAGCCATGGACATGGCATTTAAGGGACTAATCAATGATATTATTTTATTTTACCTTGATGATATAATTGTATACTCTAAGCATGCAGAAGATCACATCACGCATCTAAGGAAAGTTTTCCAAAGGTGTAGGGAATTTGGGGTTTCACTTAACCCCAAGAAATGTATTTTCACAATGCACGAGGGAAAATTGTTGGGGCATGTGGTTTCAGCAGAAGGATTATCAATCGATCCAGCCAGATTCATTCAAT
This sequence comes from Taxus wallichiana var. yunnanensis, assembly GCA_018340775.1. Taxonomy (NCBI): domain Eukaryota; kingdom Viridiplantae; phylum Streptophyta; class Pinopsida; order Cupressales; family Taxaceae; genus Taxus; species Taxus wallichiana. The sequence goes on along the minus strand of CM031237.1, from coordinate 803,044,780 downwards.
TATGTCCTTATCTCTCCCAAGTCACAAGAAGGGCCTCCAGAGTTTTCTGGGAACCATAAATTTCATGCGAGATTCATCCCGCAATTCGCGACATTGGCTAAACCACCGACACCATGCTAAAGAAAAACATGCCATTCTCATGGACAAAGGAAGGACGAAAGCTTTGAAGCCATCAAAACAGCCATTTCTCAAGCTCCCACGCTGGTGAACCCCATGTTTGACAAAGATTTTATCCTTTATGCTTTTGCAGGTCAAGAGAGCATTTCAGGGATCCTCACCCAACAAAACAACAACCTGATGGAGCAACCAATCACTTTCTTCAGTCAATCCCTCAAAGACTACGAGTTCAAATACTCATTCATTGAAAAGCAAGTCTTTGCGGTTATTCAAGCTTTGAAGAAATTCAAGCACATGTTGTCCAACAACAAGATTCATCTGATGGTGTCTCATCCAGGTGTCAAGGAGTTTTTGCTGAACAAAGAAATGAACGAAAAGCGTGCTGGATGGATCACAAAGGTAATGGAGTATGACGTGCACATCAAAGTCACTAAACTTGTCAGAGGTAAGGGTTTATGTCAAAGAACTTGCAAATGCATATGGAATCAAAAAGTAATGAGGACGTGACACTCCTAAATACTGATGAGGATGTTGATCAAGCTGACTGGTTATCCAAAATGAAGAATTTCATCTTCTCAGGAGCATACCCGACAAACATGGATAAAAACCAAAGACGAACTTTCCGTCTTCAATCTATCCCATATGTTTTGGTAGATAGCGTTCTCTTTCGAAAAGATTTGAACGGCGTCCTCCTTCGGTGCATAGGACCGTAATGTGTCGTCAGTAAGATACTAGAAGAGTTTCATAATGGCCTATCTGGAGGACATTATTCCACTGCGAACAACAGACTACCAAGATCATGCGAGTTGGCTACTATTGGCTAGATTTATTCAAGGATGCCCATCTTTGGGTAAGGAAATGTAAAGAATGTGCCTTTTTCACAGGTAAGCAAAAGCTGGCAGCTCTTCCATTGCATCCAATTCAAGTGGATCAACCCTTTGTTCAATGGGGGTTGGACTTCATCGAATGATTAATCCTCCATCTAGTGATGGACATAAGTGGGTCCTTACCGCAACAGACTATTTTACTCGATGGACAGAGGCGGTAGCATTAAAAGAGAGCAATGAAAAGGCAGTTCTAGATTTTTTGGAAGGTATAATGACGAGGTTCGGTGTTCCATTTACAGTCATTTCAGACAATGCGCTGGCTTTTCTTGGTATGAAATTGAGTGAATGGGCTGTTAAAAATGGGGTATACCTCAAAACTTCATCCAATTACTATCCTCAAGGAAACGGATTGGCTGAGTCTAGTAACAAAAACCTCATAAGGATTATTAAGCGCACAATGGAGACTAACAAGAGGACTTGGCATACACAGCTTAAGACCGCCTTATGGGCAGATCGATCACACCTAAAAGGGCCATCGGAAATTCTCCTTTCGTTCTTGTATATGGAAGAGAGGCAAAACTCCCACTCTCATTGGAGTTACCTTCTTTGGAGTTAGCTCATCAACTTGAAGTTATAGAGAGTGATCCTCTGACAGTAAGGTTTGCTGAACTCATGGAGTTAGAGGAAGTACGAGACAAGGCTATGAAAACTTTGAGCAAAGATCGCCTGCAAGTTAAGAAATCTTTGACAAGAAGGCGTCCGATGTGCATTTTCAAGAGGGAGATTTAGTTCTCAAATGGGATGAAGACAGGGCCAAACCAGAAAGCATGCCAAGTTTGACGCTCTTTGGTGGGACATACATCATCACAAGTCAGCAAAGAGGCAAATTCATTTCGTCTATCTAGGATCAATGGAGAAGAACTTCCCATTCATGTGAATGGGATACATCTCAAAGCTTGTTTTTGAGAAGCGCCCACCCCCGTACAGCTTAAATTAGGTGTTTTCCTCCAAGTGCTTATGCACATTGTTGTGTGTGTTTTTCTTTTGCTTTCCTTGTTGTTGTGTTTTGTGTTGTTTCTCGCACATTGTTTCATCATCGGAAGGTGTCAAGGAGAAGAAAGGTTCAAGGTTTCTATAAGAGTTCAAAATCTTGCTTCATTCAAAATTTTGCAGTGATTCCATGGATGTCAAGCATTCAATAGATTCAGTATACTTCATGCTTAGCATTCCAGGGAGGCCTCCAGGATATCGGCAATGCTCAAGGAGATTCCGGGATGTGTCAAAGAAAATCATACTACTTTCAGGATTCCAACATAGACTCCATGCCCAATGGATGACTTAAGGCTACTGGAATCATGCTTAGCAGCAATCATCCCCGAGAGGTCGCCAAAAATGTTATCCAATTTTACACACCTGGCAAGATTGGACAAGGGGTCCTATCACGTTCAAAATGAAATAATAGTCCCAGGAACCCACCTTTGGTTATTATCGAGATGCAATAATTAAAAAATAATTCCTAAATTACATATGAAGAGAACACCTAGCATCGAAAGGCACCCAGTTGATCTCAACTCAGTGAAGAGTTCAAGGTCGATTTGTTAAAGAACTCGGTGTCAAATTGATAGTCATCTCGGAAATCATCTCAGTAGAGACTCGCAGTTGTAAGAGCTCGACGATGGTCTTGTTAATGTAAAATATAGCTCGTTGAAAATTGACAAATGAAAGGAACTGTATAAGGATCTCGGTGGAGATCGATGCAAAAAGATCTGAAGGCCAAGTCAGGGAGAGTCAAAGTCAACATGATGCTAGGTTTAATCCATTAAGACAAGGTTCACCAACCACTGGGAGAATTATATTGTTTGACCGAGATGATATGAAATTATGTAGATATGGGAGGTTCAACATCATTGAATCTCGGGTTTGTAATTACATAATAGAAGGACTTCTATCGACCTGGAGAAGATAGTATAAGCACCATGGAATACCCATGTAAAAAGTCAAACCGACATTTTAAAAAAGAGCTACAAATTATAATGGTGTTCGACATTCCTCGACCCTACCGAGCATTTGGTGCACAGTAGTTGACATGTTGCAGATAGTAGAAGCCTTTTTTTGAGCACTTCCAACAAGCAAGTCATCCAACGATGTTTTTATCTCTGCTTAAGATCGAATGCATCCTCAAATTCGGGATTTTCCTTCAAGATATTTTTATGAAAATTGATTAAGTGACAGTAAGAGTGTTACCAGCAGACCTGAGGAAATTTATTACAAAGACTCTCTATCGAGATCTTACTTGTTTTACGATGTAACTCATGGAAGCGAATCTCATAGAGGTGGGACTGTTTCATATCAGAATATTCATGAGGCACAATTTGCTTTGCAATTATATGAGCATCTTCAACGAGTCACTAGATTGGCAAGCATAAAGGATTCTGTTGAAATTATCACACCTTACAAGCTACAGCTGAAATGTTTGCACTGAGAGTTTAATGTTATCCTCAAATCTGTTGAAGGAAAACTCGGCAGGAGAAGATTCATGAAGATCCCGCGCGCTGGTGGAAAAGTGGAGATCGGTGGCCATCTGTCCAAAACGAAATATGGCCAAATGATAACGAAACCCCACACTCCAATCCCGGACGTGGGAAATAAGGCGAGCATTGCCAAGGGAAATGATGTGATGTCAAGCCGTTGAAAAGATCCCGCGCGCTGGTGGGAATAGTGGAGAAATCGGGTCAAATTGCCAAGTGAAGACAATATGATGGCTATCCGTCATGAAAATCCCGCGAATGGGAAACATTTCACTATCTTGCCAAGATTGCGTGGCAAAGCTGAGGCCGGGGCCCGTGGATTAATTTGGCCAAGCCATTACGGGGAGATTTGGAGCTATTATGCCAGGCGTGGAGATATTGGTTTGGCAAACCATGACCGAAATTCCACGTGGGGGAGATTTGGAGCAGCACCGCCAAGTGGAAATTTTAAGATGGAAAACCATGTTGTTCACTCCGCGTAGGGGAGAAATCCGGTTGAACTGCCAAGCATGGAGATTTGACGATGGCAATCCAACATCAGACTTCCGCATGGGCCATGTAAACAAAACCCCGCATTGGAGAAGTCTGAGTCTTTGACGAGTTAATTTCCAAAGAGAATTAAAGTGGCAAGATTACTCCCACGCACAGGCAAAGCAGTATGTGCAAGATGAAAAAAAGCCTTTTGAACACGTTTAAACAAGTAGGTTGTCCAACTGTATTGTTATCTGTTCAATGTCGAATGCATGCCTATCCTTATTCTGAAGTTTTTTGAACACTTCCAGCAAGCACTGCAGGAAACAAATATTCACTGCCATATACAATGGATTGGAGTCACACCATTCAAGGCTTCATAAAATTTTCCCGAACCAGGAGATGAAGGTTTGAAATGGTGCAGAATGAAACGATTCATATTGCTCAAAGATGTTTTCTCCTAGAAACAAATTGAATGTGAAGGTCAACTCAAATACCCGGCCGGCCGCTTTGTATACCACATCTTCTGTCAAGATAAATGGTCTCTTTGAAAACTCTCAGTGGACAAGACGTAATATTTATACCCTTCCATTATGTACGCCCAATCGCATAATAAAAAAGTATTCTTTTACCAGTTCGAGAAACTTGTTTTAACAAATGGATGATTATATCTCAGCAGCTTTCAAGCTAATTTTATCTAGCTTTATTTCTATTAGCTTTGATCCACGACTAAGGAAGAATTCATATGGTTGTTATATCGTACATTTTTTCTAAGGTCCTCTTGGCTGCCCCATTGTTCAATGTATTTTTCAAGGGCTTATTTTACGTGTTGCAGATCAGTAACATAAAGGATCTTTTTAGTTTCGAAAAAATGAGTATATTGTGTAGCTCATAGCCTACCCATTCCATACTAAGATCCCAATAGTGGCATAATTGTTGGTTGGAGCCTAGATTGCAGTGCAGTGCACTGCCAAAATACCGAAGGTCTCTTTGTCCAAGAATTAGTCTTAAGGGTGTCTATCGACATGTTACGGGCATAAGCCTGGGTCATCATCATGGCAATTAGATTAGGTCTTTGTTGATAATGGCATTTTCTCATCGTTTGGAAGGTACAATTGTGCTTATTATGGCCAAGCTAAAACATTCTTACTGCAAGTGTTATATGATAAGGAAGAACCGTGAACATTGTGGTAAAACCATTCTTTTTAGAAATGTTGGGTTAAGCACGACATTCAAGTGAGTTTGAGCCAACCGGGTGCTCGGGTTGATATGCAAAACAAAGCCAAGTCAATCACCTGAAGAGCTCGTGGTGTTGTTTCATGGAGTTTGAACGTGGAATGCATGTGAATATGTGGTCCAAAACAAGAAGAAATAACTCTATCTGTCAAGACTAGAGCTATCACAGAGAAATCAATCGATTCAGTGTTGACAGGGCCACGTAACATGATCCCTAACAATTTTCATAGCTCAAAATCATTTCTAAATGGCGCAACACGCAGAGTGAAATAATTTAAATTCATTGAATTGTTTAACCTCTGTGGGTACAACCAATGTATTATGGATCAAATCCACTAAGTATGATTTAGAGTCAAACTTTTCATATCAGGAAACATCGGTACCAAGTCGAGATAAAGAATAAGCTCATGGTGTCAAGTTTAATGTATTTGTAGAGGCTTTCAATTTCGGGCTTAAAGCTTCATGTTCACAATGCATATAGGTGGCTTGGGTAACTCAAATGGCTTGATTTAGAGTTTGAAGCAATACCGTAGCAATGGCATTCGTGAGGTGAGTCTTAATTTGCGCTGGCCAAAGTGCACAGGATCTACATGAATTTTAGCAAAATGATAAGAATCAAGTTTGATAGCTCACCATTTAAAGGACTCAATGCAAAAGAGCTCGATTGCTAAGACGAGGAAAGAGTTAGTGGGGGGTTCAAAATCGATTCACGCAACACCGAGTTAGAGGATTCAAGCTCACCGAGTTGAGATTTGTGCAGACTATTTCCACATGGACCCCCCTCCTCTTCAAGTCAAACGGGTCAACGGGGGGGTCCCAACATTATGTTAATTAAATTAATATTTTTATTTAAATATTTTAATAATAATATTTATTATTATTATTTAAATATTTTATTTAAATATTCTTTTAATTAATTGAGAAGACTAGGTCATCGTGCAATTAATGACCCATGATGGAACCTTCTCGTGGTTCAACTAACGCAATAAATACATCATGAGCCTTCATTTTAGGAATGCAATTATGACCATTTCCTCTTCTTTCTCACATATTCTTCTATAAATGTAAGTTGAAGCTCATTTCAAAGGGTTCCAAATAGCTTCGCATAAGTTGATGGGCTTAGATATCTCAAAGTAGTGTATACTTTTCAAGGGTCCTCTCTCTTCGCAAGTTGTTCTTATGTGTTGAGAGAACTTTCAAGCCTCCTCTTCAAGACCGTAATGGCAACTATTGCCTCTTCTCCGAATGTATGATGCATTGTGCATGTTATTGAAGTAATAAAAGTGTGTGTTTTGTGACTAATCTCGGTCCTTTCATCCTTCTATGCTTCTTTGTGCCTTTCTCATACTTGCAGCAGTACACCGTGCAAGTTTAAGTTTCTATGCAGGTTCTCGGAGTTCTCAGTGCTTATCGAGTGGTGGAGTATTTCATGTAGTTGAGTTGTGGTGTCTGCTCACCCTTCTTGAGTTCATCCTTCTTCACCGGGAAACTGGTATATTTCTTGGTTTGATAAAGTTTAACAAAGGAACGCGTGTCTCTTAGCCTCGTGGTATCCTATACCCTCTCTAAGTCAGCAGAGGTGAAGTTGACTGTGGTGCACACACCCTCTTCAAATTAACCCTTCCTGAATCTGAAGACACCCTTTATTCGGTGCATCACCATCCCTAGTATAGTTTCATTTCTGTAAAACTCTTTCCCTAAAACCCCATGAAAATGTTAGCATAGGACTAGATAATCATTTTTGTTACACTAGGAGTAGTACAACACTTAGTTTAGGAAGAGGAAGCCGGCCTTCTCTGGAGGTTCACCTCGAGCCCAAGTCCCATAGCTTGAGAGGTGATCCCATGTGTCCCAATCACACCGAACGTCCTATTCACATCCTGGCCATTCGGAGGGTGCATTGATTTGGCGACAACAGTCTTCTCCTACACCATACCTAGGAAATATACACAACTAACTAACAACATACTAAAATATTCAAGCATTCACATATGCATAAAAAAATGAGAACATTATAAAGAGCCAAGCTCCTACCTATCCATGGTAGATTTTTCTCCAAAGGTTCAACAACAAGATTTTTCCAATCCAAATAGTCCAAAAGTTCTATCAATTCACAAGCATTCAACAAATTCTCTAATTCTATTCCAAATTACAAGATCTCAAAACCAAAAGAAGAAACAAAAATGAAATCACCAAATGAATTAACCCCTCCAAAGAACTCCCAAAATAGTAAAAGAATTCAAATAAATAGAAAAGGGAGGGAGGAGGATGAGGTGGCTCCATATAGGATGCCACATCACTCATCCTCCACTCAACCTCACAAGTTAACTTCAAACTCCAAAGCACAATTAAAAAGGTGAATGAATGAATGAAATTTTATTTACACACACACACAATCTAAGTCCACACCCCAAGGACAAAAATTAATTTCATGCAAGAAGGTGCAAAAAGACATACAACTTGCCTTCCCAAAATACATAGTAAGGCCTAGTTTTGACTCTCCAACTCATAGGTAAGGTTGGTGTATCAATTTAAGAGGTGTGAGACAAGTTTAACTTGTCCCACAAGCCTCTAAAATTAGCCCCTAAGGATAGATCTGAATTTCAAAAGGAAGGTGGAGTGCTTCACACTCAAAATTACTTACACATTACTTACAACACATAATCCAAGAGCCATCAGCTCTAATAAATGCATTCTTTTGACCCATTTTAATTTATTTAACAACATGATTACTCACTAATCTAGACACAAATAAAATAAATAATAAAGGGGAAAATACATCACTAAAATCCACATACTAAATTTAAAAAAGGAAATAAATAAAAGAATAGACATAATTCTTTGGTCACATTCAAAGGTGATTGATTCCCCACCATGGAGACCCCTAACATCAATTCAAACACACACACATAACAAATACACGTTGCCATAGTACCCTTGTTGAATTCATTTATGATTCCATTGTGGTTAGTCTCCAATACCCTTATGTTTATTGTGATATGTTTACCTGCAAAACACAAATACCTCCTTTGGCCTTGTGGACACATCAAATCATCCAAAATAATTATACAATAATCTCCAAGGTCATATATATATAGATCCAAACATCCTCAAGCAAGTAACGACATCATTTACAATTTCCTCAATAACCATATGATCATAAAATTAGTTCAATTTTCTAGGTTTACACAATATGACAACATATCACATGTATGATGTAACGCCCGCTAAAATCTCCCACTTGAGACCCATGAAAAACCTAGGTTTAGTTACAAAATTATGGAATAATTTTTTTTTTTGTTGAAAAGTGTTAACAACCATAGTCTCAAGGACAATTAAATTCAACTCATAACCTTTCCCATTATAATAATTATGAATTCCACATTATAAAGCAACAAGTGTAATAAGTCCACACCTAGCTCAAATCTCCTTAGGGATTAGTTTAATCCATGATTACATTGATATTATAGCTAAATATTCCCGATTAAAATTTCAGGGTTAAGGAACCAAAACAATTAAATACCCAAGGTATTTAATTACACAAGATCTAAGACGAGCATGGTTTAATTATAGTGGGGGAAATAATACACATTTAAAATCATTAGAGTAAATTCTTACTTACCCACTCCCAGAACTTGGTTAGAGATTCAATTTAATTTTTCTCACATTTAACACTCTGAAAAAATCCCTAAAACATTCCCATTAGATAGGAAATTTCTTCACCTTTCCAATGATATAAAGAAGTCCTCCTAACTCATATTTTTCAAGTTATGGGCCGGTGGACCTTGGGAGGAAAATTTTTCCCAAAGGTGGGCCTGCGGGCCTGGGGAAGAAATTTTTCCCTTAGCACTCTTGGGTGAAAAGTTCATTTCACCTCCGCATGCTCATAAGCCTACAGAGAGGGGCTTCGCACTTAAATGTAAAATTTTGAACTAGGGGTCCACTAAGGACACGTGTCCAAAATCTATGCCTAGACGGAAGGCGGGTCGATGAAGGTTAAATTAAATTTTTACCTTATTATATTTTTTTAAATTTTTTTGGAAAGGGTGAAAGGGTTGAAAATTACCTGCTCCTCTGTTGGCACGTAGAGATGCCACGTGTCAGTCCCAATTTCCAAGCGGGGGAGCGGGTTGGCAGGGAAAACTTAGATAATTTGACTTTTTAAAGAAAAAGGTTTAAAGGTTTGAGAATCTCCGTGCCTCCACCGACATGTCATGAAGACACGTGTCAACCATCCATTGGTTGTGGGTAGGCAGGTCGGCGGGGAAATTTTAGAAAATTTTCCAAATTTTTTCCGAAACGCAAAAGGGAAAAAGGAACCCGTTGCTCCGTTGATTCCTCATGATGCCACATGGCAAAACTTGATTAGCTGTGGGCTGCGGGAAGGCGGAGGAAACTTAGAAAAATTTCCCAAAAATTTTAAAAGGTTAAGTTTGATTTTGCGGGTCCGCAAAAGATGACAAAAGGCAAAAGTGGGGCGGCGGGTCCACGGGAAATTTTCCCAAAATTTCTTTTTCAAACTTAGGTGATTTTTGACAAAAAGTAAGGCCTGCGGGTTAGCGGAGCGGCAGGGAAATTTTTTCCTTTGGCGTTTTTGACCAAAAAGTGCTAAGGGAAAATTTGGGCCCGTGGGTCCGCCAAGGAAATTTTTCCATTTTTTTTTACAGTTAGGATTATTTATGATGCCAAATGAAGAAAAACTTCAGAAGGCCATAACTTTTGATAGAGAACTCGGTTTTGGGAAAATGAGGACTTTTTGGAAATATCTCGAAGTCCTCTTTGCACAAGAATCATTAATTTTTAATTTTGATAAATTTTAAGGGGTAAATTTTGAGAAAACGTCTTTCTATCACTTAGAAAGTGAACTGGTATTTTTAACTTATCAATTATTTGTTCAAATTTGTTGTTAATTCATTTTCCACTTGTCAAATAGGCATGGATTATTTGAATTGGAATATTTTAGGATAGATTGCAAGGTTAAGTTTTCTTGATTGATTTGCATTCAAAATTTATCAATTTTATACAAGAAGAAGTCTACAATTTGAAAGGTTCTATAAAATTTTCCTAAGTATTTTGGTATGTTTGGGGTCGTTTTGACTTTACAAATAAAATTTAATATTTCATTTCTGATTTTTAATGTTGTAGGGTCATTCTTCAATTTCGATTAATAATTTTGAGTATGAAAGTTATCTAACAGAGCTCAAATTCGAATAGATTTATTTTCATTTGCTAACTTTAAATTATGAATTCATTCCAACCCAATCTAACATACTAAGTTGACTCAAGCAAAGTATTCAAATGCCAAATTACAATTCTGATTTCTAAAACATTTATTTCAAAAAAATAGAGTATTATTACATTTATCCATACGTATTCACTTTTTCATCCTTCCAACGAAATTTTAAAATACATTCAACAAATAAATTTCAATACCAAATAATTCCATTTGAGTAAAATAATAAAATACTTTATTGATTCAAAGAGATACCTTTACAATTTCTTCTTTCATTCCTCAATTACAATATACAAAATATGATTTCTTTCACATTCTTTCAAAAGCAGAAAAATAGAGTATATCTCTTTCACAATTCAATTTACAAATTTCATAGTGCATACTGACCATCTTTCCATCACAAATAATATACAAGATCATCCACTTCAAGTGGGAAAATGTTATGTCAAGAAATGATCTTAGCAAGGACTATCAAACTGTCTTCTATCGCAGTTCCAGAATAGCAGTATGTATTTCCATCATTCTCCAATTTGGTCACAACAAAACAAGGGAAAGGCAACGATCTCCACCCAACCAAGACATCCAATGAAAAGTGAGAAGCCATCTTTCTTCATTGGCCCTCGAGCCCCAACCACATTGCAATAAAAAAAATACTTTTTTTTTCAACTCATGGCAACAATAGGCTTCCACAACACAAAGACAAATTTCTCATTCAAAACACAGTCCAAAACAAAACTACAATTTGCTACCATAGAACAAAACAACAAACAACACTCAGGCTTCATCATGCAAGCCAAAAGAGCAAGAAACTATGGGGGATGTTGTTTATGCCTCCCAAAGGGGAAATGGGTATCACCACCTGAGAACAAACCACCAAAATATATATCATTTCAAATCCCTGACATGCCCTTATGCCTCCTGCTAGTACCCCTTATACCTCACATTTCCTTATGCCTCCCCGACCTCTTATGGCACCCCATAATGAGTAAAGAAATGCAAGCTATTTCTTTGTAAGGTGGAACCAAAATCCTAACTCCCTCCACACTTATACCTCCCCAAAAAACCTACCAAAAATGCTCCATAGTCTTCTCCTCCATAATTCGTAGACCATTTGCCCAACCAACCCAACAAATAAAACAACACATTCAAACATTCAACCATTCACATATGCATACAAATAAAAGGAGAGTATTTCCAAGAACTAAGCTCTTACCTAGACCATGATGGAGTTTTTATAAGTTAAAAACAACAAGCTCTCCAATGCAACACAAACCAAGAGATCAAAAATCAACACGTATGCAACAATCTCCAAAATTCTCCCAATTTGCAACAGACTCCAAAAACCCAAAGCAAGTCACCAAAAATAATGTGATAAAAGTGAAGCAAAGAAAAACCCCAAAACCAAGCTAAGGAATTTGAATATATAGAAGAGGAAAGAGAAGTAGATGAGGTGGATCCATGTGGGATGCCACATCTCAGAATCTACGACCAAATAATCACACACATGAACAACATAGTAAAAGACAGGATAATTTTTTTTTGTCTTGCTTGACACATAACATGACACAACATGTCGTCACCAAGGATACAACTAACTCTATGAACAACTCGATACAAGGATGGCCTTAAAGGTAGCACGGAAACGTTCACACCTATCAAGGACAAAATACTTTTTTTTTTTGACAGAACAACATAGAAGCCCAACCACATGACACTCTCACAGCTAGAGCAAGCCACAGTAAGAAATGATTGGAGGTTATTTATTTTGATAAGACACCCTTTAGCTCATGACTAAGTTTTCAGAAGGTTTCAATATATGATTCGCACAAATTCATCCTACCAACTGAGTTATGTTCATATAAACTGTGGAGTAGTTCACTTGAAGTCTTCTCCTTTATAACCATTATTTGCTTTATATATATTTATTTGATAAAGATGGTAATTTAATTCCTTAAGGCATTGTTGTTTTCAAGGGGATCTAAACCACAACATATTTCTTTGAATAAAACTTTTAGGTAACTTCTGTAAGGAAAACCACCCCATTACAACTTACATATAACACATCAATACAGAGTCTCAGAAAGATTTAAATTAACACTTAATTCTCAAGATCCAAGTTTTACAATGCTTATGCCAGTGAAAAGTTTGAATAACATTTCCCACAAAGATAAGTTACCAGTTTACCTACAGAAGGACAAGATAACATCTTCACGCAATTTCTGAACAACCCAAGGCAAGAGGTCTTCTAAATTCCTTTGCAATCACTATTACAAAATTTACCTCACATTGGACATTTTTACAAGGAATTTCATAAATTGCACTGATGAAACCTTAACAACTCTTTCCTTTAATCTACTCGCACAATCCATCTGCACAAATACTAGCTAGAATCAGTTCGCGAGAACTGAGCATGTTAAGACTACCCATAGCAACAGTAAGCTAACATTTTATAATATCATGAAAGTAAAATTCTAAACTCAAGAATGGATCAAATCACAAACCACTAATCAATATGTTTCACAAGATGACGAGATTTATACCAGCCAACAAGGAGGAATCCCAATATTCAAGTGAGAGAGATATTCCAAAGACAAACAAGGTGAGACCTTATTGGTGAAGACAACCAGGCTGAGAGTATTGAGATTTCAGTCATGTAATCCTATGGATTACGTGATTGAAATCTAACACCCAAACATCATTCTAATATTATTAACCAAAAAGATAAAGATCAGTCAAAAGACTTCACATATTCAAAATTGCTTGGTAACAAGACTGCATTAACACACATCCTTGTTTTAGGAAGAATATAGGCCCCAACCATATATGAACACAAATTAGTCAAAGATTAAAGTTAACTTCACTCGGCTGAATAAACCAACATACATATAATACTCACAACATTATAACTAAATCTGAAGGTTCAATATACCAAGCAATTTTCACCGAACCTAATTATTTTTCATCAAGAAGTTAAATAAATTAGATTCTATCCAACTAAAACTACATACAACAACTATAGTTGGATTTCACAGGCAAGGATCAAGAAGAAGTATTTTCACCAAAGGTTGTTATTATCTTACATCACATAATCAGTAATAAACCCGTAATCCACCCCTCGTATGATCATTGTAAGAGTTAAGGACTTAGCTCACTAAAATATGTAACTGAGTCGATTCCTACCTTTTCCATTTTCATACAAGTCTAACCCAATTCAAAGAAAGGTAACCATCCTATTTTCATACATGCCTCAATCAACACTTACTCAAAAAGTCCCTACCTGAATTATTGAAGGTTTGCTAAGCTACAAAATGGATTTAATAGAAACCCATTTCATTTGATACTTGAATTTAAACAAGCAAGGGATAGTCTGTTGAAAATATAAGTGAATCGACACAAGATCCTCTACCGTGACCCAACTTGAGTCACCAATCACCAGGTTAACAAATCGTGAAAGGGGAAACACAAAGCAAAATACTCTTCCTACGAACTATGCCTTCTCTTCCGTCTCTAAAACAACATATGAATATCTTGGGCATACCCATCTATTTCACGATAGTATACTCGACCTATCCTCATAGTCGTTCCAAAGAAAACATCTCATACTACGAGTTCGATTGAACTCTCTTATTTTATGATACAGTGACTCACGTCACAGGATCTCAGTATTGAGCAGATCAATATTTCTCTCTGCTCCCTATGCGAGGACTACACACAGATTCAGCCCAAGAAAGGCTTTTACCAAGACAAAACAAACATTTAGCCTAAAACTGGCCATGAGTCAACAAATCTACAAATATCCACTAATGTTATTCATGGCTCAAGTTTATATCTCTCATCATTGGTTTAGAAATTGAACTCAACGGCCATTGTTCACTATCGTCTCTAAATGTCACCCGAATTTTAAGAATTAAGCAGGAAAGCACCCCGGTTAAAGATCTAACACCCACGGTATAAACTTCAACCATTATTTTGCTATCACATAGCAGTTACTCTTTTATTTCGAAAAGAAAAAAAAAAGCGAGGCAGAAAAGAAATGTATACATGCTATCACAGTTGCTAACAGGGTAAGAAAAACAAACAACTCCCAACAGTCCTTCCTTTCCTTCAATTTGGGTCGATTCACAAGGAAAAGCAGAAGCCCATTCTAAATGCCATAACAGATAAAAAAAAAAAGAAGGACATTCAATTCATGACATAATAAAAGGGTAGCAGAAGATTGCAAGGGCAGGTTTAACATGCCTGGTTTAAAACGCCATCTCCATATGCATATGATTGTTTCAATGCCGCTGCTTGCCCTTAACCCAAAGTGCTCTGCGAGCTCGAGCTAGCGCCACATTCACGTGGTGAAAAATAGCTACAAAGCCAACCCCATGATTTGAAGCTCGGACACAAGACATAAAGATTACATCACGCTCCTGGCTCTGAAAGGCATCTACCGTAATGATAAATAACCTTTTCCTCCATCAGGTTTGAGGACAGCATCAAACTCTCGGTGCAAACATTTCAGCTGTAGCTTGTAAGGTGTGATAATTCCAACAGGAAACTTTATGCCTGCCAACCTGGTGACTCATTGAAAAAGCTCATATAATGGCAAAGAAAATTGTGTTTCATGAATATTCTGATATGAAACTGATCGGCCTCTATGAGGTTCTCTTCCATGAGTTACATCGTACAACAAGTAGGATTTTTTTTGTAAATAAATTTCATCAGGTCTGCTGGTAACACCCTCACTGTCACATAATCGATTTTGAAGAAACAAACTCAGTACAAGTTCTGGATCTGAAAATATCCTGCTACCTTCATCTCCCAAGACATTTTCTCCAACATTGCATAGATCTCTTGTGCCCGTGGGTGTGATCTGCCACCTCCTTTCCATGGGGTGTTATGAGAAAATCTCTTGTATCTGTTGTCAAGAGAGATTTCAAGCACTGGTTGGAAGCCCTGTGTAGGGATTGATGAACAAGTTGTTGAATCCTTTCTTGTGTGAAAGGATAAGCATCAACACCCCACTCGTCCAGTATTTTAAAACCATCCTTAGTATGCAGTTTGCCATCGGAGCCGACAAAAGCCAGAGTGAAAATACCAGATGTGTAGCTGCTAATGAGCTGTGCTCGCACATCGGAGGTGGAGGAGGGCTCAAATGGAACTGCAAGCCAGTCGGTTGGTAGAATCTTTAGCACGCTTTCAAAGCATTCCATATCACAACGTCCATCAATCTGGTTTTCTTGGCCACATCTTTTGAGGGTGTGAATGACCTCCTCGTCCCTGTCAGCCGCCACATACACTAACACCACTTCCTTGCCTCCCTTTTTCAGTTCCTCGTGTGACTGGAAAACCATAGCATGCTTTATAGAGGAATGTACAGCCAGTGAGGCCCAATCAAAATACCTATAGTTTCCCATCCAAAACACTAGATTTTATAGTGTTTTTCAAAGAATTTAAAAGGAAGAAATCCATGTTAAATTCACCACCTAGATGGAAGCGACTTTCCAAAATGAAAAGGCAAGACAGCTCAACTAAAACTTTATCTTGTTCTTCTACTACAGCTGCAGATTTTGCAACAATCGATCACGACGTGTGGTCGCGTGCAACGTGAACATCGGGATCAACACGAACGGTTCCTTGGGATTGCCTGCTGGCAAATGCCGCACTTAACTCTCTTTGAGGCCACTTATTTTCTCGACATAAGTTTACTTCTCTACCCTATAGCTGCTGCATAAAGTCAAGCACTTCCTCATGGCACTTTCCTAGGAGAATTTCAGTTCTACGCTCCATGGATACTTGCCTATGTAGCACGATTTTGAGAACCCACACCCACCCTCGCAACATCAGGGCAATAGACCTTCATTTCACCATACATTTTGAAACTCTATGGCGTCTTGCAGTTGATCTAGATTTAAGCCATCGATCAGATTGTGATTCAGGCTTGGCACCATGGAGCAGAGGGAAATAATGCGCTTTCCAATGCCTCTACAGGTTAAAATTGCCCAACCACTTTTCAATAAATAATATTGTGCATAGTCTGGATCATTGATGCCCATGAAAAAAACACATTTCTTTCAGGTATTCCATCAAATAGTCCATGTGCCTTATGCATCCATATCTTGCAGACATGTCTATCAGGCACTCCCGATTATAACATCGACAAAAATCCTTTCAATTATTTTTTGATGGATCTCCACAACCTGTATCAAAGCTCCACATTTGGTATAGGCACAGGCTAGGAGTGTGCTGGTCCAGAATTGAGTGGTTTTGGGAAATTGTTTATTGCATTTGGTGAGACTGTGACAGCTATTGAGGGCGCCCCCTGCCAAACTGACCCAACTCTCACCCACATGCCTGCAAACTCCACTCTGCCTTCAATTCTCTCTGAAAAGTTGTCCCATTCTTTCATTTGGTCAAGCACTTGATTACATTCACCAAACCTCTGCACCTTGCCAAGAAATCACGTGCCTTCCCATGCCCTCCACTCCATTTCCATTTTTTAAAATTTATTTATTTCAAAAATTTTACTTTCATTATTATTATTATTCTATTTTTATTTATTTTATTCTAAAACTCATTCTATTTATATCGTTATTCTATTTTATTTTTATTTTTTTGGATCTCAGGTATGCCCCAGTGGTAAAAGGAAAGGGGCACCACAATAAGTGAATGGTTACACGAGCCTTAATATTGCTTGTGTAGTCTTGAAGCCTAAAATGCCCAGTCAAGCTAACTAGCCATGCGTCGGCTCGTGACCATGTTGTATCTCCTGAAAAGTGGGTGGGTTGAGTGATTAAATGAAATATTTACGCGAACGCCACTCCCAAACCATGGCGCCACCACAAAACCTACTCTTCCTCATTTGCGCAACGAGGCTCGATCAGCGGGAGCAACAAACAAATCAAAAGGATAGTTTAACGATAACAGAGGATGATATCGATAACAATCGATATAAAGAAGGTAATAATAAAATACAATCGTTGATCGATAATACAATCATAATGTCATTATTATTATTATTATCATTATTATCATTTTACAGCTTGTAAAATAATTATCAATTATAGTCATAATGGTCAGCAATCGAGGTCGACGAAGGCACAATGACACACCATGCTTAGCACTCGATCGCCACAGGAAGAACAGGTGTAACGTAGAACAGGGCATTACAACATCACACATCCTCAACTCCAACTCATAAGTCAACTTCAATCTCCAAGGCACAATAAATAAGAAAGTGAATAAATGATAGTTTTACTTACACACTCAAATCAAACCCACACCTCATAAGGACTGAAATTGAAAGCATGTAAGAAAGTGCAATAAAAGCATGCAACTTGACTTACAAAAAACCATAATGAAGGCTATATTTATACCCTACAACCATAGGTAAGGTTGGCATGCAAATACAAGAGGTATGGGACAAGTTTAACTTGTCCCATAAGCTTCCAAAATCAGCCTCTAAGGAAAAAATTGAATTTCAAAAGGAGGTGGAGTGTTTCATACTCCAAAATTAATTTACACATCTCTTATACATCACTTACACATTTCTTACAACACTTTAATTTTAGGCCAAAAACTCTAATAATTACTTTCTTATGTCCCAATTTGATTAATTAATTTTAACAACATGTTTACTCACATTAATTTACCACAATTAATAAATAATGAAAGGGGTAAACAAATCACTTAATAAACACATACAAACATCAATAAAAAAGAACCAAATAAATAAATACACATAACCCTTGATCACATTTAAAGGTGATCCCCCATGGGAATCCCTAACAATAAAACACACACACATGAACAATACAAGTTGCCATGGTGACCTTGTTGAATTCATCTAGAATTCCAGTGTTGTTGGTCTCCAATCTCTAGATGTTTGTTGTGATATTTTTAACCTGCACAATACAAATACCCCTTCGGCCTCGTGGCCATATCAAAACATCCAAATGAATATAATATAATTTCAAAATAATAAATATATATGAATCACAACAACATCCAGACAATCAACAATATCACTTAAAATTTTATCAACAACTAAATAATCATCAATTTTAAATTCAATTTTCTCAAATCTACTCAATATATCCAAATATCACATGTCCTAAAAAATCCATATATATATATATATATATATATATATATATATAAAACCATGCCCAACAACATGTCAACATCTATATAAAATGTCTCTAACAATCATCGTGCATCATATATGAATCAGAGTCAACAATAATCCATGATCTAACATCTAACACCATACTAAATCAAAACTATAATAATGTCCATAATATAGTCAGTAGTATCATGATCAATATCAAAAGTGTCAAAGGGAAGTGGGAACTACATCCTCCTTTGATTAGACTCGACTTCCTCCTGGATGTCACTTTGGAAAGAGAGATAGAAATAAATACAATATAAAAGGATCACTCCATTATGGGATTGCTTGCTTCAAACAAGTGTGGTTCTACAAAACGTACGTTTGGTTCAATGCAATTCAACAAGAAAAAGGGAGATTGCAAAGGAATGAGTTATAAACTTTCTGCAAGCAATGCTATGAACATTTAAATCTAGAGAGTAAATTTACGCTATGAACCAAGATACAACACATAAAAATATAACATGAAGAGTTCAAAAGAGTCTTAAGAATAACCACCAAGTAGAGGAATAATAAGGATAATTCCATGAGTTGAGAAAGATGACATAGTTTCCCAAGGAATAAAACATACTACAACAAAAAAATTAAGGTTTCCACTAGGGTTAAATTATGATTTCATAATTTGTTGTTCAGGAAAGGCTAGCAGAATCAACCAAGGCCAAAATTTTGTATGAGAGACATGTTTACTCAAGTTCCCACAATTTGAGGTCACACAAGATGAGGTTAATCAACAAGGAAGGACACCTAAATCAACAAGCATTTACAATCAAGGAACTATTTATGGAAAACACTTCTATAACTCGAGAGGGTATAATTAACTTTTCATGGTAATATTAAGAAATTTCATGACCACAAGGTTTCCTATAGTCTGATTTTTACACTTTTGTTTTAAGAATCAAACACACCACACCAACCAAATCTAGAGACGTCAACCATTTAGCAAAATAAAAATATATATATCTCCCCTAGCAACTAACATATCAATACAAGAAGTACCATTCACAATAACACAATGGGATTCATTTATCTTATTTCCTGATCAAGCTCGGAATAACCACAAAGAGAGCACAAGCATAAATCGTAACACCAAAGAGCACTCAAGGTCTCTAGGGAGAAGAACAAGAAGAAAAGAAGACTTCCCAAAGTTATTTTATATCCTTAACATATGTTGCCTTAAAATTACAATAACTTAGGTCTCCAAGGACAAGACAACACACAAGGAGGTTGCTTAAACAAGAGATAAGTCTCAAACCAAAAATTCCATAACTCACACTCATCGAGATACTAGGATGATAAGGGTATGATGACCCAAAAATCCACAAATAAAGGAACATACCTCTATGAACAAGAAGGTACTAAGAAACTAGAACACACTACTATCCACCAGGTGCTTCACAATTCTAGGTAGGTGACAAAACTACAGGTTCAACTATACATTATACTCAATACACATAAATCTTACTTATTTATAAATCAACTCATTAAGTCAAAATTTGTAGTTTTGTTTGCTAAGCACATTCCTTTACAATTTTTCTTAATTAAACTTCCTCCTATTATGACATCACAAGTTTGTGTTATAAGGACCACTAAGGGGCATGATATCTCACCATTCTATAAAGGTGGAAAAGAGAAAAAGTATTTATTTTACTCCTAGGGGAGGTAGATGGACAATTTTTTTCCCTTTCTATTCTTCTACATGGTTTTTATTTCTTCTATTAATCTACCAAGGTTAAAGCAAGGACCATTTTCTTTTTCTATGTTCTAGTTTATTTGTTAAGCTTCAAGGCCAAATCTCCTCAATTATAGTTTTATGATGTTTGGGTGAGTCAACTTATCAACAAAATTTAATGAGAAGGAAGGGTAAACATATCACACTATTAATTTTATGGGAGAGAGAGGTAAATCAACACACCACATTTTTAATTCTAAGGAAACAAGGGACATTCAACATAGAAAACACATTATTAATTTTGTAAGAACTAGGAAACAATCAACCAACATAGATCACAACAATATTTCGAGACTTTTTTTTTATTCCACTAATTACAAGAATCATAAAACCTTCCAAGTGGTTTTACAAGTTCTCAAAAGAAGTTACAAGGTGCATTAAAGAAGCATCATTACTCTTCTACGATTACTAGGGTTTAACAATGTTTGTTGTTTTGACAAAAACATTTTACTCATATGAGAAGACAAGGAAAGTTTTCAAATCTACATGCATATTACCATAGGATACTACCAACCAAGCGATCAAAATGAAAAGGAAGGATTTTAACTAGAAGAACACCACAAACTCACTATAAAGCATCAAATGTAAGCAAACAATCATCTATCTTACTCAACATGTCTTTATGACCAAGATTTATAGTTTTGTAAGAAGAATCCCATTATAAGATACCATTGAGATTAATTCATCAAGGTCTAATTACACTAACATCACTAGTGGTATGGTCCAAAAGATTCAAGGCATCCATAAGTGTCTCCACGTAATTTAAAATTAATAGGTCATAGAGTGTTATTCATAGTAACTAAAAAATGACGGGAAAGGGTAGAATTATTTATAGGTCAAGAGGGAAAAAAAACACACTTAATTTACACACAATACTCGAATGGGATTAAATCTAACCATAATTAACAAGATGCATACAATCCTCAAGTCACTACTTAATATAATGAAATGAGGAACTCTTGATAAAAATTAGCATGCCATTGAAGAGAAGCCTCTACCAGACAAACACTTTTCCAATAACATCCACAGCTAGACAAAAGAAAACTGATCCCACCATAACTCATCAACCCATAATTAAACACATTTATTCAGACGAGGTTCAAGATCTTACCGAATTGTAAGAGAATCACCACCACCGCTAACATGTTGCCAACTAGAACACACAACATAATGAACTCTCTTCCCAATAAGGTCGAGTAATGAAAAGGTCACTCTAAGATCCTAGATACACTCAAGGTTCCATGTATCTAAAACCAAGGCATAACTTTAAGCACCTAAGAGGACTTTCAAGACACTTAGGGTGTACCCCCATATGATAAAATGTATGAATACAAGTAGCATAGAACCATCTCATCATCATGCAAGAAGAAATCCATGAAATGTTTAGCTAAGTAGCCAACAACATAACAAGCTCGAGTCACTAATCAAAATAAATTCCAAGAAGTATCGGCAATCAAGAAAGTGGCTAAGTAGCCGCATTGCAAAAGTCTGAAAATTCTCACAAAAATATAAATAACTAGAAGAGCCTCAGAGCTTCTCAATCCAATCATAAAATAAGATGTTGGACCTTGATAAAATTACACAATTTTATGAATGTAAAATATAAAACGTTAGCACCACATTCACTTCATAGCCCTTCATGGCTGGAAATAGGGGTACTCTACCTCGAGTTCAGTTCTAACAACACATGCAAAAATTGGGTCATAAACGACACCCAAAATTAATGTCCACTCTCCCATATGGGTAACAAAACGAAAAGCTCGACAACCACAACAAATTTCCTAACTAGTGAAGGAAGGAAGCTCTAAACACATTCTAATTAAATCTTCCCAACCCTAGGACATAACCACTATTGTCCAACCTCAAGATTCACACCATACAATTTATCACTCCAACAACTCCAATAAGGAAGGGTCTCAACAAAAGACTTAACGCATCATATAATTAAATCAAGTTTTAGGACTTGTAAAAAAACACATTTTCAAAGGGGGAAAAAGTTTCCACTACACTTGAAGTTCACAAAAATCAATTTAATTTGACATTCTTAGTTACTTGTGTTCATACAAAATGCCACTAGAATGAGTACAACATGTTGGTATCCAAATTGATTCTCCCTCAAACTCACATCGAGTAATGTAATATTTCTTCACGTTTATTTCTTTTTTTTTTAAATTTTCAAACAACGTTGTTTTCAACATCAAAAGTTGTTAGGTTTAACAGAATCTTAAAGACAAATTAGATCATGATGAGTTGTTTTGTAGCCGGGATGAGATCTAAATGGCCCTCTCAATCACTCAAATGTGGATAAATGGATAGCACCCTCAAGATTTTTGATATCTATCCTCACTATTTTAGGTTGTACCTTTCAACCTAGGTAACATAACCCTTTTGTAGCACGTTGTTTATGGAGGAGATGGATATATCCTTCCTAATGAAGAGGTTAAGGAGACCTTGGAGAAAATATGATCAACACACCAAATTTGACTCTCACGAGTTGTCACTTCCAGATCATGGAGATATTTTCACAACAAGGCAAAGGCTATTAAAGACATTTGAAATCCTAGTTGTTTCTGCATGCTTTGGTAATGGAAATTATGCATTTGTGCACACACAGGACAAATAGGGTAGTACAGGTAGGATTGGTTGTTTTTGAATGAATTTTTGGTGGGAGGTGGGGCAAGATGAACTTGATTCACCAGATCCTTGAGGAATCTTACAAAATGGAAGGTTAAACCAACAAAGTGCCACAAAATAGCTAAAATATTTCTTTAAATAGAATATGTGATTCAATGGAGGCCCACATCAACACTCTTCCACACAATATTTTAGATTCTATCATGAAGGATTGAGTTAGAAAACCCAAAAATTATCAATATCTAAGACAAATCATGCCTAATGTAAACCAAGAGGCTTACAGACAATCTCTATCAACAAATGAAAGAAAAGTGATTTTAAATCATTTATTCCAATCCCAGATGAAAGCTCTTCTGAGAAATGAAATTATAGATGCCACTAAACTATCACAAGGATTGAGTCATGTGATTGAATAAGATTTAATACAAGATTGCTACTGAAAAATAAGAAAAACTACTCGCATGCATTCAAAAATAAAACAAACACATTTTGCTTCAAGACAACATAGAACAACTCAAATTTGATTAAGTCTATCAGCAAGGGAAAGTTTCTAGAATAGTCTCAGAGCTTGTCAATGGCTGTACACTTACAACCACCTTGACATGATCAGATTTAATACAAAAGAGATATACAAGCTTCTCAAATGGCTTCTCAAAATGATGGGCTCTGTTAAGCTTTTTCTATTAGAAAATTCAGTCCTAACCCCTCACACTCCAACCATTTGCATGAAAAATTTGTGCCATTTATAACATTCACAACAGAGCCCCTTCTTCCCCAAAAGATAAAACGTTTAATGCACCAATGCTCACCATGATTTTGATCGCGATTCTCATAATCAGATCTATAAAAATTCACCAGGTGCTCGAGGGGACATATCTCATCGAATATCTCCTGGATTCAACTCCTTCCTCTTATAGATCAAACTTTATTCAATTCACCAACCACTTCCACCCCTATTATGTCAAATTTAGCTCCTTGCGTGCTTGGGAGAAGAAAAATAGAAAATCTGATTGAGCACGATAGTCAAACCATTTTAACGGTGAAAGACATCTTCCAAATCTCCCCACCAAACTCAGATATCAACACTAACTCCCCTTTCTTCTTGGCATGTAGGAATTACTTAGAAATCATGATGACTCACACTTCCACACACATTTTGAGAAAATGGGGAAAATAAGATTCAGACTCTCAACTATGGTTGATCTTTACTTTGAATTTGGGTCATCCACGTGGAAGATTTAACTTAAAAACATGCATGGGGGCTTCCTTTGACTTTTTACAATCTTTTGGAAAAAATGGAAGAAATTTCCATTTTGCTCCGCATCTCCACCCCTCGAAATAATCCTCACACGTGTCCTAGGTGGGCCCCAAAGAGACCGCAACCAAATTTTATCATTTGGCCTCTTTTTTGGAATAGGGATGATTTTCCAAAATTTCCCTACATCTCTTCCCTTGAAAACGGGTCCGACACGTGTCCAAATGTGGTTCCAAAGTGAATTGTGCTTCCCTGTTTACTTTTAACTCTTTTCTCCTAAAAGGAAATGTTTGCAAATTTCCCCCAGAGTCCGCACCTCTTGCCATTGACTGGAGCAATCTTTGACCTTTCCTTTATCAGGCCTGTGGGCCATTTTGATGTTTTTATTCATTTTCATGTCAAAGGGAAAAAATTCCAAATTGCCCCAGATGGTCCACCTCCCCGCCCATTTGACTTATCAAATCATCACATGTCACCATGGCGCACCTTGAGATGGTCCCAAAAATTTGATACCTTGAATGAGCATGGGCTTGCCATGTGTCTGGCGCTCAGTGAAGTTTTACTGAATTCTTCAAGCTAAGTGGGAGGTGCCATGTGTCTGCTCGAGGCTAGTCTCCTTTGGTTGTTGAAAAGTCTAAGAAAAATGCAAAATGAGAAGAGGCCTCCACGTGTCCTCCTAGCGCTTCTTTAAAATTAAACTCAAGGGTCAGTCCCCAAACATGTACGGTTCCTCCACGTGTCCCAAACCTCCCAAAATCCTTTAAAAATACTAAGTATGCGAAGAAGATCCTACGGAAGCCTCCATGTGTCCTCTTGCGCACTACTCGAAGGCCGACCAAAAAGTAGATCCTCAAATGAGTTTCGTTCCTCCACATCGACACATTGTAAGTTGAGGCGATTCATAGAAATTTTGAAGTACCCAGCCGAGCCGCATCCAACCAAAAGGTGCCACATCCCTTGTCGATGCAAGGATATAAATCTGACCAGGAGAAACACCCGTCAGACCGTAAAATACAGAAAAATGATCATTCAAGCCCGAAAATGAAAATTTCTCCAAGGAAAGAAATTTAGAAATGTTACAACACTCAAATACGTCCATCAAAGACACATCCATTTATTTTTCTTCAAGTATTTAGGGCAGAAATGAAAAGGAAAATGAATCTCGACCGTGGAGAATGGAAAACATGGGAGAACCCGAGTGTTTAGCTAAACAGAGAAAGGGGGACCCAAATTAAAGACTTATTCTAAAGGAACAAAGAAACAAGGAGAAAACCATGGACCCATAAGTGATCTATGACCCAGAATAGATTAAAAATGGAAAAAACATTAACTAAGCACAACACGGGAAAAATAAAGTGACAAAGGCCATAAATTGATAGATTTTCAAAGGTAAACTAGAGTGAGAATATTTTAGCACCAACATCAGCTCCGACTCGGGATGGACACTCCCCATGTGAGTGCCACATGAACAAAGGTAGGCGAAGTGCTAAAAATGTGTATTGGGAAACGAATCATTGTAGAGTAGAGAAACAAAAGCCATCTCCCAAAAATGAAACAGAGAAACCCAGAAAGGTAGGTCACCAGGAAAAAACAAAAAACACAAAAGACATGAAACAAAAAAAAATATACAACTATACACAAGATTCATTCCTTGATTCAGGGAATCAATCCAAGAAATGCTTCAAATGCCTTCCATAACGGGAAAATATAGGAATTCACCATCTAAGTCTTTGAGGAAGAAGGCATGCTCACCAATCTTGATATCAATGGAGTAAGGGCCCATCCATAATGAGTCAAACTTTCCATGCTTTCCCTTATCCTCATGTCTACTATCCCATTTCAGCACAATATCTCTAACATTGAAAGCTCTGGGAGTGACCTTTTGTTAAATAACTTCTTTAGTTTCTCTCTGAAATTTACATGCCTCTAGTGGGATTCCCTACTCTCTTCATCAAGCTCAACAATCTAGTTAATGCAAGCATCATAAGGACCTACCTCTTGATCTTCCAGCTGTTGCATAAACTGATATGAAGATAGTTGCATATGAAGAGGCGTAGCAGGCCTAAGTCCCATATACCAACTCAAATGGAATCTTTCTAATAACCCTCTTGACAGTGATCCTATCTTCCCAAACAACAAACTTCAATTGTTCACCCCACTTTCTCTTGTTCTCTCCCAATGTTCTTCTGATAATATTCAAAAAAAATTTTAATGGACTCACCTGTCAATTTCCTTGAGAATTGTAATTAGAGGCATATGTCATGTTGATCCCATATTCTTTGCACATTACCAACAAAGGTTTAGCTCTGAAGCTCATGGCATTTTCAGTAATAATCTTGACCGACACCCAAAACCTACAGATGATATTGTTCAACACAAAGTCCATGACAATTTTGTGTGTTGAATTCTTAGTGGGGATTGCCTCCACCCACTTGGTGAAGTAGTCAGTGGCTACTAGAATCCACTTGTGGATAGAACTTGAAGGGTCTAAAAAATCACCAATGAAATATATTCCACATTGTTTGAATGGGGCTTCAATTGATACAGGCTAAAAAGGAAGGGAGCCTGAAGCTTTCAGTCTTCCAGAGAAGCGTTGGCAACTCTCACATCTTCTAACCAAAAGAGTCATATCCTTGAAGAGAGTTGGCCACCAATACCCAGCCCTCGGATCTTGTGTGTTGTGACTCTTGCAGCAAAAATTTCCCCCACAAACTCCTCCATGGAGATCAAAAATTATCTTGGGGGCTTCTTCTTCAGTAATGCACCTTAAGAGGACTCCCTCTGGGTTCTTCCAAGCCAACCCATAATTAGTAATGACATATTTCTGGGATGCCAACTTAAGAGCCCTTTTCTAGTTCTTACTTAAGTGCTCAAGATATTATAAGTGTCTAAGATAAAAAATTACATCCTTGTACCACTCAGAACTCATCAACCTTTAAAAAACTGCCCTTTCTTCTTCCACCTCATTTACCTCAATAGTTTTCAAGTTGCTCTCAGCCATAAGATTTTCCAAGCCTAAATATCTCACCAACTTCATGGTTTGGATATCCATGTCATATTCTTGCAACTTGTTCACCCACCTACATCTCTTGCTTGAGACTTCCATTTCTAATAAGATGTCCTTCACCATGGTGTGGGGAACATAAGCAAAAATTTTAGAACTTAGAATATAAGGCCTAAAACCTTTGTTGCTTTTACTAAGGAAAATTCTTGTTTCTCCATAATAGTGTACTTTATCTCAGCCCCTTCAATGCCTTACTTGAAAAAAGGCAATAGGCCTCTCATCCCTTCATCATCCTTCTACACTAAGACAAAAGAAATAGTGTTCTCTGAAGCAAAATAGAACTGTTGAAAGGGTTTCTTATAATCTGGAGCTGCTAAAACTGGTGCATGATTTAGTGCCTCTTTAATGCCATTGAAAGCTTGAATGAAAACCTCCTCCCATTTGATGACCTGCTCTTTCTTCAGCATGGAAGTGATTGGAATGGTTAACTCAACAAAGTTTGATATGAATCTTCTAATGAAGTTTATCTTCCCAAAGAAGGACTGAATTACCTTCTTAGTCCTTGGGATTGGGACCTTGCTGATGGCCTCTACTCTTTCTGGATCAATCATCACCCCTTCTTCCGAAACTATGTGACCAAGTAATTTTTCCCTCTGCAATCCAAAATGGAACTTCTTTGGATTGAGTGAGATGCCATATTCTCTACATCTTATCGGCATCTTCTCCAAGTGTAGCAGATGATCACTTCTCTTCCTAGAAAATATAGTTACATCATCTTGATACACGCCAGATAAACTCATTGATGTAACCAGAAAAAGCAACATCCATTGCTCTTTGAAATGTGGCCCCAACATTCATCAAACTAAAGGGAATCTGACATAAACATAGGTCCCCAAGGAGTAGTAAAGGTTGTCTTGATCCTTTCTGATTCCTTCACCACAACTTTGTTATAACTAGAGAAACCATCCAAGGTGGAAAGCAACTCAGAACCAGTCACTAAATGCAGAATGTTTTCCATATTTGGTAAAGGATAATTATCCTTCATTTATGCTCTATTCAAATTCCTAAAGTCCACACATAACCTGATATCACCATTCTTCTTTCTTACTGGTACTAGGTTTACAACCCAAGAAGAATACCTAGTGGGCTAAATAATCCCTCCATCTCTTAGCTTCTTCAGTTCCTCTTACATCTTGAGAGATAAGAGTGGGTTGATTGGCCTCTGTTTCTACCTGAATGGCTTTGCATTAGACTCCAAGGGAATATCATGTTGAAACAGGTCCTCTCTGTATGCTTTTAGTTTAGAATAGGTCCAAGCCATGCAATCTTGGTATTTCTTCAACAACTAGATGTATGATTGCTTCTCCTCCTTGCTGAGATTACTACCTAACTAAATTTTCCTTGGCTTATCCTTTGTTTCAAGGTCATGCTCCTCAATATCCCTTTAGGCTGCCATGCATCATTAATAATGCAATCGACATTATCAAAATTTGATTCAAGAGGAACCAGTCCTCTGGGAATGGTATTGGTTTTTAGCTAGATGATTCCCTTGCCAAACAAGGTTTATTTTCCTTCTATTGTACATACCATTGGCTCCAAATCAATGCATTGATCAGTAAACTCTCCCTTGTTCTGCAAAAATATTTTGATCTAAGCACCATCATCAAAAACCTGCCAAAGTTTAATGTTGTCAGGGATAAAAGATCTTGTCAATACCTCAATATGATATTCACAATATGGGGACATTGTACAATTATCAAACTAAGACGCCAACACTACAAAATTGTCTGCCAAGTCATTGAATTTCCTCTCATGATGCACTATGTTGAATTTATCAAAATAAAATCCCAAACTGCATGTTTATACTATTTCATTCATTGATTCTTTGTGGCATACAATTTTTGACTTGTTTTACAATTAATTCTAAGTCTCCTTTGACAATGATGTCCTTGATACCATATTTTAAAGCAATTCTTAAACCCAACAATAGTGCCTCATACTCAACAATGTTGTTGGTGCACTCAAAGTTGAGTTTGAAGGAAAAAAAAAATTTCCTAACCTGGTGAAAGTAGAACAACACCAGCACCATTCCCAAACTTGGAGCAAGCTCCATAAAACAACTGAGTCCAAGGAGATCCTATATGTTAAATACACTTACTTTCTTCAATCTTGTGCTCCTTTCCATCAGCAAATGCTACAAATTTATTTGCATCAACACTTGTGTACAATACTTCATAAGATGCATAGTTGGGATCCTCAATAAGGTGCAACATATTCTTTTCCCAACCTCAATTGGAATGGTGGCATAGGACATATCCATTTGGACACTCCGACCAACACTAGCACATCCATTTTCTTGACAGTAGCATGCCCCACTTGGTTGGGCAGTCAACAATGACAACATTAAGTTTTAAATTCTTACATGGGTAACCTGCAAGCTACACCACTAGACCCTTCACACATCCTACCAATGGAACCTCTTTGAAGTCCATAGTAGTGTACTTCCCATATGCTTGTTGTTACTTTGATATTCAACTCATTCATAACTTCTAAAGGCACGACATTGCATGATGCCCATGAGTCAAACATGCAGTTGTGCAGCAGTCTTTCCTTAATGATCAGAGTAGTGAAGAATGGATCCACATTTAGTTGAGATTCCACCAAGGATGTCCCCAAATAGAACTCAGGTGGTTCATCTATCTCTTTTGATGCTGGTGGTGCTTCTAGTTCTTCAATGATTGGTGGGGTCTCCACAATGTTTATATTTCTGCCTAGGGTAGTCTTCTCTTCTTTCAACCCAAGTATTCAAATGCTCTCTTTTTGTGCTCAGGAATCCTAAGCAACTCAACAATTGGAATAGAGACTTTGATTTGACTTAAAACTTGGGCAATGTCATATGGGACATTCTTTGGCAAGGTAGTATTGGAAGGAAAGCTAACACACTCACTAGGTGGTACAGGATTTTTTACAGATTGGGCATGGGGAGGGGTATGATTTTTGTTTGGAACTACAGGGCTTTTAGTAGGTGCATCTTTCCTAGGAGCCTCTTTAGGAATGTTTGAAAGTAAGGGATATTTTGGCTTGGCTTGAGGCCCTACCCCTTTAACAACCCTATTTCTTGTGTTGTGTTCCTTTTCTTGAGCCACAACAACATTCATCGATGCTGTCTATATTCCTAAGATGGGATTACTCCATCATACTTCTTTATCATTAAAGACCTTAAATATTTAAAGTCATTATTGGGAAATTCAAAATCATGTATAGTATCTACTTCTAAAATATAAGAGTTGGAAGAATAGGTACCCTATGAATGTAGTCCCAAAAAGTGGCAGCAGTCCAGGCTCTTATCACCTCAGTTGAAGTTTCCCCTTGTTGTAAGCTTGTGGAACAACCCATCATGTAGACATCATCATCATTGTCATTATATTATTCTTCTTCTTTATGATCTTCTTCATGAGGAGCATGAGGCATGAAACATTTTCACACCAATAGATGACATTTGTCTCCTCCACAACAACTCTTGCAGCCAAAGGATCGGACATCATTTTGTTTCCCTAGCTTGAGACTATCTATTTCAAAATCCAATAGGTCCTTTGCCTCTATCATCAGATCTTTGGTGATTTGTAAACCTATCTTGGCCTTGTTTCTTGTGTTGACCTTGTGAGTTCTGCCCAATTCCCTTCTCAGCCCGGGCTAATTTGTAGGAAATTTCTTTGACAGCCCCTGCCAAAGTCTTCACAACTTCTTCCAAATATGTAACCTTTCTTTTTGGGGTTTTCTGGGTTAACTAGATTTACAACCTCCCTCTTTAAAGAATTTCCAATTGCCTTGATGTTATTTTCAATTTTCATAGCCATAGTGAAGGCCTCGCCGCAAATTAGCGGGGTTTTTTCCCTCAAGTAGAATGCAGCCTTTTTATAAAATCCCTCGAATATTTGATCAAACATGATTCATCACATGGCCTTATCCTAACAGGAAATCTCCTCAAGGTCTTATTAAACCTTGTGTTGAAATCATGTATTGGCTCATTAGAACTTTTCTTAATATTTTCAAATTCTGTCAAAAGAAACCTAGGGTCAGTTCTATCACCATATTGCAATCTAAATGCATTGCTCATCTCAGTTCAGAATCAATAGATTTATCTGAAAATGCTTTATACCAATCCCTAGTATCTTCCTCCAAAGTATGGATGAACAATTTGATATATACATCTTCATGTTCAATCTCAAAGTCTTCCATCATATTGATAAAAAGCTTTAGATGTTGATCACCAGTTATAGCATTGTTTCCTTGGAACTTTGGCATTCTATTCCTTACATCTTGAGGCACTGCATTTGGATATCCATCCATTCCCACAAAATTTATAGGTCCAAAGGTGTTTACAACAAAATGGGGTCTGAGTGGGGGTAAGGCCATGTTCTTTTGAGGAGGTGACCCTGAAGGGGTGACAAATTGATAAGGGGCATAGGGTCTTTGGAACAAAGGAGTATAATTTTCAAAATGGATACCCCTAAAGGCCTTGTTTCTTGGAAATACCTATCAACCTCAGAAAAGATAGGTGCAGAATGTGAAGCAAACTTTTCAAAATCAAATGAAGGCCCTTCTCTAGTTGGAGAATTCAATTCCACAAAGAGGCTACCTAATTTAGAATCACTTGAATGGCAGTATTTGATGATAGGTTGATCACTTTCATCAATGGAGATCCCCCTCCTTGTCTGCTGATCTCCAACAACTCTCCAGGATTTTCTTCCTTCTGATTTTGCTTTTCCTAGCTCTAGAAACAATGTCCTAGCAGGATCCCTAACAAAGAAAGATCTTCTTCCTTCCATATTTTCCAATATTAGTAACAAATCTGACTTTGACAGAGTTTTAAGACACTGGTACTCATTAAAAATTAGATCAACAGGGAGTCACCACTAAGGATTTCCACCTTAGTTGTGTAAATGCACTAAGTATGATCTGTCAAATGTCTGTTAATGCTAGAAACTAGAAATGGAAAGATTCTAAAATTTCTTTACCCATATTTATCAAATGAAAGCTAGTGCACTAGGTGTGAAAACTAAAAGAACTACACAACAAAACTTGGAGCATACAAGAAGTGTTTTACCAGGGTATTGATTTTAAATTGAAATCCCGTAATGGCGCCACTCAGGTGTTTGTATCCAAATTGATTCTCCCTAAAAGTCTGAGAAACATCACTAGTTTGACAGGAATCTCAGAGATAAATTAGATCATGATGAGTCATTTTATAGCCGGGGATGAGATCTAACTTGCCCTCTGTCACTTAAATATGGAGAAATGGATAGCACCCTCAAGAGGATTTGATTTATCCTCACTATTTTAGGTTGTGCCTTTCAACCAGGGTAAGAGGACCCTTTTGTAGCCTATTGTTTATGGAGGAGATGGAGATATCCTTCCTAACGAAGAGGTTAAGGAGACCTTGGAAAAAATATGATCAACACACCAAATATGACTCTCACAAGTTGTCACTTCTAGATCATAGAGATATTTTCACAACAAGGAAAAGGCTACTAAAGACATTTGAAATCCTGGTTGCTTCTGCATGCTTTGGTAATGGAAATTATGCATTTGTGCACACATAAGATAAACAAGGGTAGTACAAATAGGATTGGTTGTTTTTGAATCAATTTTTGGTGGGAGATGGGGCAGGATGAACTTGATTGACCAGAACCTTGAGGAATCTTACAAAATGGAAGGTTAAACCAAAAAGTCCCACAAAATAGCTAAAATGTTTCTTTAGCTAGAATATGTGCTTCAATGGAGGCCCGATCAGCACTCTTTCATACAATCTTTGAGATTGCATCATGAAGGCTCAAGTTAGGAAACCCAATAAAGTATCAAGATCCAAGCCAAATCATGCCTAAGGTACACCCAGAGGCTTACGAGATAATATTTGTCAATAGATGAAAGAGAAGTGACTTGAAATCATTTATTCCAATCCCAGGATGAAAGCTCTTCGAGAACTGAAATTGTAGATGCCACTAAACTTTCACAAGGATTGAGGCCTATGTGATTGAATCAGATTTAATACAAGATTGCAATAGAAACAAGAAAAAATAATCACATTCATTTCGAAATAAAATAAACACATTTTTCTTCAAGACAAAGATAGAACAACTCGAATTTGATTAAATATATCAGTAGGGGAAATTTTCTAGAATAGTCTCGAGCTTGTCAATGGTTGTACACTTGCAACACCTTGACATGATCATATTTAATACAAAATAGATATACAAGCTTCTCGAAAGGATTCTCAAAATGATGGGCTATGTCAAGCCTTTTCTATTAGAAAATTCATTCCCGAACCCTCACACTCCAACCATTTGCATGAATTTTTTTTTTCCATTTATAACATTGAATGAGCCCCTTCTTCCCCAAAAGACAAAAACGTTTAATGCACCAGTGCTCACCATGATTTTGATCGCAATTCTCCGAATTAGATCTATAAAAATTCACCAGGTGCTCGGGGACATATCTCATCGAATATCTCCTAGATTCAACTCCTTCCTCGGATAGATCAATCCTTATTCAATTCGCCAACCACTTTCGCCCCTAATATCTCAAATCTGGCTCCTTGCATGCTTGGGAGAAGAAAAATGAAAAATCTAATCAAGCATGATAGTCAGACCATTTTAATGGAAAAGGACATATTCAAGAACTCCCCACCAAACTTAGATATCAACATTAACTCCCCTCTCTTCCCTGGCATGTAGGAAATACCAAGAAAACATGAAGACTCAAACTTTGAGGTGTGTTTCAGCTTAAATGGGGAAAATCAGATTCGAGACTCTCATCTTTTGTTGAACTTTACTTTGAAGTTGGGCCATCCACGTGGAAGATTTAACTTTAAAATAGGCCCGGTGGCTTCCTTTGACTTTTTCCAATCTTTTGGGAAAAATGGAAAAAAATTCCATTTTTCTTCGCACCTCCACCCTCGAGAAATGATCCTAAACATGTCCTAAGGTGGGCCCTAGTGGGACCATGGCCAAATTATACCATTTCACCTCTTTTTGGAAAAGGGAAGATTTTCCAAATTTTCTCCACAGGTCTGCCCTTAAAAAATGAGCGCGACACATGTCCCAATGTGGTTCCATCGGAACCGTGCTTCACTTTTTAACTTTTAACTCTTTTCTCCCAAAATTAAATTTTTCCAAATTTCCCTTGAGAGTCTACACCTCTGTCATTGACCAGAGCAAGCTTTGACCTTTCCTTTATCTTGCCTACGAGCCATTTTGATGTTTTTAGTCATTTAAATTTCAAGGGCGAAAAATCCAAATTATCCCCGATGGTCCGCTTCCCCACCCCTTTGACTTTTCCAACCGCCACACGTCACCATAACACACCTTTGAGATGGTCCCAAAACATGATACCTTGAACGAACACAGCTCGCCACGTGTCTTGGCCCAGTGAAGTTTTTTTGAATGATTGAAGCTCAGCAGAAGGTGCCATGTGTCATGCTCCGAGGCGCCTCTCCTTTGGTCATATAAAAGTCTAAGGAAAATGAAAAGTGAGCGGAGGCCTCCACGTGTCCTCCCCGGTGCATCTTTAAAATGAAACTAAAGGGTCGGTCCCCAAACATGTGCGCAGTTCTTCCACGTGTCCCGCACCTCCCAAAACCCTTTGAAAAAGACTAAGTATGGGAAGACCTGTGGAAGCCTCCACGTGTCCTTTTAGTGCTACTCCAAGGCTAGATGAAAAAGGAGACCCTCAAACGACCACCATTCCTGCACAAAGACACATTTTAGGTTGAGGCAATTCATAGAAATTTTGAAGTACCCAGCCAAGCCGTGTCTAACCAAAAGGTGCCATGTGCCTTGTCGATGCAAGGATGTAAATATGACCGAGAGAAACACCCGTCAAACCGTAAAATATAGAAAAATGATCATTCGAGCCAAAACATGAAAATTTCTCCAAGTACATAGAATTTAGAAGTGTTACAAGGCTCAAATATGTCCATCAGAGACACATCCATTCATTTTTCTTCAATTATTTAGGGCAGAAATGACAAGGAAAAAAAATAATGACTATGGAGAATGGAAAAGAAGGGAGAACTCGATGTTTTAGATGAACAGAGAATGGGGGACCCAAATTACAAACCTTTTCTGGAGTAACAAAGAAACAAGGAGCAAACCATGGACCCATAAGTGATCTAGACCTAGGAACAAATTAAAAATGGAAACAAAGATTAACCAGGCACACCACGGGAAAAATTAATCGACGAGAGGTCAGTAAATCAATAGATTTTCAAAGGAAAACTAGGGTGAGACTATTTTGAGCACCAACACAACAATTCAAACAACTTGATATTTTATTATTATTTTAATTTTTATAGTTCAAATGAACAGAGTAATGTAATATTTCTTCATACACATTTCGTTTTAAAATTTCAAACAAGTTTGTTTTCTTAGATTCAAAAGTGTGTTATATTTACAACATGTCTAAAGTTTTCTAGTGTTCCCAAGGGTCCAAGCTTTGAACCCATGGCTCTGATACCAAGTGTAACGCCTGCTAGAATCTCCCACTTGAGACCCATGAACAACCTAGGTTTAGTTACAAATATATGGAATTTTTTTTTTATTGAAAAGTGTTAACAACCATACTGTCAAGGACAATTAAATTCAACTCATAACCTTTCCCATTATAATAATTATGAATTCCACATTATAAAGCAACAAGTGTAATAAGTACACACCTAGCTCAAATCTCCTTAGGGATTAGTTTAATCACTGATTACATTGATATTTTAGATAAATATTCCCTGATTAAAATTTTAGGGTTAAGGAACCAAAACAATTAAATACCCAAGATATTTAATTTGACAAGATCTAAGGCAAGAGCAAGGTTTAATTATAACGGGGAAAAGAATACATATTTAAAATCATCAGAGTAAATTCTTACTTACCCACTCCCAGAACTCGGTTAAGGATTCAATTTTATTTTTCTCACATTTAACACTCTCAAAAATTCCCTAAAACATTCCCATTGGATAGGAAATTTCCTCACCTTTCCAATGATATAAATAAGTCCTCCTAACTCCTCATATTTCTCAAGTTATGGGCCAGCAGGACCTTGGGAGGAAATTTTTCCCAAGGGTGGGCCTGTGGGCCTGGGGAAGAAATTTTTCCCTTCCGGCTCTTGGGAGAAAAGTGGATTTCACCTCCACACTCTCGCAAGCCCATGGTGGGGCTTTGCACCTAAAAGGAAAATTTTGAACTAGGGGTCCGCTAAGGACACATGTCCAAAATCTATGCCTAGGCGGGAAGGTGGGTCGCCAGAGGTAAAATTGAATTTTTGCCTTATTATATTTTTTTTTTTAAAAGGGCAAAAGGGTTGAAAATTACCTGCTCCTCTGCTAGCACGTAGAGACACCACGTGTTATTCCCAATTTCCAAGCGGGGGAGCGGTGCCGGGGAAAACTTAGATAATTTGAATTTTTAAAGAAAAAGGTTTAAAGGTTTGAGAATCTCCGTGCCTCCACCGACGGATTGTGAAGACACATGTCAGCCATCCATTTACTATGGGTAGGCGGGATGGTGTGGAATTTTTTGAAAATTTTCCAAAAATTTTCCAAAACGTAAAAGGCAAAAAGGAACTTGCTCCTCCACCGACACCTCGTACACCACGTGGCAACTCCTGATTATCTACGGGCTACTGGGGAGGCAGGGAAACTTATAAAATTTTCTCAAAAATTTTAAAAGGTTAAGTTTGATTTTTTGGGTCCGCAAAAGATGACAAAAGGTAAAAGCGGGGTGACGGGTCCGCGGGGGAAATTTCCCAAAAATTCCTTTTCGGACTTAGGTGATTTTTGACAAAAAGTAAGGCCTGCAGGTTAGTCGAGTGGTGGGGAAATTTGTTCCTTTGGCGTTTTTGACCAAAAAGCGCTAAGGAAAATTTCGGGCCTGCGGGTCCACCAAAGAAATTTTTCCAATTTTTTTACTGATTAGGATTATTTATGAGGCCAAATGAAGAAAAACTTCAGAAGGACATAACTTTTGATAGAGAACTCAGGTTTGGGAAAACAAGGACTTTTTGGAAAGATATCAAAGTCCTCTTTCCATAGGAATCATTAATTTTTAATTTTGATAAAGTTTACAGGGTCAATTTAGAGAAAACATCTTTTTATCACTTAGAAAGTGAACTAATATATTTAACTTATCAATTATTTATTCAAATTTGTCGTTAATTCATTTTCCACTTGCCAAACAAGCATGGAGGATTTTACTTGGAATATTTTGGGATAGATTACAAGGTTAAGTTTCCTTGATTGATTTGCATTCGAAATTTATCAGTTTTATATAGCAAGAAGTCTGTAATTTTGCCTTTTCCCGATTTGAAAGGTTCTTTAAAAATTTTGTAAGTATTTTGGTATGTTTGGGGTTGTTTTGACCTTACAAATAAAATTTTATATTTCGTTTTGTCTTTTTGATGTTGCATGGTTATTATGTTCAATTTCGATTAATAATTGCTAGTATGAAAGTTACCTAATAGAGCTCAAATTTGAATACGTTTATTTTCATTTGCCAACTTTAAACTATGAATTTATTCCAACCCAATCTAACATACTAAGTTGACTCAAGTAAAGTATTCAAATGCCAAATTACAATTCTGATTTCTAAAAAATTATTTAAAAAAAAAAAAGTATTATGACATTTCTCCATACATATTCACTTTTTCATCCTTCCAACAAAATTTCAAAATACATTCAACAATCAGATTTCAATACCCAATAATGCCATTTGAGTAAAGTAACACAATCCTTTATTGATTCAAAGAGATACCTATACAATTTCGTCTTTCCTTCCTTAATTACAATATACAGAATATGATTTCTTTCACATTCTTTCAAAATTAAAAAAAAGAATATATCTCTTTTGCAATTCAATTTACAACTGTCATAGTGCATAGAGACCATATTCCCATCACAAATAATATACAAGATCATCAACTTCAAGAGGGAAAAGGTTAAATTAAGAAATGATCTCAAGGATTTGTCAAACTGTCTTCTTTCTCGCTTCTAGAATAGCAGTAAAAATTTCCATCATTCTCCAATTTGGTCACAACAGAACAAGGGAAAGGAAATGCTCTCCACCCAACCAAGACATACAATAAAAGGGAGAAGCCATCCTTCTTCATGGCCCCGAGCCCCAACCACATTGCAATAAGAAATGTTTATTTTCAACTCAAGGTAATAATAGGCCTCCACAACACAAAGACAAATTTATCATTCAAAAATAGTCCAAACCAAAACTACAGTTTGCCACCATAGAACAAAATAACAAACAACACTCAAGCTTCATCATGAAAGCCAAAGGAGCAAGAAGCTATCGAGAATGTTGCTTATGCCTCCCAAAGGGGAAATGGGTATCACCACCTGAGAATAAACTGCCAAAATATATATCATTTCAAATCCTTGACATGCCCTTAAGCCTCCCCAAGTACCCCTTATTCCTCACATTTCCTTATGCCTCCCTAACCTCTTATGGCACCCCATAATGAGTAAAGAAATGCAAGCTATTTCTTTGTAAGGTTGAACCCAAATCCCAACTCCCTCAACACTTATACCTCCCCAAAACACTTATGCCTCCCACAAAAGGCCCCATAGTCTTCTCCTACACCATACTTAGGCCATCTACCCAACCAGCCAACAAATAAAACAACACATTCAAACATTCAACCATTCATATATGCATACAAATAAAAGCGAGTATTTCCAAGAGCTAAGCTTTTACCTCTCCATGATGGAGTTTGTTCCAAGTTCAAAACAACAAACTCTCCAATGCAACACAAACGAAGAGATCAACAATCAACAAGTATGCAAAAATCTCCAAATTCCTCCCAATTTGCAAGAGCTCCAAACACCCAAAGGAAGTCACCAAAAATAAAGTGATAAAAGTGAAGCAAAAAAATCCCCAAAAACAAGCCAAGGAATTCGAATACATAGAAGAGGAAAGAGAAAGGATGAGGTGGATCCATATGGGATGCCACATCACACATCCTCAACTCCAACTCATAAGTCAATTTCAATCTCCAAGGTACAATAAATAATCGAGATGAATAAATGACAGCTTTTACTTACACACTCAAATCAAATCCACACCTCATAAGTACTGAAATTGAAAGCATGCAATAAAGTGCAACAAAAACATACAACTTGACTAACAAAAATGCATAATGAAGGCTAGATTTAAACCCTCCAACCATAGGTTTAACTTGTCCCATAAGCTTCCAAAATCAGCCTCTAAGGACAATTTCAAATTTCAAAAGGTGGTGGAGTGTTTCATACTCCAAAATTAATTTACACATCACTTACACATTTCTTAAAAACTTTAATTTTAGGACAACAACTCTAATAATTACTTTCTTATGTCCCGATTTGATTAATTAATTTTAACATGTTTACTCACATTAATTTACCACAATTAATAAATAACGAAAGGGGTAAACAAATCACTTAATAAACACATACAAACATCAATAAAAAAGAATCAAATAAATAAATACACATAACCCTTTGTCACATTTAAAGGTGATCCCCCCATGGGAATCCCTAACAATCAAACACACACACACGAACAATACAAGTTGCCATGGTGACCTTGTTGAATTCATCTAGAATTCCAATGTGGTTGGTCTCCAATCCCCGATGTTTGTTGTGATATTTTTAACTTGCACAATACAAATACCCCTTTGGCCTCGTGGCCATATCAGAACATCTAAATGAATATAATATAATTTCAAAATCATCAATATATATATGAATCACAACAACATCCAGAAAATCAACAATATCACTTACAATTTCATCAGCAACTATATAATCATCAATTTTAAATTCAATTTTCTCGGTCTACTCAATATATCCAAATATCACATGTTCTAACAACATCCATAAATACATATATAACCATGTCAAACAACATGTCAACATCTATATAAAATGTCTGTAAGAATCATCAAGCATCATATATGAATCAGAGTCAACAATAATCCATGATCTGACATCTAACACCATACTAAATCAAAACTATAATAATGTCCCTAATATAGTTAGCAATATCATGATCAATATCAAAAGTGTCGAAGGGAAGTGGGCACTACATATGAAAAATATATCAATATCAACATAAAATGTCTCTAATAATCCACATGCATCATATATGAATCAAATTAACCACAATCCATGATCTCTAATGTCTAACATCATACCAACTCGAAAGCTATAGTAATGTCCATAAGTATAGTCGACAGTGATCATAATCAATAACAAAATGTATCGAAGGGAAGTGGGCACTACAATGAACGTGTCTCAAATGGGACATAGAACGATATTTTTGTTATTAGAAAAACAATGTTATAAAATCTTAAAAATTCGTAGAATTCATTAAATCAATTTGTTTAATGTATTTATGCTAATATAGGGATCCAAATTCTCTACAAAAAGTCCATAAAGCTTAAATGTGTCAGAGAATTTAGTGACTCATCGTTTTAAAAAATAGCATATATGAGGTTGTTTCCAATTTTATAAGTTTATTTACATAATATAGTATACATTGTTTATTAATTCATACTTAAATTATATTTCTAACATTATAGAATTTCTATATGAAAATTTGTATGACATTGAAGACCCTAAACAAGGGCAGGAATAACACAAAGGCCTTGGATGGAATAGCATTGAATTCAATCAATGGGTGCATTCTTGTGAGTATTGTACTAATAATACGTTGTTAATTTCTTAAATAATTATTAAAATCAATTATGAAACAAAATTAATAATTAAAATATTGTAATCACAAAATTTGAGTTTGAAATACTATAATAATTATTCAATAATATTATTGTATGTGAATAAAAATTCACTTTTATTTCATGGCACGACATAAGAAAGGGTGCTTATTTTGATGATGATGATCCTCAATACAACTATGGAAACCTACCATTGTATGGAATGGAGCACAACTCAATCAGCCTCGTAAAAATGAACATATATTATCATGATGATAATGAAATCTTAGATGATGATGACGATGATAAGAAACTAATGATTTAGCTATTTCATAGTATTTTTTATATATATTAGAATTGGTATTCCTCTTTTTTTTTTACAATATAAATTGACTCTTTTATCATATTTGCGAGTACATCATTGTATTTCTCATTAAATTACCTAAAACATAATTTTTATTAACGGTAAAGGATTTTTGATCGAGATCCTATGCAAGTACAAAAGGCCTTAAGGAAACATGAAAAATAAAGCCAAAGAAAAACAAAACAGAACAATCTGCTAGGAAACACCAACAAATCTTGTGCATCACATGAATTAAAAACTACAATCCAACCCAAAGTCAAGAATGAGATATTAGTATCATAAGTATCGAGTTGCACAGGGAGGATCATCTTAAATGCGGAGATAGGTCTAAAGGGAGACCGAGTAGGAGAAGAGGGTATTTCCTTCTCCATTACCACGTCAACAATAGTCTGAGCGATTTTAGTCATCAATCAACAAGAGGAAAATTAGGTAAAACAATATTTTCTATTTTAATATTGGCATATGTTATTTTAGTAATATTAAGTTCATTTAAAAATATGTCAAAAATCAATTTATTATATTTTATTTTGGAATTGAAATTTACATTTTATTTTTAGTATTTTAATCCTCATTAATTTGTCTAAATGTTGCTATGATCTTATTATTATGTTTCTTCGAGTGGTATTCAATATTGAATTTTTATTATTTATACCACTAATTTAAAATATGATAACTTTAATTTACATTGACAAAAAAATACAAATATAAAATTATATATAATAAATGTAATACAATTATTTCATATTTGAAATAAATATATTGTAATTTTAAAAAAATCGAATGAGATTTTCAGAATATTTGCGTCACTTCTCATTTTTCTACTGACCCATTTTCGTCACGAATCTAGTCGGTATAAATGTGTGGAAAAAGTGGCAAAACAATGGTGTAAATCCATTGTAAAAATGATGTAAATATGACATAAGTAAATATGCCTAGTCACATAAGGGCTACATCACATTTGTACCACCTATCATGACGCCAATTCTTAGAATAAACACAACTATAAACCCAAAAAATGTATGTTTCTATGCAAAACGTAGATCTATTTTCAGTTTATTTATTAGTGATTGTTTAATTCTACCCATATTGCGTACAACATGAAGGTTTATAAAAGGAATGCATTTTTGAACAACTTAGACTA
Source organism: Taxus wallichiana var. yunnanensis (assembly GCA_018340775.1). Classification (NCBI taxonomy): domain Eukaryota; kingdom Viridiplantae; phylum Streptophyta; class Pinopsida; order Cupressales; family Taxaceae; genus Taxus; species Taxus wallichiana. The sequence continues at coordinate 803,002,343 of CM031237.1, read as the reverse complement.
AAAATATAGAACCTCTTGATACCATCCAAACGACACAAAACATCCAATCGCCTTTTGTTTTTAAAATGATATTTTTAATCTAAGGATAACCTATGGTCAATTTTTCATTTTCATATCTTTTATGGGTTTTGATCTCCATACTCGCTATCGTAAATTCTGGATTTTACCAATATAACCCTATAGAAGAATTATAAATACAATTATGTACTAACCTATCATTTTCAAGAGCCCCACTAAAATATATCACTCAAAACTCTCCAAAATATATTTTAACTACCATTATACATTAGAATCGTGCCCGTCACATATCTAAAGCACTATAAACGCGGTTCTAGAGTAAAATTTCTCAAGACAATAGTCCTTAAATGTAAGTCAAGTACAAATAATTCAAGTGATTAAGTTATCAAATTTAATTGTATCCATACAATATTATATGTGTAAGTGGATAAATATGTGTATTTTGAGGCCTCTTTTATATTTTTCAATAATACAGTAATCTATGAATTGCAATTAGATGCAAATACAAACATTTTAATATGGATATAGTTATAGTTTTTTTAATTCAATTTCAATGGCTTTATTCCATTTATTTTTATTCCTACACATGTAATTAAATTGCTTACGTGTTGGTAAGATATATGGGAGTTACACTGCATAACGTGTTATGTGGTGGTTACACTTCCTCACTTTATATACATACACTCCTAAATATATTTTCAATGCATTCAACACACAAGCAATATTTTGGCACATAATTGTTCCTCCCTCTCACAATTGTACTATCATTTAATATTTGTATTTTTCATTTCTTGATATAGGTCAATACTATCAATTCTAGAAATCAAATGTTATAGTTTTGTTCTGTTTATTTTTCTCAAATATTTAGTTTTTCTATATTTTTATTACAATTACTTTGATGTCTAAATTATATCTTTTTCTTATGTCCTTGCGTGATCTAGAGAATCGAAAAAATGAGCAGGAAATAGGTGGTTTTATCAGAAAATTTTCATTTTATATATTTTTTGATGAAATATGTTGTACCATTGTGTTTGGATCATGTAAAAACCTTAGGATTGATGGTAAACTCAAGTATCGTTTGAAGCATGCCGATGCAATATTTTTCAAGATTTTTATTGTCATATTTAGTATGTTTTGTGGAATTCCACATCATGCCAAAGATTGGATTTTTATGGTTGTCATTTGTCGTCCTTAACCTATTGCTTGTATTAGGATATGAGTAGCCGACTTGTGGCTTACCATATCATTTTATTATATCATTTTTACTTTCTCATGCTTAGTAGGTCGGCCTTGGTGTTGGCCATAACATATGAATAGTATATATAGGGGATTTTATGTAGTAGTTCATCATCATTTGGAGCAATTGATTCTTATTGTATGGTTTGGAGGTTGCCCCCTCGAAGTGGCGAAGCTATTCTAATTGCATATTGAGATCATTATTCGGAATATTGTGTTATTTAGTGTTATATTTATGCTCATGATCTAAATTTTACAAGTAATTTCATTACAATTGGTATCAGAGCTACGATCTGGGCCAAAATTAGGGGAAAAACCCTAATTTTTTGTTTCCGTCATATATTGCGATCCAAAGCGAATCGGGAGATATTTTTACCAGAGTTGAAAAACATATCAAGTAAGGTTCCTTGAACATTTCAGACTTTTTGATGTATTTTTCAAAATTTATTACAAATTTAGGGTTTTGCATAAAATTGCTCCCTAGGGTGTAAATTGTGGAATTTTTTCAAATTCGTTGCATTTTTGGAAAGAAAAAAATATTATTTGGGGTTTGTTATTGTTATCCTGTAAAATTGACAAGGGAAATTTTGTAGGTAACCATACCAAAATTTTGTTTTGGGTCCCCGCCAAAGTACCTTAGCGTTCGGAATGGCATAATATCCCTTTCCGGAGAATCTGTTTTTCAAACTGAGTCTTTCGGTCCTTTTTGGTCGGCACAAATTTTGTTCATGCAACACCAAATGAATTTGCACCCCCTTCTATTCCTTTGGCACATCCTTTGGAGTGTTGACATCAAAATTGTTGTGCCTCCCCATGTTGCGCCCTTCTAACCTGCACCGAGGCGCATGCGCCAACCTGTCGACACTAAAAATGTTACACCCTTAAGCGGTGCACCAAAGTGCTAAAAACCCCATGTTGATAGTCCTGAATTCGTGCCAAAGGTGCAACTAATTTCATGCTGATAGACGCATAACCGCGCCAAAGGTGCAAATAAATTTATGTTGGCATTCTTTTTTGTGTGCCCATTTGAAAAATTTGGTGGCACATTTATTATGCCTTTTACTATAAATAGGCGCATCCGACCTGTCATTTTCACGATTGAAAACACGTGAAAAGTTTATTCCTCTACACTTATCAGCGCTCCTATCATCCCCGTGTCGCTTTACATCGCATTCGTGGACCCCGCATCATTTTTTCCAGTCTATATATTCTGGGTAAATGGTCCTTTATTTTCTTATGGTTTTTGTTTTGGTTTGGTTGTGATCCAAAAATAACCAGATTATTACTACCTGATCTCGGAACCTTATAGGCTTTAATTATTTGCTGATAATTTACTCCTTTTAAGTAATCAATTTAAAATAATGCAAGACAATAACGACAATTGCACACGATTGATTACGGAGTTCGCAATTGCCTACGTCTCGATGTTCATGATCGAACCGTTCCACTAGTCAAAACTTGTAAGTTACAATAGTACTTTCACAAGAAAACCTAATGGAATTTTACTTGCCTACCAGTACACCAGTTCTTCGGATGACAAGGGTGAAAAATAGCACCCGACTTCCACCTTCCTGGCGTACAATCTCCTTCGGCTGTGATCGGCCTTCCCAATGCAAACAATGCGAAGCTAGCACTCTGGTCGACAATCCAGGATTTGCAAGTAATTGGTGTGGCTCAATGGGCCTATTGGGTAGTTTACATTTCACTCCCAATCACAAATATTCCATCTAATATTGCCTAAAATAATAGGCCAATAGACAATACTTGTCGACACATCCCGCAAATAAGCTTAACAAATAATAAGCTCGGGATCGGTGTCTCCGTTGCACTGCAGTGTGTCCACAACAAGCTTAACAAATAATAAGCTCGTGTTGTGTGTCTTTACAATAGAATGGGTTCCCTATTTATACAAAATTAGGGCCCAAAAATAATGCACTCCATATAATCCTTAGGCTAATATTAGCCTCACCCGTACATATAAAATGGGATTAAATCCCTATGTGGGCGGATTACACGTTTTAATGGGATTAAATATTCCCATTTTAGCCGATTGAATATTTTAATGAGGGATAAAATATATTCCTAAGGCTATTTTTAACCTTAGCCTTACCCGTGCATATTTAGGGGAATTTAATCCCATATGGAGCGGTCAACACGTTTTAATGAGGGATAAGAATCCCATAGTTTGGCACGGCTATATTTTAAAATGGGTTAAAATCCCATAAGGATCGGTGGATTAAAAGCTTAGGCTTTATTTAAGCCTTTCCACGCGCCAATGTAGTGGCAGACTTAACCGCCCCATCTCCACCGCTTCAATTTCCTTCTTCCACGTGGCAAAAGCATTTGCATTTGATTTGGTGGTTCATATTAATGTATACACATTAATATATACATGTGGCATTTGGAAAGTGGCCTTACCAAAAATAATATTATTTCGACCCATACAATGTGGAATAGAAATAATCCTGTAGTCCACTTGTCGTCTCCCGATAAAAATCGAGCGAATTCGACGAGTGTTGGCAAGCCACGTGTCACAGTGCGATTGGTCCAAATATTGACCAGTTGACCAGAGTTGACTTTCCCATTGACCGAACTTTGACCGAACATATCTAGAGCTCCCGATGTCCGTTTGTCGCGTTCTCACAGTTGTTGGAAAGCTCTCAAGATGATCTTCTGCATTGACACCATTTAGAGATGTTTAGGGAACTTTCAAAAATGATCCCTTGATCAGGTTGTCTGTGGGGTTGTTTTGTTTAAATAACAAACAAAGAAATAAATCTAAAGAAACAATATGCACCCTCTAGCCCATTTTGCAATCTTCTCTCCCCCCAAACCAGTTTTACCCTCCTTCCAGATCTGCTAGCCTAGAGGGCTTTTTGTCTCAAAATGATTCAAGATCCTCTTTTCTCTGTTCCCCCTCACTGTCTAGATCTATGTTAAAGAGGCCAAAAGACCACAAAAACCAATCAAAATGGAGAAAATCTAAAGTTATTACATATCCAAACCCGCGGTTTTCCTTTGGTGCAAACACCATCACTGTTGCATAAAAATAGTCATGCCAAAGGGCACACTATCCCTACCTGTAGCATGCACCCTCCCTGTGCCCTTTAAAATTCTTAAAAACCTAACATAGGCGCAAGCACAATCTCACCTACACCGACATCTGAATGTCATGCAAGCTCTTCCTGCGCCGCACCAAAAGCCCCTTGGCGCACCTTAACTCAATGATGCATCACTAAAACTTGCACCCCTTTGGCGCATAAAAAGTTCTTGCAACATGTTCAATACCTACACCAATGGCGCATCCTGCAGCCTTGTAACACCAGAATTATCTGCGCCCAGTTCAAAACCTTTCATATGGTGCAGGCGCAAATCCTTTTACACTAACACTGAATGTTATGTGTAGTATTGCTGCGCCCTGTGCCCTTTGGCGTTGTTTTCTTCCTTGCAACACTTTTGGCAGTGCGCCTTGTTTTACTCATCCTGCAACCTAAAGTATACCTGTGCCCTATGCCCAGAGGCTTCTAAATTGCTAACTCTTCTTTCTATAAAGCTTTGATGGATAATCTAATAGCTAACATGGCTCTTCTGCGTTGGACTTCGCTCCTTCTTCTTGCAGATCAACAACTAAACTCAGATTCACACATGTCTTCATCAAGCAAGAGGCCAACCAAGTCAAAGGGTAAGGCCAAACTCACAGAGGAAGAAATGAAGTATAAGTATCAAAGGGTCAGGATGCCCGAGTCCCATGCAGAATGTGACTTAGACATTAGGGATGCTGAACTTGGCCACATTGATATGGAAGATTTTTGGGCTAGAACAAGGAGGGTCACAGGTAATCCATGGATGGACAAATTGGTTGGTAGTGGTCTACACTTCGCTGGGGGAATTCTGTAAGTGCAGTAAATAATGAATTCATGATGGTGGTGGCCCGCTGCTATAATAAAGACACAAGGTGTGTCGAGAATGAGAAGGGCGAGGTTATAATCAACCTCACTGCCCGACACTTTGAAATCATGCTGGGTATCCCCCACCACCGGCATTTTGTGGCTATAAGCCAAGAAGACTACATAAAAGCGTGGGATGAGAATGGGGACAAATTTATGCAGCTCATGAATGAAGTATACCTAAAAATAAGAAGGTAATAACTAGGTGGCTGCAGGTTATTCACCGCAGTGACTTTTCGGAAGAGATGAGCGACACCATTACCTTCCTAAGTAGGGTGTTTGGGCTTCCTGATGCCCATTACTTCCACAAATGGATGCTCAGATACTTGGAGAAAATGAACAAAAACATGCCTGATCAACGTTTTAAGTGGGAAGAAATCATCAGCAGCACTATTTCTAAGCAGCTTCAACAACTCTCAACAATGGGGAGGTTCTACATGAACTCCTATGTGGTCTATGCTACTACTTCTGAGAGAGATTATCTAGCACTAAGCTGATGCGGGGTATGGCCCCAGGTGAAAATATATGAATATTATCCAGAGTTGAAACTGGAGAACAACATCCCATAGTTCAGCAAGATCAACGATGCCTTCTTCTATGGCATCATCTACCTATTGAGGCCCAATATGACTCATGGTCGGACGACCAAGAGCATAGTAACTACAATAGAGAAGTGGGGGCGTTATTTATGCAATTCCCCACTTTTACTTATCTTAGAGCCGCTAACTTCTTGGGGGATCCCACCAAGTTACCAAGATATGCAGGCCCTAAGTTGATCCTATTGGAGCTGTCCAGACAACTCATCACATATCATGAGAAGTGCCTGAAAAGAAAGAAGGATGGAACTCCTTTCCCCCTCACAATGGGCAGGTACACTTGCACTTCTCACACCAAGGCCTGGGAAATGTTTGCAGAATGAAGGTGCTCAACCTAAAACACAACTTCCCGGCAAGGCCGACCTTTGATCCATGCAATTGCCTCCCAAAGGAAAAACTCGATCCAATCCACATCCTACAGATCGACGACATCTACATCGACCTGTATCACGAGGTCGAGCTCAAGAGGAAAAGACCACTCCAACCTGGCCTTAGCAGAGATCATCCAATATGGTGTGGCCATTATCATGAAAGGTTTCCAAACGATTGATTAGGAAGTTGGTTAGGTCTATCTAGATATGGACGGGGATAACGGCCATTTACTAAAATAGATAGAACCAGAGCACCTCAGACTATCGAGGAAAGGGTTAAAGGCACTCTACAACACACAAAACATTGGTGTAAATTTAATGGTATCATATACCTTGGGGAAGACTTCACTACTCTCCCTAAGGTAATGCACCTGCCAGGCCGAAGCATTTTCCAAAGGGCAAAGGGAAAGATAAGGAAGGGGAGTCAAGTGCCACTCAGGAGCAAGCTTCCGAGAGTCCTCCTTCGCTGCCCAGGAATAGGTTGTATCACTGGTATCTCCAGAGAAAGAAGCGGTAGTAAGTATTCCAATGGGAACATCCACTTAGGATGTTACCACTACTGTAACCACTGAGGTTCCCACCGCTCCTTCTCCCGCTCCTCCTTCTCCTCCTCACGTCACTCAAGCAACCATTCCTTTGGTTGTGTCTTCTCCCCCATCTTCTACTATTCCCCTTCCTCTTCCTCCATCTTCTCTTCCCTCACGAGTTGTCCCCTAGTATTTCTTCCCTCATCTCTCAGCTCCCTTCCACCCCCACAGTTTCCTCTCCTACAGTAACTCCTACCCCTGTGAGCGTTGGAGGTTCGGCTTCTTTATCAATGCCACCGCCAAGCGTCTTAACCCATTTCCCTAGTACACTATAATTGTTCCTTCTTCCGCTGTTCCCTCTTCTCCCGTTGGTCCCACTCCCTTAAGTCCAGCATGGATCTCCCATCACCTGAGCCAGCACAAGAGGAAAGTCCCCATTGCACCTATCTAATTCTCTGTCATTCCAATGAAAGGAGATAAGAAGAAAAAGCCAATAACCCACTTCTCTCATAGCACCTTAGGTGAAAGAGTAATGGAGATCGTGTATCCCACAAAGGATAAAAAGGATTTGTCTCCTACAGATTATACAGTGACACAAGTTACAATGGGAACATCCTCTGAAAACCTACAAGGAGAGTTGCTATCTGCGGTGGATGCCCTTTGCAAGAAGCTTCAGGAAGCAAAGGAAGAGAAGAGGATGCTAAAAGAGCAAAACAAACATCTTCTCCAAGCCCTACAGAAAATGGGTAGTGCACCTCCCATAACTGCCACTGAAACTCCTAAGGCCCTTAGTCAGGAAAAGATAAACGAATACGCCAAGATTGGTGAACAAGGCATGGTAGTATCTGCCTGGAGAGACCAAATCCTCAAAGATAGTGAGGAAGTGATCGTGAAGTTCACTGAGCTATATCAGAATATTGGTCAGGCTAACAAGGAACTCTAGGTGATTACAGGACCTATCTCTCAAGAGTTGGACCATGCTAGGTTACAACATGAGACATTCCAGAAGATGCTCGACTGCTCAGTTGATGATTTAGTTAAATTCGAGTCTTTGATCACCCCAGAGCACCCAACAAAGTCCTTGCTGCTTTGGATTACCGGGTCGATCAGATGGAGTTCATCTTGGAGAAGATTGACAAAGTTAAGGAGGAAGCCCTAGATGCAATGCATCAAATGGAGAAAATTGTCCTAAGAATGTCTCTCGGGCTTTGCTCACTCCATCATACACCTTGAGGAAGGAAGATGAAACCATTCGGCTCTTCAAAGAGATCGTCTCGCAAGGGTTAGGGCCAGAAGCTACTTTTGACGTGGAATCCATCAACAACCTTCTCGGTTTGCTACATCTTCATGAGTTACCCGATGGAGGAAGGAAATGAGTACTTCAAACTCCCGAGAAAAATCTCGAGAGATGAACGGAGACTTGTGAAGTCATCGGCGATCACACCAAGGGTCCCGCCTGTGGTCAACTCCCGATGATTAGCAAATTCATGAGATCTTGGGCTTAATTCCACATTTCCTCTCCTGAGTAGAAATAGGATACTCCCTTCCAGCCACGGGACGACAATGAATAGCCTTCCTCCTCTTGGATTTATTTCCATTTTTGTAATATTTAAAAGTATGTTGACATAAATGATGACATCATCCATGTTGCACCATGGGATGTTGTCATCCACCAAGTTATCCCAAGGTCAACAGTTGACTTTTAGATATTTTGTAAATATTTTGTAATTAGTTGTTGGTTTCCTTTTTCCTTCTTCCTCCTTCTCCTTCTATATATACTTGAATGTTTTTGTATTTAGGTGGTGGACACTTTTTAGATGAAAAATAGAAGTGAGAAGAAAAGGCTTTGTACTTTTTGTAATAGAAGAAAACATTAATACAAATATTGAGACTTTGTGTTGAATACATGTGTTATGTGCATCAAACCTTTCTTATGTCAGATCTATGTGTTTATTCTGTTAGATCTATCTCTACCTTTTTGTCATTTGTTCATCAGTATTGCTTTGTTCGTCTATGCAAGTAGGTTTGGCTCTGTTTACTACTAGCCCAAAACATAGACCCTCTGACCTTTCTGCTTTGGAATTCATTTCTTTTCTCCCTTCAGATCTATCATATCTCCTCTCCTCACTTCATTCCCTTCTTTTCATAGTCAGAAATACCCCAACTAGGATGAGATCCCAAACCCTTGAAGGTAGAATACTTTGTAGGACTTGCGCAGATTCCTGCTGGTAGAATAGCAATAAACCAGTTTCACTTTGCTGTCTCAAAGAAGGGCCATGCCCTACACACTATTGGCTCGTCTATCCATAGATCTACCCTCCCGACAAATTTTCAAACCAATAGTTTTTCAAGTTTTTTATATTTGGCCAAATTCATATTGAAATACGAAACCTAAAATTTGACTGTGATCCCTACATCCTACTATTTCGGGGCATCATGGCGGGGCCTTCCACAAGAGGAAAAAATAATCCCATCACTTTGGGTAAAACACCAGAAAAGGATGAGATAGTAGTTGAGGATTTGGAGACAGAAGATATAACTACAGATTCCTTGAGGTTAGGGTTTACTTCGACAGACCACAAAGTAAGCCAACTTGAGTTTAACCTGAGAGACCTTGAATCTCGGGTGGCCAACAAAGAAGATGTAGATAGGATTGGAAAAATATTGGAGGATTTCATGCAAAAATTCAGTACATATATGATGGGTAATCATACTTATGTCAATCAAGGTGGATCCTCAAGTCAACATAATAGACACATGAGCCATAGTGGATCTTCGAGTGTGAACAATCCAAATACGAGCACTCTGTAGGCCCGTACTATGTTTCAAAATTGGGGATGCATAAGTTTGATGGAAAGGATCCACTCAATTGGATCAACCAAATGGAGAATTTTTTGAACTACATCAAATTCCACAAGGACTAATGGTGACCATGGGAGCTTTGTATCTCGAACCCGACCAATTAAATGCAGTATCGATGGTTATGTGCTCAAAGGTAGAAGAGTGGTCTCAATGTTACATGGACAGTGTTCACTGAAGAGTTGCAATTACACTATAGTTCTAGTGTGTCAGATAATTACTTCAGCCAATTAGAAAAATTGAGACAAATAGGATCTGTTAAGGATTACATTCATCACTTCCAAAACCTTTCTCCATGGGTGGAAAATATTACTAAAGAGAATCTGAATGACCTATTTCTCGGGGTCTTAAGGATCACATTGAGCATGAGGTGCGTATGTTTAATCCTCATAAGGTTTCTGATTCGATGATTATGGCAAGAAGGGAAGAGAAGAAATTTGTTTCAAGTAGGAGACAACATTTCACTTATACCAGAGATTGCAACACCTTGGCCCCAACACTCCCTTGACCAATTAGATTCACACCTCAACAAATTGAAGAAAAAAGAGAAAAAGGTTTATGTTTTAATTGTGATGGTAAATTTGAACCAGGACATAAATGTGCTAAAAAGAAGTTGTTCTACATTGATGGTCCTAGTGAAGATGAAGAGGAGGATGAAGATTCAGAGTCAGAGGTCTTGGTTGAGCCAAAGGAGGAGTCAAGAGATCCTTAGCCAACAATCTCATGCCATGAAATTTTAGGTATTAGTACCCCCAAACCCTAAAGGTGGTCGGATTCCTAAAAAATAGAGGGTCACAGTGTTGATTGATTCAGGAAGTACTTACAACTTTATCAATCATAAGTTAGCAATGCACCTAAACTACTTCATTTATCGATCTCCTGAATGTTAAGTAATGATTACTGATGGAGGTACTTGTTACATGTTCGAGAAAATTCCATAGCACTAAGCTTTCCATGGGATATTACATACTAAATAGTTCTATGTATGCCATTTCTATGGGAGGAGCAGACATTGTGTTAGGGGTTCAATGGCTTACCACTTTGGAACCATTGAGATGAACTTCCAAGATATTTTCATGCGATTTCACTTTGAAGGAAGGACTTTTGAGATAAGAGGCTTAAGAGCAAAGTCTCCACGAATAGTAAGTTCTCATCAGATGCAAAAAATTCTAAAAAAGGGTGCAGAGGGATTTGTGGCACAACTATTTTCATTGGAGGCTCATCATTCTAAGGACATTATACCATCAGATATGCAAGCAGTGTTGGATGCACACTCTGTTGTATTTGAAAATATACCAAAGGGCTTACCTCCAAAGAGAGATCATGATCATGCTATTCAATTATTACTAGAAGTTCAACCACCTAACATCAGACCTTATAGGTACCCATATGTGCAAAAGAGTGAAATTGAAAATATTGTACAAGAGATGTTGGAAGCATGAATTATCCATCATAGTCAGAGTGCTTATTCTTCTCCAGTAGTGATGGTATGGAAGAAAGATGACATGTGGCGCATGTGTCCTGATTATAGGGAACTTAATAAGTACATAATCAAAGATAATTTTCCTATTCCTGTAATTGATGATTTGCTTGATGAGTTGCATGGTGCTATTTATTTTACAAAGCTTGATCTTTGTTCAGGATACCACCAAATCAGAATCAAGGATGAGGATGTTCATAAAACTACCTTTCGGACACATGAAGGCCATTATGAATTCCTGGTAATGCCTTTTGGACTCACAAATGCACCTTCTACATTTCAAAGTTTGATGAATTCTATTTTTAAGTCATTCATGCGGAAGTTTGTCCTAGTGTTTTTTGATGATATATTAATTTATAGCAAAACATGGGAGGAACATTTGCATCATGTAAATAAGGTTTTGGAAACTCTTGAGCAACATCAACTTTATGCAAAGCCCTCTAAGTGTTCTTTTGGACTCAAGGAGTTTGAATATTTGGGTCACATTTTCTCTCATGAAGGGGTTAAAGTGGATCCTAATAAGATCAAAGCCATGATGGAGTGGAAGGTTCCAAAAACCCTAAAGAATCCATGAGGAGTTTTGGGGCTTACAGGTTATTACCAAAGATTCGTAAGGCATTATGGAAGCATATCTGCACCTATCATAACTTTATTAAATAAGGACTCCTTCCATTATAGTGAGGATGCAACCAAAGAATTTGAGCAACTAAAGGAGGCCATGTGTACCACTCCAAAGATTGGCTACTCCGATTTTTGCAAAACATTCATTGTTGAATGTGATGAATCGTGGGGTGGGTATTGGGGTAGTTCTCATGCAAGAAGGCTGTCCTATTGCCTTTTTAAGCTATCAATTCAAAATTAAGAATCTTTCTGAGCCAACTTATGAGAAAAAATGCTAGCCATACTTCATGCAAGAAAGCAATGGAGACCATATCTCATAGGAAGACACTTTAAAGTGAATACATACCATGATAGTCTAAAAGACTTCTTGAGCAGCATTTATCATCTGAAGAACAACAAAAATGGGTCTCCAAGATGTTTTGATATGATTTTGAGATTATCTATAAGAAAGGGAAAGAGAATGTAGTTGTGGATGCTCTATCATAGAAAGATGAATCAACTGCAGCCTTGTTATGTGCAATATCCATATTACAGGAAGATTGGATAGATGAGGCAAGGTCTAAATGGAGAAATGATCCAACCACACAAAACCTCATTCATCATCTCCAGAATGATCCAAGAATATTTGAAAATTTGTATTTAAAGGGGATGCTCTATGGTATAAAGATAGATTATACCTATGTAAGAACTCCACTCTTAAAAATAGGATTCTATCGAGCTTCACTCTTCTCTAATAGGGGGCACTCTAGATTCTTGAGGACTTATCATCGAGTCAAACAAGATTTATTTTTGGAAGGTCTCAAAGGGGATGTCAAAAATTTGTGGCGAGAATGCATGGTTTGTCAAAAAATAAGGGTGAAACAATTTGATTCCCGGGTGTCTTCTACAACCTCTATCTATTCCTAGTCGGCGTAGGAAGAGGTTTCCATGGACTTTATCACAGGATTTCCTAAATCTGAAGGAAAAAATGTCATCATGGTTATGGTGGATAGACTCAACAAATATGCTCATTTTTGTGCCTTGGCACACCCATTTGCTACTGACACGGTAGCAACAGTGTTCATGGACACACAAATTCGAAGCTTCATGGAACACCGAAGATTATAGTAAGTGATTGAGACCCTATATTTACTAGTAATTTTTGGATTGATTTATTCTCATTTTTGGGTACTTTGTTAGCTCGTAGCTCTTCTTATCATCCCGAGTCTGATGGGAAAACAGAAGTTGTAAATAAGTGTTTGGAGGGATATCTCCGTTGCTTTACGTCAGATAAACAAGAAAGATGGGTCCAATGGTTGCCACTTGTAGAATGGTGGTATAACACTTCCTTCCATACTTCATCTAAAATGTCTCCTTTTTGGCACTCTATGGGTACCATCCACCATCCATCACATCATCATTGAGAGGACAACCATAGGTTAGAGCAGTAGAAGAACACATTCAGTATCAACAAGAGGTCCTCTCTAGTCTCAAGGAGAACTTGGTCATGGCACAAAACCGCATGAAGCAACAGGCTCATCAACATCACATACAAAGGCATTTTGAAGTCGGTGATTGGGTTTCTGTGCGGTTACAACCATATAAGAAAATGTCTTTGAAACAACAACAAAAAGGATAACAAACTTTCACCTAAGTATTATGGCCCCTATCAAGTATTGCAGAAGATTGGTATTGTAGCATATAAATTAGAACTTCCACAATCAACCAAAATACATCCAGTCTTTCATGTTTCTTTCCTGAAGAAAGTAATTGGACAGAGAGTATTAGCCCAAACACTGTTACATGAGCTCGGTGAGGAGGGGAGAGTCATCTTAGAACCTGAATGCATTGTTTAAACACACACTAAAAGATTGTGGACACGGGTTATTACTAAGTACCTGATCAAGTGGAAGAATATGGAAAATGAAGATGCAGACATGGGAAGATATAACATTCTATGAATAGCACCTAGAGCTTCTCAACATTGGGGAAAATGTTGCTTTGAAGGGGAAGGGCATGCTACGCCCTTAACCTATTTCTTGTATTAGGATATGAGTAGCTAACTTATGGTTTACCATATCATTTTATTATATCATTTATACTTTCTCATGCTTAGTACATCGGCCTTGGTGTTGGCCATAACATATGAATAGTATATATAGGGGATTTTAGGTAGTATTTCATCATCATTCAAAGCATTTGTGTCTTATTGTATCGTTTGGAGGTTGCCCCTTGAAGTGGCAAAGCTATTCTAATTGCATATTGATATCATTATTCGGAATATTGTGTTATTTGGTGTTATATTTCTCCTCATGATATGAATTATACAAGTAATTTCATTACATCTTTGAACATTAGTTGGTGTTTTTCATTATTAAATATATTTTGGTCACATTAATTATTGATCTAGGTTATAAATATGCAACAAACCGATTTTTGGGTATTGTACTTATCTTTAGTATTTTACAAGTTGATAGGTTGTTTGCCAATAGTTGTGTGGATGGATTATTGTTCAATGTTGATGGAAATTGTATGCTCAAATTGTTCTACAAAACTAATCCTATGCATCATCAATGTTGGTTATTGATTTTTACAAGTCCTTGGTTATCATTTAGGATTACTAATTGTTGTATCTACGTGTGAGAAAATTTAGATGTTTACACAAAGTATGGGTAGTAGTGGGGATGATTTTTATTGGGTATAAAATATAACCCTAGTTTAAAAAATAAGAAACTATAAGATTTACAAGAAATAACATAGTTCCCCACAAAAGGTGACAACATAAGGTCTCCCTACAATTTTTGGTATGCTTAGGTCCTATTCGCATACGTTTATACACTAGTCACTAAAACAAACCATGCTAAAATAATGTGGATAATAGAAACATATTTTATGCCATAGTATTAACATTACAATGATTATTAGATTTTATATGATAATTTAATCCCTATAGTTATCGGATTGACTCTATCACATAACTAACTAATGTTATTTGAGGTGATGTTAGATACAACCACCACAATAACTCTAACAACCTAATAGACATTACAACTATTAAATGTGATTTACATAATCAAAAATAGTTATATGAGAATATATATTATCTCACATATAATATAAAGAACTAATCATATTAATTTACTAACATTGTCCCATTGGTGCAAACACATGAAAAACTTAATCTTATACTACACCATTTCTCTTTACGCTGCTCTCACGATCTAGATGGTTACGTATTTAGGATAGAAATTAACCTTTGAGATGGTTTTACAAATGGTTAACAAAAAAAAATAGGATGGATTTTCAAGTGGTTAACCTAAAACCACAACAAAGGATGGTTTTCAACTTAGTTAACAAACAACCTACATATCATGATGTTATAGTAATTTTTAATATCTCATCAATTGCTTACATTAGGAGAGATTTTTTTTTTTTTGTTCATGTTTAAATTTTTAATTATATAAGGTAATTAAAATAGGGATTATGGCTCGAGAAGGCTTAAAATAATAAATACATCCCGGGAGAAAATAGAGGAGAGAAAGATAAAGGAATGAGAGACAAAAAAACAACAATTACTAGTGGTCGAGAAGATAAACTAAAAGAAATGAAATCTAAACCTAACGCCTAGTTAAGGAGACTTGACCCAAACTGAAGATAGAGAAAAAATTAAGATACACCATTGGGAGCCGCTAAATAGAGACTCCACAAAACCCGATCAGTTATAACTAACTTATGTTTCTTGTGATGGACCTAATTCCACCGATCACTATCACTCATGGAGGCTAAGGGTCTTGAAATATGTTCATCTCCCGATCGAGGATCATCTCCAATTTTACATTTAAGGAAACCATAAAAATTCCGTTTTCACACATTCACACATAGAACCTCAAATTTTTACAATTAAACAAAAATGATTTATATGTTCTTATTTTAACACAAAGCATGAAATAAAAAACAAAGAAGAAATAAAAATATCACCAATATTGAATGTAGCCCCATCATTGGTGATTGACGAGAGGTTACTGAAGTTGACCTCCTACGTATTGTTGCCTTGTATTCACTACTTATTTAGTATAGATAGTGTTCAAAATTATACCCATTGTCTTCTTTATCTTGTTATTCTTCATTAATAGGTTCTTCCTCTGTGATCATATTGCCTTCATCCATTTTGAGGTTTTATTAAAGTATATTACTAGCTCATATTTTATATAATGAAAAAAATTTCCACTTTTTTCTCAAGGTAGAAAAATTCAACTTTTCCTTATTTTTACAAAATTTATTATGATTATTTTTCAAATACATTTCATTTTATTCTTCTACATATTCTTTAGTTATTGTTTGTTCAGCAAGAAGAGCTTAAATCAAGTCTTCAAGTGTTTGTGAGGGCGTATGTCAAAGAGAGATCACAACGTTACCTAATTTTGGAGACATGATATTCAAGAATATGGCTTATGCATCTTAATTATCAAAAAAGAAATTAATTCTACCAATTGTTTCAAGAGAGATCTCATCTCATTGATAACGTTTGATATTGTGCATCCATCATTCATTCATAGTTTGAACAATGATAATTTTAAAGAAAAATTAACATTAAATTATTTAGCACATAAATGTTTGCTCAAAAATACCAAATTTATGTAGATGACTTTTCCAGATCTACATGGAATAATTAAATGTCTTCCAAGCCAATTGAATTAATTTCTTTAGCTTATCTTCTATACTTTATCATTCCAAGAATTTTTGGAATCTGTTGGTAGTGTCTCTTTACCACTTACTATTCCCCACGGTTTTTGGTCATCTCGTAGCATTTGTATTTTAATTTTCCAAGTATGGAATTCAATCCCATTAAACATATATATATGGATCTCCATTGTTAGACATGACACATAGACATGAACGTCTGCATACAAAGAGATATAGACTATCCTAAATATAACATTCAATTTTTATACACGCTTTTCAAAAAAACATGATATCATCTAAGACATTTTTGGAGATTGAAACTTATGACAAAACCAACCAAAACAACATAAATGGAAATATTTAACTCGACTATTGAACTCTTATGAAGGGAAAAGGAAAATTAATAATTTCAAACATTGACATTTGTAATTATTTTTCAATTTTCTATAATAACAACATGAGAAGAAAAGTTAAAACCTAAACAATAAACTAAAACTAAACAACTAAAAAAATCACCAATAAGAACTAAACATCACTTTTAACTATGACATGTATACTATATTTAAAATTTACCATAACTTCTACAAACAAAAATAGAAGTTTGATACATGGCGAGGTTGAAAAATGTTGTCCTAATGCAAAATTCGAGGTGGTTTTGGTAACCATCCTTGAGTAAGCCACCAAGAAATCACAAAAGATGATACACTCCTGATTGATCCTTGAATTATGGGAGGGAGAGAGATATAGGGGATATGTTAAATCAACATATGGTGTGGGAGGTATTGATGGTTCGGATGATGGGTGCAACACTATGTAGTCAAGGAAAGATAAACGTGACAATCAGTTCCACATTATGAAAAAATCACAAGAGCAGATAAAACAGTTATCCATATCTACAGTTCCCTTGATACTCTCGGTATTTTGTTTTTCTCCCTTCTTTTGGGTTGTGGGTAGGATATTGTCTACTATTTTGTTGATATCGAGTCATGTATTTGTTATGGTGCTGTTGTTTTCTTGTTGTTCTATTGTATCTTCAACTTATTCTGATTTTTTTTTGTTGTTCTTTCTTGTGTGCTCTTATGGTTTTATCTGGATTTCTAAACCCCCTTTTATTGTCCCAGGGTAGGATGCGTAGCAAAAACTTTTACTCTTAATATAAAAATAATTATCAACTATCCGTACAAGAAAAAATAAAAGACCTTTCAAGGAAAGCATGCAAATGCCAACCTTATGATTGTTCAGATCTGCATTACCAAAATTACAAACATGAAATATTTGACTGAATGTAATGCATTAAGTCGGCAGATTAGTGGGATGTCATGATGCAATGACACGACACCCAATTTTTTTCTTCCGACAATATAAAATAGCCCTGATATGGATAAGGAATCGATTCACCATTACGACTTGTCAAAACTATATGCAAAGTTGTATGTAGCAATTCTGAGGTCTATTTGTAGAGGATAAATGCCAAGATTGATCACATGGAGTGAAGACATAATGTAGGCCACATGAAATCTACCACAATCCAACTCGAATAGAAAAACTAGAGTGTAGGTTATTGCTTGTATTTCATGGGAGTGGTGTTAATAGAACACATGTATTACGGTCCATATGGAAATATTCAACATTTGTTTTTACCGCCCATAAAACATAGTCCTCCTCGATACCAGGGATGAAATAAATTATGGTAACATATTGCAAATACAAAATGAAACAAGGCCATGATATGGCAAATACTGCAAAGTTAAGCATTATAGGGGTGGAGGGTAAAACAATAATTTGGTGCTATCCAAATGTGGAAGTTAGATTTGAGAGAAAATTTGTCAAGAAAAACAATATATTAAAAGTACCTATTGATGGCAAATCACAGCACCCATGAATGTCTGCAACTTGATGGGTTGAGACTCTCAATACGATTGCATAACATGGAGCTTTTCCCAAGTGTGGGACCTTGCGAAATCGGAAAAGCTCTCCGGATGAAGGCCGGTTCCTATTCCTCTGTTTAGATGCACACGTAAAATTGTAGAGGGTTTCCTCAAAAAAACCTAATCTAACTTGCCAAGGAGACAGGGTAAGAAGATGCGTAAAAATAAATCTAAACTAACAAAGGTGATGCACCGAGGAATGAAGAAACACCTATCTTGCCAATAAACAGAAACCATTAAAAGGCAATGCAAGATCATGCACAGATAACCAGATATGTAGTGAAAGATCAAGAGGATACAAATGAACACAGAGAGGGTTGAGAATCATCCACAGACATACATTATTTGCTCCAAAGATTGCTACAATACACTACAAAATGCCAAGAGGCAAAGTTGCATTACAGTTTTAAATGGGAGGTTTGAACTCCACAAATTCACTCGCCTAAAGAGAAGAAGGGAGGGGCAAAACAAGAATGTTCAACCTTTAGAAAGAAGCCCCTCCTAACAATTTATAGGAAGAATGAGAGAGAAAAGAGAGAGGAAATCAAAATCTACCCCAACCACCTCCAGGTTGCATTTAATTCATCTCATTATGGTGGTAGGTGAGAACACTAGCAAACCCAAAAAGTGGCGAACTGTATTTTGCATTTTTAATAATTTGTTCTCATCCAATTAAAGATATCCAGTCATAGTTCGACAAAGGACCTTGTAAGCTTTCCGAAAAGTCCAACCTTGCGTGAATCTGAGCTCCCTGTGAAAAGTTATGGCCATCTGAATATCTGGGTCAGGGTCTGCTTCCTGTCAGCACTCAAAATGTTGCGCCTCCTGAAGGTGCGCCTTGGCGCATCCATCCTTATGTCAACATACCCTTACGTGTGCCATAGGTGCATCTGTTTTCATGTCAACATCTCTTTATGTGTGCCACTTACCTGTGCCAGGGCGCATCCATTTTCATGTCGACATCTCTTTATGTGCGCCACTTACCTGCGCCAGGGCGCATCCGTTTTCATGTCGACATCTCTTTATGTGCACCACTTACTGCGCCAGGGTGCATCCATTTTCATGTTGACATCTCTTTACATGCACCACTTACTGCACTAGGGTGCATCCATTTTCATGTCGACATCTCTTTACGTGGGCCACTTCCTGTGCAGGCATGCATCTGTTTTCATGTCGATATCTCTTTACCTGCACCTTGGGCGCGAATTTTCCCTTGTCGACATTCCATATTGTGTGTCGTTTACCTGCGCCTTGGGCACGAATTTTCCCTTGTCGACATTCCATGTTGTGCTCCTTTACTGCACCTTGGGCACGAATTTTCCTTATGTCGACATTCCGTGTTGTGCACCCTTTACTGCGCCTTGGGTATAATTTTTCCCTTGTCGACATTCCATGTTGTGCGCCTTTACTCGTGCTTTGGGCATAAATTTTCCCTTTTCGACATTCCGTGTTGTGTTCCCTTTACCTGTGCCTTGGGCACAAATTTTTCCTTCTCGACATTCCGTGTTGTGCGCCCTTTACCTGCGCCTTGGGCGCAAATTTTCCCTTTTCGACATTCCGTGTTGTGCGCCCTTTACCTGCGCCTTGGGTGTGAATTTTCCCTTGTCGACACTCCGTGTTGTGCGCCCTTTACCTGTGCCTTAGGTGTGAATTTTCCCTTGTCGACATTCCGTGTTGTGTGCCCTTTACCTGCGCCTTGGGCGCGAATTTTCCCTTGTCGACATTCCGTGTTGTGCGCCCTTTACCTGCGCCTTGGGCGCGAATTTTCCCTTGTCAACATTCCGTGTTGTTCTATATCGACCCGAGGGGGAAAATATATACAACAATTTGGTGACTCAACGGGATCACCTACCTACTAGGTAGAAGATCAATGGCCTTTTAGCAATCCATTGGGCATGGAGTCATAAGCAATAACCTGAAACCAACTTGATATCTGATCCCGAGCCTGATACCGCAACTCCTTCTCCGAGAGCACGTTGAACTGTAGAAATTCAACTTGAGAGCAACAAAACTCGTGCCAAAGCACTTAGGAAATTGAAACCAAACTACAACAACACAATGTGCATACGCACTTAGGCAATTGAAATCTAGGATAATATTTACAAGGGTAAACCTTTTCCTTTTAGTAGCAATGTTTAAGATAGATTCCGTTAATTCAAATCGGGAGTTCTTCTTCATCCAATGTAGACAATTGGAAGGCATTACTACTTTTACATCTCGTGACCATGTAGGGGCCACTCCAAATGGCATCAAACATGGAATGCCTTCCTATTTTTCCCGATCTCGCATCCCATTTTAGAACTAGGTCCCCTTCTTAGAAGATCCTTGCTCTCTCTTTCTTATCAAACCATCTTTTTACTAAGGCACGATCCGTTTCAATAAATCTCGAACCGCATGTTCTCTTTTTTCTTCCAATTCCATCAACTCTGTATACCTGGCCTCCATTGGTTCAAACTCGCATAACTCCAACTACTTCATGAGCTCCAATCTTGGCAATTCTAATGACGTAGGCAATCGCCTCTTTCCCATAGACCAACTTATAGGAGAATTACCCGTAGACCTCTTTTGTGTTATCCTGTCACCCATAACGCTGATTTTAGCTTGGTATGCCATGTCCTTTGGTTTTCATCCGAGTCCTTCCATGATTTTTAGCAAATTCTTGTTCGTGGACTCTGCTGTCCATTACCTATGCGGGTAATAATTTGAAGAGGTGCTCAAATAGATTCCATTCTTGATAGCCCATTCTATAATCTTGGAACCTATGAATGCCAATGCATTGTCTGATATGATAGTGGCCGGCACACCAAACCTGGTCACTATTCCTTCATAAAAGTCTAGTATGTTAGACTCATTTGCCTCTTTAAGCACTACTGCTTCGGTCCACTTGGTGAAATAGTCCGTTGCCGTGAGAATCCACTTGTGGCCTTGGCTTGAGTTTGGATTGATGACCCCAATGAAGTCCAATCCCCATTGCATAAATGGTTAGTCAACCAAAATTGGGTGCAATGGAAGCACTGCTAGTCTTTCTTTGCCTGTGAAGAGTGCACATCTCTTACACTTTCTTATCCATGTATAGCGATCCTTTGAACACTTTGTGGGCCAATAGTACCCTACCGTCATTATCTTGAGAGTCTGTTACTCATGGGGCAAAATGTCCTCCGAATTTCCATCGTGAAAATCTCGGAAACCCTCTGCAATTTTACGTGTGCATCTCGAACAGAGGAATAGGAACTCGCCTTCATCCGGAGAGCTTTTCCGATTTCGCAAGTTCCCAAATTTGGGAAAAGCTCCATGTTATGCAATCGCACCGAGAGTCTCAACCCATCGAGTTGCAGACATTCGAAGTCTTTGTGATTTGCCATCAATGCGATTCCTAAAAACTTGAACATGTCTAGATATGTAACAATTCAATTGAAAAAAATCCTAAATTTTTGCGAAGATTTGATTAATGTTTGTCACTATAAATTTATACAAGTGGATAAATATTAAGATGACAGAAATTCATAGAAAAGGATATATATCGTGTTAACAAAACATTTTTACTATGTAATATCTAGCAAGTCATTTAGGAAACATAAAATGCAACTAGAAAATACAATAAATAAATTGAAGTCTGCATATTTCCAATGGCAATGAACATCAACATCGAGTTAGTGGAGATAGAACTAGATCACATCTTAGAGATTCGAAACCCCAACCTATGGTGTCACCCGATTTGATGAAACAATGATCACGGAAAAGGAGACAACAGTGGAAGCAACACGCAAGACGAGTTAGAAAAGGACGCATTGGTGGTAGAGATGGAGCCAAGCTAAAAAAATGTAACTCTCTAAACAAACTCGGAATACACACAACATTAAAACACAACCACCAAGAAAAAGACAACTTACAAACAATAAAAGGACAACATGTAACAAGAAAGCATTGAATAGAAATTGAAATTATATCTATATACTTAAATTGATACATACAAATATATACACTCAAATAAAGAGATAAGCAAAAATGCTTTGTGTTTATTATTTGATTTGTCCAAATTAAAACCTACCTTTAAATATACTGTTAAAAAAATAAAAATGATATTATTATTTATATATTTATATTCTACTTGTTTTTGAATTCATTAAAAAATAGAAAAAATCGTAACAAAATACATACTATACTTACATTTCCCTTATGTTGTAATGACTTCAACTTTATTGACGAAGATATGGAATGTGACGGAAATTTTCAGGATAGTCCTTAAAATCATTGACTAATAACGTTACTTTTACTATCAAATATAAAATAGAATTTTCTAGAAATATAGTTTTTGGATCTTGTTTAATTTGATGGAAAATGAGAACAATCTAAGGTACCTAAAAATCTATTCACAAAATTTGTACAAGAACACCATGAAAATCTTTTACCCATTATGAAACTTTCTTTGCTATAATCCAAAGCGGCAGCAACAACTATAAAGCCAGTGAAAACCTAATGGGCTCTCAATCTCAATCAGCTTGATTGTTTCATGTGTCCAACTTAGAGATACCAACATATAAAGAAGTGAAGACGAAGATTGATTCTGTGTACCCAAAATGATGTTGTGGCCAAATGCCATAGACCAGTTAACAAGCAACATGCCCCATTGGTTGGATAAGACCCTACAGTTATACTCTATCAATCCTACGGTAGCAAAATAATACATGTTTCCAAATGCACTTACCATATGCCCGGTGTTGCATCTGTCCTCCATAGTTTTTCAAATTCCTCTGTGAGGATCAAAACATTGCATGCTGGCGCCGTACAAGTCTCTCACAAAAAACTTGACTTTAACAAAAGCTCCTTCGCAACCGTCCATGGCGGTCACCATATCGTGGGTAAAATCCCACTTGCATTCCTCCACCTTGTAAACTGCAGCGCTGCGGAGGGTTCCAAACTTGTTACACACTCATTCCTCCCTTGGCATCAGCTGCTGAGATGAATTGGTCTCGCCATCTGGACATTTTGGTGCCCTGCCCTGGCTACGTTAAACATTAAGAAAGTAGAGGCTTGGCTACCGCTTGCCAATCCCCATTGTTTAAATGCTCTTCCTCCTCTGAATCGATCACTCCCTCATTCATTCCATCTTTTCTTTTACCCCATAAAAAGGCGTAGAGCCCACCGAAAACGAGTAGCATACCGATTGCACTGTTCTAAAACAAAGTTATTTTATTCATTGTTGAATTAGTGTGAAGAGAACCATAAGAAAATTTGATAACTTTTGAGACCCCACCTTCCCAAATGCAACATTTCTCCCAGAAATATGGATGACAATATTGTGGAGCAGACAGTATAGACGAGGTTGAATATTGCAACAAATACAAGCCCTCTTTTCTGAACACACCAGAATTACAATGTAAAACCAAAACCGTGGCAAACCAATGCCTGTCACAATTCAATTAGAGAGGCTCATCCCTGTCAGAACGAGATATATAGTGATACAACAGGACATGAATAGCACGCTTACCCCATAGATAATTGTCGCAACTCCACTCCGAGAGAAAATCATACAAGCATACTTTAGAATGAATGAATGTGTTCATTCCCAAACATGACATCAACTGAATACAAAAATTCATGATTAAAGGTTAAAAGGAAAACTAAAAAAAATATTTGTAAATATCTCAGCTACCTAGCCATTTTGGAAATTTATGTTGTGTGCATTCCAAATTTGTTTTAAGAGTCCCAAGTTGCTTCTGGCAAAAAATAGTATCTGTATTTGTGATGTATCAAACACTCAAACATATTTTCAAAAAGTAACTCCTGGTGTTTTCCCGTACACAAAAATACCTCACACAATCGTGTGAAAAAACAAAACCTACTCTCTCCGCTGGTTTGCTTCCCAGACAATATAAAGTCACGCTAGTAATCACCGTGATGAGAGGAACTCTTCCCCAGGATAAAAATCTGCACTTGGCAAATGAGATGCTCAGTGACACAGATCAAAACCTGTACATATTTACATTTCTAGGAGATGAAAATAAAGAAAACTAAACTCTTGAAAAAGAATAATAAAAATATTCAAAACTATTTACAAAACAAACCTACACTTTCAAACCAGAAATTATTTTGTGCCATGATTTTTGAGAATTTTTTTTGTAATACGGATTTCAAAGCACACTACAATTTCATATAGTATCAGATAAAAATGGTGTCTTGTCAGTGATGGAACATAAAGAGAAGGACATGAGTAGATGTGTGAAAAAGTAAGTTGTCATGTCTCAAAATCTACACAATTTATATGGTTGCAATGGAAAAAAATTAATTTCTTTCATCAAAACTATAGTCCAAAAGAAAAATATTGGAATATTCCTCAATAAAAGGTAGAAGAATATTCCTAGAATAAATTGATGTAAAACTTTACAAAAGAGAACAAATATTACACATGGCATATTGTTATTGATCAGATAAAAAAAAATAATGTTTATGGTGAAAACAATATTACTGCCTATCGGCAGTATAATAATGTACTTCGTAGTATCAACATCCCAATGATTATTACATTCTAGAGGAGAATTCAATCCGTATAGTTATGGGATTGACTCTATAACATAGCTAACTAATTTTATGTGAGGTGATGATAGATACGACCACCTTAATAGCTGTAACAACCTAATATATATCACAACTATTTATGTGAGCTGTAAACTCAAATATAGTGTATTACAATGTATGTTATCTCACACATAATATGGAGCACTACTCATTTTAAATTCCTAGCAGTTAAGAGCAGCCCAATGGAGCTTAACTCATCAAAGGTAAACATTCTCATGTTAGCCAATCATTTGTATTGTAACGAAATTTTTAAAGTATTAAAATTTAGAAGTAAACGGAACTTGTAAGAGCCATAGGTATTTACTCCAACTCCATTTAAGGTGCCATTTTTAAAAAATTCATGTTTTTCTTAGATCTTCACATCGGCTTTACTTTCAGTTCCTTGTTCGGAATCTGTGACAAACGTTTTAGCCTAAGAAAGATATTTACGACATTATAAATTGTCATATCTTGGAATTTTTAAATATCAAACTAAGATAAACTTCCCTATTTGGGTATTTCATCAAGGGCTTTGGTATTAACTCCCATCCTTATATTGTGTAGTTAAATATAGAGAACTATTTGCCTTGAAAATGATGTATACATGAGCAATTCATATTACATTATCTAATGCCCTATCTTGTTGAACTCATTCTTGAGGTTAATGATCATTATACGAAGAAAATGAAGTGGCTGTAAAAAGTAACATTGTTTATGAACTAATGTCTCATTTTTCTTGAGTATCAACATCTAAGGTTGTACACCAAGTGATGTTTCACTACTTTGACATTTATCTAGAATTTTTATGGAGACCATGGTTGTCCATTTGTATGTGATGCTTCCTTAGAAACCCATTCATGACTAGATGATACTAAAACTGCTACTCAACCTCTTTCTAACACCCTATCTATTGTTTAGGAAAATTTTATTTCACTTGAATTTTGAGATTCACTTCTTTGAGATCTTTATGTATTTCTTTGTAGTAGGATGAACATATTCCACTTGTAATTGTTTCTACTTTAGAGTCTGAAGTCACTTCTTCAAGAGCTTCTAGTGGTTCTCTATGACATAATGATGGAACATGCATGGATGTGTTTCTATTTCAGATTTGAGAGTCACTTCTTTTATATTTTCTATGGATTTTTTTGTAGCATGATCATATATATGTTAAAAATTCACCCGACTAGGACACATACTTATGAAAGATTACTTATTTTTCTATATTCCCATATTTCAGATCTATATAACACAATTAATTATATTGTTCTAAAATTTATGGTCTTTCCTCCATGACCAACTTGTTTCATTAGAGTTGATAGTTTCTTCCATTATGGGTTCCATTGATTATGCAAAATAGGATATTCCATCATCAATTCTTGTTTCAACAAATTTTAGAGTTTCTTCATTGAATTCTTCCAACACTTATCTAAAATAGAAATTTCCTCTATCACCTATTATTTCTTTAGAATTCATACATACTTCCTTGAGCACTTCTAGTAGTTATCTATAGGATGACATTCATCCATCACTTATTTTTTCGTCATAGGTAAAAGTTGCATCCTTAATTGTTTCCAATGGTTATCTAAAGCAAGATTTTTTATGTCTATAGGATCCAATTAATTTTGAGGTCTAATTACCAAATATTTCATATCTATTTGATAAATCTCTCTTTTCGATGTTTATGAAACTATTAGGATATCCTATACTTGATGTTAACTCTAATAGAGTTGCATCTTCTATTTCCATTGATTTATTTTGTTTTCCAATACATGGTTATATGGTCACATTAACTACACATCCTAATTCCTACAATTCATCTTTTTCATCATTTATGTTGAGTCCTATTGGAGTACTTAGTTATCATTTCAATTTTTAGATCCATGTTTGGAATCGTGTTGATTCATATTTGGTACATGATTATATTCATTTGCACTTGCAATAGTAGCAAATTTGATTTATTGAGAAATATCATGCGATATTATTTATTTCCTTTACCATAAATCCAAATTATTTCAGTTAACCATTGAGAATTGCTTACTAGGATGTAGTATTAGTTGATTTATTTACTAGTAGAAGGATTCTTCATTTACGGGATCTATCAAGAGGTTATGAAACTTCATATTCCGGGGTTTTCTAGTCCTCTCTCTCTCTCTCACTCTCTCTCCCCCTCTCTATTTATGGGGGATTCAACATGATTATAATGCCCATTAAAACAACCCACTTGAGACCCAAGAACAACCTAGGATTAGTTAGGAAAATTATGGAATAATTTTTTTATTAAAGGAATCTACAACCAGGTTACAAACAACATACATCACTAACAGGTTCCGAACAATCCTAATCTACTAGAATATACTTTTATTTTATTAACAATTATAAGAAGTCATAAGGTCCAAAATTTAGGGTTAGAAGTTTTAATTAGGTTCAGAGGGTAATTCCACACCATACCCACTCTCTAATAGGCTTAAAGTTTCAACTTGATTTTTCTCACACTTAACGCATTTAAAATTTTCCTAAATCACTCCCAATGGATATGAAATATCCGCACCTTTCAAATAATATAAAGAAGTCCTCCTAACTCCTCATATTTTTCAAGTTATTGGCCGGTAGGCCTTGGGGTGAAAATTTTCCCCAAGGGTGGGCCTGCGGGCCCAAGGGAGAAAATTTTCCCAAAGGGGCGAGTTAGCGAGGCCACGGAGACATTTGGAAATTTTCTTGTGCGGGAGAAAAAAAAACACAATTGTGCCCGTGAGCTTCCGCAGTCCACAAGGGACATGTGGAACTCTCTAAGGAAGCACAAGAAAAGTGGGGAAAGGCGGGGTGACGAGAGACATTTTGCGAATTCTCCCATGCGGGTGAAAAGTTAGGTTTGTGCCTACACTCCCAAGAGTCCGCGAAGGACACGTGGCATCTCCTAAGCCAACACGAGGAAGGCGGGGCAGCGCGAAGAAAATTATCTTAACACCTCGAAGGGCTAAGAGGGTAGATAGACTGTGGCTCCACTGGCACCTCGCGATGCCACATGGTTGCCCCCGATTGGCTACTAGCCGATGGGACAATGACGGAAACTTGTAAAATATTCCCAAAATTTTCGAGATGCAAAAGAAAAAAAGGGACCAATTCTTCTGCCGATGCCTCGTGACACCACATGACATGACCTGATTGGTTGTGGGTCATGGCGGGGAACATTTGGAAAAAATTTCAAAAATTTTCTTAAAGTGCTAAGTTAAAAAGGGGATCTCAAAAGATTTTGCGAGAATCGAATCGAAAACAAGGAACCATGAAGTAGTTGCACTCCAACGGACTCGTGAAAGCTCCAACAATAGCAAGGAAAAAATTGATCGAAGAATGGAAGAATTTGCTCAATGAAACAAATCTTGCATAGAGGAAAGACAACAGAGTGTCTTGGCATGCTCATAAATGAATAGAAAAGGGGTACATATAGGGTATTGAGTAACCCTAGTGGATGACACATATGAAACCCTAAACCTAACCCTAAACCTAACACATGTGAGATGACCCTCCAACATGAGTGGAGGACACATAGGATAACTCACACTAACAATCCCCCTTCATCGAAGCTAGTGTAATGGTTGTGATGAGTCGACGAAAGAGGAAGACACTCCTAAACAACTAATAAAGATGTGTCAATGGGGCCCGACAACTAAAGGCCTAATAAGGTGCCCATTTACAAATAGAATCTTCCTAGAAGAAGAAGAAGAAAAGAAGGACTACATATCCCTAAGAATATGGGCAGCTACAGAAGACCTCACCCCAAGAAGAGACCATAAGTGAAGAAACTTCATCTCAGTGAAAGGATTAGTGAATAAGTCTGCAATTTGATCAAATGTATGTCAAATGTACTCAATGTCGATGATACCATCATGAATAAGCTCCCGTATGATGTGCATATGGATCTCAATGTGCTTTATCTACTGATACTGAATTAGATTTCTGCAAATAGAGATAGTGCTCGTGTTATCACAGTAGATAATGGTAGGCCACCGAAAGTGGATGCCAAACTCTGTCAGAATACCCCAGTAGCCAAATAACTTTTGTAGTAGCGTTAACTACTCCTCTATATTCTGCCTTTGTAGTTGATATCACAATTTCATTCTTGTTCTTGCTAGACCAACTAATAAGACCCAAACTAAGAGAGAAACTATAGCCAAGTAGTAGATTTACAATGATCTAAGTCACCGGCCCAATCAGAATCTGTGAATCCAATCAAGTCAATATCAACCCCTCTATGATAGTGTATGCCATCAACATAAGTGCCACGAACATAATGAAGGATCCATTTAGCTGCTTTCCAATGCAGCTCATGTGGCTCCTGCATGAATCTGGACACGATCCCAATAACATATGATAAATTCGGTCGAGTGTGAGTCAAGTAGATCAAGCTCCCAACTAACTATCGGTAAAGAGTACCATCAACCAAGGGAGTAGAGCAATCTGAAACCAACTTAACCCCGGAAAGAAAAGGAGTAGGAGAAGACTTGCAATCAGACATCTAAAACTGAGCTAGCAAATCAAGAGCATACTTAGGTTGTGAAATCAAGATTCCCAAGTCAGATTGTGAAATCTGGATCCCAAGGAAGTAATGAAGCAGAACTAAGTCAGTCATGGAGAACTTGTTGGTTAAGGCGATCTTCACAGAATCAATAATAGAGGAAGAGTTGCCTATGATCAACAAGTCATCAACATATAGAACAAGAATGAGTATGGAGTCATCTTGGCATAGAATATAAACATTTGGATCAGAGTAACACCTAGTAAACCTTGATGTAAGTTTAAGAAGGAGTCCATCTTGGCATACCAATCCTGAGGGGCTTGTTTAAGGCCATAAAGAGACTTCTTTAACTTACAAATGAGGGAGGAATCTTGGACATAACCCGGAGGTTGTTCTATATAGATCTCTTTCTCTAGGTCACCATGAAGGAAGGCACTCTTAACGTCCATTTGATGGACTTTCCATCTGCTTTGTTGTGTCAATGGCTAGGTTAGTCAAATAGAAGTCATCTTCGCAACTGGAGCAAAGGTTTCTGGATAATCAACCCTAGCTATCTAGGAGAAACCCTTAGCTACTAATTGCACTTTAAACTTTTTGATGTCTCCATCTCCTCCATACTTTGTTTAGAACACCCACTTACACCGAATGATTTTTCTTCCTTTTGGAAGAGTGGTGAGATCCCAAGTATTGTTCTTCATGAGAGAGGAATACTCCTCATTCATAGTAGAATCCCACTCAGAATACCGAAGCCTCCCCGAAAGACTCGTGGGATAAGAAGCGAGGTGAAGAAAGAGGTGGGTCCAACGAAATCTGAGCGAGTACGTCTCATATCCGAAGTATCTCCAACTAAATATCCAACACTTTACAAAGTTTTCCGGCCCAAAGGGAACCCGGAGGATCGTGCTCGAGTCGAAGATTCTTCACTTGAGTGAGAAGGGACATAGTCCTCATTATCACTACTATTAGAATCGAGAAGACTCAAAAATCTGATGGTTAGGAGGATCCGAAAAGGAGCACGCTCAACAAGTATCATCATTTGATGAGTCGAATCAATCGAGTGAGTAGAAGAACCTCAATAGGTGGAGAAGTAGAAGTCGAAGAAGACTCATCAAACTTAACGCTTCTCTCAATATATAACTCATGAGAAGTATAATTCATCAATCGATATCCTTTCACGCCATCAAGATACCCTACAAAGATACAAGGTTTGGATTGTGGTTCCAAGGGCTTGCGTTTCTTCTTGGGAACCTGAGCCATAGCCTTGGATCTGAAGACTCAAAAGTTCTCAACATCAGGCTTACGTCCAAACAAAGATTTAAAGGGTGTCATCCCTCTTACTACCTTGTGTGGAACACGGTTTTGAATGTAATTTGCACAATTCACTACTTCGGCCCAATACTATGGAGGAAGAGACTTCAAGTGAATCATACAAGTGGCCATCTCCTTTAGAGTATGGTTCTTTCTTTCTGCGACTCCATTCTACGAAGGGCTATAAGCAACTGTATGTTGCAAAGAGATCCCTTCAGAAGTACAAAAATCCATGAACCTATTGTTTACATATTCACCTCCATTGTCAGTTCAAAGAACCTTGATAGACCATTCTGCCTGTTTCTCAGCAAGAGCCTTAAAGTCCTGAAAATGTTCAAAGACTTTAGACTTAAGCTTAAGAAAATATACCCAAGTATATCGCGAATAGTCATCAATGAAGGTTAGCACATAAAGAGCTCTAGTAAATGAAGGAGAAGGAAATGGAACAGAAACATCATTGTGAATAAGATCCAAAGGACGAGTGGCTCTCTAGGCTTTTCCTTTGTCAAATTTCATTTCAGGATGCTTTCCAAGGCTACAACCCTCACAAAGACCCTTAGAAAACTTGACGCGAGGCAACGCGTTGACCATTTCGTTTTGACTCAATTGTTCAAGGTAGTGATAATTTAGATGTCCAAAACACTCATGCCATAGCTTACTAACCTCATTTGCATGAGTGAGCAAGGTAGTGGGTGTAGAATCAGAAGTAAAGTGGGAGAAGGTGTACAACCGTGAATGGTGATCTACCTTTCCCTCAGCCACTGTAGTGTCATTATTAAGCTCACGAATAATCATCGAGTTAGGACCAAATTCCACTCACATTCCTTCACCAAGATGAGTAATTTGGTAAACTAATAGAAGATTGGTAGAGAGATCAGGAACACTCAACACTTGGTTAAATATCCCCATCCATCTCTACCAATCCACTATCGAAACCCGACACCGTGTCATTACCCATCACGATTTGGGACATTCCACATGGTTCGATGTTAGAAAACTCAATATGCGAAGAACCCATGTGGTGTGAGGCACCGGAATCTATAATCTATGTCGATGAAGGAGCAGCTTTTGCTATAAAGGCCTTTCCTTTCTTCTTATCATTTTTAGCACCTTTTGCGCAATGAAGACTCGGCCTTCTGAGCACTTTGTTTTATGGATTCAGAACACTTATTTTATTTTTCTCAAGTAAATGAGATAAGTGATCAATCTGTTTCTTAAAATAGTGTTGCTCATTGTGAGTAGTCTTCTTGCAATAGGAACAAAAATACTTGCTTTTCAATGCGTGTTTCGAAGTGTTTGTGTCATTTTTAGGTTTGATCTTGGTTTCTTTCTTATGTTGATCCTTTGTTTCATACTTCTTTTTAGTATTATTTCATTTGCTACTACTTCCTACAAGGGCATGTGACTTGGACTTGAGAGACCCCATTTGAATGAGTTTTCCTGTTCTCAAATGAGTTGGGATGAAAAAGCGATCAAAGGAGGGCATCGTCCAATATCGCCCAAAGCGACTTTTGTAGCGTAGAAAGTTGATATAAAGAAAGAATATTCAGGACCTAGCTTAGAGAGAATCGACAAGATTAGTTGAGAATATTTCTTTTCTACTTGACATCCTTTTAACAATAATCTAATGTGGAAAATTTTCGAGAAGAAGGCTTGTAGGTTTTCAAAGTCATTAGGATTTAACCCTAGTTGTTTGTTTTCGACTCATGCGCTCGCATGTCATCTAATTGTCCAAACATCACATCCAGCGTTTTCCATGTAGAAGTAGGTGTTTCAGATGCCTCACTGTGGAATAACAAGTCACGAGAAACGGACATGCAAAGAATACCTAAAGCTTCATCACTACGATTTAACCACTTATATTTTTCTGTGTTCTTCATTTGGTTCGGTCTCGGTTTGCATGGTGATGCGGAATAACCCTTTACCCCTTAGTTTCATTATTATTTTCGATCTCCATTCAAAAAAGTTGAACGGTGTAAGAAAAGGAATTGAAAGTGCATCCATAGTGAGAGAGAGAGAAAGAAATGCAGAAAAGAAACACAACCACCCAGGACAATGACAACCCCGATTTCAGCACTTTATAGGTTAGTGCATTGATTACAATTGGGTCCGTGCGTGTGGTTTGAAACACTTGGTAACTCATCTTGCAATTAGCGTAATAATGTGCAAGAGAGGAGACCACAACAGTGTTTCATGTAGCGCAACAAAAAGGACACCGTAAACAAGCACAAGCAAAAAATAGAAAGGAGGCGAAAGCCAACCCTGGTGGTGAGAAAAATTGTCTCATGTCACATGAAAGAATCCCTTTTCGTAAGACTATGGCGAATGCACTCACAAGTCCACGAAAAAAAGGAATAGAACAAAGCTCAAAAAATTGAGCTGAATTAAGCAATACAAAGACACCCCCAAAATGTGGCACTTTATAAAATTAGTGCATTTACAAAGCTAATGATCCCATCATCTAGAGTTCGAAAAAACATGTAACTTTGACTAAAGAAGTGCTCAAAACCGAGCAACGAGTCAAAAGTTATAACAAAAACTAATTCCCGCAATTGTGACGAAAAAGCCAATAAGCTCGCAAATGGTTTAAAAATGCACCCTAAATGCATGCAAAAGGTGTCGTATGTATTCCCGTTGTCATGGAATTTTAGATAGGGTTTGTTTGTATTGCGAGGGGGATTAGCCACTGCCAATCCGGACCTCACCCTTCGTCTTGGACTCGACTAAGGTTAAAAATACACAAAGCCAATAGAAATATAGTTTAAATAATGTAAAATTAAATTAAATCTAATGTAATTAAATCTAATGAATTTTGGAAAAGGCTTTAATTTAAACAAATCATTGAATAAAGCACTTTTTTTGAAGAGTTTCTAAAACTTACAAGTGTTAGAAAGAAGGCGTTTAAAAAAGGAATTTTAGATAAAGATTTTAAACAAATAAAGATTGAAGGCATTTTTAGAAAGTATCTTTTAAATAAAGAAAGATATGTTGATTTAAAACGCATACCAAAAGCATGAAAAGAGTTAGCTTGATTTTTGTTTTAAAAGGAAAGCTTTTAAAAAAGAAAACACAGGCCATTTTTTCTAAAAAACTGAGGATTAGAGAGATTAAAAAAGGAAAGTAATTAAAAAACTTACCGAGTCCCGATCAGCATGTACCGAGCACAGAGTGTACAGTCACATTTTTCGTTGCCAACACCAAAAAAATGCCCTTTCAAGAAAAAAAACGTGGCTGGGTTGTTGAAAACACCCTTGCAAGAAAAAAAAACGTGGTTGGGTTGTTAAAAATGCCCTTGCAAGCAAAAAAACGTGGCTGTGTTGTTGAAAAATGCCCTTGCAAGCAAAAAAATGTGGCTGTGTGTTGAAAAATGCCTAGGAATGATCTTACAGTCCACGCATGATAGTTAACAACATGTACATAAGAGTTTACAACCCCTTCAAGAAAAAAAACGTGGCAAAGGTTAAAAATGCCTAGGAATGAATGAAAAAGTGCAGGCCATGCGTGAAAATAGTCCAAAAATGGTCAGAGGGACAGCAGTTCGTTGATGAGCAACCATGACTAAGAACTCAAAGATCCTGTAACCACAGACAACATGCATAGACAAATATCTTGTAAAAACAAGAGATTTTACAAAAAAATCACTTCCATTTTAATAAATGAAAGGAATCTCTATTTCAAATTTTGATACATCCAACAAAAAGGCGAGTTAAAAAAATTGATTTCTCAAGGTATTTTGAAAAACCCTGCACATGCACAAGAAAAAAACACAAAACTTTCCGAGAAAGCTTGTTAGAGATATTAGCAAGATAATTTCCAGAAAATAGTGATCAAAATACTTGCATGCAGAGTAAAATAATGAAACCAAGTAAGAGTAATAGCAACAAAAAACAAATCGAGTGCACGTTTACCCGATCTCAGCTCTAATACCATGAAAAGAGTTTGCGAGAATCGAATTGGAAATGAGGCACCACGAAGTAGTTGCACTCCAACGGAATTGTGAAAGCTCTAGTGATAGCAAGGAAAAAATTGATCAGTAATGGAAGAACTTGCTCAATAGAAACAAAGCTTGCATAGAGGAAAGATAGCGGAGTGTCTTGGCATGCTCATAAATGAATAGAAAAGGGGTACATATAGGGTGCTGAGTAACCCTAGTGCATGACACACATATGAAACCCTAAACCTAACCCATGTGAGATGACCCTCCAACATGAGAGGAGGACACATAGGATAACTCACACTAACAGATCCACCCCTCCGCTGACACCTCATGGTGCCACGTGGTAGCCATCAGTATAGTAGGCTGTGGGGTGGCGGGAAATTTTTAAAAGTTTCCCAAAAATTTTCAAGCTCCAGGGAAAAACTTGGGCCACTAGCCAGCGAGGAAAATTTTCTCAAAATTTTAACACCAAATGAAGAAAACTTTAGAAGGCCATAACATTTGATAGAGAGCTCAATTTTGTGAAAATGAGGACTTTATAGAAATATCTCGATGTCCTCTTTAGTTAGGGATCATTAATTTTTTGTTTTGACAAAGTTTAAGGGGTCAATTTAAAGAAAACGGCTGTAGGGTCATTTGGTGTGAACTGATAATTTTTAACTTGTGAGATTTGTCCAATTTGATCTTCTTCCTCTCTCAACATGTCAAATAGACATGGAGAATCATTCTTAGGAGGAATTAGGATAATATTGTGAGGTAGATCTGTTTGATTGAATTCCAATTCAATTTTTTTCAATTTTGACAGAAAAATGACTGTGAAAACTTTGAACTCGGTTTTGCCAGATTTTGGAATATTTCCTTTAAGTGTTTTTGTCTATTTGAACTCGTTTAGGGCCTACTACTCCAATTCAATCATTTAATTTGTTATTTTATTGTTGCAGGCTCGAACTGTGCATTTTTGGTTTAGATAATTGCTAGTTTGAAATTACAAATAACAGGATCAAATTTTGATGGGTCTAATTGCCATTTCTTCTTCCAAGTATTTAGAATACGTTCCAATTTCAATCTAACACCTTTTAGTTGATTCAAATCAAACTATTCAAGACCAAAATGCAATTCTGATTTCAAATTTTTCACATTTCAAAGACAGAGTTCTACACTTTCCTTCATACGCATTTACTTCTTTCAAGCAGAGATTCCAATACATTGAAATAATCAGATTCAATACAACAATGCAATTTGAGAAAAGTATTACATTCATTTATTGATTTCAAAAGGCAATTTTACATCTTCCCTCTTTTATTTCTTCCAAAACATATATTATATACAAGACAAAATAATACATTTTCTTCTCACGTGTTTCACATTTCCACTTTCAAAATAGGGACTTCCTAGTGCATGATAAACACAAATTTCCAATAGAAGAATATCATATGAAATAGGTAAAAATTCCAATAATTCTAATGAAACTCATACAACCTCCTTTCCCTTTGATTTGAAAATACAAAGATACAAAACGATATCATTCTTTCACATTCTTTCAAAAAATGAGAATACAAAGTATAACTCATTTACATTTCCAATTTCCACTTACATCAATACAACGTCTTTTCATTACAAACATTTACAAGTTCATCCACTTCAAGTGGGAAAGGTTACAATGAGATTTAATTTCATAAGGGACTGTCAAACTGTCTTTTCTCAGCTCCAGAACAACAACATGCATTCCTCTCATTCATCCAATTTGATCACAACAAGAGTAGGGGAAAGGCAACGCTCTCCACCCAACCAAGACATCCAATGATGAGGAGAAGCTATCCTTCTTCATTGGCCCCCGAGCCCCAACCAAAATGAAATGAAATATGTGATCCAACTCATGGCAACAACAGGCTTCCACAAACACACAAGCAACATTTTTACAATAAAACACATTCCAAAATAGAATGTAGTTTTACAACTACATTAACACATGAAAAACAATACTAAGGCTTCATCAAACAAGCAGAAAGAGCAAGAAGCTATGGGGGATGCTACTTATGCCTCCGAAAAGGGGAAATGGGTATCACCACCTGAGTTACAAACTACCAAAAAAGTATATCAAAACCCGGCATTCGTTAGGCCTCCCCAGATACCCTTATTCCTCACATTTCCTTATGCCTACCCAACCTATTATGGCACCCCATAATGAATAAAAAAATGCAATCTATTCTTTTGTAAGGTGGAATCCAAATCCTAGCTCCCTTCACCCTTATACCTCCCTAAAACACACTTATGCCTCCCACAAAATAAACCCCATAGTCTTCTCCTACACCATTCCTAAGCCATCTACCCAACTACCCACAAACATTCCAAAACATTCACAAATTAACATTTACATATATAAAAGAGAGCATTTCATGGGAAAAGCTCTTACCTCTCCATGATGGAGTTATTCCTAATTCGAAAACAACAAGCTCTATCCCAATGCAAGCAATCTAAACACAACAAGCACAAGTATGCAACAATTTTTCCAAAACTCCTTCAAAGCAACAACTCCACAAACAGGAAGAAGATTCACCTAAAAATGAAGTCCCCAAAGTGAAGAACCCAAAACAAAGCAAGGAATTCAAATTTAATAGAAGAGGGAAGGGAAGAGGATGAGCTGGATCCATGTAGGATGCCACATCACACATCCTCAACCCCAATACAAAAATTCAACTTCATTCTATAATGCATAATAAATAGGAGAGTGAATAATATGACAGCTTTACTTCCACACTCTAATCCAACCCACATCCCAAATGACTGAAATTAAATGACGAAAGAGAAGTGTAATTAAAACATATAATTTGTCTTCCTAAAATGAATTAAAAAAGTCTAATTTTAACTCTCCAACCATAGGTATGGTTGGTAAATAAATTTAAGAGGAATGAGACAAGTTTAACTTGTCCCACAAGCCTCCAAAAAAAGCCCCCAAGGACAATTTTGAATTCCTAAGAAGGTGGAGTGTTTCACACTCCAAAGTTAACTTACACATCACTTACACATCTCTTACAACACTTTAATCTAGAGCCAACAACTCTATTAATTACCTTCTTATGACATATTTGGTTTATTTTTTTAACAATATGGTTACTCATAATATTACACACACTTTAGAGAATAATGAAAAGGGTAAAAACACCACAAAATAAACACAAGCAACCATAAACAAAGGGACCAAATAAAAGAAACACATAAAACCCCTTGGTCACATTTAAAGGTGATTCCCCCCATGGAAATCCCTAACAAAATACAAACACACACAAAAAAACATGTTGCCATGGTGACCTTGTTGAATTCATCTAGAATTCCAATGTGGTTGGTCTCCAATCCCCCGATGTTTGTTGTGATAGTTTAACCTGCAAAACACAAATACCTCCTTCGGCCTCGTGGCCATATCAGAACATCCAAAATAATATAAATATAATTCCCTAAATCATTTAGATATATGAATCACAACAACATCAAAGCAATTTAACAAAATCATTTATAGTTTTATCAACAACTATATCATCATCCAATAATTTTCCATTTCTAGGTCTACTCATAATATCCAAACATCACAAGCCCGAACAACATTCATCATATAACCATGTCAAGCAATATATCATCATCAACATATAAAATGTCTCTAATAATCATCATGCATCATAACTGAATCAAGTCAACAATACTCCATGATCTAACATCTATCATCATACTATAATAAGGTCCATAATCATGTCCATAATCTAATCAATAGTATCATGATTAGTACCAAAAAAGGTGTCAAATGAAAGTGGGCACTACACCCCCTCCCCTTAGACTTGAATTCCTCCTAGAAGTCACTGGAACAAATAAGGAAATTGAACTCATAGCAAACTAGCATCCTCCCATGTAGGCTGTATTCTCATCATATTTTTCCCATTGTACTCGGACACGATCAACCTATCTACCTCAAAGGCCTTGGGTCCTGTGATCTAGGATGCAAACAGCTCCACCATCACCTGCTCCCCGATCCTACACATGTAATGATGTCTAATCTAACACATGAGAAGGATCTGTAACATATCTCCTAAGAACTGAAACATGAAACATATCATGTATGTGAGACAAGCTAGGTGGAACAATGAGACGGTAAGCCAAAGGGCCGATACCCTCCAAGATCTCAAAAAAACCCATGAATCTAGGAGCCAACTTAGAACCTTTTCCATAACAGAGATAGGGCTCTTATGTGTCCTGACACGAAGGAACACATTCATGCCCACATCAAATCTATTGTCGGTCCTATGCTGATCTACATACTTCTTCTCATCTGCTTTTGTGCCTCCTATAGTCTCTCTGCGATCAATATCACATGCTTCTCCATTTCCTGCAACAAATTTGGTCCAAGAGAAACCCTATCCTCTAGCCTATCCCACTAAGAGGTGTCCTGCGCACTCTCTACCATACAAATCCTGAAAGGAGCCATGCCTATAGAACTCAAAGCTAATATTGTAGGAAAACTCCACCAAGTACAGGTATTCCTCCCATCTAGACTATTGATCCATCATGTACATCTTGAGCATGTCCTCTAAAATTTGATTCACCCACTCAGTCTATCCATCTATCTCGGGGTGACATGCTTTGTGCTAAAATTAATCTTCATCCTGAGGGCAAGTTGCATGGTAGTCCAAAAATGACAAGTATATAAAGGATCGCGGTCACTAATGATCTTCCGTGGAATCCCATGCAACCCCGATAATCTCATCCAAGTATACCCATGCCACTGCACTAGTTGTATAAGTGGTCTTCACAGGAGAAAAGTGAGCCACATTTGTCAACTTATCAACCGTTACCATGATGGTGTCATGGTGATATCTCGACATCGGTAGCCCGACAATGAAATCCATGAAATGGTGTCCCATTTCCACTCCGGTATAGCATGACGGAAAAGAAGGCACGTTGGATGCGATACTCACCTTAACTTTCGGAACTCTAAACATCGTGACACAAACTAGCCACGTCTCGACGAATTCCTCTCCAATGATAAAACTATTTCAAGGCGGTGTGCATCTTCATCACCCCGGGATGGGCTGAATAGGGTGTATGATGTGCCTCTGCCAAGATGTCCCGCCTCAAGCCTACATCTCTAGGAAAATAAATCCAGAGCTCATTCCCGAGAATACCATCTACCTCTAAGGAAAAACCATCAAACTACCCTTTGAGGGTCTCGAGACTCGATCTCTGCTCAAACCGCAATGTAGAAGTTTGCCAAGAGGAAGTTGATGAAGAATCCTTCTCTACAAATCTATGCTCATTGACGTGGCCATAGCCACATGTTTCTGTCTGCTAAGAGCATCTACCACCACATTATCTTTCCCCTTCATGTGCCCTATCTCCATATCATACTCACATAGCAACTCCATCCAATGCCACCGACGAGTGTTGAGATTGGGATGCATGAAGAGGTGATGAAGACTCAAGTGATCTGTGCTAAGTGTCAATCTCTGACCAAGTAGAAAATGTCTCCATCAAACCAAAGCGTGCATAACTGCTGCAAGCT
Source organism: Taxus wallichiana var. yunnanensis (assembly GCA_018340775.1). Lineage (NCBI taxonomy): Eukaryota > Viridiplantae > Streptophyta > Pinopsida > Cupressales > Taxaceae > Taxus > Taxus wallichiana. The sequence continues at coordinate 802,962,240 of CM031237.1, read as the reverse complement.
GAATTTCATGAGACAACTAATTAAGCTCGTAATATTTGAGTTTGCAAGACTCAAAAGCCACTACTCTGCCCTCTTGCATCAACACACCTCCAACCCTTTCCAAAGAAGCATCTGTGTAAATGAAAAACTCACCCTATAGATCTAGCACTACAAGAATAGGTGATGTAGCGAGGCATTCCTTCAATTTACTTAAGGCCTACTCGTACCTGTCCAACAAAACAAATTTCTTCCCTTTCCTCTAAAGGGAAGTGACGGGGTGTGCAACCGAGAGAAGTCCTAAACAAATCTTCGGTAGTAACATACTAATCCCATGAAGTCATGCACCTCGGTCACATAAGTGGATACTTGACTAATTTATAATGGCTCTAATCTTGGAAGTATCGACGGAGATACCTTCCCAACAATGATATGACCCAAATATTGCACCTCTGTCATGCGAAAGAATGCACACTTCTCTAAGTTCCCGTAAAGCTTTACTCATGAAGACACTAAATTACCTAGTGAAGGTTTCTCTCATGCTCCTCATGCGTACATGAGTAAATAAAAATTTCATCAAGGAAGATGAGCATGAAGCGATCTAAGAAGGTCCTAAATACCCCATCCATCAAACTTATAAATATTGCGAGGGCATTAGTCAAACTAAAAGGTACCACTATGAACTCATAGTGGCCATATCTCGTACGGAAGGCCGTCTTATGAATGTCCACCTATGAAATCCTCACCGTGGTGATAACATGACTTAAGATCAATCTTAGAGAAAATTGTGGCTTGCTTCATCTGATCAAATAAATCATCAATGTGAGGAATGGGATAATGATTCTTGATCGTTACTTTTTTCAACTCATGGTAATAAATACCCAACCACAAGGATCCATCCTTCTTCTTCACAAAGATCATTGGTGCACCCTAAGGGGATACACTAGGATGGATAAGGCCTTTCTCCAAAAGGCCCTCAAGCTACAACTTGAGCTCACAGAGCTTTGGGGTGGTCATCCGATAAGGTTCTTGTGAGATAGGATCTACTCCTAGAACTAGATCTATATGAAAATCAATCTCACGTGGGGGTGGTAACCCCGGTAGCTCCCCTAGAAAGACATCAACAAACTCTCTCAAGATGGGGTGATTATCAAGTGATGGCCCACTAGACCCATCCTCTGATCTATCAGTGACTATAACAGCATATATTTGACAACTCCATCACACACACCGCTTAAGTTGCATAGCAGAGATGGTGCGAATAGAAATGGGTCTCTTGACCCTTGAAATCACCGACTCAACTCCCAAATCATCTGCACAAGATATGATCTTGTGGTAATAATCCACCACTGCCTGTGCGTAGACAACCAATCCATACCCAAGATGACTCCATATGAGTCCAAAGAAAGGATACAAAGATCTAAGGTAGTGGTGAAAGGTCCCAAATCCACCACACACTCTTTAGCTAAGAAGTCTACAAAGATCTTAGCTCCAAAAGCAATCTCAACATCCCAACTATGACCTTGTCTAAATGCCACCATCTGCATCACTCTACTAAAGATTGTGTAATAAAATAATTAGAAGAACTAGAATCAAACAAAATGGAGGTAGGAATACCACCAATGCTACATGTAGTCTCAATAACTATACTTTGATGCTCTGCTTGGCGGTTCTCAATGAATGCATGCATCCTATGACCATGCCCCATTTCACTAATAGTAGGCTCTAATATTTGTGTCTTACCCTTGTTATTAGGGTTATGTGTGTAATCTCTTAAAAAATTTCTAGTAACACCACAACCAAAACAACCGCCTGATCCTCTCCCCTGTGTAGGAGGTCCAGCTGGTACTCTGGAGATCAGTGGTGTGGATCCTGATGATCCAGCTGTGGTATGTTGAGGTCTCTGCTGGCGAGCTCCTACTGAGTGAGCTCTGTTGACAATTTTTCCACTTGTACAAAAATGGGCAACTTGAAACTTCATCGTTATGATGAACGGTCTTTGGTGAAGTATACCTAAGCTAAGGAAGTATCGATGTTATTTTCTATTGTTGAATTAGTTACGAGATTAAATGAAATATACAGTTATGTGTGCTGTTTCAAAGTAGAACATATCACATAGTTTGTAATTTCATGCTATCTTCAACAAAAGAACACAAAGCCCCAAAGGATAATTGTTTTGTCTTGATGAAGAAGACAAATTACAAATTAGGTGAAGTGTTGAGTTTTGAAGCAGCAAATAGAAAAGTAGATTACAAAAAATCAGAGTTCATTACTGAATGTTACAAGTTCCTATCAATTTCTTTCCTTCATGATTAAGACATTCAATTATGTTACTTGAACCGTTTAGTTCATTATACAATCCAAAAATAAAAGCTAGAACGCACAAGGAAATACATAACTCATCTTTGGAATTCAATGTTTTATTCATAAGGAGAGTCAAATGTTTCCCACACAAGTCATGGGATGTAACTGGAAATTAAAGTACAACTACCGATAAGAAAGGTACACATGCATGAAAGAGAAAGAAAAGGAGTATGAGTGAACCCATCATTGCCTTGGGGTTTCTGTTCTTCAATTGAAACATCTTCATCTCCACCTTTCATTCTCCTTCATCTTCATTGTAGAAGCCATTGTTCTGAAAAATAAGAAAAGAATTAACTGTCAGTTATAAGCTTAGGGATCAATTCATATTCCTACACTATCCTACTTCATACATATGAATCTTTTCCTAACATGAGATGTATTCTACATGAAGAATAAACTGCATGCATGCTTTATTCACTCAGGAAGAAGGAGAAAAGAAAGAAGAAAAACATGGACATAAGAGAGGTCAAAAGTCTAATTATTTTCTAAACTATTTTCTAAGTGTGCAGGTACAGGTTGCAGCCAAAGAGAATAATAGACAAGTCATAAGTTCATGCAATAAAAGGAAGAATGTAACTCAAAGTTCCAACAACTATTCTGAAATAGAAGAAGTTACAGTGTAGAAGAGAGACTAGCAATAGAAGCACGTGTAATAGAAAGAAAAGAAAATTTGAAAGCTGATGTTTGGCTAAAAGAGAGGGTCACAGTTGAAAGGAATGAAGACAAGATTCTAGAAAAATTTTGATAGGGCTTCGCCATGTAAAATGGACATTTGCAACTTTCCATCATGTTGTTTTAACTACTACATACTTAAAGGAATGATTTAAATCAAGTAAGTGATACAAAAAAATAGCAAAGCATGCTATGATCAAGATAACACAACCATGATGTCTCATTTTTATTTACCAATCCAGCTTCAAACATGAAGTGTTATGTTCTCGAATCAGAAAATTCAACTACTATGCCGAAAATGGATGAAAGAGAGAATTATGGAAAAATTTTGACAGGGCTTCGCCATAAAAATCAACACTATAAATTTTCAGTTCTTTATGCGAAGATTAAAATTAGAGCTAGTTTATATATCTGAAGCTCAAGTACAACATTAAAGCACAAAAGAAAATGGAACTACATTTTTGACAAAACTTGAATTGTCCAACATTCAGGAGTTGTAAACAGAGTTCTAGAAATAATACATTATGCATAGTTTAGAAAACGGTACATTATTTTCGAAAGTAAAGAATATTATTACAAATCAAGGATTTAATAAATGTGATTTTCATAAAACAATTACATTTCAAACACTTATCTCATGAGAAAATTCAATGTTCAAGTGATCTCGGTTTGAAAAGGATTAAAACAAGTATTCTCAAAGGGTGCTACAAAATTTCGAAGAATCAAGTTGATCTGAAGCGGTGAATTGTAACAAATGGATTCTCCGAATACAAAAATGAGCCCAAGATTTCAAAATAGAGTAGAAGTAATGTATAAAAACTATATTTGCATAAAATCATAACCATCTTCTACAATTTTCTCAACAAATGATGAGATAACAGTTTTCCTAAAGTTAAAGCACAAAGAACTCATATAGAGAAGAGGCTGAAGTATGAGTATCCAAAAAGAAGAAAATACTCTATGTCCATCATAGTAAAACAAAGGAAGATACAAAGTAAATCAGAGTTTCATAACAACAAACACATAATCACAGACTCTTTTTGAAGTTCATTTTAGCAAAGGCCGAACATGACAGATATAAGAAAAAAGCCGGGAAATACAATTATAATACACGATGAAACCAATACTTCGAGATTTTACAGGTATTTTCCACACTGAGTGGGAAAAATTCTCGGGGTCACATATCTATATATACCTAGAACTTGAAAAATATAGATCTATAATTAGTAATGTAAATTGGGCGAAGAACACACTCGTCATTACATAATAATATGGTCAGAATTTTTGAGAAACCGGATGATGAAGCGAGATGTCCACAGACCCACATAAATTTTTGAACTTGGGAGTAAATCAGGAGAAACAAATCACAGAACCCAAAAAATATTTCCAAAAAAGTTCGGTGATACATCTAAAGAAGAAAAGAAAACATAATAGTACATATTGAAGAGAAATTATCTCACTTATAAACGACTATGGTGGCCAATATACTAGAGGGGATCTCATACAGAGAAGAATTGAGCTTTAGAAAACTCACCATGAAGGCCATTATAAGAAAACCGAATCAAAGAGTCAAGCTTAAAGAAAGAATAATGTTGGCCCACACTTCGACCATCTTACACAAAAAGCTTGAATAGATTGCAAGAAACCACTTCTTAGAGCTATCTTAGATTCCAGATCAAAAGAAATAAATTACGAGATATCAAATTTTTAACTCACAAAGAAAACTCGGATCTTGTAGGCTTCACCAAAAAATACCAAACAAAACAGACTGAGCTCAAAGTAGTAGCCATGGTGGAAAGAAAAATGGATTTACAGGAAAAACTCAAAAATGACCAAAGCACGACCACTACACAGAAACCGTGAAACCCGATATGACAGAGAATCTTCTGCATAAAAGGAGCTATAAAGTACTGTGAAATCCGAGCTCGACATAATAGAATAATGGCATCGGGAGAATATTTTTCCAGGGCTTCGCCCATACAACTGAAAAATCCAAAATGAATGTGCTTTAGGGTCAAGTTCTTTTTACCACCTGGACCCAAGAAGCGGGTTAACTCAAACTCAACCACAGTCGGGATTGACGACATCAAAACAAAGGACAAAGATCAACATCCTCAAATCAAGCTCTGTGATCAATAAAAACCACACGGTAAGATGACACCATCAACATTAAATGCCAGATTCGAAAACCTAACCACGGATCAAATATTAGTGTCATAAAAAAAAGGTACAAAATTCGATGGCTTGAAATTGGCCCCAACATTCAAGGTAAACCATGAGGGTTATAATTAACCTGACCCGAGTTTAAGAAGCCACCGACCAAGTCACCAAGGGGTGAGTCACCATGGAAGGGGACAACCCACGTGTCCACCGAATTACTCATTGCAAATGATTTTCAAAGTCTAAACCCAAGTGCATGCTTCAAATAAAGGGGCAACTAAATCATATATCATGATCACCGAAAAGGTGAATATTATAATATGCCAAGGCTGACATAATCAAATATGGTTGAGCATGGTGGGGTGTTGCCCCTCATGATTTTAAAACATAGTATATGCTAAGTCCACAAAAAGTGACCAAGCCCAATGAAGACAAAAGTTCAACCACAGGTGGTCCCCACTTCAAAGAGCTAGGGTGATTTGCAGAGTGTCACTCATGTGACCATTTTTCTCAAAAGGAGATGTCAATATCAGAACATGTGCACATAGCAAGTTGTCCCCATAGGAGGTTTTATTTTTACAAATATTGCTAAGTATTGTAATTATTTTGCTCACATACAGGGAGTTGTATTTTGCATGCCTTCACAACAGATGAATAGAGAAGATGACAAAGTTGCATGTTCATGGAAAGAGACTTGCCTAGCAAGCAACCTTATTTTTAGCAAATTATTTATCCTTCTTTTCTTAAAAATAGAACAGTCAACTCCAGTTTGACTGTAATGTAAGTAAGGCTAATAATGCCTATTTGTAATTGCATGCTCTATTTTTCCCTTTATCTATTATTAAATAAAGGATAAAAATAAGATGCATGGGTGAGTACAAGCCTTAGGCTATTTTTAGGAAGAGGGTTAACTTTATTTTTGCTATATATTGTGTGCCTTTACAAAGCATAGGGAGGAACTTCTAGAGGACTTGTTGGATATATGAGTACTGAAGCAAATTTTACCAGTTTTTCCCTCTAAGTGTGAATTATTCCATGCCTTTCCAAGTGATTTTACCATGTTGTGTAGTTTTATATTAATCTTGTGAATGCAAATCCTCTGATCAATCACCTTACTCTACTATAAATTTAGTCTTTTCTACTTAATTTTAATGTGCATGTTAACTTATTAGTAATGTTGTGATTCTCCCTAAGTACAATCAAGTGGTTTGCCCTTAGACATTCTACAGAAAAACTATTGGTTTGTGCATGAAGAATCCTTCCCAAATAAATTGTGCATATACTCAGTCAAAGCCCTCATGCCAATTTGGTGTATCACCTTAGTTTTAATCATTTTACATTCATCTTTTACTCTCAAACTCCCAAAAATCAGTTTAGGATACACCAATAAGGAACTCGGCCTTGATACCGAAGACTCGCCTAAAAATAGGTATACCCACAAACCTGAGGTGTTTCCATTGTATCTACAAAAGAGAGGGATCAATTGTGCAAGCCTAGAAAACCTACAACCATCTCTCTACAAGGTGCACTTTAAAGAGATAACAAGCTCTCTGGGAACCCTATGTCCTGATGGGACCCCTAGGAGGAGGCCCCATACTCTGACCTCTCTATGCATCAAACCTCTGTGAGGTCTATGAGGTGGGTGGGACCATTGCTCTGCTGCTGAGGTCTAAAAGATGACTATGCTAAACCTTGTCCACCACAAGGAAGGGGTACCGATCCCCTCGATATGTTGTCCTGCATCTGTTGTATACGGCTCCGGACTCGGTCTCTAGCCTACTGGGTCTTTCCTCAAGTCTCCTCTACTATATAGGCCTTCTCAAAGGCCTCAGTAATGTCTATGGATAATGGATCTGCATTACACCTATAATGTCTAGATTCGGCCTGGATGGACTGTTGATTTGCACTGCTCATCTTGAATGTAATCAACATACTAGAGTAGATCCATAAATCTACTCTCATACTCAGCCATTGTAAGGGATGCCCGTCAGAGGTCATGAAACTCATCTATCCGCTGTTGTATAAACCTTCAAGACAAATATCTGCTCTAAAAATGCTCCTTAAAGAGCTCTTGGGTAATCGCTCTAGAATAAACATGGAGCTTCTACTCCTTTTCCTCCACCATGAGACACCCGTTCCTTCACTTAGTAGATGCACCGCAACACAAGATTTCGTGTTGCTAGAACAAGGACAAATCTTTAAGCATATGCTCAAGCTCACCAACTAGGCCTCTGCCTAAAATCCACCTATGTCACCCAAATAATGTGATGGTTGAAGCTTGGGATCTCACGATGTGATCTGCTCAACTGCTGTGCAGTCGGCCTCTAGGCCTCTCTATATTCTCATCCCTAAGCCTAGGGCTCCGAGACCTATCTCTGTGTCTCAAAACACGGTCACCCTATCTCCTCTATGGTGACTCGGCTCTGGCTGACTCTGCGTAGTAGTTCTCTCCTCCATCCTCCTCGCTGCATCAACAAGATACCTGACCCTCAATGGAAGTGTCCCTATCATGTCTGGCTACATGTCCTCCTACCGATCCTCTGTGTAGACCGATATTAACATCCTGAAGGGTCTGTAAAATCTATGGTAGGATAGCTACTACAACATGCTCTAGAGGTGGTATGTCTAAGTCTATGTGAAAAGGCTCCTCATTTTGTGCCTCCTACACAAAACAAAACGAGAGTTAGTTCATCTTTCTAGTTTTATTCAATTTCCATGTTTACTAAAATATGTAATTTCTAACTAAGTTGCTTTCTAGACTTAAAAGTATGATAAGTTTAAGTTTCATGTCTCAAGTTTTCTAGTGTTCTCAATGGTCCAAGCTTTTGAACCACTGCTCTAATACCAAGTGTTATTCCTGTTAAAACAACCCACTTGAGACCCAAGAACAACCTAGGATTAGTTACGAAAATTATAGAATAATTTTTTTATTATTATTAAAGGAATCTACAACTAGGTTACAAGCAACATACGTTACTAACGAGGTTGCATAACAATCCTAATCTACTAGAATATAATTTTCTTTTATTAACAATTATAAGAAGTCATAAGGTCAAAAATTTAGGGTTATAAATTTTAATTAGGTTCAGAGGGTAATTCCACACCATACTTACTCTCTAACAAGCTTAAAGTTTCAACTTGATTTTCTCAAACTTAACGTATTCAAAATTTCCCTAAATCACTCCTAATAAATAGGAAGTTTCCTCACCTTTCCACCGATATAAATAAATCCTCGTAACTCCTCATATTTTTCAAGTTATGAGCCAAGAGCGAGGCCTTGGGGTTAAAATTTTCCCCAAGGCGGGCTTGCTAGCCCAAGGAGAAAATTTTCCCAAAGGGTGGGTTGGCGAGGCCGCAAGGAGATCATTGGAAACTTTCTCGTATGCGATAAAAAAACACACAATTTCACCCACACTTCCATGGGTCCACAAGTCCACAGGGACACGTGGCACTCCCTGTGCAAAGCACGGGAAAAGTGGGGTGGCGGAGATGTTTTGCAAATTCTCTGTGCGGGTGAAAATTTAACTTTATGCCTACACTCCCGTGAGTCTGCAAAGGACACATGGCATGTCCTAAGCCAATGTGTGGAAGGAAGGGCAAGTGGGGAGAAAAATTCTTATTGCTACGAAGGGCTAAGAGGGTATATAGACACGCACCTCTGGTGGCACTTCGCGATGCCATGATGGCCCCTGATTGGGCTGTGGGCCAGTGGGATAGTGGGGGAAACTTGGAAAATTTTCTAAAAAATTTCCAAGACATAAAAGACAAAAAGGTACCTATTCCTTGGCAAGATTCCTCGTGATGCCACGTGGCATCACCTGATTGGTTGCATGGCTAGTGGGAACATTTGGAAAATTTTCCCAAAATTTTTCAAAGCACCAAGTTAAAAGAGGATCTCGCCCCTCCGATAACACCTCATGGTGTAATGTGGAAGCCTATGATTGGATGCGGGGTGGTGGGGAAAATTTTGAAAAGTTTCCTAAAAAATTTTGAAGCTCCAAGGGAAAAATTCAGGCCGTGGGCCCGCCAAGGAATTTTTCCCAAAATTTTAATGCCAAATGAAGAAAATTTCAGAAGGCCATAACATTTTATAGATAGCTCGGTTTTGGGAAAATGAGGACTTTCTGGAAATCTCTCAATGTCCTCTTTACTCAGGGATCATTAATTTTTTTTTTGACAAAGTTTAAGGGGTCAATTTTAAGAAAACTTCCTGCAAGCTTTTATAGTGAAAACTTGTAATTTTTAACTTGTGAGATTTGTCCAATTTGATCTTCTTCCTCTCTCGACATGTCAAATAGACATGGAGAATAGTTCTTAGGAGGAATTAGTATTAGATTGTGGGATAGAAGCTGTTTGATTGAATTCAATTAAATTTTTTCAATTTTGACATCAAAACGATTGTGAAAACTTTCAACTCAATTTTGCCAGATTTTGGAATATTTCCTTAAGTTTTTTTGTATTTGAACTCGTTTAAGGCCTAATAATCCAATTCAATTATTTAATTTGTTATTTTATTGTTACAAGCTCAAACTCATTTTTCGTTTAGATAATTGCCAGTTTGAAATTACAAATAAGAGGGATCAAATTTTGATGGGTCTAATTGTCAATTCTTCTTGAAGTATTTAGAATACGTTCAATTTCAATCTAACACCTTTTAGTTTGTTCAAATCAAACTATTCAAGAACAAAATGCATTTTGATTTCAAATTTATCACATTTCAAAGACGAGTTACGCACTTTCCTGTATACTCATTTACTTCTTTCAAGAAGTGATTCCAATACATTGAAATAATCAGATTCAATACAACAATGCAATTTGAGAAAATTATTACATTCATTTATTGATTTCAAAATACAATTTTACATCTTCCCTCTTTTATTTCTTCCAAAACATATATTATATACATGATAGAATAATATATTTTCTTCTCACATGTTTTACATTTCCACTTTCAAAACAGGGACTTCCTAGTGCATGATAAACAAAAAGTTCCAATGGAATAATATCATATGAAATAGGTAACACTTCCAATAATTCCAATGAAACTCATACAACCTCCTTTCCATTTGATTTCAAAATACAGTATACAAAACAATATCATTCTTTCACATTCTTTCAAAAACGAGAATACAAAGTATAACTTTTTTAAATTTCCAATTTCCATTTGCAATTAGTACAACATCTTTCCATTACAAACATTTACAAGTTCATCCACTTCAATTGGGAAAGGTTACAATGAGATTTCATTTCACAAGAGGACTGTCAAACCTGTCTTTTCAACTCCGAACAACAACATGCATTCCTCTCGTTCATCCAATTTGATCACAAGATGAGTAGGGGAAAAGAAACACTCTCCACCCAACCAAGAAATTGAATAAAGATTAAAATCCATCATTCGTCATTGGCCCCTAAGCCCCAACCACAATGCAAAAAAAGATGTGATCCAAGTCATGGTAACAACATGCTTCCACAAACACACAAACAACATTTTTACAATAAAACACATTCCAAAACAGAATGTAGTTTTACAACTTCATTGACACATGGCAAAACAATACTAAGGCTTCATCAAGCAAGCCAAAGCAACAAGAAGCTATGGGGATGTTGCTTATGCCTCCTAAAAGGGGAAATGTGTATCACCACTTGACTTACAAACCACTAAAAATATTATATCAAAACCACGACATTCCTTATGCCTCCCTCAAGTACCCATTATTTCTCACATTTCCTTATGCCTCCCCAACCTCTTATGGCACCCCATAATAAGTAAATAAATGCAAGCTATTTCTTTGTAAGGTGGAACCTAAATCCCAACTCCCTCCACTCTTATACCTCCCTAAAACACACTATGCCTCCCACAAAATAAACCCCATAGTCTTATCCTACACCATTCCTAGGCCATCTATCCAACATCCCACAAACATGCCAAAACATTAACAAATTAACATTTACATACATAAAAGAGATCATTTCATGAGCCAAGCTCTTACCTCTCCATGATGGAGTTATTCCAAATTCCAAAACAACAAGCTCTATCCCAATGCAAGCAATCCAAACATAGCCAAGCACAAGTATGCAAAAAAATTCCAATACTCCTTCAAAGCAATAAATCCCAAAACGACAAGAAAATTCACCTAAAAATGAAGTCCCCAAAGTGAAGAAACCCAAAACATAGCAAGAAATTCGAATTTAATAGAAGAGAGAAGGGAAGAGGATGAGGTGGATCCATGTAGGATGCCACATCACATATCCTCAACCCCAATCCCAAAAGTTAACTTAATTCTCTAATGCATAATAAATAGGTGGGTGAATAATATTACATTTTACTTCCACACTCAAATCCAACCCACACCCCAAAGGACTGAAATTAAATCACATAAGAGAAGTGCAATTAAAACATATAATTTGTCTTCCCAAAATGCATTACAAAATTCTAATTTTAACTCTCTAACCATCGGTATGGTTGGTAAATAAATTTAAGAGGAATGAGACAAGTTTAACTTGTCCCACAAACCTCCAAAAACATCCCCGGGATAATTTCTAATTTCTAATTAGGTGGAGTGTTTCACACTCCAAAGTTAACTTACACATCTCTTACAACACTTTAATCTAAAGCCAACAACTCTATTAATTACCTTCTTATGACATATTTGGTTTATTTATTTTAACAATATGGTTACTCATAATATTACACACCATTTAAAGAATAATGAAAAGGGTAAAAGCACCACAAAATAAACACAAGAAACCATAAACAAAGGGACCAAATAAAAGAAACACATAAAACCCCTTGGTCACATTTAAAGGTGATTTCCCCCATGGAAATCCCTAACAAAAATACAAGCGCACACAAACAAAACATGTTGCCATGGTGACCTTGTTGAATTCATCTAGAATTCCAATGTGGTTGATCTTCAATCCCCAATGTTTGTTGTGATAGTTTAACCTTTGTAAAACACACAAATACCTCCTTCAACCTCATGGCCATATCAGAACATCCAAAATAATATAAATATAATTCCCTAAATCATTTAGATATATGAATCACAACAACATCAAAGCAATTTAACAAAATCATTTATAGTTTTATCAACAACTATATCATTATCCAATAATTTTCCATTTCTAGGTCTACTCATAATATCCAAACATCACAATCCTGAACAACATCCATCATATAACCATGTCATACAATATATCATCATCAACATATAAAATGTCTCTAATAATCATCATGCATCATAACTAAATTAAGTCAACAATACTCCATGATCTAACATCTATCATCATACTATAATAAGGTCCATAATCATATCCATAATCTAATCGGTAGTATCATGATTAATACTAAAAAAGGTGTCAAAGGACAAGTGGGCACTCTGATGATATTCTTATAGAATTATCTACTAAGAGAAATTTTATATGAAATTTACTTGTCTCTCTTTTGAGGATAATTTTTCCACAAGATTTTCTTTTTTCTCTACGTTATGAGGGTTTTTACATTTTCTTGGGTAACTCCTCAATCCTTTTTAGGACCCAATTTATTTTACCCAAGTAAGATACAATACTTAAGGTTTGTGTTATTATAGTGTTTTTATTCCATAGCATGTCCTTTATTATATCACATAGTTTATCCTACACATGTGTATAGCATGTTTAGGTGTCGGAGGGATAGATTCGATTTACACTACTCCAAATTTTATAACTAGAAGTTATACATCCCAAGTTCTTATATATACATCTTGTAAATCTATTTTCATTTAATTCAATATACAATAAATAATTTGGTTCATATTTGGTTCCTTTCTCCCAAATTTACTATTTTTGGTGTTCATGTTTTATCGATGCTCAATCTAGGCCAATATTCTCACACTCTTACCCATTTTTATTGGATCAATTAAATTGATTATAAAGGGTTTCAAATATTTGTGGAAATAATATCTTATAAGGAATCATACTCTCTTCATTCACGAGGCACATAAAGTTTTACGACTCCATTAATATACCGACGAAATAACAAAATACAAACAAACTAACCAAATGATCTAAGATGAGAATAACAGCTTTTGTCCCAACATACATTACAATTTCCGAATTAGAGATAAAGCATCTATAAAAAATTTCTAGAAAATTTATCTATATTTTATCATACCCAATTCGACTTCTAGAGCATGGACCGAACTAGTTGTACTTATATTCTAATTTTTTTCTCTAGATTACATTTGATTTGATTCAACAATATATATATATATAAACACACACATATATATTATGATTATATTTTTTATTAGATTAGGTTAAAAACAAGTTTTGAAGGGAACCAAAAGCCATGAACAAAAATGAAAGAGAAAGAAATGAAGCACAAAGAAGAAAAAACAAAGAAAAGGTCGTAAACACCAAAGAGAAGCAAACTAGAGATATAGAAACGAAAGGGAAGGAAGCACAAGAGGTGAAGAACACAGGCACCCCCAATAGTTCAATGTGGCTTGATCAAAGTGCTGCCCTAACCTCAAAGAACTCCCCCAATGATATATTTAAGTCATATTAGAGGGCGAAAGGCCATCTTTTCTATTCTTCTTATCGGTCACATATCCCCTCTACCAAGGTCAACTACAAGTGCCACGTCATGGTTCATTTACTTGTTCAGATTAATCTGGAGATTTATGGAACGATCCCTGCCCTGGGAACTATCCACAAAGATTGCATCTATTCCATCGACTTGAGCCTTAACTTCACTTGAATTTGAAATATTTTCCCTCCATGTCACTTGATATAGCCCGTCCTGTCCATCGTCTTGACCAATCACAGGCTCCCTTGTTCCATTCTTAGGTACTTTGACGTTGGCTCCGACTAGGGGCTTCATGATCTTTCTCTATTTCCTCATTCGTAGTAGTCTCATCATCTTCTGACTCTCCTTCTATAGCCTCACGAAACATACTGGTATCTTTAAACTTGCAGTAATTTCATCATCAGTTTCGTTATGATTTGAATATTAATATCTAATTTATATATATAGTTATAAATATAAATACCAATATACCTCTTATTTGTAAACATGATGTATGATAATTTTCCCACTTTCCCACAAAAATTTACTTTTTGTGTAACTAGTAATAGATTTTAATTGTTCAAGGATCACAAGTTTATTTAAAATTGAACGTTATTATTATCAATATTTAATTTGTTCTTTCAAAATAGCCAGAAAATCTGTGAAACAATGTAATTGGTAAGGGCTCCTAGGTAAGTACCACACTTCATTGTGTTATTTTATCATCAAAAGATGATACTATTAGATACGAAAAATCTAATTATAATCATTCTCAAGGAAAAAAACATTCAACTCCCCTTGGATGAATTTCCTAGTAACAATGCACTCCGTCTTGCTCATAAAGGCATAAACACTAATAGTGATATTTTCTGTGAAAGATAATGGATTCATTGGCATAAAATCAACACTCAAGTTCATGGTTAATGTTCATGACTTGATTTCTGATGTTATGCTTCATAAGTTCGGCCTGTAACATCCATCAATCTAGTAGAGGGACTGGCAGTGTAATATTGATATTACTCTTATTAATTATGATTCTTGTGTGATGCATATTATTTTTTCTTCCTTATCTATGTCCTTCAACATTCTTAATTCACGCTGAATATTGGGCTCCTCTACTTCAACTTTAATTTTAAGGCTGAACAAGGCCTTTAATCCCCACTTTGAACCCAATTTAAAATTCTTTCTTTGGTTTCTTATTTAGCAGAGTCTCCAGTTTGAAGAGAGGTTAGGTCATATTGGTCTCCCCAATCCTCAATGCACTTGTTGTGATCATCCTGAATATTTGAAACATGTTTTATAGACTTGTCCATGGGCCCAATCTTCTTGGAAATGCATACACTCTCTATTTATTCCTTTCCACCCTAAAATCATTTATTGTAAAGTTTCCGTTATTCCTTATTTTTTTAAATTTTTATTCTTGTATTGTCTCCATATGGAAATGTTTTTGGCTAACTATAATGCCCATAAAACGACACACCAAAACCTATATCAAACTCCATCAATCACTTAGGGAAAAATAGCGGACAATTTTTTTGGTATAAAATGCACTTGCATTGCATTTATTAAAAATCTTGACACGTTATTTAAATTTAACCATCAGTTAACTAATATTCTCTATTACCTAAAATTAGCAATCGATTAAAAATCCTTCCCATCTATCTGCATTAAGGTCATTAAATGAATTCGTAATTTAATATTATTTTCACATAATTTTTCTCCTTAAATTTCCATTAGATATTAGATTCATTAAAAATCGTTTCATAAGTTACATTAATAATTTTAAATTAAAATATCTCCTAGCTAAATAATACCCATACAACTCTTTAATTTAATTAGCTACACTTTTACTTTGTTCCTCTTTTGACTTCCTTGAATAATACATTAACAAAAATATTCCCATCTGCAAATGGGAGATCACCCGTCCTCCATCTCACACTTCATTTAATTTATTTACTCCTAGGGTTTGTATTTATTTAATTATATTTTTTTAAAAGAGAAACAACCAAATTTACTGGTTATGGAAAATGGGTACCCTCATTTTATTTGCCTAAATATTTGGATATCTTCATTTTAATGCATATATATATATAAAGAATGTTGGAAAATATAAAGCAACTTTCTTAAATGTTTATTTATAATTTTTATTTTCTTTTGTTTTGGAGGAGTGCCACCCCCCACTCCTCTTGATGTGAATACCACTGCGCAAGAGGTTGAAATACCCCAAAACACACATAAAAAACTTTGCAAATTAAAAACCAGGAGTTTTAAAATAGATTTATTATCATTCTACAATCCACACTAATCTTGTACATCATTACAATCCACCTTTTATTTCATGTCTACTCTAAATACTCTAAAATTCCAATAAACGCTAAAATGCCAAAAATTACCTACTAGAAAAAAACTTGGATGGGCCCCAAAATTTATGTGCCAAATATTCCATCATAAATTAAGGTTCATGCAAAATTTTGACTTATTCGAACGAGCACATCAAAATTTATTAAAGTTTTAAGACCTATTCAAAAGTGAAAAAAATGTTTTGAGCCAATTTTAGATGACTAGTTGAAGGAATATGGGCTTGAAAATGTGCCATGTGGGAAAAAACCCCATCATAGTACTAATGTATATCTACCACCCAATGTAATTTCAATACGATCTAATGGTTGTATCGGAAGTTATTGTCTATGCAAGTTACGCTCCCACATCATTCTCCCTGGTTGAATAGAATAAATCTCCTCCAAATTTAGTTGATAGAATTCATCTAATTTTACACTATTAATCTTCTGTAACTCCTACTCGGAATCCAAGTATTTTCTTCTTGCTCCAAATGTTCACACTTTGTACCAAATGTTTGTTGTAGCTCCCATGTCTAGTAGTATTGACCGTATTTTCATCAAGACCACAGATTACCCTTTCCTTTTTCTTCTTCAGCACTGCTTTCTCCAAGTTTATTTCTTTCTCCTCCACAAAATTTTCATCATGACTGGAAAATTATATAAGTCAAAAACATTAAAAAATGTTGAGATAGAAAAGTTTTCACATAGCTCTACCTTGTAGGAATTATAACTTATTTTCTTCAAGATCCTAAATAGCCCAATCTTTTTATAGTTGAGTTTATTATATGTCCCTTTTGGAAACCTTTCCTTTCTAAGATGAAATATCACCATATATCCTTCTTAAAATATGATACTCTCCTACTGGAATCAGCTTATTTATATTGTGCATTACATACTTTCAGACTTTACCTCACTTCATCCTGAAGCTATCGAATGTGTTCTATTGGTATCCAAATTGATTCTCCCTTGGAATTTAAGCAACATCATATATTTAACAAGACACTTAGAGACAGGATGAATCATAATTCGTTTTATAGCTGGGGAAGGGATTTAGCTGGCTCTTTATTACTCGAGCATTAGAGAAATGGATAGCACCTTCATCAAGGTTTTGATCTATCCTCACTACTTTAGGTCATGCCTTTCAACTAGGGTGAGAGGACCCGTTTTGTAACCTTTGTTGGTGAAGGACATGAAGAGATCCTTCTTTGCACAATTTTTAGGGGAACCTTGAGAAAATATGATCAACGCAACACAATTTAACTCTCACGAGTTGTCACGTCTAAAGAGTGGAGATATTTTCTAAATATGGTTCAAGTTACTAAAGACACTTAAAACCTACTTGCTTCTGTATATTTTGGTAGTAGAATTGTTTCATTTGTGGATACATAGAAAAACAATGATACTTCGGTTAGGATTCATATTTATTTGAAATTTTTATGGTAGATTAAACAAGATGAGGTTGATTTAATCAGATATTTGAGAATGCTTACAACAATTAGACAACTTAACAATAGAAAGCTTCAGAATAGCCAAAATATTCCTTCAACTAGAAGGTGTGCATCAATGGAGCCCCAGATCTACACAGTTTCACACAATCTTTGAGAATTCAACACGAAGCCTTGAGCTAAAGACTCAATTAAACATTAACAACCCCTGGTTCCTCATGCCTAAGATACACTCAAAGGCTTATAGACAATCTTTATCAACAAAATGACAGTAAAGTGATTTTAAATTGTTTATCTCATTACAAGATGAAGGATATTCTCATAATGAAATTTCTAATGCCACTAAACTATCACAAGGATGAGATCTTGTGTGATTCAGAGGGATTTTAACATAAGATTTCAATAGAACATCAAAACCATTTGAAAGACATTCTAAAATAAAAGCAACAACAATTTTTTCAAAGATCAACACAAATTACTTTGAGATCTATTAGATTTATTAGCGGTGACGTTTTTGAAAAGTCTCGATCTTGTCAATGGCTATAGACTCACACCCATATTGACATGATCAAATCTAAAACACAAGAGATTAACAGGTTTCTTAGATGGTCTCTCAGGAAGATGGGATTTCTCAAATTTTCTCATAAGAATTAAACCCCGACCTTTTAAGAGTATTCTCATTGAATTCATACATTTCACTTTCTCACTCATCCAAAATTCCGCCCCCAAATAAGAAAATTCGAGGAATCATTTGGTTGTTACAAATTTTTCTGGGAAAGTGATGTTTAGAAAATTTACACCCAAAGCTATCAAGTGGACGAATAATGAATTGATCACGTTTCTCATATCCTCATTCATGACCTGGATGCCATGACATAGCTTTTTGTTAGTCCTTCAAATCATTATTTTATTCTGTCATGCGATAAATCCCCTTTTTAATCATTTTCGGTGGCTTATTATAGATGTATCGACAAGCAATATTTTTCACCCTCGAGAAAACACCTTGAGAAATGAGTGCCCTCGCATGGATGCTTCCCTTTGCGCCTCTCAAAAATGAATGTCCGAGCATGGATTATTCAACATACGTGTGTTGTGAGTCCGAGTTGGCCAAGTGCAAAGAGGAGTCAACATAAATCTCCATTTGTTTCCTTGGTGCAACTGCAAAGGTGAAGTATAGAGCCAAGTTCCCAAATGAGCGTGGGCCTTCCACGTGATTTTTGGTGCAACTTCAAAGATGAATTTTAGAGGTGGGACCTCAAATGAGTGCAAGCTCTCCATGTGCCCTGCGCCCATGAAAATTTCCATTTTCCTTTGAAAAGTCTCAGTATAAAAAGGAGCTAGTGGAAGCCTCCACGTGTCTCTTTGGCACACTTTTTATATGGTTCCCAAAATCGGAGACCCTAAACAAGCGCGGGCTCACCACATGTCTTAGCTCGATAAATTTGTTGAAAGATTTTAAGGACCAGTGGAAGGCTCCACGTGCCTAGGGTCCGAGAAATTTTCTTTGGCCGTTGAAAAGTCTAAGTATGGGCAGGATCCAACAGAAATATCCACATTTGCCTTCGGTGCTTCTTTAAAAGCAAAGTATAGGGGTAGGTCCCCAAACAGGCACATTCCTCCACGTGTCCCACACCTTAGAAAGTTGCTTGAAAATTTTAAGTATAGAGAGGAGCTAGGGAAGCCTCCATGTGTCTCCTTGGTGCAATTGCTAAGGTAGGACCCAGACGCGGATCCTCAAATGAGTGTGGGCCCTCCACATGTCTAAGCTTTTGATTTGAAGTGGGTCTTAGAGTTTTAAAATGTTCGACTAACCCACTTCCTCGCTTGTAACTTTAAAAAAATGCCATGTTTCCTTCTTTGTGGTCAAAGTAAGACTTTTTCCTGCCGCTTCATATTTATTGAATAACAAATTAGATCTTTATTAGGGCCGTGGGGCCAATTTGGTATTTTTTACAAATGTGAAAAAAGTTATAGTTTTCACCAAAAAGACCCATCAGCCACATCCAATTAGAAAGGACCACGTTTCCATGGATGTCAAGACAAAACTTGATAAGAAAAACATGATTGTGGAAAAACAGAAGGAAGGGGAAAACCTGAATTCACGCCCAAATTACAAATTCTTTCTCATGGATAGAGAAACAAAAGACAATATCTAGACTTAATGTGATCCTCAACCAAAGGAAAGGACTGATCATGGCAACCAAATGAAAGAAGAATATTTCATTCATCAATATAGGCTGACAGAGAGAAAACTTTCAAACCATGTAGACTGAGACATTTTTGAACAAACATGGTGAGATTAAACTAACCACAAATATTGGCCACGATGTATGGATGGACACTCCCTATGAGTGCCGCAATAACAAAAGAGAAAACCATGTGCCAAAAATCCATTGGTAAATGGAATCAAAGAACAAAATTTTAAAGATAAAAGAGAATAAACAATTCCCCAAGAAAAATTGAGAAACCTACAAAAACTAATCACCAGGGACCAGGAAAATCAGAAACAGAAAAACATAAAAACAGAGAAAAAACAAAATATTGTACAGTGCAGAATGGTGCGTGTCTTGATTCTGAGAAATCAGCCAAGGAAATGTTTCAAGTTCTGTCATTAACAAGCAACTCAAGTAATTGCCCATCTATGTCTTTTCGGAAAAAGGTGTGTTATCCAATCTGAAGGTCAATACAATAAGGGCCAATCCATAATGCATCAAAATTTCCATGCTTTCCCTTATCCTCATGTCTGCTATCCCATAGTAGCACTTGATCTCCCACACTAAAATCTCTTGATTCACCTTTTTATCAAATAGATTGTTCAATTTCTCCCTGAATTTCACATGTATTTGGTGGGACTCTCTTCTCTTCTCATCGAATTCCACAATTTGATTTATATGAGCATCATAGGGATTGACCTCTCTGGTCCTCTAATTGTTGGATAAATTGGTAAGAAGATAATTGCATATGCAGGGAAGTAGAGCTTGAGTTTCATATACCAATTCAAATAAGATTTTCCAATAGCTCTTTTAACAGTGATTCTATCATCCCAAACAACAAATTTCAACTACTCACCCCACTTTCGTTTGTTTATTTCCAAGGTTCTTCTAATTATTTTCAATAAATTTTTGTTGCTTGATTCTTCCTATCCATTACCTTGGGGATTATAATTTGATGCATATGTTAAATTGATCCCATATTCTTGACACATAGCCACCAAAGGTTTAGCTCGAAAGCTCATGTCATTATTAGCAACTATTTTTATAGGTACTCCAAATCTGTAAATGATATAATTCAGAATGAAATCGATGAAAATTTGGTGGGTTGCCTTCTTGGTGGGGA
The DNA here is from genome assembly GCA_018340775.1 of Taxus wallichiana var. yunnanensis. Lineage (NCBI taxonomy): Eukaryota > Viridiplantae > Streptophyta > Pinopsida > Cupressales > Taxaceae > Taxus > Taxus wallichiana. The sequence continues at coordinate 802,941,400 of CM031237.1, read as the reverse complement.
TTGCCTCCACCCACTTGGTGAAGTAATCTGTGGCCACTAATATCCACTTATGGCCTGCACTTGAAGGATCAGAAATCTCCCCAATGAAGTCAATCCCCCACTACTTAAAAGGGGCTTCAATTGATATAGGCTGCAACGGGAGGGATCCTGAAGCTTTTAATCTCCCTGAAAAATGCTGACAACTTTCACACTTCCTAACCAACAAAGTTGTATCTTTGAAAAGAGTTGGCCACCAATAACCAACCCTTAAGATCTTATGGGTTGTTACTCTCCCTGCAAAATTCCCCCCACAAACTCCTCCATGGAAATCATCAATTATTTTTGGGGCTTCATCTTCAGTGATACATCTCAAAAGAACTCCCTCAGGGTTCTTCCAAGCTAACCCATAATCAATGATGATGTATTTCTGGGAGGCTAACTTAAGTTCCCTTTTTTATTCTTACTTAAATACTCAGGGCACTATAGATGTTTGAGATAAAAAATAATATCCTTGTACCATTCAGAATTTGTCAATTTTTCAAGGATATTCAACCTTTCTTCTTCAACTTCATTTACCTCAACTATTTGTAGGTTGCTCTCTGCCATAAGCTTTGCTAGGCCCAGACCTCTAACCAATTTTTGGTTTGGATATCCATGTCATATTCTTGCAACTTATTTACCCATCAACATATCTTGCTTGAAATTTCCATCTCTGATAGGATATCCTTAACCATGGTATGGGGAACATAAGAAATGAATTTAGAACTCAAAATATAGGGCTGAAGATTTTTGTGGCTCTGACCAAAGCAAAAGCTTGTTTCTCCATGATAGTATACTTCAGTTCTACCCCTTGTAGTGCTTTACTAAAGAAAGCAATTGGCCTTTCAGCTCCTTCATCATCCTTTTGTAACAGGACAGATGCAATGGTATTCTCTGAAGCAAAGGAAAACATTTGGAAAGCCTTCTTATAATCGGGGATGCAAAAACAGGGCATTCTTTAATGATTTCTTAATCCCAGTAAAGGCTTGAACAATTGATTCTTCCCATTTGATACTTTGATCCTTCTTCAACATATTAGTGATTGGGATAGTCAATTCAGAAAATTTGGAAATAAACCTCCTAATAAAATTTATCTACCCAAAAAAGGATTGAATTCCCTTTTTGGTTCTTGGAATCGGAACTTTGCTAATGGCTTCCACTCTCTCAGGATCAATCATGACTCCTTTTGACACAATGTGTCCAAGAAGCTTTTCCTTTTGAACCCCAAAATGGAATTTCTTAGGGTTTAGTGAGATACCATACTCCCTGCATCTTATCAACATTTTTTCTAAATGTTTCAGGTGATCACTTCTCTTCTTGGAGAAAACTGTCACATCATCTTGATACACAACAATGAAGTCATTTATATATCCTGAGAATGCTACATCCATTGCTCTTTGAAAATTATCTCGAACATTCATCAGGAAAAATGACATCCTTACATACACATGAGTATCCCATGAGGTAGTGAAAGTATTTTTTATTCTTTACGATTGCTTCATAACTACCTAGTTATAACTAGAAAAACTATCCAAAGTAGATAAAATTGTTGAACTGTAACTAAGAATTCAATCGCAACATGTTGTCCATATTTGGCAAGGGATAGTTATCCTTGATTGATGTCTTGTTTAATTTTCTGAAGTCCACACCGAACCTTATGTCCCCATTCTTCTTTCTAACAGGTAATAGGTTTGCTACCCATGAGGAGTACCTTGTAGGATGTATAATTACTCCATCCCTTAACTTATTCAATTCTTCTTACATTTTTAAAGAAAGGAGGGGATTAATTCATCTTTTATGTGCACGAATGGCTTGGCATTATCTTCCAGGAGTATTTCATGTTGAAAAAGGTCTTCCCTGTATGCTTTCAATTCTGAATATGACCAAGCCAAGCAGTCCTGGTACTTTTTTAGCAATTGGACATATGACTGCTTTTCTTCTTTGTTCAAGTTGTTGCCTAGCCATATTCTCCTAGGTTTATCCTTTGTGCCTAGGTCATATTCTTCAACATCTCTCGAGGCTGACATGTGTCTATTGACAATGCAGTCAACATTATCAAAATTTGATTCTAGTGCAACCAACCCTGTGGAATAGTGTTAGTCTTCAACTGAATAATGTCTTTACCAAATAAAGTCTCTTTTCCTTTAGTTACACAAAACATTGGTTCCCAGTCTATACTTTGATTAGAAAATTCTCCTTTATTTTGAAAAAACCTTTAGACCCAAGCATCATCTTAAAATACCATCAGTGCTTGATATTGTCAGGGACAGATGGCCTAGTCAATATTTCAATATCGTATACACAATAAGGAGACGTTTTATAATTTTAAAACTTTGATCCCAATAATTCCAATTTTTACTACTTTCAATATTATATCTCCTATCATGATGTATTATATTGAAAGAGTCAAACATTTTGATGAAGTCCCAAACTGCATGCCTATATTGTCTCATTCTTTGATTCTTTGTAGCATACAACTTTCTGACTTGTTTGACTATCAACTTTGAATCTCCTTTAACAATAATGTCTCTAATACCATATTTCCATGCAATCCTTAGACCCAAGAGTAATTCTTCATACTCAGCAATGTTGTTTGTGCACTCAAAATTGAGTTTAAAAGAAAAATTAAACTCCTCTTGGCTTGGAGATATCAAGACAATACGCACCATTACCAGATCTAGAACAAGCCCCATCAAACATCAGGGTCCAAGGAGAACCAACCTACTCAGAAGACTTGTACACTCATCAATTTTATGCTCCTTACAATCAGCATAGCCCACAAAGTTACCGACATTGACATCTGTGTATAATACTTCATAAGAAGCATTGTTAGGGTCCTCAATGAGATGTAACATTTTCTTCTCACCATATAACTTCACAAGGCTGCCCTCAATTGGTATAGTGGCATAAGACATGTCCATTTACACACTTCCACCCACACTAGCTGCCCACTTTCTGGATAATAACATTCCCCACTTAGCAAGACAATCCACAATTACTACATTTAAGGTTAAGTACTTTCCTGGATACGCTGCCAATTGCACTACTAAGCCTTTGACACATCCAACTACTAGCACCTCTCTTGAATCCATGACAGTACATTTCCCATAAGCTGTTGTTACTTTGATATTCAAATCATTCATGACCTCAATAGGCATTACATTACATGAAGCTCCTGCGTCAAACGTGCGATTAATCATAATAGTGAAAAATGGATCCATATTCAGCTAGACTTAACCGGAGAAGTTCCCAAATAAACCTCAGGTGGTTCACCGAATTCCTCCAATTCTTGTGGTTTTTCTAATTCTGCAATGGCAAGAGGAACCCCTACATTGTTTATATTTTTATCCTAGGAGACCTTTTCTTCCTTAAGCCCCAAATACTCAAACGTTCTCTTCTCATGCTCGGGATTCTAAGAAATTCAACAATAGGAACAATAATCTTGATCTGACTCAAGATTTGGGCTCTGTCATAAGGAACATACTTGGGTAAGGTAGTATTAGGAGGATGGTTTATAACTTCATCTAATGGGATGGGATTTTCACGATCCCGAGCATTGGGAGGAACAAAATTCTTATTTGGGGTGACAAATCCTTTTACGGATGCATCTTTCTTAGGGGTTTACTTAATGATACTAGTAATAATTGGAATTATTGGTTTGGCCTAAGGCCCTAACCCTTTAGTAACCTTACTCCTAGTATTGTATTCCTTTTCTTGGGAAACTACTACATTCATTAACAATTGTCTGTCCTCTTCTGAAGGAATTCCTCCATCATACTTTTTAATCATTAATGACCTTAAGTAATCAAAATCATTATTAGCCAACTCAAAATCTTGTACCATATCAATTTCAAAAGTATGAGTGGGAGGAAGAGGTAATACACAGTGAATGCAATCCCGAGAAATTGGTAGCGGTTTTAACACTTATCATCTAGGGCACGAGGTTGCTCCTGCTATGAACTTGTAGAGAAAACCATCATGCATGCATCATCATATGTCTCATCATCATCAACTTACTCAAATTATTTATCTTCATTACGGAGGAATGGATTAAGAAACATCTATCACACCACTCCATATCATGGACCTCGTCCACGATGTAGCAACTCTGGAAGCTAAAGGATCAGGCACCAATCTATTTTCCTAGGGTTGGGGCTGTCTATTTCCTGATCCCACAGGCCCTTTACCCCTATCATCTGATCTATGATCACCTCTGGGATGATTTGTAAATCTTTCTTGACCTTGTGGCTTGTGCTAACCTTAGGAACCTTGTCCAATCCCCTTCTTTTCTCTGGCTAGTTTATAGGATATTTCCTTAACAACTCCGGCCAATGTTTTTACAACCTCTTCTAGATCCACAGACTTACTTGATTGAGGCTTCTCTGGATTGATCATCTTGATACCTTCCCTCTTAGGAGGCTTACCAACTACTTTGATATTGTTTTCAATCTACAAAGCCATGGTGAAGGCTTGCCTCAAAGTTCTGGGTTTTTTCCCTTAAATAATAGGCATCCTTTTTGTCAAAAGCATTAGAATATTTTATTAAAAAAGAAACATCACTTGGCCTCATGATTACATGTAGACTATTTAAATTATTATTGAACCTAGTATTGAATTCATGAATAGATTCATTAATATTATTCTTAATATTCTAAAATTCGGACAAAGAAACTTGGGATCTATCTTATCCCCATATTGCAATCTAAAAGCATTTTTCATTTACTGTCCATAAATCTATTGAGCTATCGGCAAAGAATTATACTAGTCACATGCATCCTCCTCAAGAGTATGAATAAACAATTTTATATACACATCCTCAAATTCAATCTCGAGTCTTCCATCATATTGACAAAAAAATTTAAATGCTAATCACCAGTGATAGCATTATTCCCTTGAAATTTAGGCAATCTATTTCTAACATCTTATGGTACTATATTAGGATATCCATCTATACCTCTAAAATCTATAGGACCAAAAGTATTAACAAAGAAAGGAGGCATGAGTGAAGGTTGGGCCATATTTCCTTGAGGGGATGATCTTACAAGAGAAACATAATGATGAGGGACAAGAGGTCTTTAGAACACATGAGTATAATTTTCAAAATGAATGTCCTCTAAAGGCTCTGTTTCATGGAAAACCTTATCAACTTTGGAAAATACAGGGATAAACTACGAAGAAAAATTATCAGACACAAGTTAAGGCCCCTCTCCAGTTGGATAATTCAATTCTATATAAAGATAACTTGATTCAGAATCACTTGAAGAATAATGGTAATATTCAACCGCAGGTTGATCACTTTCCACAATGGATAACTCTTTTCTTGATTCCTGATCTCCAACTATTTTCTAGACTCTTTTTCCTTCTGAATTTGTCTTTACCAGTTCTAGAAACAACTTTTTGTCGGGTCTTTAGTGAAGAAATATCTTCTTCCTTCCAGACTTTACAAAGATTAGTGACATATTTCACCTAATACAAGTTAAGGCACTTGATATTTATAAAAATTCAAATCAACATAGAGTCACCACTAAGGATTTTCACCTTAGTTTGTGTAAATGCACTATAAATGACTTATAAAATATCTATCAGCACTTAACTCTTGCAAAGCTTAGCAAATATGACCTTCCTTTACGGTATTTATCACTTTGATGATATAAATTTACTTGTAATAACCTCTAGAAACTAGAAATATTACACACAAAACTTGTAACTTCACATAATTCTAACAAATCTCAACATAGGATGACGTTTAAACAATGTACTTACACTTAGATGATGTAAGAAACATTATTAGGGTCCGTATGTTTACACCTTTGTTCAAATAGTCCCCAGTAATGAAGCTAAACTGGTTTTGGTTTCAAAATTGATTCTACCTTAGAAGGTGGCGACATCACCGATTTACCAAGACACTTAGGACAAATGAATCATAAGTCATTTTGTAGCTGGGGAAGGGATTCAGCTGGATCTTTGTCACTCGAGCGTTAGAGAAATGGATAGCACCTTCATCAAGGATGTGATCTATCCTCACTACTTTAGGTCATGTCTTTCAACTAGGGTGAGAGGACCCGTTTTGTAACCTTTGATGGTGAAGATCATGAAGAGATCCTTCTTTGCACAATTTTCAGGGGAACCTTGAGAAAATATGATCAATGCACCACAATTTAACTCTCACGAGTTGTCATGTCTAAAGAGTGGAGATATTTTCTGAACACGGTTCAGGTTACTAAAGACACTTAAAACCTTCTTGCTTATGTATATTTTGGCAATAGAATTGTTTCATTTGTGGATACACAACACAAACAGGGTACTTTAGGTAGGATTCATAGTTATTTGAATTTTTTGTGAGAGATTAAACAAGATGAAGTTGATTTCATCAAATCTTTTAGAACCTTTACAACAATTAGAAAACTTAACAATAGAAAGCTTCAAAATAGCCAAAATATTCCTTCAACCAGAAGGTGTGCATCAATGGAGCCCATGATCTGCACGCTTTCACACAATCTCTGAGAATTAAACACAAATCCTCGAGCTAAAGACTCAATTAAACATTAACAACCCTTGGTTCCTCACGCCTAAGATACACTCAAAGGATTACAGACAATATTTATCAACAAAATGACAGTAAAGTGATTTTAAATTGTTTATCTCATTACATGATGATGGCCATTCTCATAATGAAATTGCTAATGCCACTAAACTATCATAAAGACGAGATCCTGTGTGATTCGGAGGGATTTTAACATAAGATTACAAAAGGAACATCAAAACCATTTGAAAGACATTCTGAAATAAAAGTAGACACAATTTTTCTCAAGATCAACATAGATTAATTCAAGCGCTATTAGATTTATCAGCAGGGGAAAGTTTCTTGAAAAGTCTCAGAGCTTGTCAATGGTTGTACACTTGTAACCATCTTGACACAATCGAATCTAAACACAAGAGATTAACAAGTTTCTCAGATGGTCTATCAGGAAGATGGGATTTCTCAAATTTTCTCATAAGAGTTAAACCCCCGACCTTTTGCAAGAGTATTCTCATTAGATTTATACATTTCACTTGCTCACTCATCCAAAATTTCCCACCCAAAAAGACAAATATTTGAGGAATCCTTTGCTTGTTACAAATTTGTCTCAGAAAGTGATGTTTATCAAATTTACACCTAAAGTTTCCAGTCATACAAATCATGAACAAATCACGTTTCTAAAACCCTCAACCATTATGGGGATGCCACGCCATAGATTTTTTATATACCTTCTAATCATTCTTTTATTGTATCATGCGATAAATCCCCTTTTTAATCATTTTCTAGTGGCTTCATATAACTAGATCTGATAAGCAATATTTTTCACCCTCGAGAAAACACCTTGAGAAATGAGTGCCCTCGCATGGGTGCTTGCATTCGTGCCTCTCATAAATGATTTTACGGATTATTCCGCATACTGTGCTATGAGTTTGAGCTGTCCAAGTTCAAAGAGGAGTCGGGGAAACCTCCACATGTTTCCTTGGTGCAATTCTAAAGGTGAAGTATAGAGGAAAGTTGCCAAACTAGGATGGGCCTTCCACATGTTTGTTTGGTGCAACTTCAAAGATGAAATTTAGAGGTGGGACCTCAAACAAGAACAAGTTATCCACATGCCCTTGACCCAATAAAATTACCTTTTGGCCTTTGAAAAGTCTCATTATAAAAAAGGAGCCAACAAAAGCCTCCACGTGTCTCTTTGGTGCACTTTTGATATGGTGCCAAAAACGAAGAAGACCCTAAACAAGTGCGGTGACCACGTGTCTTAGCCCAAAAATATGTTGAAAGAGTTTAAGGACCAGAGGAAGGTGCCACGTTCCTAGGGTCTAAGAAAATTTCTTCAACCATCAAAAATTCTAAGTATGTGCAAGATCCGGTGAAACCTCCATGTGTCCCTTCGGCACTTCTTCAAAATTAAAGTACAAGGGCAGGTCCCTAAATAGGTATGGGCCCTCCATGTGTCCTAGGCCTTAGAAAGTTTCTTGAAAAGTATAGAGAGGAGCCAGCGAAGCCTCCACATGTCTCCTTGACACAATTGCTAAGGTAGGACCCAGAGGCGGATCCTCAAATGAGTGCCAACCCTCCACGTGTCAAGCTTTGAATTGAAGAGGGCCTTAGAGTTTCAAAATTTTCTACCAACCTGCTTCCCTGATTCTAACTTGAAAAACTACCACATGTCCTTCTTTGGGGTCAAAGTAATACTTTTTCCCTTCCGCTCATATTTTACGAATAACCAATTATATGTTATCAAGGCTATGGGGCCAAATTGGTATTTTTTAAAATGTGAAAAAGTGGTAATTTTCACCAAAAATACCCACTAGGCTGCATCCAATTCAGAAAGGACCACGTTTCCATAGTTGTTGGGCCAAAACTTGATAGGGAAAACATGACTACGGAAAAATAGATGGAAGGGGAAAACCCAAATTCACGCCCAAATTACAAATTCTTTCTCATGGATAGAAATGGAAGACAATATCTAGACTTAATGTGATCCTTGACCAAATGAAAGGATTGGTCATGGAAACAAAATGAAAGAATAAGCTTTCATGCATTAATATAGGGAGACAAACAACTCTCAAAGCATGCGGATGAGACATTTTTGAAAGAACAGGAAAGATTAAATTAAGCACCAACACCTGTTTATCTCCCGTTTCTAGTAATGACCGCCTTTTCATCCAAGACACGGATTATTCTTTCCTTTTTCTTCTTCAGCACCTATTTCTCCAAGTTTATTTCTTCCTCCACAAATTTTGATCATGACCTGGAAAATTATATAAGTCAAAAACATTAAAAAATGTTGAGATAGAAAAGTTGTCAAGTAGCTCCACCTTGTAGGAATTATCACTTATTTTCTTAAGGATCCTAAATAGCCCTATATTCTTATAGTTAAGTCTATTATGTCCCTTTTGGAAACCTATCCTTTATAAGATGAAACATCACCATATATCCTTCTTAGAATAAGATTACTCTCTTCTTGGCATAGGCATCTTATTTATATTGTGCATTACACAATTTAAGTTTTTCCGTCACTTCATCCTGAAGCTATTGAATGTGTTCTACAAATGCATTTGCATCATCACTATTTTTATCTTCACCGGGTACCACAAATAGATCTAGGACTCCTCGGGATTCCTACCATATAAAATCTTTAAGGAGACCACCCTATTGACCTATTTACCAATCTATTATAGGAAAAATCCACTCGTGGTAAAGCTTTTGTTCACTACTTCTATATGCTCATCAAGTATTGGGGTCGGATGCACTATTGAATTGTATCCGTGTCTTGAATTTCCTCCATAGAGTCTTCCAAAAGTGACTCAAAAACTTCATGTCCCAATATAAAGTGATCGTTCTTGGAACTCCATGTAATCTAACCACTTATGAAAATAAAAATCACGTAACTCTAGAAACATCATTAGTTGTTTTACAAGAAATGAAATGCGCCATGTTATAGAATATGTCAACCATAACAAAGATATAATCATTCCTTTCTTTGTGTGTTAGGAATTCCTAACACAAAATCCAAACTCAAATCTACCCATGGCCATGTAGGTACAAGTAGCAACATATACAACCCAATATTCTATGTGTGGCCCTTAGCCGATTGGCACACTCTACATCTTGTTACAATCCTACTTATGTCCTTCTTTACCTTTGGCCAATAATACTTTTCTAAAACAAGAGAAATTATATTACTTATACCAAAGTGTCCATCAAACCCCCACTACACGGTTATCTTATAATATTTTCTCTCATTGAACTAGCGGGGATGCACAATTGTTTCCCCTTGAACAAATAACCATCCTACATCGGATAATCGGAAGAACTACGCCACTCTTTGTAGGGTCCTTAAATTGTCTCGCAAAATCACCAAAATCTGGATCACCTTCATACAATTCCTTAACTACCTCAAACCCTACTAATTCATTTTCCATTGTTGTCGAAAGTTGTACACACCTACTCAAGGCATCAACAACTTGATTCTACTTACTGAGTTATTATTTGAGCAAATGGTATATTATTGAAAAAATGAAACCCATTTTACATGCCTATTATTTAGTTCCTTATGTGTGTTTACATACCTCAAGGCTTCATGTTCAGTGAAGTGTATAAATTCATTTTCTACCAAGTAATGTCTCCATTACCTCAATTCTTAAACAATAACATAAAATTCTACATCATAAGTAGAATATTTCCTTCTAACTTCATTTTAATTTTCACTCAAGAATGCGACAGGTCCTCCTTCTTGACTCAGTACATCTCCAATCCCAAAATGTGAGGCATCACATTCAACCTCAAAGGCCTTGCTAAAATATGGAAATACAAAAACAAGAACTTCTGACACTTTATTGCCTTGATCGATACAAACTCCCTCCCTTTTATACATTCTATTATGGGTGCAATAATGCTACTAAAATTCTTGAAGAAATTCCTATAAAAGGTTGCTAATCCATGAAAACTATAAACCTATGTCGATTCTTTGAATAGGCCATTCTAAAATTGCCTTTAATGTTTCCTCATCCATCCTCACTCCATCCTCCGATATGAAAATCCCCAAAAAATAACACTCTTTTACCTAACAAGTCTAAGACCAATTTCATATGTAACAAGTTTTCTTCCATTGTCTTACTGAATATTAGAATATCATCAAAATAGACAACAAAAAAATTAACATTGTATTCTCGGAGTACTCTATTCATGAACATCATGAATGTACTGGTACATTAGATATCCCAAATGGCATCACTATCCACTTGTACAATCCATATTTTGTTTTGAAATTGATTTTCCATTCATCACCTTCATTGATTCAAATTTAGTAGTATGAACTTCATATTTCAATCTTGCTAAAATACCGGGGCTCCTACTAGCACATCCATCATATCATCCAATCTTGAAATTGGTAACGATACTTAATTGTGATCTTATTTATGGTCTTTCTCTCTACACACATTCTCTAGTCTCCATTTTTTCGAGTGTCAATAGCGATGAAGTTCCACATGGAATTATTCTTTATCTCACTAACACTTTATGTATTAGATCTCTCACTTGTCTATTTAACTCTTCAATCTATGTCGACTCATTTGATAGGCTGCCTAGTTTAGAAGGGCTATCCTGGGATCAAATCAATATGGTGTTGAATATCTCGCTTTGGAAGTAACCCATCTAGAAGCTCATCTGGTATAATATTTTTGTATTCTTTTCGTACCATTTTTTGTCATGTATATTAAATTCCTCTATTTCCAACTTTTTTGACATCGGTGCATAACACCAAAAACTTCTTCTATTTATGTAACAAACTATTTTGTATCCAATAAGACCTCACTCTTACATTTCTTCTTCCTTGAAGGGTAACAGAACCACCTTTACACCATCCTTCCAAAAGGTATGTGTATTTTTCCCTCCATCATGTGTAACCTTTCTATTTTATTCCAATGGCCTCCCAGGTAATATATGACATGCATTCATTGGGATTACATCACACCACACCTCATCCTTATAGGTATTCCCAACAAAAACTTTATAAGGCATATTTTATCTATGGTTGCCTCATTCCCTTTCTTGAACCATGATATACGATAGCAATATGGGTGCTTATCAAATTTCAGATTAATTTTATCAACCATCATAGTTGAAACCATATTTTCACAACTATACCACCATGAATAAAAATTTTACATACCTTTTCTCTAGAGGTGCATCTTGTTCAAAATATATTTTTCACAGCCACAAATCATCATCACTAACATCCTATTATTTCTCCTTCCTTGGGACAATAATCATCCTCCTTATCATGAAGGTATCACTGAATTATGCAGCAAGCTCCATTTATTCTTCCTCTTCAACTTCAAATAGATTTACTCATGCTTGTTCTCCTTGCTATCTATTTTGTGTAGGATTTTGTGGACACTCAAAATATATATGCACCTCTTCACAACACCTGTAACATGTATATTGCCTTTGGGGGATATTCCAGCCCCATCCTCCATTATAACCTCTTCCTCTTTAAAACCCCTATGTCTTTGGTGTTACCACGGATTTGACTAGAATATTCATTTCCTTCTGCATTAGAGGATTCACATTTTTTAGATTCAAATCTACCGCTTCTTCTCATTGGAGATGATTATGGCCCTCTCTTCATTACTCTTCTAAAATTATTCCTCTTATTATTTTCTTATTCCTTTAATATGAATTGATAAGAATCATCCAAGCTATGGATCCATAGCATAGTCAACTCATCTTGTATGGTGTAACTCAACCCATTTATATATCGTGTAGCCATCTATTCTTGAATCTCCTTGTTCCACCATCATTGACAACTTGTAAAATTCATTGCTATACTCCTCAATGTTAAGATCCTTTTTTCTTAGGTTTTGGAACCTTCGAAAGAGTGTCTAAGGATAATCTATAGGAACAAACTTTTCATTCAACATCTTTACCATTTTATTCCTATTTTGAATCTTTTTCTTTCCATTCCTTTGTCTTTCATTTTGTAGGTTATCCTATCAAATCAATGCATGTCCATCAAATTTAGTGCATGCAAACTAAACCTTCTTCTCCTCTAAATGAGTTTTCCACTTAAAGAATTTTTCCATGAGATTCAACCAGTGAATCAACTCCTTTGGTTGTAATCCTCCACCGTAATCGGGAACATTAATCTTGATGCCATCATTCTTTCCCTCAAAATCCTAGATCAATCTCTCCTCAAATGGTCTCTCATTCAATTTTTATTCTCTCTCTCATTTTCCTCTTCATCTCATCCTTCAAGATTTAGTGGAGGTATTTATTCAATATCACTATCTAGGTTTGCATCCCCATTTCCCTGTCTCCTTCTAAGGAGGTTAACTTCTCTGTGAGCTTAAAAACTTGTCTTTGTAGCTCCTACATATTTATATTCATCTGGACCAAACCTTACCTCCCACATCTATCCATGATTATATAAAATAGAGTCAAATATTACACAGAAAAATGTAATATATTACCTTAACTATTTCCGTAAGATCAAAATCTTGCTCTAATACCAATTGATGTGAATCTAGCTGCAAGAGGTTGAAATGCCTCCAAAAAACACATAAACAACTTTACAAATAAAAAAATAGGAGTTTTAAAATATCTTTCTTCTCATTCTAGAATCAACACTAATCTTTTACATCATTACAATCCTCCTTTTATTTCATGTCTACTCTAAAAACCCTAAAATGGCAAAAAAACCCTAAAATGCCAAATATTACGTACTAGAAAAACATCACACATGGGTCCAAAATTTACGTGAAAAATATACCCTCATAAATTAAAGCTCATGATTTTTTTTGACTTATTATAACCAGCACAAAAAAGTTATTAAAGCTCTAAGAGCTAGTAAAATGTTAAAAACATGTCTCAAACCGATTTTAGGCCACTAGATGAAAGAATGTGAACATGAAAATAAAAATTTACCCCAACATATTTTAATGTATAATAAAACCATATGATAAAATTTGACCCCAATATATTACTAATATATATCTACCACCGTGTTAAATTTCAAGACAATCCAACAATCGGATCAAAAGTTATCGTCTCCGTAATTTATGCTCCCACATCATCTTTGTTTTTATTTATTTTTATATATTATGGGTTACCCGATCTCCCCCTCTCCAGCCCCATATATCTATTTTTCATTTAAATAAACAATGGAGGAGGGTGGCCTCCCCCACCCAATTTATATTTTATTTTATATATTCTCTTCTTTGATGTGTGTGTGTGTGTGTGTGTGTGTGTGTGTGTGTGTGTGTGTGTGTGTGTGTGTGTGTGTGTGTGTGTGTGTGTGTGTATTTAAGTATGTTTTATTTATTTTTTGAATGTTCTAATAAATAAATATGTTTGTAGTTCAAATAAATATAAATATTTAAAATTTTATTATTTTTAATCATTGTCATCCAATAATAAATCTAATTTTTTTGTATAACCAAATATACATGAATATTTGAATATTTATAATTTATAAACTTGCGTATACATTAATATGCAAAATTGTTTACTTATAACCACCATGCTGAAATTTCACTTTTTATAGTTCCTTTGAAGGGCGTAAAAAAATTTATTTTCACAAATAAATTCTTTCTTTTACATGACTAAACAAAACCCAACAAGTTAAGTTAATGTAAAACCAAATATTTACACACACACACACACACACACACACACACAAATGAAATAGTACAACAATAAAATACACATTCTATTTCTTCTTTTCAACATATTCCTTTCTTGAATAAATAATACCCATCAAATTTCCATAACACACTACATGGAGTTAAATCTTTAAACTAAAAGTTGGAAAATCCTTCCAAACTTGGGAACAACATAGTGATTTTTAATTTGTTTACAAAATATCTCTCTCTAAGCATACATATATCATAATCACCATTAGAAAACAAGTTTAGAGTAATACATTAAAAGATTCTCATCCTACACTAAAATTATAATGCACTCCACACAAGGAGGAACAACACTAATGCTTTACTGACTCTTTATATTTCTTTGTCTCATAAAACGTAAATCCATGCAAGACTTCACTTTGAGCTCCTTTAACTTCTTCATCTTCAAATCACAACTACAAGGAAGGGGAGTAGGCCACGCTCTCCTCACAACCTATATTCCAGTTAGGAGAAGATGTCATCTTTGTCATTTCCCCCGATCCCTAACCATAGAGAAATTACAACTTTAAAACATCCTTCCACATTACAACACACATGGCAACAATATTTTAATGCACATACAAGCATAAACCAACAATATCAATAAAATGCAAATTTTCCAAAACAAGGCATAAAAATTCTAAGCCAAGAGAGAACGGAATTATGGGGAAATCATTATGCCTCCCGATGGGTTAAGTTTACACCTTAAAGACCTCTAAAAATATTCATCCAGACATAAAAACCAAACTCGTATCCCTCCCGCAAACTAATATCACTCCATTAAGTATTAAATACAAATATAAGTAAGAATATACTATCTTTAAAAGGTGGGAAACCAAACCCAAACTCTATCCAATATATGCAAACAATAAAATTATCCCTCTGTCAAAATATCCCCATATTCCTTCACCTACACCATCCTTATGACCATACTTATCAAAAGTCCCAAACATGCACACACTAACATTTATTTTATGTAAAACACACATAATAAAATATAATTACAAGGTTAAAGTCAATAAATTTCCATTGCAAGAACCTTTGATCCACAATCACAACTCTAAGCTTCTTCTAAGCTCAATTCCAAATCATAAAAACTCCAAGACACTAAGCAAGCAATTGAAACAAAAATCTTCAAAATGTAAGTAAACAACTCAATCAAGTAACCCATGTAAACGTCAAGACAACTTGTATAAATAGAAAAAGAGTAGAGGATGGTTAGGTGGCTCCATGTAGGATGCCACATCACTTCTCCTAAACACCATATCACAAATTCAAACATGAAAACCAAGAATTATAAATTGGCGTGTGAGGATATGAATAATTCCTTCAACACAAAAACTATCAATCCATACCTCTAAGAACAAAAATAAAAGCTCATGTAAGAAATTAAAATTATTTCATCTTTTTACCTTCCAAATCACATAATGGCATCTAATTTTTATCCCCTAGCCCATATGTATCATAATAAAATGTCCCACTTTTTGGTATGTTTTGTACCATTATAAACATGAATTTTCGGTTTCATTAATTTTCTAAAGGTAATAGCCATAAAACCATACACATTCATGAAATTACACAAAATAACGAAATGTTTTGTTTAGAGTGTAGAATACATATAATTTTTTTAAAAAAATTGCAAAAAAATGGTCTTTTGCTTAATTTTATTCATACATTGTTTCTTATGTTATAAAAGAGGAATGACTGTCCCCGGGTGGTTTTTTTGAATGAAAATTTATTTTTTCACCATTAAATTTTAGATATATGTTCAAGATTTGAATTTTGAGGTTCCGTCAAATTTTCATATTTTTGGACTTATGTTTTTTAAAAATTAATTATTTAGTAAAAATAGTTTCAAATAAATGGCGTACAAATGTTTATGCCAATAAATTTTAAGATTTATATCAAAATTGATTTTTTTTTCACAGAGTAAGAAGAACACTTCAATAAATATTAATTTTAATTTTTCAATTTTTTTGATATTTTTGTTATTTTCAAGTTGGGTTGATTGTGTATGATCGATTGTCCTAAAATACCATATGTTAGAAAAATATAAAAAATAAATAGTAAAACATATTTTTAAAAAATGAAAATTATATTTTTAGAAAGCTAATAAAATTCTGTATTTTGTGTTAAAATTTTGTAATTTTATTCATTCGTTAACCCTAATTACATGGCACCTAAGTGGCACATTTTGGCATAAAATTATCCTCCAAATGGATTTGGTGCCAAAATGTGCCACATAGGGGGGTTCGCGTGAAGGGGGTTCGTGTGAAGGGGGTTCACCGAAACCCCCTAAACCCTAAATCTACCACCCAAAACTATATAAATATCTATATATAACTCTTTGCCACCAAAATTATTTGAGCCCAGAGACGGGTTCGCGTGAAGGGTTGTTCGCGTGAACCCCCATTCGCGTGAACTAGTTTCTTTTTCCTACGTGGCAGTTCAAGTGAAGGGGGTTCATGTGAAAGGGGTGTTCACACGAACACCCTCGATTTCTGATCCCGCCCAACCTCTTACTCATGTTTTTGGGACATGAAGTGGGACACAACATTGTGCTTTGACACATAGTTGGTAGATGAATTTAGGAGGTGTGGGAAAAGCTTAACTTGTCCCATAAGCCTCCAAAACATGGCTCTAAAGTAAAATTGTGAGATTTGAGGGATCGATTGAGTGCACAACATCCAAATCAATTACAATCTAACTCAAATCAAAATATCATAAAAAAGGCAATCTATGCCAATTAAATTCCACTTAGTCACATCCCAAATTAGTTTAATTAGCATGATCAATAAACTTAAATAAAATCACATTAATTAACTATAATAAAGTGAAATGCATTACAAGAATAAATCACACACTTAAAAAATAATATAAATGAACATAAAGATGCCACAATGACCTTCATTGTAACCATCGATATTCCACTATGGTTAGTCTCCTAACACACTTCTTGTTATTGTGATATAATTTCATGCAACCAATCAAAACAATACCCCTTCGGCCTCAAGGCTATATCAATAACATCAAGAAATAAAACACATACATATCCATCAATTAACATCATCATATAACGTAGCTTAACCATCATCAAAGTTAATAGATTCTATCAATTATTTGTAATTTCTAAACATTTCAGTTCCACCATTTTCACCAACATTAATGAGGTCACAACTCCAACCCAATCATCTAATAATACATCAAATAAGAAAACACATATTTCACTTATCAACTATTTATCATTTCAATTCTTCCCTATTCATTATTATTTACCAATTTATAACAATTCATATTTTTAGGACAACTATTGAATTTCATACGTCTATTGTAACTCATATCTACTAGATGCACTCAACAACATATCATTGATCCCTAATATCCTCACATCATTAAAAAATATCAAAATCCATGAAATCATAGGATTAGTTCAATAATATAAATATAATCGCGAACACAATAATAATCATAATGTCCATTGCGTCATCTATAAGCTATCAAAAATATAATAATAATGTCCATGCCTCAATTAACAATAATCAAAATCATAATGAAACAATTTTTGAAGAGGAGTGGATATTATATCCCTCTCCCCTTAAACTTGACATCCTTCCAAAATTTATGGAAAGAGATAGAGAAACAAAGCATGCAAACTTTCAGAATAATATCTATGAGGTTAACCAAGTTATAAAAAAACATTTAAATAGGAAATTGTCGATTGAATCCCAATCAATGAAAAATAAGGTCTAAGAAGAATAGGAAATATCATGTACACAAGATTCCCACGTAGCAATACATGGATACTACACATGATAAAAAGGAAGATAAGACTTCCACTTGGGTAGAATTACACTTCAATGTTCATTATTTTAGACAAGATTAACAATTACCAATCATGACCTTCAATTTTTGCATGAAAAACCACACCTTCTAATAGGACTAACAATTTCAGGGCCACACAAATGAGGCTTAACAACAAGAAAAACACCTTATTTTAAAAAAGTGCTTACAAGGATGAAAACTATTAATTGGAGGTACTTTAGGTAATTCAGAAGGACTCATTTAAATTTTCATGGTGACACTAAGCATACTCTTGGCCACAAGGTTTCCATAACTTGAAATTGGTACCTAAATATCGTAACACATAAACTCTACTCATGATTTAGGAAACCCAATCAATTAGAAAACATTTCCATTTTCTTTTGTTTCGATATGCAATCTTAGCCCATATTATCATATCAACATAAGAGATACCATTCACTTTATATAACAAATGAAATTTCCTAATTTTAGGACCTCCCTATCTTCAACAATATTAAAACGAACACAAGCTCATTATTATAACATATAGAAATGATCAAACAAGCTAGAAGAAATTAGGTAATAGGAGAGGTCCAACTTAACATTTTACGAGAGCAAGACAATTTTTTTCCCGTAGACATTTACAAAAACAACTTGCACCATTCTATTCCCTAAGGACAATGGGGAATACACCATGGTTCCTAAAAAGGAGGGATGACTTCAAAATTTTTCCATATCCTTAACATATTTTTCTTAAGCTTATTAATAATCCTTGGTCACCAATGGCATACTCACACACAAGGAGGGTGCCTCTCTTAAAAGTGGAGATATAGAATCATACCTAATAGATAAAAAAAATCTACATTTGTCAAGCTAAGAGTCAAAAGGGAACGATGGCATGAAAGACTCCAACAAGGGGAAGTTACACACATTTATGTGCAAGGAAGAAAAAACATGACTATAGGACATCACTATAAAAAAATCACTTTATTATTCAAGTATAGGTGAAAAATTTAAAGGATCAAATAGTTTCCACCTTTGGCATGATGGAACATACGGTCGATTGATATGGACACAATAATTAATCCATTCTACAAGGTGATAACATCCTTATGTATACTTCCAGAAATTTTCATACAACTAGTGAGAGGTCCAAAAATATTCTAGCATGTAACTTACATTATAACCATTATACATATGTTTATTGTTTGATATAACAAGGGGGTAGAGTATTTACTCAAAAATTACATAACCTAAAGCCTTAGGATGCAATTTTGATTAGGCACTCATATAGTAGCTCAAGGAAAATTTTCAATTAGTTATATAATTAAGAATACAAATTTCAAGGCATGCAATAGAAATTTATACAATTATGGTTGTTTATTTGCACATTCTACTTGATTTCAATCCCATTAAATTATATGTTCCATATTCCAATTTATAAAACACAAGTCATAGTTATGTTTGCCAAGAACATTTCTTATAAGCTTCTAATTAATGCATTCATTATATTATAATCTCCTATATCTTGTGTCATTAAGGATCATCACCAATGTTGACATGATTTCTCGCCATTCTATATAGGAGGAAAATTTATTCATTCTACTTCTAGGGGAAATATAAGAGGATTCTTGCTATTTTCTCATAGTTTTTATTTCTTCAATTAAACTACAAGGTTAGAGTAAGGAATCATTTTCCTTAATGTCCACATTACTTATTAAGTTTCGAACATCCAAGCCTCCTAATTAGAGTTCTAATATGATCAGGTTTATCACATTACCAGTTGAATTTTAACGAGTAGGAAGAGCCAATTTTATCACAATATTATGTTCATAAAAACAAGAGGCCATTAACCAAAACATAACACACCAAGTTTTCCCAAAAGTTACATGCATCACCTATGCATTCCAGGTGAGTCTCCACAAGAGACAATAATAGATACCTTGAAGAGGTACATTAAGAATTTATACATTTTCTCTTATTATTTTAAGAGGTTTAGATTAGTGTGGGGAGAAAATAATGTTTATGGCTTATACTCAAAATAGGTTCACTATATAAGAGGGAGAGTCTCCAAAAAAAACTTGTACCTCCACA
Organism: Taxus wallichiana var. yunnanensis; assembly: GCA_018340775.1. NCBI lineage: Eukaryota > Viridiplantae > Streptophyta > Pinopsida > Cupressales > Taxaceae > Taxus > Taxus wallichiana. Next base: position 802,921,291 of record CM031237.1, on the reverse strand, counting down.
AGATACCATCAACCAAGAAATCAAGAGGACAAGGGGAAAATTACCCCAATGACACCACACTCCCACCAAGAGGACATCAAATATCAAGATGGAAATCAAAGAAATTACTAAACATAACCTCTAAGGTCAAGAGTTATAGCCTTGGATGAAAGAGCATGACTTAAACATAACAAAGTTTGGAAACTTAAGACTTATAAAACAAAAATATCGAAGAACAAGGTCTAAAGAAGCCCAAGGTACCCACATCTACCTAATCATAACTCGATGCTAATGGATCATAGAGTGGTAAAAGATAAACAAGTTAAGAGATTAAGACAAGGGTATATCTAACTATGCGTCCCCAAGATCAAATCAATCATACTTATTTAAGCAAAAATTTCAAGGAGCTCACGTATAACCATATTCAATAGGGGCATTAATAGTTCAAAATGTCGACCTTTTCTTAATTAGAAAAAGAACCGAGTTAGGACTCCGAAACCTATAGTTATCTAAGAGTTAAGTCATCCCCTGAAAAATCCCGTAACTTAATATTGAGTGTCACATCTATCCTAATGATGAACAAATAACATACCAAGGTGGAAGAAGGAACATAATCACCATCATAATTTCCAACTATACCACGTGATAGCAAAAAAGCCCTCTACCTAGGGAGATTTGATCATCAAGAGAATCACTCCAAGGTCCCAAACACGAGAATGTCTCGTCACTCGATAACCAAAGTCATGATACGAAACACCTAAAATAAAAATCAAGACACCTAGGGTGTACCTATATACAAGGAGAAAACTTAACACAAACACCATAGAACCATCTCATTAATAGACAAGGTGAAAACCACATAACATTATTGATGACATTTAGCCAAGTGACCATTGAGAAAAACAACATCCGAGTTACAAAATAAAGCTAAAATACAAGAAATCTTGCAATCAATAAAATGGCTTAGTAGCTATATGTCAATCTTCGAAAAAATATCTCAATAAGGAAAAATAATAAGATGATCCTTTGAGCTTCTCAAAATATCATTAAAATAAAATGTTGGTACTTGATAAAAGAATTTACGTTCATAAATATAAAACATGTGAAATATCCACATCACAATAACATTACATCCCTTCATGGGCCGTCGGTAGTGGTACCATACATTGATCTCACATCTAAGAATATAAATACAAAATTAGGTCTAATGTGACAGCATGTCATGATATATACTCTCCTATAAGGGTATTAGGTATTTTAAATGAAAACCATCACCAAATTCTACAGCTGTCGACAAACCATACCCATCTTGCCTAACCACTAAAAAAATAGAAGCTCTAAAAAAAAATCAATGTTTGAATCTCCTCCATAATGGCCCCTAAATGTTACCTCTAGCACTAATTCCTAAGAATTGCACAAACCAAAATAGCAATCTAGATAAGGGAGGGTCTTTATGGGGTCAACACCATCACATTACCATAACCAAGAGCTAGGAACCCATTAACAAACATCCTCACAAGGAACCAAATTTCTAATACTTGTGTAGCTCATAATAACATACAACTGGATTAAAATTTCTAGATAATCGGGTTCAACAAGATGCACACTTAGACGAATTCAAAATCCAATGAAATGTTATTATTTTTATGATTATTTAATCCCATAGGTTCAAGCATTGAACCTATGGCTCTGATACCAAGTGTAACACCCACAAAATGATGAACCAAAACCCATGTCAAACTCTACCAATCACTTAGGGAAAAATGACTGACAATTATTTTTTGGTTTTGAACAATCTTGTGTTTTGTTTGTTAAAGAAGAACATCACGTTATTTAAATTTTAACATCACTTACATAATATTATCTATCACCCAAAATTAGCATAGATTAAAAATCCTTGCCATCTATCCACATTAGGGTAATTAAATTAATTCATAATTTACTATTTATTTCACATATTTTGTCTACTTAAATTTCCATTACATTCGGTAAAAAGCACTTTCTGAGTTAAATTAATTTTTTTTAATTAAAATATCTCCTAGGTAAATATTATCCATTCTACTTTTTAATTTAATTAGCTACACTTTTACTTTATTCCTCTTTTAACTTCCTTGAATAATACATTAACAAAAATATTCCCATGTGCAACCTTAATTTAATTTCTCAAAATAAATGGAATATACCACAACAACACCTAACCCACTATTACCCATGTGAAAATACCCTATGTGGACCTATTATTTAATTAAACCATTCTCACTTTAAAACACAACCATTCGAAAAAATGCCCATAACTTAAAAGGGGGAGGATCTAATCTCCACCCTTGGATTAAATCTATTAGGGCCCTTAGATCTTAGGTTTAGTTAAAAATCCCTTATTTTCCTTGTAGATTTCTCTTATTCATGTTTTCCCTAACCTCTATCATTTTACCTTGCGAGGTTTGAAGGGAGGAGAGTATGGAAGCCATGAAAGCTTTAGGAAAGAAGCTACTACCCACCCACCCACCCCCCTTCTGATGTTTCCGTTTTTTAATTTATAAAAATATGGGGCGGGGGTGAGTGATCCGTGCCCCCAACACGTAATGCCAACTAAAAATGCCCGCACAAGACCAAAGAACAACCTAGGTTTAGTTAGAAAAATTACGGAATAATTTTTGTTTGAAAAGTGTGCTTGCATATAGGCTTCGAAACTACGATTGTCACAATAATGTTTCAAAGTCAATTATATTTGATAAATAAAATCTTCCCATTATGACCAAATATTAAACTCACATTAAATTACTAAGTAGATTTAGTCCAAGAAAGGTTTAGTTAACTCTAAGTGTTAATCTAATAAATAATTAAATTCCTACTATAGTCAAATATTTCATATTTAAATTTAGAGGGTTAAAGGGGGTCAAATTAAATAAATATCCTAGGTATTTAATTCACAAGGTTTGAACAATTAACAAGGTTTTCATTTTGCATTGGGTTAGAATAATGAACACTTCCCTACCCTATAAAGAAACTCCTTACAAAGTCAACCCATAATTTTGAAATTAAACCATTTAAATTAAAAAATTAATTTCCAATCACCCACTCTCTACCTAATTTTTGTAGGGATGAATCTCATCCCTTGGATGGATTCAATTAGGACCCTTGATGAGAAAAAGGGCATTATAACCCTAAAGCATCCTTATGAAAGTTTCCTTCACATCTCATTTTGTTCATTTTATTTCTTTGGTTTTGCAAGTTGAAAGAGGAGGAAGAGAAGCCATTGGAGGCACTCATAAGATTTTGGAGGAAACAACATGCCCATTTTTGTTTATTTAGTTTATACCCTCATAAGGGTTTCTAAAAGCATTTGATGGATTTATTTAGCTCCCTTTTGTTGGGTTTACCGCAAATGAGTTTGTGGGTAACTAAATATGTTTTTTTTTCTATTTCATTGATATAGCTAGTTTTAATTTACATTTTATTTTGGGTATACAAAAATGTATACATACATACATACATACATACATATATATATTCCAAAAAAATGAGATAGACCCGAAATAATAAAAATTAGTGATTTAAATAAATGTATATATATATATATATATATATATATATATATATATATATATATATATATATATATATATATATATATATATATATATATATATGTATATATGTATAATGTATAAATCGTTTCAGAAAACATTAGGTTCGGCCACGGAAGGAGGAAATGCATAGTCTGCACAGAGGGCAAGTTCAACGTTGACTGTAATGTCTGTGCGTTGGTTAAGGTAAAACCCGCGTGTGTTTTAATGCATTGGAGTTGTTTATTGAGGGTGGTTAAATTTTTAGGGGGTGGGGAGGGGTCGGCGACCCCAACCCCACCCCACACTATAATAAAATACGGGTGGCCACAACCTTTAGGGCTTTAAACACATATATTTCAGTCACTATATTTTGTCTAAAATGGGACACTTAATATTTTTTAAATAACTATGTATATATATAATTATATACATATATGTATTTATGGTAATATATATATATATAGCATTAAAATTAGTAAAAAAAGAATATTAATAAAAATAATTCCACTAATAGCACATTAGTATTAATATGTATTAATATTAATAGATTAATAATATTGATACTAGTTAATAAATTTAAAATAAAATCTAAGATATTAACACACTTATCAATAAGCGGTAATAAATTCATGGATATCAAAATCTAGTAAGTTACAATTTGCACAAAGTTTTCTTCCAAAAACAATTTAAACAAATATTGTAAAGAGTGTAAAATGAGATAGATTCCACTTCTTTTAACAACTAATAGAAGATTTGCAATGACTTTTAATTGAGGATTACCCACTAGAATTAGCAATAGACTATTTCATTGATTCAAGTGGGAAACAATTTTAATAAGAGCTCTTTCCATCAACAATACAAGAACAAGTATACATAGTCTAACCTTTACAATACATGTCTTTCAAATAACAAAATGAAATGTAATATTTCTTAATACATGTTTCCAACATTCTCAAAGGAGAGTTTACAACAATATTTCCAAGAGTATGTTTAAAATAAGAACACCCCCAATTTTTTTAGGAAATAAATCAACTTCAATATAATGAAATAATTCCTTTTTACATCTCCCTTTTTAATATACAAAACAACTTGAAATTCAAAAATCAAATACAAATTTTCTCACAAGGACTAATAAAAGGATAAAGGCTAAAATGAAATGCAAATTGTCTTCAACATAATCAGTAAAGTCAAGTCTTTAACTAAGCCCCATCTTCTAAACACCGACAAGAGAGATGCACCATACTTCATTGGGTCACAACAAAAAAAGGGGGAAGAGGCAACACTCTCCTCCCAACCAATAATTCTAGTGAGGAGGAAGATCCAACCTCCTCAATGGCCCCTGATCCCCAACCACATTACAATGAGAGGATTCCAACACATAGAAACAACAAGCTTCCACATCACAAACCAAGTAATTCACAACCATTCTAAAAGAAAATTCAACTCAAAATACAACACAAGAAGGAAAACAACCAAAATAAACAAGGCTTAAAAATGAAAGCCAAAGGAGCAAGAACCCATGGGAGGCCACTTATGCCTCTTAATAGGAAATAGGTTCCAACCTTAAAAGCCTCCGATACATGTCTAAAATCCCCTACATACTCTTATACCTCCCTTAAGTACCTCTTATTCCTCCCACATACTCTTATGCCTCCCTCATTCTCTTATGCCTCCCTCATACAAGAATAAGTAATAAATGCAAGAATTTCTTGTCCAAGGTGGGGTACCCAACCCAAACTCCCTCCAAAGGTGAAATAAATTTTATGCCTCCCTACATGAATTCTCCCCATAGTCCCCTCCTACACCACACTTAAGAAATCTACCCAAGAACCCAACAAGAATTCCAAACACTCAACAAAAACAAGCACACAACAAAAATAAAGGAATAACATAATAAAAATTAAATCTCCTACCTTTCCATAGTAGAGCTTGTTCCAAGAGTCAAACTCCAAGCTCCTTCAATCCCAAGAAATCACCAACAAGCTCCCACAAGACCAAAACCTCTCCAAAATCCTCTAACTCCAAGTAAAGAAAGAGTAAAAAAGAATGAAGTAACCCCAAAACAAGAAAAAGAACTTGAATAAATAGAAAAGGGAGAGAGGAGGGGGAGGTGGCTCCATGTAGGATGCCACATCACTCATCCTCAACTCCACCTCAAAAGTCAAACTTCAAACTCCAAAGCATAACTAATAAGTGGTTGAAGAAATGGCATTTTACTTACACACACAAACCCGTGCCCACACCTCTTAAGGACCAAAAGTAATTACATGTAAGAAGGTGCAATAAAGACTTATAATTTGTCTTCCCAAAACACATAATGGGGTATAATTTTCACCCCCAACCCATAGTTAGGGTTCGCATGGAAATTTAAGAGGTGTGCGACAATTTTAGCTTTTCCCACAAGCCTTCAAAATTTTCCCTTAAGGCCAAATTTGAATTTCCATGAGGGGGTAGAGTGTACAATAGATAAGGTCACAAGAACTCAATATTAAAACACAAAACCCAAGAGCCATCTAGTCTAATAAATGAAAACTTTTGGTCACATCTACAATAGTTAATAACAAGATTAATTAACTTACGTAGGACACTAAAACCAATTAAGATAAAGGGAAGAATACATCATTTTTATTAAATAATTAAAAACAAGGAAATTAAATCACTACAAATCACATAATACATTAAGTAAGGAACACTAAACAAAATACAACACATAACCCCTTGGTCACAATTTCCCCTTAACAATATTTCAAACACACACACACATAAACACATGTTGCCATGGTTACCCTTGTTGAATTCACCTAGAATTCGAATGTGGTTGGTCTCTAATCCCCTTGATGTTTGTTGTGAAAGTTTACCCCGTAAAACAAATAACACCTCCTTCGACCTCATGGCTGCATCAAAAACATCTAGGATAAAATAAACAGTATAAATCCGCAATCATTTACATATGAATTAAATATCATCTAGGCAAATACAATATCGTTTACAATTTCTAGCAAACAATTCTATTCTACATCAGATCCATGTCAAAATGATCAAAACATTAGTTCAATTATCAAAGGTCTACTCAACATGAAGAAATATCACATGTCCAAAAACATATATATATATATATATATATATATATATATATATATATCGAAATCAACATCAGTCCGTGACCTCTAACATCTAACATCATGCCAAATCATAAACTACAATAATATCCATAAGTATAGTCGACAATATCATAATCAATAAAAAAGGTGTCGAACAGGCGGGCACTACACAACACACACACACACACATATATTTTATTTAAATAAACAATAGTGTGTGGACACTATCCAAAGTATATATATATATATATATATATATATATATATATATATATATATATATATATATATATATGTATGTATGTATTCTTTTAATTTATTTTAAACTATATAATTTTATTTAAATGAAATCTTTTTAATAGATTTTTTATTATTATATTTGATAATAAAACACACACACACACACACAACTTATATATATATATATATATATATATATTAAGTATATATTTTTAAGTATTTTTTGTTTTTCGTTGAATGTTCCAATAAATAAATATGTTTGTACTTCAAATAAATAAAAATATTTATAAATTTATTTATTTTTGATAATTTCAACCAATACTGAATCTAATTTGTTTGTATAATGAAATATATAGGAAACTTAGAATATTTATAATTTATAAACATGTGTATACCTTAATATGCAAAATTGTTTACTTATAACCACCATGCTAAAATTTCACTATTTACGAGTTCCTTTGAAGGAGGTAAAAAAATTGATTTTCACAAATACATTATTTCTTTTGCATGACTAAACAAAACCCAACAAGTTATTTTAAAGTAAAACCAAATATGTATATATTTTCCTTATACTTTTTGTTTTATGTAAGAACAAAATCCATTGACAAATAACATGTATGCTACATTTAATTTACAAATTTAAATGAACTACTACAACAATAAAATGCACATTCAAATGCTTATTTTAAACATATTCATTTCTTGTATAAATAATACCAATGAAATGTCCATAATACACTACATGGAGTTCAACCTTTAAACTGCAAGTTGGAAAAGCCTCCCAAACATGGGGAAAACATATACAATTTTTTTTTTTTTTTGAAAATCTCTCTCTAACCATACATATATCCAACTCACCATTACAAAAAAGGGTGGGGTAATAAATTATAAGAGTCTCATCTTACATTACAATTCTAATGCACTCCAAACAAGGAGGAACAACACTAATATGTTACATCTGCTTCTCTTTCTTGGCTTCATATAAAATAACTCCATGTAATACTTCACTTTGATCTCCTTCAACATCTTCGTCTTTAAATAAATACAAGGGTGAGTAGGAAAATCTCTCCTCCAAACCTATATTTTAATGAGGATATGAATCCATCCTCCTCATTGACCGCAAGCCCCAATCATATAGAAATAAGGAATAGATTCAACAAATGAAAACTTTCACAAATGCTTCCACATTACAACATACATGCCACGAATCTTTTAACACACATACAAGCACAAAACAACAATATCAATCAAATTAAACTTTTCCAAAAAAGGATTAAAACTTATAAGCTAATGGAGCAAGTAAATATGGGAAATCACTTATTCCTCCCAATGGCTTAAGTGTCTACCTTGAAGGCCTCCAAAAATATTTATCCACAAATGAAACCAAACCCTCGTCCCTCCCTCAAACTCTTATCACTCCCTCATACTCTTATCACTCCCCCAAGTATTTCATATAAAGATAAGTAAGATTATATTATCTTAAAAGGTGGGAAACCCAACTCAAACTACCTCCAAGATATGAAAATAATACTCTTATTCCTCCCTTAAAATATCCCAATTTTCCTTTAGCTACACCATCCTTAAGGCCATACTACCCCAAGTCCCAAATATGAAGGCACAAACATTCATTTTACATGCGCCACACATATAATAAAATAAAACTCCAAAGTTAAAGTCCCTAACTTGCCATTACAAGAACTGTTTATCCACAATCACAACTCTAAGATCCTTCCAAGCTCAAGTCCAAATCCAAACAAGCTCCAAGATTCCAAGCAAGAAAATCAAGCCAAAATCTCCAAAATGTAAGTGCACAACTCAATCAAGGAATCTCAAAAACACCAAAATAACTTGTATAAATAGAAAAAGAGGAGAGGAGGGTGAGGTGGCTCCATGTAGGATGCCACATCACTTATCCTCAACTCCACATCACCAAGTCAAACATCAAAACCAAGGATAATAAATTGGTGGGTGAGGATATGAAAAATTCCTTCCACACACAAACTCTCACTCCATATATCTAAGGAAAAAAATAAAATCTCATATAAGAAAGGGAAATAATTTGACCTTTTAACCTTCCAAATCACATAGTGGAGTCTAATTTTGACCCCTTAACCAATAGGTATAGTTGGTATGTGTATTTAATAGGTGTGGGATAAGCTTAACTTGTCCTACAAGCCTCCAAAAATGGCTCTAAAGTCAAATTTCGGGATTTGCGGGATGGATTGAGTGCACAACATACAAATCAATTAGAATCCTACTCAAATAAAAATATCACAAGGACAATCTACCCCAATTAAATTCCCCTTGGTCACATCCCAAATTAGTTTAAATAAGATTATTAATCAAATTAAATAACAGAACATTAATTAACAATAATAAATTTAAATACATTACAATAATAAATTACATACTTCACAAATAATTAGAAAAGCAAAAGGGAAAAGCACACATAGCCCATGGTAACATTTTGAGGTCATCCCCCATGGGGACCTCCTAAAAACCTAACAACACACAAAAATATAATTGAACATAAAGATGCCATGGTGACCTTCATTGTAACCATCTGATATTCTGTTATGGTTAGTCTCCTAACCCCTTGTTGTTTTCATGATATAATTTCACGTAACCAATCAAACATTACCCCTTGAACCTCAATGACATGTTAATAACATCAACAAATAAAACACATACATATCCATCAATTAACATCATCATATAACATAGCTAAACCATCATCAAAGTTAAGCAATTCTATCAATTATTTATAATTTCTAAACATTTCAATTCCACCATTTTCACAAACATCAATGAGGTCGCAAGGCCAGCCCGATCATCTAAACATAATCAATAAGTCAAAGAATAAAACACATATTTCACTTATCAATTATTTACAATTACAATTTTTCGCTATCCATTAATATTTACCAGCTATAACAATTCATATTTTTACGAAAATTATTGAATTTCGTATGTCTATTGTAACTCATATCTACTAGATGCACTCAAAAACCTATAATTGATCCCTAATATCCTCACATCATTAAAAAATCTCAACATCCAAGAAATCACAAGGTTAGTTCAATAATCCAAATATAGTTGTCAAAACACAATAATAATCATAATGTCCATCATGTCTATCTATAAGCTATCCAAAATATAATAATAATGTCCATGTCTCAATCAAAATAATAAAAATCATAGTAAAATAAGTGTCGAAGAGGAGTGAGTATTACAATATCATTCTCTTTATGTTTTTGAAATCTATAAATAGTGTTGTTATTAAGAAAAAATGAGATTACTTTGGAGCTAACCATTAATGACAAAGTGGCTATAATATCCTCTATGAGTATGAATATCTAAGGCTAGGAAAAACAATGACACTAGAATTCCCACATCTATAATAGATTTTGAATCAATGGGGAAGTTCCCCTTGCACTATAAGTCATTTTTCTCTAAAGGATGTTTGTGCCACTATGCCTACCCTTGCATCACATTGAAAATCCACTATTTTAATAGATGTCCATCTCCTCTTAGGGGCCCTCTGCTCAACGCACTTCTCTATTGGGATGGAGTTTCCCACCTTGGGTAAAATTTGTGGCACACTCCATCAACTGGAACTTTCCACCTATGGGACCAAGTTGTTTAGGTTCTCCGTTTCTTGGATAGGGTATTATGGTGTCTCTTACTATTTATATGCTAGATAAAATTTATGGTTGGAATCTCGATACTCCATATCGAGCATGATTTGGATCTTATAGGAACTAGGTAATAAAAAGTACATTTGTCTATGTGATTCTAGATGAGAAAGATGAGAAAGAGAAAGAGGAGGTTAATCCTAGATGAATATGAATATGCACGAGCTAGATAGACATGTTTATAAGTTCATAGGAAAGCTACACACTTTAGATAGAGACATGTAAATGAGGATGTATATCAACATAGTGATACTTTGCAGAATTACCTTTATTTAGTAATGAAGGATGAAATGGAGAAGAAAATGATATATATGAAGAAACACTGAATAAGAATCTATTCAAGGAGAGATTGATAAAATATTTAGTGGGAAAGAATGAATGTAAAAAATAGGAATTTTCCTAATTATGGTGGAGGGTTACGACCATAGGATGTCATTGATTGGCTGAATCATAAGGAAAAATTATGTTATTGGAAAACCCTTTCAAAGGATAAGAAGGTTAATATTTCATATATTTACAAGTTGGTTCAACATGCATTGATCTTGTGGTATCATTTAAAAAATGATAGAAAAAGGATAGGAAAGGGTAGGTTGAAATTTGAATAAAATAGTGAAGAACTTGAATGAAAATTTTCTTCTTGTAAATAATTCCCAGACACTATTTCAAATTTTTAAAAACCTAAAACATAAGGATCTCAACATCAAATAGTATACCAATGATTGTTACAAGTTATGAATTTAGGGGGAACGAATATAGTCGAAGAATAAAATGGTTTAAAGCATGTAAAAAGGTTGAGTTATACCATGTAAGATTAATTGATTATACTCTAGATCCATAGCCTAAATGAGGTTTATAAACTCATAGTAAAAGAAGAAGAAAAGAAAAAGAAGAGTAATTTTAGATGAGGAGTGAAGAGAAGACCACAATGAGAGGGAGTTCTAGATTTGATTCCATAAAAGGTGAATCGATAATAAATAAGGGTACTATAAATATGGTCAATTCCAGGATAACTACAAAATAATTAGGGGGTTTATGAGAGGAAGAGTATATGGTGGTGTACAAGGTTGGTATATTCCCCAATGGTAGTATCTAGTGTGGTGAATAAGGGAGAATATATTTTTAGAGTTTTCACTATTATACAAGGATATATGATAAGTGGAATGGTTGTGAATAAACTTGGTGAAGATGATGAAGAAGAGGAAATGGAGGTTCTATAGAACTAGGTAAAACTACCATGATAAAGAGGAAGATGATCATCTCGAGGAAGGATAAAGAACAAGATGGTTTAGGTGGTGATTATTTTTTTTGGAAAAATATATTTAGAATAAAATTCACCTTAAGAGGGAAGGTATGTAAAATTATTATTGATAATTATAGTTGTGAAAATATGCTTTCCACTGTGATGGTTGATAAACTCAATCTAAAATGTTAGATGCACTGTATCCCTATCACATGTCATGGTTAAAGAAATGGAATGATGTAGGTATAGATAAAAGATTCTCAATAAATTTTTTAATTGGGAAAACCTAAAAGTATGATGTGTGGTGTGATGTTATCCCAATGGATGCATGACATATATTATTAGAGTGTCCTTGGCAATATGATAGAAAAGATTATGCATGATGGAGGGAATAATACTTATAATTTTTAGAAGGATGGTTTAAAGGTGGTATTGTTATGCTTAAATGAAGAAGAGAAGATTGAGGGCTTGTTGGCTACAAAGGAGTTTGTTGTAGAAATGAAAGATGTGAGTTGGTGTTATATGAATTCATGGTAAAGATGGTGGAAATAGAGGCCTTTGGTATGCCCATTGTGATAAAAAAGGTTATCAAATAATGAAAAGATGTCATACTACATGAACTACTAAGATATGATATAGAATGGATAAATGGGAAAAAGCACGTGTCTTGTGTAACCACTGAAACTATTGAATCCCTAAAAGGATGGATACTAGAGAATATATTTAGAAATTAGAGGAATAAATAAAATAATTATTATCATTTTCCAACTCCAATATTGTATAGTATGATGGACGTCTAAGAGGATCCCGATATTTTAATAAGATTGACCTTCAAAGTGGGTAGTACCAGATCCTAATGCATGAAGGGGATGAATAGAAAATGACTTTCAAAATAAAAGAAGGATTGTATGACTAGATGGTGATGACATTTGGGTTATCTAACGAAACTAGTACATTCATGAGGCTAATGAACAAAGTAGTATGAGAATAAACTCGTAATTTTGTGATTTTCAATTTTATGATATTTTGATATTTAGTAGGATAATAGAAGAACACTTTCTATATTTCAAAATGGTGTTAGAACTATTACAAAAAAATTTTTACAAACTTAAAGAAGTGTATATTTCTTCAAAATGTCTTTTTTTGGAGTTTTTCAACTCGAGAGGATGGATGGGGAAAAAGAGAAGGAAGTTTTGGAGTTCCTAGTCTGAGGAATGTGTTATAGGTTCATAGTTTTCATGGCTTGAATTTTTTTATAGGATTTTTATCGATAATTTGAATGATGTTTCACCCATAATCGAGCACATGAAGGGAAAATAGTTTATATGTACTAGCATAACAACATATAGTATTGAAATGTTGAAGAATACGAGTTTAGAGGATCTTTTTTTAGTATTTCCATATTTTAGAAAGGTATTTGAGCTTGATTTTGATGCCTCACATGTCAAGATTGAAGATGTACTTAGTGAAAAAGAACAACTTATAACATTCTTCGGTGAAAATATACATAAATTTAAGATGAAATATTATACTTATAATGTGAACTTTGATGATACTATTCAAGCATTAAGGAATTGGAGGCATTGCATGGTAACCAAGGAATTTGTACTCTTTACTAACCACAAAGGATTGAAGTATGTAAATAAGAAAAATAAACTAAATAGTAGGCCCATGCAATGCGTGTTTCAATTTTTCAAGATTATATTTTTATTAACTCATAATTTAGGTAAGAAGAATCAAGTTTTTATGTTTTTAGTAGGCGTGCAACACTTTTGATAATAGTGAAAATAAATTAGCGGGGTTTGTGGTAGTTAAGGAATTGTATGAAACCCATCAAGTTTTTGTGATGTTGTGAAAAAATGTACGGTCCCTATAATAGGTAGTGGTTTTTATTATTATTTAGTGAAGAATGGTTATTTATTATGAGGATAGTAATTATGAATCCATGTTGGTTCAAAAAGAGAATATATTATAAGAGAATTACATAGTGGGGGTTTGGTTCGACACTTTGGTATAAGTAAGACAACTGCTCTTGTGGTAGAGAAGTATTATTGGCCAAAGGTAAAATGTAAAATAAGTAGGATCATATAAATATGTAGAGTGCATCCAATGGAAAAGGGCCATGCAAAACATATTGGGCTATATATGCCATTAGGTATTCCTACATGACCATGGGTTGATTTGATTATGCATTTCATGTGAGGACTTCTTTACACACAAGGGAATGATTATATATTTATTTTGGTAGATAGATTCTATATGATGGAACATTTAATTACTTGAAAGACAACTAATGATGCTTCTAGAATTACATTTTTGTTACTTAGAAGTGGTTAGATTACATGGAGTTCTAATAATGATAACTTCATATTGCGAAAAAATTGTTTTGAGTCACTTTTGGAAAACATTGTGGAAGAAAATGGGGACAAAACTACATTTCATTGTTGTATATCACCCCTAAACTAATGAAATGACCGAATTAGTGAATAGAAGATTAGGGAATATTCTATTGTTTATAGCTAGAGAAAAGCCAAAATAATGAGATTTGGATTTACCATGAGCTTATTTTATTTGTAACAGATCGGTAAATAGGTAAATGATCAATTATCCTTTAAATACTTTCTATGGTAGAAACCATAAGGGAGTTATAGATCCGATTTTGATTCATCTTGATGATAAAACCACCGATAATACTGAAGTAATTGCAGAACACATGGTACAATTGCGGGAAGAAGTGAGGAAAAATATGAAAGTTAGTAATGAAAAATATAAAGTAGATGTGGATGCAAGGAGGACAGGTAGATGCATTTCAAGAATGATATATGATGATGGTTCATCTCATTAAGTATAGTTTTCCAAATGGGACATATAGTAATCTAATATATAAGAATATGTGTCGATGTAGTCCATTCTCAAGAAGATAATTTATAATGCCTAGACGGTGGAGCTATATGAAAAATTTGATATTTCACAAGTTTTTAATTTTCCATATTTCAATATGTTTCCAAGTAATTATAAAAATGTATAGGAGGAAGAAATTAAATATGAGAAGTGAATGCCAAATAATAAAAAGGAGAGTGTAATGTGTGTTTTATACCTAAAGACAATCGCTACTAGGAAAAGAAGCTACCAAAAATATTCTCTACGGTGTGAATGTTTAGAGAAAGAAAAAAATACTTGGATTCCTAAGTGGGAGTTGAAAAACAAGGATAATGGAAATTTTGATGAATTCCATCAACTAAATTTGTAGGAGTAGAATTGTTTTCAATTAGGGGGAATGATTTGGGAGGATAACTTCCGAGACCATAACTTTTGATCTGATTGTTGGATCACCTTCAAATTGTCTTGGGGATAGATATTTAATAGTAATATGCCATGAAGAACTTTTTTATTAATCTTGGATGACTCTTAGGCATATGTTTTGAGAAAATTCCTTCATCTAGTGGTCTAAAATTGGCTTTGAACCTTTACTTTGGTTTTTTCTATAAATTATGAGTTTTAATACCTTTTTTTTTGTTTTATGTAATAAGTCAAAATTTGGTGTACGCCATCATTTATGAAGGAATATTTTTACAAATTTTTTTTTCCATCCAAGGTGTTTTATGTTTTAGGGTTTTTGTTTTTATGGTTTTTTCATATTTTAGGGTTTTCATAGAAATAGTGGGAAATAAAAATGATTATGGTACTTTGGTAAAATATTAGCTTGAATTCAAGAATGAGAAGAAAATTATTTCGATTCTTTTGGAGTTTTGTAAAATTGTGTTTACATGTTTTGAAGGCATTCTGACCTCTTGCAGTTAGATACAAATCAAGTAGCTAGTATGTTCTTAGCTTCGTTGAATCAACATTTTACATTCAAGAATTCCATCCACTATTCTTTATAGTCAAATAACTCTTTTGCATTCATCGTTCCATATTATATATTTAAATATTTGCACCCCACTTTTCAATTAGTTCTTCCATTTGAACTGAATTCCTTTAGTAGCATTTAAACTTCAAATATCCCACTATTCATAACCCCGCCTCTCTTGTATCTTTAAAACTCCCTTAATTCTATTTTTAATGTTTCAATATTTCGTGTAAGGTTTTTCAAGTAAAATTCCTACCTAAGGATTCTTCAAAACTACCCTTCACTACTTGTAGAGACAAAATCCATAAAGTATTAGCTAGTACCACTTCTAGTAGCCCATTGGAGCTAACCAGTTATTCCATTTTGTTGAAATAAAGGGCTTCACATATATGCACAATGTAGGGAGTGTAATTTTAGTCAACAATAAAAATTTGGGGTAGAACAACTACCACAAGGATGTTGTTGTGGATTGTTATGACCATCAATTATTCCAGCATTAGTTTATAAACTACACCGCAACATCCGCTAAAGGAATCAAAATTTATCATCAAGAATGTGAAGTGAAATATACATAGTGAGGTCATAAATTTCATTAAAAATTTCCCAACTCACAATTTTTTTCTTTCTCATATGATTACATAAGAACATAAGCGATGTAAGAATACAAGAATGAGGGCATTGAGTGCTAACAAAAATTTTTGATATTAATATCCAGTTTCTTTCTCTTTTCTTTTGATATTATAATTGGAAGTGCATTCTTCTATATTCGAACTACAGGTCCTTTCTATTCTACTTACTACCGATATTTTTGTTTGGAATACATAGTTAACATTAATTTATTTGTTCGACTACATGCACAATGTTTATGACCATTTGGATGCTCTTCTTAAAGTTTTGTTTTTGATCTGATCATGAGATGATGTATGTTATTTTATTCTTAATCTTTAAGGATTTTAGGCCATCCATATATAGTGGCCATGCTTTTATTTTTGAATTTATATGTCATTTTATGAAGTTTATTTTCTTTTTATCTCACATCACCAAGGTGCATTCATTAAATAATCCCTTCCTCAAAAGATATGTAATAATACTCTTGGACATATGGGAGAAACTTGACAAATAATTAAACAAAATGTGAATATGTCATAACCTGGTCGGGTTTTCTTGTTAAGTAAGGAATCTAGATTATTTATTTGATCTAATTTGGTGTTGTCGTATACTATTTGTAAGGCATAAAAATTCTCTTTGTCATATCAAATAGAAAGTAATAATTTAACAATCAAAATTACATTAAATTTTTTTATTTTTTTTTCTAAAAGGGTTTGCAAGGTTAGACATTATCCGTAATTAATAAATTTCTTAGTTAAAATCTCTCTACACAATCTTGTGAAAGTTGGAATTAAATTAATAATTAAATATTATTAATTCACTTCCTCGAATATATTCTGATTTAAAATAATACATTTAAAGGCTCCATAATTTTAATTGATTATCATGCACCAAGATTACTTTATTTTCTAACACGAAGCTTAATTATTTTATCTAGCCACTAAGTGGCCCCATTCAGCCCATTACCTATGAACGTTTTAATTGAACTTTATTCCCACAAAAATACCTTCCACATGAGTGAGGTAGGGTTTAATCTAGGCCATTACATTGAATCTATTCTATTCCTTAGATTTGAGTTTCCCTAGATATCCTTATGGGTTTATTTTTAATTATATTTTCCCCAAAATAACCTCATTTGTTCATTCTTGTTTTGTAGGTTTGGAAGAGGAGAAGGAGGAGAAGGAGGAGAAGCCATGACAGAAAGAAGTGCAACCATGGAGAAATTTCCTTAGTTCAAGCTATAATGGAGAAATATTCCTCCATTTTTCTCTTCATAGTTTATTTTAGACAAGGGTTTGTTATTGTAAGGTTCTTAATTTTCTTAATATAGAGATCCCACCGTGGATTTGTTTTTTTTTTTTTTTTTGATGTAAACATTCTTTGAGTTCAACAGGTTGGGGAAAAACCACATTTCATTTAATTTATATGACATTTTACATGTTCGGATGCCCATAAGAGAATTTATAAGCTTACACAATTAAATTTGATCAATTTCTATTTGTTGCTAGTTTCATTTGAAGGTTTCAAGCTTAGATTTTAATTAAGATTCAATTTGGGTTTTTCACAGCCATGATTTTTATTTTTCTATCAAAAGTGATGAAACTGCCACCCTACACAGACCGTCGATCCTATGAATACCACTATGTCTTGGGGGAGATTCATCGACTACCGCTCTAAGATCGGAAATGGTTCTGAAACTGCCACTCTACACAGTGCATCGGTTATGTTTCCTAAAAATGGAAACTTAAATTAAAGCATTTTCCAAATAGTTTCCTACTTAGTTTGGTTTCTAAGGAATTTTTTTAATTAAGTTGTCTACGATTATTTATTAGATAGATTGATAACATTTCTTAGTTTCATAACTCAAAATTTAAAAATGCATATCTTTTCCATTCTAACATACAACCTTGAACAATATGAAATGTAATTTTTCTTTTATTGAACATACTATGGAATTTCTCTTTTCAACCATACAATACAAATATCATAGCTACAAGTTGAAATAACATTCTTTTGCAATACAAGAACATATAATCCATTTATTTCAATAAATTTAGTCCTTTTCAATAGTGTACAAAAAAATTTATTTTTACATTCCACTAAATCACTACAACTTGGAATAAATGAAATATACAAGACTTTCTTGCAACATACAAAATTTACAATCTTCAACTCTAAGTGAGAACAATAATATGATTTACAATATGGAGAATTCTTCCAATAAGGTCAAAACACAAGTCTTCTTTCCAAGTCATCTGCCAACTTCATAGCTCCCAACTTGCATCCTTCAACTTGTCAAAACCTGCATCACAATACAAATAAAGTGGTATAGGCAACACTCTCCACCCAATCTATAATCTAATAAGAGTAGAATCCATCCCCTTATTGTCCCTCGAGCCCCAAAAAATGAATAATGAGGGGTATTGAGAAACATTTAACAACTTTTACAAGAGGCTTCCACAACAATCATTCCATAATAACACATTAAAAAAAACCATTTAAAAAAAATGTTCTTCCCAACAAACACCAAGGCTTGAATACAACAAGTCAAAAAAGAGAAATGGAATATGGGCACTGTCTCCTTTTATCTCCCAAGTGAAGTAGGAGTTCCACGTAAAATTCTCCATGTGCACTACTCAAAACTTAAATCAATCCTTATTTTTACACTTATAAAAATGCAAAATATATCCATGTTATCCTTTTCACTCCCCATATGTGGAACTTAAACTCACACTCCATCCAAAATGTATGACTCATATCTCCCTTTTCCCTCCCCAATGGTCCCATAAATCCATCTCCCATAGATAACTTAAGGAAAGGTACACATTTACAAACAACATAACCACAACACCCATATAATATAAAAACAACACCATTTCTACATCAAATACAATAATACAAAGATGCAAAAAGAGGAGATCCTACCTCTCCATCAAGCTTCCAATTCCTTCAAACAGAAAAGCATTTGAATCCTTCACCCAAGCTCAATCAAAGATGCAACTCCGAAATAAAACTCCAAGTATGAAAGCCAAGACCAAATTTCAAAAGTGTAAGAGAAGAAAATAAGGAAAGTAACCCAAAATCCATCAAAATCATCCAATAAATAGAAAAGAGATGTGAGGATGATGAGGTGGATCCATGTAGGATGCCACTTCATAATCCCTCCATTCCAAAACACAAGTCAAACACCAAGCCAAAAACAATAAAATGCAAATGTAAGACTTATGACATGCCCACATGACACTCTAACTTGCACACCATGCTTAATAAGGAAAAACATAAATATGGTAAGTAATAAGTGTAATTATTTACCCTTTTTACACTCCAAAATGCATAATTAAGTAGAAAATTAACTCCCGATACCATAGATATGGTTGTTGGATGAATTTAAGAGGGATGGGACAAAAAAGCTTGTCCCACAAGCCTACAAAAAGCCTCCCAAGTCAAAATCCTAGTTTTGAAATTGGTAAAGAGTACACAACACAAAACCCAACACAAATCTAATTTACATCCACAATATTTCAAGGACCATCTACCCAATTTATTTCCCACATTTCATATCTTCCCTTTTAATTCAAATTTAGGATAAACTACTTAATTAAGACACATTAGTAAGTGTTAACAAAATGACCATATTTCCGATATAATAAGACACATGCACAACAATTAAAATAAACAAAATTAAAGGAAAGGAAACACATTACACCCATGGCCACATAAATGAGGATACCTCCGAATGGGAACCTCTTAACAAAGAATGTAACTACACAACATATCATTATACACAAATTGTCATATTTTTCCCATGTTACACAATACCCAACATCCTTTTTTGGTTGGTCCCATATCCCCTTTCGATGTATGTGATAAAATTTCTCTCCCAACAAAAAAACCTCTTTTTCCCTATGGATGCATTAACAACATCGATAATAATATACATATAAAAATTAGCAATCGTCATCCAAAATTAATAAATCTATCACCTATCATCATATCAATTAATTTCATTTTACCATTCATAAAATCATAATTCTTCTCAAAATATCCAACATAGGTTATGCATCCAGAATATGACATGTTAGTATAAAATAAGAATACTGTAAATCAACATATATATCTATCCATCATCGTCATCTAGTGCATCATAATAAAAATGTAAATCACAACATGTCAATAGTTTGAATATCTACATATTCTATCATCTACCGATCAAAATATAATAATCAAAATGTGTAATTATCAATCTAATAGTAATATCATCATAATGAAACTAGTGTCGAAGAGGAGTGGGCACTACACCCCCTACCCTTAGACTTGACTTCCTCTTAGAAGTCAGTGAATTAGATGTGGAAACTAGGCATGTAACAAAGAAACATCCTCCCATGTGGCCGTAGTCTCATAATACCTATCCCACTTTGGACTCACACCTATTCAATCTCATGGCCTCGAGGGATCGGGTGTTGTACTCTATGATACACATGGGTTCAACAGTCATTTTCGTCTACTCTTACATCTACATTGTGTTCCAATCCAATACATGAGAGGGATCTTGAATGTAACTCATAAACAAAAACATGAAATACATCGTGGATGTGAGACAAACCGGGTTGAAAGGCTAGATGATAAGCTAATGGACCGATTTATTCCAAGATCTCAAATGGACCCACAAATCAAGGAGCTAACTTAGAGCCTTTTACATAATGGATAGGGATCTTATGAGGTCTTACAAGAAGAAACAACTTCATTCCCACCTCATAGTTATGCTCAAATATCCTCTGATCTGCATATTTTTGTGTCTATCCTTTCTCGTGAAGCCTATATCGATAAAAAAACTTGCTGCTCCATGTCTTGTAACAAAGCTAGCCCAAGAGATACTTTTTCCTCCAATTTTTCCCAACTCAGTGGTGTCCTACACTCCCTACCAAAGTAAGTTCCGTAATTGGACCAATACCAACAAAACTTTGAAAGTTTTAATTATAAGAAAACTCCACCAAGTACAAATACTCCTCCCACCTAAATTGATGGTCCTTGACGTACATCCGAAGCTTGTACTCTAAAATTTGGTTCATCACCTCTATTTGTCCATTTGCCATTGGATGATATGTTATCTTCAAGGTGATACTCTTCCCAAGGGAATGCTGCATGGTAGTCTAAAAATGAGAGGTGTATAAGGGATTGCACTCACAAATAAATCTTCCTCGAATCCTGTGCATTCTAAAAATCTCATCTAAGATTACTCGCATCACTTTGCACTAGTTATATAGGTGTTCTTCACTAGAGAAAAATCAGCCACTTTCATCAACCTATCTGTCATGACCATGGTGGCATCATGGTGGTATCTCGATGTCAGTAGCATTTGTTGGCACCCAAATTTATTCTCCCTCGGAAGTTTGAGTAAAATCACAGATTTAACAGGAAGCTTAGAGACAAACAAATCATGTTGTGTGTTGTTTTATAGCCAGGGGAGAAATACAGCTTGCTCTTTGTCACTCAGGTGTGGAGAAATGGATGGCACCCTCAAGAGGATTTGATCTATCCTCACTACTTTATGGTTGTGCCTTTCAACCAGGGTGAGAGGACCCTTTTGTAGCCTACTGATTGTGGAGGATATGGAGATTTTCTTCCTTATAAAGTTATTAAGAACCTTGAAGAAAATATGATCATTACAAAAAAACCTAATCAAGATGATGGAGATATTTTCTAATCAAGGTTCAGGCCACTAAAGACAATGAAAACTTGATTGTTTCTGTATGTTTTGGTAATAGAAATTATGAATTTGTACACACACAGGACAAACAAGGGTAGTATGGGTAAGAAAGGTTATTTTTAAACTAATTTTTGGTGGGAGGTGAGGCAAAATGAACTTTATTCGCCAGATCTTTGAGAGATTTTACAAAAATGGAAGGCTTAATCAACAGAATGCTTCATAACAGCTAAAATTCTCCTTTAACAAAAAGGTGTGCTTTCAATGGAGGCCTAGATCAACACATTTTCACACAAACTATAAGAATCCAAAATGAAGGCTCAGATTGAAAAACTTAATTGAACATTATCAACCTATGTTTTATCACACCTAAGATACCCTCAAAGGCTAACAAACAATCTTATCATCATGCTAAGAGTAAAGTGATTTTAAATTTTTTTATTTCACTATCAAATGAAAGCTCTTCTGATAAATGAAATTACAAATGCCACCAAACTATCACAAGGATAAGATCTTGTGTGATTCACAAATATTTCAATGTAAGATTGCAATGGGAACAAGAAAAACTGTTTGCACACATTCATAAATGAAGTAGAAACAATTTTTCCCAAAATTAATATAGGTTAACTCAAATTTGATTAAATTCATCAGCATGGGAAATTTCATAGAACAATCTCGAGCTTGTGAACGGTCGTATACTCATGACCACCTTAACATTATCCAATTTAACAAAAAAAAAAAAAAAACAAGTTTCTCGGATGGTTTCTCGAAAGATAGGATGTGTCAAACTTCTCTCTTTAGGAATTAATTCCTAACCTCTAACACTCCAATAATTAGAATGAAAATTTCATGTAATTTATAACATTTTTACAAGAGAGTTCCCCCATGAAAAAAAAACATTCAAAGCACCATTTCTGTTGCTGCAATCTTGATCGTGACTCCACGAATCGATCTGCAAAAAATTTGTCAGTGCTCGGAGGAAAATCTCTATGAATATTTCTAGCATTCAATCCTTTCATCTTGTAGATCACTCTTCATCTGATGTGCCAACTAATTCCTCCTCCAATCAGTCAAATATGGTTTTTTGCGTGCCAAGGAAGGAAAGATCAGAAAATCAGATCGAACCTGATAGTCAGATTACATGTTAATGGTAAAATATGTTCTCATATCTTCCCCACAAAATCAAGATATCAAATTAATTCTCCTCTTCATTTGGCATGTAGGAGACGTCAAGAAATGATTTAAAAACCATAAAAATTCACATCCCTAGGAGCTTTGGAGAAAAATGGTGAAAAAATCAAATACAGATGCACAGTTGCCATCAATTTCCCTTTTGAATTTGGACCATCCACATGGGAGATCCGAGTCAAAATGGGCCTGGTTCTTTTTTACTTTTTACAAATTTTGGAAAAAATGCAAAATTTCTCATTTTTCTCTGCCCCTCCACCTTGAAAAATGGGCTTGACACGTGTCCCAATGTGGGTCCCAGTGGAACTGTGCTTCCTTTTTACACTTTAACCCCTTTCTTCACAAAAGGAATTTTTTCAAATTTCCCCGAAGCCCACCTCCCCACCTTTTGAATTTTCAAACTACCACGTGTCTCAATGGTGCATCTTGAGATGGTCCCCAAAAGTAGAGACCCCAAACAAGTGCGGGCTCAACACGT
The DNA here is from genome assembly GCA_018340775.1 of Taxus wallichiana var. yunnanensis. NCBI lineage: Eukaryota > Viridiplantae > Streptophyta > Pinopsida > Cupressales > Taxaceae > Taxus > Taxus wallichiana. The sequence continues at coordinate 802,897,638 of CM031237.1, read as the reverse complement.
GTCTCGGTCTGGAAGAGTCTTTAAAAAGTTGAAAGTTTAGTGGAAGGCACCATGTGTCTAGGGTCTCGAGGTAGTCTCCTTTGGCTATTGAAAATTTCAAACAAAGGGCAGAGTGAGCGGAAGCCTCCAAGTGTCCTTCTAGCACTCCAAAATAAAATTTAGGTGCCAAGATATCTAAACATGCGCGGTCCCTCCATGTGTCCCAGGCCCTTTAGAAAGTGGTTTAAAAGTATAAGTAAGGGAAGGCCCAGTGGAAACCTCCATGTGACTGATGGTGCAACTTCAAGATATTCCCGAAAATAGAGACCCCTGAATGAGCGTAGGTTCACCACATGTCCATGGCACACCAAAACTCTACTGGCTGCATGAAATTTTTTTCTAAGTCCAGGAAAAGCAAATTAATCCTCCATGTGTCCTCCCAGTGCAACTCCAAGGCCAAACCAAAAAGTGAATTTTCAAATGAGTGCCGTTCCTCCACGTGGACAATTTTTGGATCGATACAAGCCATATATTTTTATAGTTCCCCTTGAGTCACATCCAACCAACAAAGAGCCACATTTTCACCGATGCAGAGATGTAAATTTGATAGAAAAACACACCTGTCAAACCGTAAAAATGTAGGGAAACCACCATTTTGAGCTCGAAGATGAAATTTTCTCCAAGGACGGAGAATTTGGAAAATTTAAAAGGTTCAAACATTATCCCCAAGCTACATCCACTCACATTTCCTCATGTACTTGGGACACCAAAGAAAAGGAGGTAAAAACTTGAGTACGGAAAATGGAGGGAAAGGAAAAGCCCAAGTTTTAGGACTAAGTAACAAACTCTTTCATATGGTGAGAGGACCAAAAATAAATTACACGTTTAAGTGATCCTTGGCCAAGGAAGAAACTAACCATGGCAAGTTAATGGAGGACAGAGCCTTCAAGCACTAAAACAGGGAAACAAAACATGTGACAGTGGCAGCAAACTGAGGGATTTCAATAACAAATGGGGTGAGACTAATTTGAGCACTGACATTGGCTCCGACTGGGATGGGAACTCCCTGTGAGTGCCACAAGAACCAAATAATAGACCAAGTGCCAAAATATCCATTAGGAAAAGGAGTTAGCTTGCAGAGCAGAAAACTAGAACCATCTCCTAAAAATGAACCAAGAAACTAGCAAAACTAGGTCACCAAGGACCAGAATGAGCAAAACCACAAAAAACAGAAAGAAACCAATGAACTATACATTATACAAATGATGTTCACCTTGATTATGGGGAATCAATCAAGGAAGTGTTTCAAATTCCTACCATTAACATGTAATTCAAATAATTCCCCATCCAAAAATTTCAAGAAGAAGGTATGTTCACCAATCTGTATGTCAATGGACTAAGGGCCCATCCATAGTGCATCAAATTTACCATGCTTTCCCTTATCTTCATGATTTCTATCCCATAAAATCACAATATCTCCAATGCTTTGAAAGCTTTGGGAGTGACCTTCTTGTCAAATGACTTGTTCAATTTATCTCTAAACATCACATGCCTTTGGTGAGATGCTCTCCTTTCTTCATCCAGGTTCAAAATCTTGTTAATGTGAGAATCATATGGACTAACTTCTTGATCTTCCAATTTTTGAATGAATTGATATGAGGATAATTGCATATACAGAGGGCAGAGAGCTTGAATTCTATACACCAATTCAAATGTACTTTTTCCAATATCTCTTTTAACAATAATTCAATCCGCCCAAACAACAAACTTCAACTCGCTCACCCCATTTCCTTTTGTTCATCTCCAAGGTTCTTCTAAGGATCTTCAATATACTTTTATTGCTGGATTCTACTTGTCCATTTCCTTGGGGTTATAGTGAGAGGCATATGTCAAATTGATTTCATATTCTTTACACATTGCCATCAAAGGTTTATCTCTGAAGCTCATGGCATTGTCAGCAACAATTTTAACTGGCAATCCAAACTTGCAGATGATATGGTTCAACATGAAGTCCATGACAATTTGTGTGTTGCTCTCTTGGTGGGGATTTCCTCTACTAACTTAGTAAAGTAATTAGAATGGCTACAAGAATCCATTTATGGCCAAGTACTTGAAGGGTCTGAAATTTCACCAATGAAATCAATTGCCCATTTCTTGAATGAGGCTTTAATTGATACAAGATGCAAAGGCAGGAGCCCAAAGCTTTTAGTCTTTCGAAAAACGTAGGAAACTCTCACATCTTCTAACCAACAAAGTTGTATCCTTGAAGAGAGTTGGCCACCAATAACCATCCCTCAAGATTTTGTGTGCTACGACTCTTCCAAAAAAATGCCCCCACAAACTCCCCCATGGAGATAAACAATTATCCTAGGGGCTTCATCTTCGATAATGCACCTCAAGAGACATCCCTTAGTTTTCTTCAAAGATAACCCAAAATGAGTAATGACATATTTTTGGGAGGCCAACTTAAATACTCGTGGTAGTATAGATGTCCGAGATAAAAATTATATCTTTGTACCATTCAGAAGTCATCAAATTTTCAAGGACATCCACCCTTCCTTCTTCTACTTCATTCACCTATATAGTTTGTAAGTGTCTCTCAACAATAAGCTTAGCTAAGCCCAAACCTCTTACTAACTTTGTGGTTTGGATATCCATGTCATATTCCTGCAACTTGTTCACCCATCTGCATCTTTTTCTTGAGACCTCCATCTCTCGATAAGACATCTTTCACCATGGTGTAGGGAAATGGTTGCTTCTCCAAATGGTGTATTCAACTTTAGAGCTCGAATATAAGGAAAATGGTTGCTTCTCCATAATGGTGTATTTCAACTCAGCCCCACCTGGAATGCCTTATCGAAAAAAGGCAATTCACCTCTTTGCCCCTTCATCATCCTTTTGTAAAAAGGCAGATGCAACAGTGATGTTCTCTCAAGCAAAAGAAAACATCTAGAATGGTTTATTATAGTCCTGGAACAGCTAAAACAAGGGCATTCTTTAACACTTCCTTGATCCCTTTGAAAGCTTGAATGGAAGCCTCTTCCCATTTGATAACTTGGTCCTTCTTTAGCATGCAAGTAATTGGAATGGCCAACTCAACAAAATTTGATCTAAATCTTCTGATAAGGTTTATTTTCCCAAAGAAGGACTGAATTCCCTTCTTGGTTCTTGGAATTGGGACCTTGTTAATGGCCTCTACCCTCTCGGGATCAATCATGACACCATCTTTTGATATAATGTGACCAAGCAACTTGGCTTTTTGTAATCCAAAATGACACTTATTTGGATTGAGTGAAATGTCATACTCTCTACATCTTATTAGCATTTTTTCAAGTGTTGCAAGTGATCACTTCTCCTTCTAGAAAACACAGTCACATCATCTTGGTAAACAAAAATAAAATCATTAATGTAACTAGCAAAAGCAACATCCATTACTCTTTGAAAGGTTTCTCCAACATTCATCAAACCAAAGGGCATTCTAACATAGACATAAGTTCCTCGAGTGGTAAAGGCTATCTTGATTCTTTCTAACTTCTTCACAACAACTTGATTATAGCCAGAGAAACCATCCAAGGTAGAAAGTAGTTCAGAACCAGTCATTAATTACATCATGTTTTCCATGTTTGGCAAAGGATAATTATCCTTCATTGATGCTCTATTCAGATTTCTAAAATCCACACACAACCTGATATCACCATTCTTTTTCTAAGTCCCCAAGAATAGAGACCCTGAATGAGTACGGGTTCACCATGTGTCCATGGCCCACCAAAACTATACCAGCTACATGAAATTTTTTTCTAAGTCCGGGAAAAGCAGCGGAATCCTTGACATGTCCTCCCTATGCAACTCTAAGGACAAACCAAAAATTGAATTTTCAAACGAGCATCGTTCATCCACGTGGATAAGTTTTGGGTCAAAGCAAGCCATAGTGTTTTTAGAGTGCCCCGCTGAGCCACATCCAACCAAAAGAGCCATATTTCCACTAATGGAGAGATGTAAGGTTGATAGGAAAAACACACCATTAAACTAAAAATGCAGGGAAACCACCGTTTGAGCCCGGAGATGAAATTTTCTCCAAGGACAGAGAATTTGGAAATGTTACAAGGTTCAAACATGATCCTTGAGCCACATCCACTCACATTTCCTCAGGTACTTGTGACACAAAAGATAGGGACGGCAAAAAGTGACAGTGGAAAATGAAGGGAAAGGAAAATCCTGAGTTTTACGACCAAGTAACAGACTCTTCATATTGTTAGAAGAACAAAAACAAATTTTGGGCATTTAAGTGATCATCAGCCAAGGAAGGAACTGACCATGGAAACTGAATGGAGGATAGAGCCTTCAAGCACAAAAATGGGGAGACAAAAAATGTGACAGATGCTGCAAATTGAGGGATTTCAGTGACAAAAGGGGCAAGACTAAGTTGAGCACCAACAACATTACTATTAAATCATGGAAATGATGTCTCATTTCCACTCTTGTATAAAGCATGTGGGTAGAGAATGCTAGATGGATGTTGATGCTTGGACTTCATCCTATGACACTCTAAACAATTAGATTCAAACAAAGCTGCATCTTTCCATAGTCCTCTCCAATGGTACAATTATCTCGAGAGTAGCGTGCATCTTCTTCATCCCTAGATGGGCTGAATAAGGTTCCCGATGATCCTCTTCCAAAATATCCTGTCTTAAAATTCCGTCCCTAGGTACATAGATCTCGGCCTTTATGTCCGATAAGTCCATCTCGACTCTAATAAAAATCCATGAACCTTCTACTCATGGGGTCTTCGAGACTCGATATCTACTCTAGCTGTAAGGTAGAAGATGTCATGTGGAAGTTGTCACAAAAATTTTCTCCACAATTCTATACCAACTGAAATAGCCATAAGAAAATGTCTATGTCAACTCAATCCATTTACAACCACATTTTACTTCCCCTTCAAATGCTCTATCTCCATGTCCTATTCACATAGCAACTCCATCCAATGCCATTGACGAGCATTGAGATTGGCCTACGTTAAGAGGTGAAAAAAGTTAAAATGGTCTATCCTAAGAATGAAAATCTTGCAAAAAATGAAATGACACCAACACATAAAAGCATGCACCTATGCCACAAGCTCAATATTATGATTTTGATAATTGAGCTCATAATCCTTTAGTTTACGAAACTCGAAGGCTACTACATGGCCCTTCTGCATCAAAAATCCTCCTAATCCTACCAAAGAAGCATCTATACACACAAAGAAATCCCTTTGAGGATTTGGCAATGTTGAATCAATGTTGTTATAAGGCATTCCTTCGATGTAATTGTTATCCAAAATTCACCCCCTAGGGTAATTTTGATAACATGCATCAGATTGTTCAGTCCCGAGAAAGTAAGATTGATTCGAGGCCCAAAATCATGTTTTTCGGGGTCCCCTCGGCCTTTTTATAGCTCCCCCACCCAAGAAGAAATCCCAACAGGTTGATAAAATGGAAGAAATGCAAAAATAAGGTTGCAGAAGACTGTGTTAAGGCATTTCGTGTCCAAGGGTTTGGGTCGATCGATGTTCGTTGTACCAAGCTTGGGGCCGAAAAAATGAAGAAAATCAGCTAAGTCCTAGTCCAGGCGGTCTGCGGGATAGTTGGGACGTCGGGATGCGTGGGACGCGAAAAGCCGAATCGACCGAAAGAGGGAAAAATTGCCTAAGTCTTTTGTTTTGCGCGGTTTGGGACAGTTGGGACAAAGGTACGTGCGGGACACGGATTGGCTGGTTTGGCACAAGTCGATCCATTTTGGGTGGTTCAGAGATATTTGTCCCGGGAAGTTCGAGACAGTTGGGACAAAGGTACACGAGGTATGCGTGCGGCGCGAATCAGCTTGGTTTGCCACAAGAAATTCCATTTCGGGCGGTTCAGAGGTTTTCGTCTGGGATAGCCAGGACAAAGAGTACACGTGGGACGTGCGGGATGCGAAAAGGTGAAATGGCCAAAAAGAGACAAGGAGGCCCTTGGATGAATCAGAACATGCCACGTGTCAGAAGGTTGAAAAGTTGCTAAGTGTTTGGTGCAAGGTAAAAATGCGCCCCTCAGGCCCGAACCAATAAAATAGTGCCACGTGTCCAAGTTTAAGGGCCCGAAAGGAATTTTTAGAGGATGAACCCATGGATGAATCAGAGCCTAACACGTGTCATCCAAGTGGCAGAGTGCGGGAAAAATTCAAATATTTTCCCACCGATCCGTTTTGGCCTGTTTTTGCCCTAAATCTTCAGATCGCCATAACTTTCAATCCAGAGCTCAGATTTTTACGTTCTTTATATCAATGGAAAGCTGGTAAAATTATCTACATGATTCTAGGGTCAATATTTTATTTTGGTTCAGTTTGGAGAGATAAAATCAAGAAACATCTCTGGCGCATGGTAATGGCCAGAACTGACATTTCAACAACCAGTTTTAATGCAAAATGGGTCACATTCTTCTCCAGCATGGTCAAAAATGTCAGGGAATGGGTCTGTAAGGATGCCCATGTTGTTTTAATGCATCTTCATTCAATGAGGAATGGCTCCCATGTTTTTACACATTTTCTCTCTCCTGGGCTCGACCCATGCATTGTAAAAAGCTAGATTTGGCTCATTTTTCAAAAGGTGGTTCATCTTTTCTACTCTGCTCTCCTTTCTTTTCTTCCCTAGGGTTGAAAATGGAGTTTGAACCTCCTCCCCGCTTTCCGTAATGGCATTTTTGCCTTTTACCATTAAAATGATGTTCTGTGCAAACTTCTGGAGCAACAAAAAACATGTTTTGTGATGCATCTGTCCATCCTTGCTCGTATTTTTCTTGTTTTCTTCTTGCCTCTCTTCATTGCAGGTATTTGTGCACGTTTAAATGTTCATTGTGAGGTTGGAGTTGTGTTCATAGCAGCTTTGATAGATGTTCACCACTCCTTTTCCGGTGTATCACCTGTTAGTTTAGTTTCATTTTTGCACTTTCTATATCTATCTCCTTGGACTTTAGAGTAGGATTAGGTTTCAAACCTCTGCAATAGTGCAAATAATAGATCTGATCAGAGGAGTTTGAGGAACCAGCCTCTAATCTGGAGATTCCTCTCTCATTTTGCAAGTCCCACACTTGGAGAGAGGTTTCAATGTTGTGCAATCGCACTGGATGCCTGAAACATCAACCTAGAAGCCTGATGTGCATCTAAGGGGTGCTGTAGATTTACACTAATAGTTTTGGCATGCCCGGTGGGACCTTAGAGGTCTTCCACTTTATCTTTGATAGGTTGGTGTGTTCCTGTTAAAGATTCATCCTTTTGGAGGCACTTTCAAAAGCACATCTGGCGACTCCATCTGGTAAATAACTCATTCTCTGAGTTACAGACCTATTTTCCATCCATTTCCATCCATCTTTCTTTCCATCTCTTTCATTCTTTTCCATTCCATGAAGTTGTGCAATCATGACTTCATTTCCATCATGGAATTCACATTTACAACAGCAGCATATCACACCTCCAACATGTTTTACAAATCCTCCGAATCAGCATTTTTGTCAAATTCAAAATCAGCATGTCTACCCATATGAGCAGCAGTACCAAAGTCAGTTTGGATATGAAGCATGTCAAGCACAAGGGTATGCTGGTTGTGAGGGAAGTCAAGAAGAAAATGTAGATCTGCTGGAACAAATCCAAAAGATGGAGGCGAAGATGGTGCAATCAAGAGCAACAGCTCAAATGAAAGCTTTCAGAATTGGTTGCAGGACTCCTTGTCCATGGGGAGGCCCTTTTCCAAGACACTTCAGCCCTCAGGAGAATCTAGACTTCATGATGAAGATGCTGCCCCAACTTGCACAATGGATAGTAGAAATAGAGGCCTATACACTTGGTGTTGAACAACCTTGTCAATGGGTAAGTTCTACACCATCATCTGGTTTTTCTCTTCCCATTACTCAAGCAACATCATCTCATTCAGAATTTCAAATTCTAGATCCAGTCAATGCTGCCCCAGGAGTTAATTCCATTTCTCCATTCCCTAGTCTTCCACCACATCTCAATTCTTCTGTCCTTTTTCCTTCCAAATAGCCATTCCCTCCAAAGAAACAAGAGTTTCTACCTCCTCCACCACCATGAAAAATTTCCAAATCAATTGAGTTACAATCCACTTCTCCTCTTGCATTCCCAAATCCATGTTGGGAGGATAAAAATTAGAATGCCAGTCAAGGAAAACAGCAGCAGAAAGAAGAGCCAAACAAAGATAAAGAAATTCAAAGTCTGAAGAGTTGGGCTCTTAAATTTGGGATGACAAAGATCCCCTTGATGGTTAAGCCTTCAGAAGAGGTCGAGTTGGAGAACAAGTAGTGGTTAGGACTGAATTTGTTGCAGCAAGAGAAGAGCAAAAAGAAGAAGCAGATCAGCGATCAGTTTGCTCAGAAAGTAGTGTCCATGTTGGCACTCTATTTGAAGGGAATGCTGATTCAATTCAAGTTGCACAATCAGCCATAGAGGAAGAAAGCTCAGAAGAAGATCTTACAGTCCCAACTTGTCCTCTAGAGCAGCAGATTGAAGAGTTTGACTTGACCAACTTCATGCTAGAAGAAGAGTTCCATCAAGAGCAAGATTTTCTTCAAGTAGTAGAAGAGGGAGAAGCTACTCCAAATCCAAAAGAAGAGGAGCACATTCTAGTTGTTGAGGAGAAAATTGTAGATCCAAGGGCTTTGAGCACAAAGCAAGCTACAGGAGAAACTTCAGTTCTTCTTTCTACTTCATCTCTCTCAAGTTCTAGTGTTGAAGAAGAGTTTGACCTCTCAAACTCAATGTTGGAGGATGAAAGAAACCATGATGATCAAGTTACAGATCAAGAGGACACCATGGAGGAAGTTGAGCATTTGCAACAGGACAACAATAAGGTAGTTTATCTGTCAGATTTGGACGACTGTTTTGATGAAGAAGAACTAGTTGAGTTTCCACCATTCTCTCTTTCATCATCCACGTTCCAAATACTTGAGCCTGCGGTCATGAAGGAGAACATTCATTTGCAGCAGCCTGCATCTTATAGCAGCTCTTTGGAACTAAGATTGGAAGATTTTAATCTTTCATGTCCTTCATTGGAGGAAGAGAAAGGGCACAAAGATTCTACCATTGCTTCCACACCATCCATTCAAGAAGGTCTACAAGAAGACTCCATTTTTGGAGTTGAAAATCAGAGCTATGGGCATATCAAACAGATCATACCTTGCCCAATAAGGTATTTGACTTCATTGGAGTCAAAGGAGAAGTCACAACCAGTCATGCTTGCTTCTAAGCATGAGGGTGAGCTACAAAGTACCAAGGATCAGCTGTCATACCTCTTCAATCCAAATGCAGAGCAACTAAAAGAGGTATTGAATTTTCCTTCAGCTGATACCTTGATGATTTGGGTGGAAGACCAGCTTCTTGTTGATTTTCCATTCATCCAATCAGCCATGTTCAATGCCAAATCAGTTGCATGGTTGCCAATTTTGAAGAAAGGAAGCTATTTTGCACAACCAGTTGCAGGGTTTGTTTAGCCCACCTTTGCTTCCAATTAGAGTAAAGTAGGTAGGTTTTCTTTCAGTAAAAGAAGTGCTTGTGCACACTCTGCATGTTCCATTTGGAGCATGTATGATTTTCAGTTTTGTACGTAGTTTTTGTGGTGTTGGTCTTGCTCTTGCACACCCATTTCAAAGTGGGTTTCAAGTGGCTCGAGAGAGGAGGTTTTCAAAGTTCAGATCAGTTTGCAGGCTACAACTCATGACTCCATGCCCAATGGATGCTTCAGAAATTGGTAACTTCATCTAGCAGCAGATGACCCCGCTGAGTCGCCAAATTGTTATCCAAAATTCACCCCCAGGGTAATTTTGATAACATGCATCGATTATTCATCTGAGTAAGTAAGATTGATTCGAGGCCCAAAATCATGTTTTTCGGGTCCCCTCGGCCTTTTTCTAACTCCCCACCCAAGAAGAAATCCCAACAGGTTGAGAAAATGGAAGAAATGCAAAAAATAAGGTTGCAGGACTGTGTTAAGGCATTTTGGGTCTGAAGGGTTCGGGTCGTACTGAGGTTCGTTGTACCAAGCTTGGGGCTGAAAAAATGAAGAAAATCAGCTAAGTCCTAGTCCAGGTGGTCTGCGGGACAGTTGGGACGTTGGGACGCGTGGGACGCGAAAAGCTGAATCGGCCGAAAGAGGGAAAAATTGCCTAAGTCTTTTGTTTCGCGCGTTTGGGACAGTTGGGACAAAGGTACATGCGGGATGCGGATCGGCCGGTTTGGCGCAAGTCGGTCCATTTCGGTGGTTTGGAGATATTTGTCCCGGGCAGTCCAGGACAGTTGGGACAAAGGTATGTGAGGTATGCATGGGGCGCGAATCGGCCGGTTTGCAGCAAGAAGGTCCATTTCGGGTGGTTCGGAGGTTTTCATCCAAGACATGCCAGACAAAGAATACACGCGGACGTGTGGGACATGAAAAGATGAAATGGCCGAAAAGAGACAAGGAGGCCTGTGGATGAATCAGAACATGCCACGTGTCAGAAGGTTGAAAAGTTGCTAAGTGTTTGGCGCAAGGTAAAAATGCGCCCCTCAGGCCCGAACCAATAAAATAGTGCCACGTGTCCAAGTTTAAGGGCCCAAAAGGAATTTTCAGAGGATGAACCTATGGATGAATCAAATCCTGACACATGTCATCCAAGTGGCAGAGCGTGGGAAAAATTCAAATATTTTCCCGCCGATCCGTTTTGGCCTGTTTTTGCCCTAAATCTTCATATCGCCATAACTTTCGATCCAGAGCTTGGATTTTCACGTTCTTTATATCAATGGAAATCTCATGAAATTATCTACATGATTCTGGGGTCAATATTGCATTTTGGTTCAGTTTGGAGAGAAAAAATCAGGAAACATCTATGTTGTGTGGTAATGGCCGAAATGACGTTTCAACAACCAGGTTTAATGCAAAATATGTCGAATTCTTCTCCAAAGATGGTCAAAAATGTTAGGGCATGGGTCCGTAAGAATGCTTATACTATTTTAATGCATCTGCATTCAATGAGGAATGGCTCCCATGTTTTTACACATTTTCTCTCTCCTGGGCTCGACCCATGCATTGTAAAAAGCCGATTTGGCTCATTTTTCAAAAGGTGGTTCATCTTTTCTACTCTGCTCTCCTTTCTTTTCTTCCCTAGGGTTGAAAATGGAGTTTGAACCTCCTCCCCTACTCTGTAATGGCATTTTTTCCTTTTACCATTAAAATGATGTTCTGTGCAAACTTCTGGAGCAACAAAAATGTGTTTTGTGATGCATCTGTCCATCCTTGCTTGTATTTTTGCTTGTTTTCTTCTTGCCTCTCTTCATTGCAGGTATTTGTGCACATTTAAATGTTCATTGCAAGGTTGGATTTGTGTTCATAGTAGTTTTGATAGATGTTCACCACTCCTTTTCGGTGTATCACCTGTTAGTTTAGTTTCATTTTTACACTTTCTATCTCTCGTCTCCTTGGATTTTAGAGTATGATTAGGTTTCAAACCTCTGTAATAGTGCAAATAATAGATCTGATCGGAGGAGTTTGAGGAACCAGCCTCTAATCTGGAGATTCCTCTCTCATTTTACAAGTCCCACACTTGGAGAGAGGTTTCAATGTTGTGCAATCACACTGATGCCCGAAACATCAACCTAGAAGCTTCGATGTGCATCCAAGGGTGCTGCGCAGATTTGCACTAATGGTAATGAAGGAATGTTCACATCTATTTTACTAAACAAACCTCTTCCCGTTCCGCCAAGGGAAGTGATGGTGTGCAAAATAAAAGTGAAGTCCTAAAAAATATCCTATAATAACTTGCCAACTTGTTGAACTGTGCACCTCGATCACATTGGTTTGCATTGGAAAATCCATGATAACTCTAATCCTGGAAGGATCGAGAGTGATACCTTCCCTAGAAATAATGTGACCTAAGTACTAAACCTCTGACTGGAAAAAGGTACACTTCTCTAGGTTTGCATATAGTTGGTACTCACGAAGACACTATAGAACCTACCAAAGGTGTTGCATGTGTTCCTCAAGCTTACATGAGTATATCAGAATTTCATCAAGAAACATGAGCATAAAGCAATACAAAAACATCCTGAACACCCCATTCATCAAAGTCATGAATACTACAGGGGTGTTCATCATACCAAAAAGTACCACTGTGAACTCATAATTTCCATATCTCATGTCGAAATTTGTTTTGTGGATATCTTCCTCCACAATATGCACTTGATGTTAGCTCAATTAAGATCTATCTAGAAAATATGGTGGCCCCCTTCATTTTCTCAAATAAATCATCTATCCATGGAAGGGGATAATGGTTATTGATCGTTACTTTGTTTAACTTATGGTAGTACACACACAAATGCAGAGATCCATCCTTTTTCTTCACAAATATCACTAGTGCACCCCAAGGAGATACATTAGGATGGATTATGCCTTTCTCAAGAAGTCCCTCCAACTACAACTTTAGCTCACATAGCTTAGGTGTAGTAATCATATATGGTGTATGGGAGATAGAATCTCCTCCTCAAACCAAATCAATACAAAATTATATCTCACGTGGGGGAGGTGATCAAGTGATGGTCCATACCAATAGAACTATGAAAGATGATATTATAAGCAAACTCCACCAAGTAAAAATAATCCTCCCACCTCGATTGGTTTTCCATGACATACATCTCGAGGCCTTTCCTCAAAAATATTGTTCACCCAATCTGCCTATCAATTTGTCTCTGGATAATAAGTTATACTGAAGTTGATACAAATCCCAAGGGCATGTTGCATGGTAGTCCAAAATGAGAGGTGTATAAGGGATCACAAATACAAATAATCTCTTTTACAATCCCGTCTAGTCTAAAATTATCATCTAAGTATACTCACACCACTGCACTAGTTGTATAGGTGGTCTTCACCGAAGAAAAATGATCCACTTTCGTCAATCTATCCACCGTGACCATGATGGAATCATGGTGGTATCTCGACGTTGGTAGCCATACTATGAAATCCATTGAAATGGTGTCTCATTTCCACTCTAGTACGACATGCGGGTATTGAAGGCTAGCCGAATGCGATGCTAGGCCATCACTCTCTAACACTCCAAACAACAAGAGATACAAACAAAGATACATATCTTTGTAGTCCACTCCAATGGTACAACGGTCTCAAAGTGGCGTGCATCTTCTTCACCCTCGGATGGGATAAATAAGGTGTGTGATGAGTCTCTTCAAAAATATCCCGACTCAAACCTCCATTCCTAGGTACATACATCCAGCCTTACCGTAAATGATAAGTCCATCCGACTCTAATAAAAATCCATCAAACTTCCCCTCAAGGGGTCTCCAATGCTCAATCTCTACTATAGGCGTAAGGTAGAAAATGTTATGTGAAAGATGTTACAAATCTTGTTGCATAATTCTGTACTCCCAGATGAAGTAGCCATAACTAAATGTCTCATTTGACTTGAAGCATCTACAACCACATTCTCCTTTCCCATCACATGCTCTATCTACATGTTGTTTTTACATTAAAACTCCATCCAACACCATTGACAAGCATTGAGATTGGGCTTCATGAAGAGGTGACGCAAGCTTAAATGGTATGTTCTAAGAATGAACCTCATGTAAAGAAGAAAATGATGCAAGCACACCAAATCATGCACCACTATCACAAGCTCAAGATTATGAATCAGATAATTGAGCTCATAATCCTTTAGTTTGTGAGACTCTTAGATACTTGCACGGACCTCACACATTAAAACACCTCATAATCCTGCCAAAGAATGATCTATACACATGAAGAAATACTTTTGAGGATTTGGAACTACAAGAATCAATGTTGTTGTAAGCAATTCTTGTAGTGTAGTGAAGGGCTTATCACTTATATCTGACTAAACAAACCACTTCCCTTTCCACCGAAGGGAAGTGACGAAGTGCATAATCCAAGAGAAATCGCAAAAAAATATCTTGTAGTAACCTACCAACCTCATGAAACTATGCACCTTAGTCACATTGGTTGGCATTTGAAAATCCATGATAGCTCTAATATTAGAAGGATGGACTACAATACCTTCCCCATAAATAAAGTGACCTAAGTTCTCAACCGATGAATGGAAAAAGACACAGCTTTTAAAGGTTCCCATATAGCCGGTGCTCACAAAGACATTATAGAACCAATCAAAACTGCTCCTCGTACTCCTCATATGTATGAGAGTATATAAAAATTTCATCAAGAAACAATAGTATGAAGTGATCCAGAAAATTCCTAAACACTCCATTCATCAAACCCATAAATACTACAGGGGTGTTCATCGTACCAAAACGTACTACTATGAACTCATAATGGCCATATCTCATGTGAAAAGTTGTCATCTAGATACCTTTCTCCTTAATCCTCAGTTGATGGTAGCCTGAATTAAAATCTATCTTATAAAATATGGTGGTCCCCTTCATTTTATCAAATAAATCATCTATCCTTTGAAGGGGGTAACTATTCTTGATCATTACTTTGTTAAGTTACTTATCTAGTGCACACACAAACATAGAGATTCATCCTTATTCTTCACAAATATCATTGGTGACCCCTATGGAGATAAACTAGGATGAATTAGGGATTTCTTAATAAAGCCCTCCAACTACAAATTGAGCTCACATAGCTCATGTGTGGTCATCCTATATGGTGTGCACGAGATATGATCCACTCCTGGAACTTGATTAATAAAAAAATCTATCTCATGTGGGGGAGGTAACCCTAGAAAATCACTAGGAAAAATATATGAAAACTCCTTAAAATGGGGTGGTCATCAAGTGATGGTCCATTAGTATCATCTATGTGATCACCAATAACAAAGGTGATGACGTATAAATGACAACCCCATCGCATAAACCACTTCAAGATTGTATATTAGATATGGTGTGAATAGATATGGATCTCCTAACTCCAACATTCACCGAATACACTCCTAAATAATTTGCACAAAATATAAACTTGTTTTAACAATAAAATCTAGCTCTGTGTGCGTAAAACCAATCCATGCACAAGATAACCCCATATGAACCCAAGGGAAGGATACGAAGATCCAAAGTCATGGTGAAAGGTCCTTCGTCCACTACACACTCCTTAACTAAGGATTCCACCGAGAGTTCTTCTCCGCAGGCCATCCTAAGAACCCAACTAAGGCCCTTCCTAACTTCCACAAGATTACATTGCTCTACTAATGATAGATAAATGAAAGAATATGAAGAGCCTATGTTGGTGTTCAAAATGATCTCGCCCGCTTTATCCTTAAAGTTTTTAGTCTGCGGGCTCTTTCGTCTTCTTTATCTCCATGTATTGATGCATAATTTTTTTCCCCATTTGTTTGCCATGATTAGTCTCTTCCTTGGTCGAGGATCACTTAAAAGTCCAGACTTTTTTTTCATTCCTCTGTCTATGAGAAAGAATCTGTAACTTGGGTGAAAACTCGGGTTTTTCCCTTCCTTACATTTTCTATAGTCATGTTTTGTTATCCCCGTAATTTTTTCCCAAAATATATGTGGAAAAATTATTGGATATGGCTCAGTATCATATTTGGGCGTTATATCATTTCCAAATTCTCTATCCTTGAAGAAGGATTCATTTCTGGGCTCAAATGGTGATTTTCTTACATTTTACGACTTGACGGGTGTGTTTTTCCCCATCAAATTTACATCTCAGCATCTATGGAAACGTGGCCCTTTATGGTTAGATGTGGCTTGGTGGGGCACTTTGAAAACTCTAAGGCTCAATTCAACTCATAGCTTGTCCATGTTGAATGTCGGCGATCATCTGAAAATTTACCTTTTGGTTTGACCTTGGAGTTGCGTTGGGGAGACATGTTGAGATTTCCACCGCCTTGCCTAGGATTTAAGAAAATTTCATGAATCCAAGAAAATTTGGAGGAACATGGACACGTGGGGGAAGGCACTCATTTGAGGATCCGCCTCGGGGTTTCACATTAAAGAATTGGGATAGGGAGATGCATGGAGGCTTCCACCGGCTCCGCTCTATACTTAAAGTTCTCAAAGCAATTTTATAAGGCCAGGGGACACATGGAGGGACAACGCCTGTTTGGGAAGGAACCCCTAACTTTTATTTATAAGAAGTACCAAGAGGACACTTGGAGGATTCCGATCACTCTTCCTTTTCTTGGACTTTTCAACAGCCAAGGAAAATTGTCCCGGACCCTCGACACATGGCGCCTTTACTGATCCTTCAATGTTTTTAACAAGTCTGCCAGATTGAGACATTTGGTGAGCCCACACTTTTCTAGGGTCTCCCCTTTTGAGGACCATACCAAAGGTGCACCAAGCCAACACATGGAGGCATCCACTGGCTCCTTTTTACTGAGACTTTTTCATAGGCAAAAATGCATTTTTCTTTGGCCTAGGGCATGTGGAAGGCTTGCACTTGTTTGGAAACTTGCCCCTATACTTCTACTTTGTATTTGCTCCAAGGAAACACATGGATAGCTATGATCTAAAGTAGAAAATGGACAGAATCAACGGTTGTTATGCATTTTACCTATTTTTTCTACCATTTTTTATCCAAGACTCTTGGGGATGCGAATACACATTGCTTTTCATCATTTTTGATGAAATTCCTTGTCTCCTCTCATGTAGAGAGCCATTGAATGGATTTGGAACTTAATTTGTGAGTCTAAGGATTATTAAGTTCAATATTTTGAATTATGAATTACTCAAGCACTTGCAAAAATGGGAATTACTAGGGAAGTTAGATGTGGGATAAAGTTGCAGGAGGAAATATAGGGAAAAGGATGAAATGATGAAAGTTCTAGGTGTAAAAGATGAAAAAGGTGTTGCCCCAAGAGAAAAAGGATTACCTATCATATTCGAGCTATCCAAAGCCTCAAAAATAATTAAAAGGGGGATTTCTCACATAACGAGAATCAAAATGATTAGAAGGATTTCCAAAAATAATTAAAAGGTGGATTTCTCACATAATGTAATCAAAATGATTAGAAGGATTTCCAAAACGTTGTTACATGGCATCCTAGTCATTAGTCGAGGGCCCAAGAAATATGATCGATTCACAATTGGTCCACTGCATCTTTCATACATGAATTTATAAAATGTCACTTTCTGAGGAAAATTTGTAACAAGCTAAGGTCCCTTGAATATTCTTCTCTTTTAGGGGGAAAATTGACTGAATAAAATGTATAAATGCAAAGTGAGAATACTCTTACAAATAGTCGAGACTTAAATTTCATAAGAAAAAGTTGACAAAATCCATATTTTGATAAACCCGTCTAAGATACTTGGTTAATTTAAATTGTGTTATATTTTATATCATGTCATGTTGGTTATATATGTATAACCATTGATGAGCACTGAGATTTCTCTAGAAGCTTTCCCCTACTGATGAATTTAAGCAATGTTGAAATTAATTTGTGCCAATCTTGGAGCAATTAGTGTCTTCTTTGTTTTAGAATGTCTCGCACGTAGTTTTTTCTTTCATTCCTATTGTAATATTACATTGATATCATTGTGAAATCATAGAGGATCTCATCCCTATGATAGTTTAGTGGCATTTTCAATTTTTTCAAGAAGAGCCTTCATCCTGTGATGAGATAAATTATTTAAAATCACTCCACTGTCATTTGCTTTGATAAAGATTGTCTATAAGTCTTTGGGTGTACCTTAGGCATGATTGATCAGATATTTTGGTGTTTAATTGAGTCTTTAACTTGAGTCTTCGTGTTATATTCTCAAATATTCTGTGAAAACGTGTTGATTTGGGCCTCCATTGAAGCATACCTTCCGGTTGAAGGAAATTCTTAACTATTCTAAAGTTTTCTATTGTTGAGTTGTGCATTGTGTGAAGTGTCTCAAAGATCTAGTCTAATCAACTTTATCCCACTTAATCTCCCACAAAAATTATTCAAAAACCATGAATCCATCCTTAACTACCCCTGTTTTCCCTGTATATCAACAAAGGAACAAAATCCATTCACTAAAATATGTAGAACAATCAAGGTCCAGTAGTTTCTTCAGTAACCTTAGCCTTGTTTTGAAAGTATCTCTATCTTTTAGAAGTAAAAACTCTTGAGAGTTAAATTATGGAGTATTGATCGTACTTTCCCAAGGTTTTCTTCATAAAATTTATGCGAATAAGGATATCTCCATCTCCTTCATCAAACAGAGTTTACATTTCGGGTCCTCTCACCCCGGTTGAAAAGCACAACCTAAAGTAGTGAGGATAGGTCAAATCCTCTTGAAGGTGCTATCCATCTCTCCCCAAATCTGAGTGACAAAGGGCCAGTTAGATCTAATCCCTGGCTAAAAAATTAAATACATCATGATCTATCTCTCTCTAAGCTCTATGCCAAATATGTGATGCTGCTCAGCTTAAAAAGGAGAAACAAATTGGATACCAACACCAAATGGCACTGCTTTCTAGGGATAATTTGTTGATTTGTTGCCAGTTCATATCCATTTGGCCCATCAACAACACTAGTGGTGCCATTTCTGGGGATAATTTGATGATTTTTTGTTAGTTCATATCCATTTGGGCCATCAACAACACTCGTGGCATCGCTGACGGGAAAATGAAGTTGTGTGCAAATTTTCAACACCACCGACAACACATATAGACCTTGGTAATGTTTGTTACATAATCTAAGTGCAAATACATTTCTAAAACAACATTATCTATTCACATCTATAAGAATTGTTGAAATTTTCAAGTTTTGAGTGTAATATTTCCAAACTTTATACGCTTATTGCACTAAATTTTATATCATTAATTGATAAATTTGGGTAGAAGAAGAGAAAATCTTGTAAGCTTTGCATGAATCTGGTATTGAAAAACATTTGATAGGTCTTTCATAGTGCATTTGCACAAACTAAGGTGAAAATCCTTGTTGGTGACTCATGGTCTTGTTTAAATTCTTAATAAATACTAGTGTCTTAACATATATTAAGTAAGATTTATCATTAACCTCTCGCAAAGCTTGAAGGAAGAAGATATGTCTTCACCAAATACCCTAGTAGAAAGTTGTTTCAAGAGTTAGTAAAGTTTAATTCGTAAGGAAGAAGAATTTGGAAGGTTTTGGAGATCAACCATCAAGAAAAGAGATCTCCATTAGTGAAGTCGATCATCACCTTTATGATTGAAGATTTCAATACTTCCTCAAGTTCTTCTCGAATTGGGTAGTCTCTTTGTTGAATTGAATTCTCGATCCGGAGAGGTTCCTTCTTTTGTATTTGAAATATTTACTTCTCAATCTTTGCAAGTATTTTCCAAATCTAATAGAGTTTTCTAAGAAATAGAGCCTTTACAGGGCGGTCATTATGAAAATTACATCCCTATACCACACACACCTCTCACTCCTCATCAGTTTGCATCTCCTCCAAGGTCACCTCCTCAAACTAATATGGTTCAGCCTCCACCCAGACCTCTATTTGTTGTTAATACTTTTGGTCCCATCAATTTTAGAGGTATGGCTAGCTATCCAAATGTTGTGCCACAAGATGTAAGAAATAGATTGCCTAAGTTTCAAGGAAATAATATAATCACTAGTGATCAAAACTTAAAGCTCTTTGTCAATATGATGGAGGAATTCAAAATAGAATTTGAGGATGTGCACATTAAATTTTTATCCATACTCTAGAAGAAGATGTAAGGGACTAGTATAAATCTTTTCAGATAATTCCATTGATTCTTGGACTGAGATGAAGAATTATTTTAGAATGCAATATGGTGATAAAACAGACCCTAGGTTTCTTTTATCAAAATTTGAAATTATAAGAAAGAATCCTAATGAATTAGTGCAGGATTTCAATACAAGATTTAACAAAATATTGAGAAGAATGCCGATAAATTTGAGGTGATGTGATAAATCATGTCCCATAAAGTATTCGATGCATTTGATAAGAAATATGCTTACTATTTGAGGGATAAGAACCACGGGACTTTGAGGCGAGCCTTTACCATGGCTCTACAAATTGAGAAAAACATTAATGTGGTTGGAAAACCTCCGAAGAGGGAGGGTGTTAAACTGATTAACCCAAAGAAGACTTAATAAAGTAAGGTTGTGGATCTTGACGAAGTTGTAAACAATTTGGATGGGTCTCACAAAGAAATATCTTACAAGATGGACAGGCGGAGAGAAAAGAATTGGACAAGGTTCTCAAGGACAACATAGGCAAGAAGGACAAGATAGATTTGCAAATCATCCTAGAAATGATCGAGATCTGATGACAGAGGTAAAGGACCCATGCGAGCTAGACAACCCCAAGCTAGGGAAAATAGAGTAATGTTTGATCCTCTAAATACCAGAGTTTTTGTTGTTGAAGAGATAAATGAAATTGATTGGTGTGACAAGTGTTTCTTGCACCACCCTCCATGTGAAGTAGATCAACAAGTTGAATAATCTGATGATGATGATGCATGGATGGTGGACTTCTCTAAGCTCACCAGTAGGGAACAACTTTGACTAAAGTAATAAGTGCAAGAACTTCTGTAATTTTTGGGATTGCATTCATCGGGTACCTCTTCTTCCTCCCTCTAATACTTTAGGAATAGATATGGTAAAAGGTTTTGAACTTCCTAATAATGATTTTGAGTACGTAAGAGCTCTAATGATTAAGAACTATGATAAAGTAATTCCATCGAAGAGGACGAAAAATTGTTAATGAATGTTTTTATTGCCCAAGAAAAGGAGTATAGAACAAGAAGTAAGGTTGTTAAAGGGGTAGGATCTCAAGCCAAAAAAAGACCCCAATTCTCACCAATCTCCCAAATGAAACTCCAAAGAAAGATGCATCTAGAAAAGGCCTAGTTGTCTCAAGTAGAACCGGTGTTCTCACCCATGCCTAAAATGTTAAAAAACTTGTGCCATCCAATGAGTTTATCAATCTTTCTCCAAATCTTGCTTTTCCCAAATACATTCCTTATGACATTCCCAAGTCTTGAGTCGATCAATATTTTTGTCACAATTTTTGAACCGCTTACAATTCCCGAGCACAAGAAGAGGGATTTTGAGTATTTGGGATTGGAAAAGATAGGAGTGCCCAAGGAAAAAATATAAATAATGTAAACAATCCTCCTCTAGCCATTACAGACCTATAAAAACCACCAAAATTGAAGGAGATAGGTGAACCACCTGAAGTTTACTTGGGAACATCTTTGGTTGAGTCTCAATTAAATGTTGATCCATTTTTTACAACGTTGATTATTAAGAACAGAATGTTGCACAATTGTATGTTTGATTCTAGATCATCATGCAATGTTATGATTCTAGAAGTCATGAATGAATTGAAAATTAAATTTACAAAAACTTATGGCAAGTGTACTGCAATGGATTCTAGAGAGGTTCTAGTTGTAGGGTGTGTAGAAGGTTTGGTGGTTTAACTTGTAGCTTATCCGGGTAAGAACTTGAAACTTCATGTTGTTATTGTTGATTGCCCTACCAAATGGGGCATGCTATTATTAAGAAAGTGGGATGCAAGTGTTGGTGGAAGTGTTCGATGGATATTTCTTTTGCCATCATTCCGATTGAAGGCAGCCTTATGAAGCTATATGGAGAGAAAAAGATGTTGCACCTCATTAAAGATACCAATAATGCCTCTTATGAAGTGTTGTATGCTGATGGAGATGTTGATAACTTTATTGGGTTTTCTAATGGAAAATAGCATAATATTGATAAATTTAAATGTCTTGAACAAGTAGGTTTTCCTTGGACCTTGTTATTCAATGGAGCTTGTTCCAAGTTTGGAAATGGTGTTGGTATTGTTTTGATTTTTCCATGCTTTGGGAATAGTTTGCTTTTTCTTTCAAACTTAACTTTGAATGCACTAACAACATTGTCGAATATGAAGCATTGTTATTGGGTTTGAGTATTGCATGGAAATATGGTATAAAGGATATATTTGTCATAGGGGATTCAAAACTGATTGTCAAGCAAATTAGAAAATCGTATGCTACTAAAAATTAGAGAATGAAACAATACTAACATCCATTCTAGGATTTGATTGAAATGTTTGACTCTTTTAATATTGTGCACAATTATAGAAAGTTTAATGTTGTTGCGAGACAAGTTAGCATAAGCTACGATCTAGATCTCGGGAATTGTACAAAGATCTCCATTTTGTGAGTATGATGTTGAAATACTAACAAGACCATTTGTCCCTGAAAACATTAAAAATTGGTAAGTGTTTGATGATGATGCCCAGGTGAAATGGTTTCTACAGAACCAAGGTGAGTTTGCTGACAAAAGTATAGATTGGGAACTGATGCTATGTGCTATTGAAGGAAAGGAAACTTTATGGCAAAGACATCATCCAGCTAAAGAAAAACATGATTCCCAAAGGTTTGGTGGAAATTGAATAGAACTTTGATAATGTTGATTGCATTATTAATAGAAGTATGTCAATTTCAAGAGATCTGGAAGAGCATGACATGGGCATAAATGAAAAACCACAAAAAATATGGTTAGGAAGCAATCTCAACAAGGAAGAGAAGCAATACTATGTTTAATTGTTGAAGAAATATCAAGACTTCCTAGCATGGTCTTGCTCTGAGTTGAAGGCATATAGGGAAGATTTGTTCCAACTTCAAATTCCTCGTGAATCTAATTCCAAGCCTTTTAGGAAAAAAATGCAGGCTGTCAATCCTCTCCTTTCTTTGAAGATGCAATAAGAACAGAAAAAGTTGAGGGATGGAGGGATAATTCAACCCAAAAGGTACTAATCTTTGGTTACAAATTTAGTGTGTGTCAAAAACAAGAATGGTGATATAAGGTTGTGCGTAGATTTTAGGAACTTGAAAAAATCATCATTGAAAGATAATTACCCTCTTCTAAACATGGAGAATATGCTACAATTGGTAACTGTTCTGAATTGTTATCCATTTTAGATGGTTTCTCTGGCTATAATCAAGTTGTTGTGAAGTAGTCAGAAAGAATAAAGAATGCCTTTACCATTCCTTGGGGAAGTTATGTCTATGTCAGGATGCCTTTTGGCTTAATGAATGCTAGAGAAACTTTCCAAAGAGAAATGGATGTAGCATTTGTTGGTTATATTAATGTTTTTATTGTTGTTTATACAGATGATTTAATTGTGTTCTCCGTAAAAAATAAATGATCACTTGCAACACTTGGAGAGAATTATCTTAAGGTGTAGAGAGTAGGGCATATCATTGAACCCCAAGAAGTGCCATTTTGGAGTGCAAAAGGCAAAGGTGCTTGGTCACATTGTATCAAAATAAGGGTCATGATTGATCCAGAGAGAGTGGAAGCCATCATCAAAGTTACAATTCGAGAACTAAGAAGGGAGTTCAATCCTTCTTTGGAAAATTAAACTTTATCAGAAGATTTGTGTCTAACTTTGTTGAGCTGACCATCCCAATTACTAGCATGCTGAAAAAGGACCAAGTTATGAAATGAAAAGATGCTTCCATTCAAGATTTCAATGGGATCAAGGAAGCACTAAAGCATACCCTGGTTTGGCAGCTCCAAATTACAATAAGCCTTTTCAAGTGTTTTCTTTTGCTTGAAAAACACCATTGCATCTTTTTTGTTGCGGAAGGGATGATGAAGGGGTTGATAGACCAATTGCCTTTTTAGTAAGGCATTGCAAGGAGCTAAGTTTAAGTACACCATAATGTTGAAGAAAAATTTTCCTTTATGAAAGCAACAAAGGTTTTCGACCATACATCTTGAGCTCTAAAATTGTTGCTTATGTTCCCCACACCATGGTGAAAGACATCTTATCGTAGATGGAGTTATTAAGAAAAAGATGTAGATTGGTAAACAAGTTGTAGGAATATGACATAGATATCCAAACCACAAAATTGATAAGAGGTTTAGGCCTACCTAAGCTTATGCCTGAGAGAAAATTGCAAACCATTGAGGTGAATGAAGTAGAAGGAGAAAGGGTGGATGTCCTTGAAAAGTTGGTAAGCTCTCGAATGGTACAAAGATATAAACTTTTATCTCAAACATCTATGCTTCCCTGAACATTTAAGTAAAAATCAGAAAATATCTCTTAAGTTAGCGTCTCAAAAATATGTTATTACTTATTTTGGGTTAGCTTGGAAGAACCCAGAGGGAGTTCTCTTAAGATGCATTCTTTGAGGATGAAGCCCCAAATGTAATTTCTGATCTTCATGGAGGATTTTATTAGGGCAATTTTTCAGGAAGAGTTACAAAAATAAAATCTTAAGGGCTGGTTATTGGTGGCCAAATCTCTTCAAAGATACAACTCTATTGGTTAGGAAATGTGAAAGTTGCCATCATTTTTCTGGAAGAATGAAAGCTTTAGGATCCCTTCGTTTGGAACCTATGTCACTTGAAACCCCATTTAGATAATGGGGAATGAATTTCATTGGGTAATTTTATGATCCTTCCAGTCTTTGGGCATAAATGGATTCTTGTAGCCACTGATTATTTCACTAAGTGGGTGGAAGAAATCCCCACCAAGAAAGCAACACACCAAGTTATCATGGACTTCATGTTGAATCAAATCATATGTAGATTTGGAGTGTCAGTTAAGATTGTTGTTGATAATGCCATGAGTTTTAGAGCCAAACCTTTGGTGGCAATGTGCAAAGAGTATGGAATTAATTTGACATATGCTTCTAACTACAATCCCCAAGGGAATGGACAAGATGATTCCAACAATAAAAACTTGTTGAAGATCATTAAAATAACCTTGGATCTAAATAAAAAGAAGTGGGGTGAGTAACTAAAGTTTGTTGTTTAGGCTAACAAAATCACTGTCAATAGATCTACTTTTGGTAAGAGCCCATTTGAGTTGGTATATGGAACTCAAGCTTTGCTGCCCCTTCATTTGCAATTGTCTTCATTTCAGTTTGTTCAACAAATTGAAGATCAAGAAGTTAGTCCATATGATGCTTGAATCAATTAGATTATTGAGTTAGATGAAGAAAGAAGGGCATCCCATCAAAGGCATGTGAAGTTTAGAGAAAAGTTGAAGAAGTTATTTGACAAGAAGGTAACTCCAAGAGCTTTCAGCATTAGGAATCTTGTGCTATTATGGGATAGCAGGCATGAAGATAAGGGAAAGCATGGTAAATTTGATGCATTGTGGATGGGCCCTTATTCAATTGACATTTGAATTGGTGAAAATACCTTCTTCCTAAAATACTTAGACGGGAAATGCTTGAATTTCTTGTTAATGACAGTATTTGAAACATTTCCTTGATTGATTTCTCAGAATCAAGGTATACTCCATTTGTATAGTGTATAGTCTTTTGGTTTCTTTCTACTTTCATTTTTTCTATTTTTGTTTGTCCTAGTCCTTAGCATCTATTTTGTTGGTTTCTTGGTTCGTCCTTAGGGGAGTTGGTTATTATTGTCTACTCTGCAAGCTTATTCTTTGACTCCATTGCCCAATGGATGTTTTTGGCACTTGGTCTGATCTATTTGTTCTTATGGCACTCGCAAGGAGTGCCCATCCCTGAGTTGGAGCTGATGTTGGTGCTCAAATTGATCTCGCCCGTTTATCCTTAAAGTTCTTCAGTTTGTGGGCTCTGTCGTCTTCTCTATCTCCCCGTATTGATGCATAATTTTTTTCCCCCATTTGGTTACCATGATCAGTCCCTTCCTTGGTCGAGGATCACTTAAAAGTATAGAATTTTGTTTTTCGTTCCTCTGTCCATGAGAAAGAATCTATAACTTGGGCGAAAACTCGGGTTTTTCCCTTCCTTCCATTTTCTACAGTCACGTTTTGTTGTCCCTATCCTTTTTGTCCCAAATATATGTGGAAACGTGATTGGATATGGCTCAGAGGATCATATTTGGGCCTTATATCATTCCCAAATTCTCTATCCTTGAAGAAGGATTTATTTATGGGCTCAAGTGGTGATTTTCCTATGTTTTACGGCTTGACAGTGTGTGTTTTCCTCGTCAAATTTACATATCGTAATCTATAGAAATGTGGACCTTTCTAGTTAGATGCAGCTCAGTGGGGCACTTTGAAAACTCTAATGCTCGATTCAACTCACAATTTGTCCATATGGAAGGCCAACACTCATATGAAAATTTGCCTTTTGGTTTGACCTTGGAGTTACACCAGCGAGACACGTGGAGGTTTCCTCTACCTTACCAAGACTTACACAAATTTTTCATGTAGCTGGTATAACTTTGGTGGACCAAGGACTTGTGGGGGGTAGGCGGCCATTTGAGGATCCGTCTCAGGGACCCACCTTAAACAATTACAATAGGGAGACACATGGAGGCCTCCATCAGCTCTGCTCTATACTTTAAGTTTTCAAGTAATTTTCTAAGGCCCGGGACACATGGAGGGACTGAGCATATTTGGAGACCGGCCCCTAATTTTTATTTTGAAGAAGCACCAAGAGGACACTTGGAGGCTTCTTCTCACTCTACCTTTTCTTGGACTTTTCAATGGCCAAGGAAAACTATCGTGGACCCTAGACACATGACGCGTTCCACTGATCCTTTAATTTTTTTAACAACTCTGCCGGATTGAGGCACGTGGTGAGCCAACACTTGTTTAGGGTCTTCCTTTTTGAGGACCACACCAAAGGTGTGCCAAGGCAACATGTGGAGGTTTCCACTGGCTCCTTTTTACTTGAGACTTTTCAAAGGAAAAAGGCATTTTTCTTGGACCCGGACATGTGGAAGATCTATGCTCATTTGAAAACATACCACTATACTTCTCCTTTGTAGTTGCACCAAGGAAACACATAGATGGCTATGATCTAAAGTAGAAAATGGGAAAATCAATACTTGTTGTGCATTTTACCTATTGTTTCGCCATTTTATTCCCAAGACACTGGGTATGCGAATACACATTTTTTTCATCATGTTTGATGAAATTCCTTGTCGTTCTATCTGTAAAGAGCCATTGAATGGATTTAGAACTTAATTTGTGAGTCCAAGGATTGTTA
This sequence comes from Taxus wallichiana var. yunnanensis, assembly GCA_018340775.1. Classification (NCBI taxonomy): domain Eukaryota; kingdom Viridiplantae; phylum Streptophyta; class Pinopsida; order Cupressales; family Taxaceae; genus Taxus; species Taxus wallichiana. The sequence continues at coordinate 802,870,739 of CM031237.1, read as the reverse complement.
AGGTAGATATTTTGAAGTTGGAATTGCTTAGAAACTTACAAAACCATCAATTACCGAGATAAGATGGATGCAGGACATTGTTGCAGAGGAAAGAAAGAGAAAGGGATGAAATGATGAAAGTTGCGAGCGTAAAAGATGAAAAATGTGTTTCCCTGAGAGAAAAAAGGATTACTTGTCATATGTAGCTATGTAAAGCTTTCAAAAAATTATTAAAAGGGGGATTTTTCACATAAGAGAATCAAAATGATTAGAATGATTTTCAAAAAGTTGTGGCATGGCATCCTAGTCATTAGTTGAGGGTCCAAAAACATGATCAGTTCATAATTGGTCCACCTAGTAGCTTTCAGATGTGAATTTATTAAATTTCACTTTCTGAGGATAATTGGTAACAAGAAAATGTGCCTCGAATATTATTCTCTTTTAGGGGGGAAATTGAGTGAGCAAAATGTATAAATAAAATGAGAATACTATTGTAAATGGTTGGGGATTAAATTTCACAAGAAAAATTTGAGAAATTCAAGATTTACGAGAAACCCGTCCCGAGATACCCAGCTAATTTCCTTTGTGTTAGATTTTCTATCATGTCATGTTGGTTATAGATGTATAACCATTGACGAGCACCGAGATTGCTTTGGAATCTTTCCCCGCTAATGAATTTAAGAAATTTTGAAAATAATTTGTGTCAATCTTGGAGCAATTAGTGTCTCGCTTTGTTTCGAATGTCTACAAGTACTTTTTATTTCGTTCCTATTGCAATATTACATTGAAATATTTCTAAAATCACACAGATCTCTTCCTATGACAATTTAGTGGCATTTGTAATTTTAGTTCAAGAAGAGTCTTCATCCCGTGATGAGATAAATGATTTAAAATCACTCCACTATCATTTGTTGATAAATATTGTAAGTATTTGGGTGTACCTCGGTTGTGATTGATCAAAGATTTTGGTGTTTAATTGAGTATTTAACTCAAGCATTTGTATTGGATTCTCAAATATTGTGTGAAAACATGCTGATTTGGGCCTCCATTGAACCACACCTTCTGGTTGAATGAACATCTTAACTATTATGATGTTTTCTGTTATTTAGTTGTCCATTTTTGTGAAGTGTCTTAGAGATCTGGTATAATCAACTTTAGCCTTCTTAATCTCCCACCAAAATTACTCAAAAATCATGAATCCATCCTGAACTACCCTTGTTTGCCCTGTATGTCAACAAAGGAACAAAATACATTCACTAAAATACGCAAAACAATTAGGGTCCCATAGTGTCTTCAGTAACCTTAGCCTTGTTTCAAAGTATCTCCATCTTTTAGAAGTGAAAACTCTTGAGATTTAAATTATGGAGTATTGACCATACTTTCCCAAGGTTTTCTTCATAAAATTTGTGCAAAAGAAGGATATCTCCATCTCCTTCATCAAACAGAGGTTACACTACAGTCCTCTCACCCTAGTCGAAAGGCACGACCTAAAGTAGTGAGGATAGGTCAAATCCTCTTGAAGGTGTTATCCATCTCTCCACAAATATGAGTGACAAAGGGCTAGTTAGATCTCATCCCCGGTTACAAAATGACATACATCATGATCTATCTATCTCCAAGCTCCATGCCAAATATATGATGCTACTCAGCTTGAAAAGGAGAAAAAATTTTGATACCAACAACCCGAATCAAATAAGATAGGCGTAGAAATACCACCAATGCTACCTGTGGTCTCAATCACCATGCCCGGTGATCTTCCTGGAAGTTCTCAACCATAGCATAAATCTTGTGGTTCTTGTCCATGTTACCAACCGTAGGCTCAAAAATAGGTTCCTTACCTTGATTAACATGGTTCTGAGGGCACTCTCTCCAATGATGACCATGTACACCGCACCCATAACAACTACTGGTCCTCTCCACTGAGTAGATACTCCTCCAGGTGGCCTGGTAGTCTGTGTTATAGAACCTAATGATCCTACCATATATCTTTGTGGGTGCTATGGTGAATGCAATCCTATTGACTATGCTTGAGGTTGAGCCTATCTCTTATTGAGCCCCCAGCTGGAGGTCCCATACTATGCCCTATCTCGAGCATAATGGTACTGTGGAGGTCGAAAGTGTGGCCGAGTGTGCGACTATTGTTGTTGTGGAAAAGGAGGCCTAAAGGAAGACTATGTTGAAGTGTTTCTACCATGAGGAGAAGGAGCTTATTTCCTCTAACCTACTATCCTACATCTACTATATATGGCTCCTCAATTTGTCTAAATCATGTTGAATCTTCCCCTAGTTTCCTCTACAATGTAGGCCTTCTCCATGACCTCTGATAGTGTCTGCAGAAAATGAATACGCACTACCCTCGCAAGTCTAAGTTTAGGCCCCTAATGAACCTATGAACCCTAACCTGCTCATCCTACATGTAGTCCACATCATGAAGAAAATCCAAAAATTGACCATAATACTCAACTACCATCATGTAGGCTTTTCGTAGATAATGAAACTCATCTATTAGCTATTAGATGAATCTACTCCTAAAATGCTGCTCAAGAGCTACCAAGTAACTATCATTGAATCTACATGAGGATTATGCTCCTCATTCCTCCACCAAACACTAACTCCATCATTGTAAAGGTTAATAACAATATGATCTTTTGTGTTACTAGTACAAGGGCATAACGTAAAGCATCTACTTAAGTTAAGCAACTATGCCTCAACCTCGATATCCTCCCGTGTCTCCAACAAAATTTGGTGGGTGTTTCAGTATCTCCTTCTCTCATTCCTCCTATATATTGTAAGGAGGGGAATTTTTCTAAAGGTTGGAAAAATTTTCTTTGCACCCTCCCTTCTTCTTTTGTCTGCGCAAGTGGAATTTTGGAGTTCAAACGTCCCATTCAAACCGTAATGCAAATATTACCTCTTGGCCATTTTAGTGTACTGCATCAAATTTGTGGAGAAATAATAAGTTTGTGGATGATTTTAAACCATCTCTTATGTTAATTACACCTCTCTGATCTCTCATTTCAATCTTGGTTATGTGTGCATGGTGCTTGTATTAGTTATTAATTGTTTGTGTTTAATGGCAAAGAAGGTGTTGAACATTCCTTTGGTGCATCACCTTTGTTAGTTTAGGTTTATTTTATATAATCTTCTTAACCCTGTCTCCTTAGAAAGTTATATTAGATTAAAATTAGATTCTCGACAATTTTAATGTGTGCATCTAAACAGAGGAATATCCGGAGAGCTTTCCCATTTTGAAGTCTAATACTTTGGGAAAATATCCATGTTATGCAATCACACTGAGAGTTTCAACCCATTCAGCTCTGATATTCAAGGGGTGCTTTGTGATTATGCATCGATAAGTGATCTAGATCATCAATCTTGTGGTAACTTGATAGTCATTTGATCTTATACAATGGCTCTTTGGATCATTGATATTCACACTCGGGTTGGCAGTGTGGCTTGTTGGGGTTAGCATCTTACATCATTGGATCCTTTATTGTGAGATATAATCCGTATGTTTTTGAATCACCTCTAACGTGAAGGAGTCAGGTTTTGTAAAAATCTCACCGATATTGTCTCTTGATCATTTCACCTTTCTCATTAAAAGTGGCAAAGCTATACCAAAATTTTATCGGACAACCGTTTTTCTCTTATCGGAGCTCAAATTTCTTTCATTTTGTGAACTCTATGAGGATATGTGAATGTTCTCACTTGAATCTTTCCACCATTTTTCTCCATTTGAGATTCATAGAAAAATTTTAGGAGATGCATGCCATTTCTATGATATTCACATCACATTTTGGTGAAGGGATGATAGGTTTGTTTGATCTCTTACCATCAAAACTGATTTATCATTGCCATGTTGAATTCAATTTATACTCACTTCATTATTTCCTCACGTTTCTTTAGTGATTTTGGGTTTTATTTATGAACGGCCGACACTTTTGAGATCGAAATCTATTCTAGTTGTATGTGTTCTTTGTTTTTTATATCATCTCTTTTAGGGTTTGGATATTGTTTTACAGAACAGTAAGTTCCTTCCAAAATTTCAAGCTCTTATGCAAATTTTCAGAAATACATCATGGTTATGGGGAAATAAATGATTTTTCCCGACTTGTACTTGTGCTTGAGTTAGTTCCATGATGGTTTAAACTTTTTCTAGATCTCTAATATTTCTATTGGTACCTCTAGTTCGGATGAAATTAATGAAGGTTCAAACTCATTTTTTTTGTGGCCTTGTGCTTTGTATTTACATTTAAATATTCTCAACCCAGTGATGGTTCAAAAGAGCTCACCATTTGGGATTATGGGCATGGTTTCTTTACCAAAGCTCTATTAGTTCTCTGTCAACTCATTGATTTTTGTTTTTACACGTCGTAGTGGCTATAAATCAAACCATATACCCTGTGAACTTGTTGTACTCTTATTTTTTTCCGCAATACTACAATGCATTTATTATGTTTGTGAACATGATCTCCTTCGAGGAAGCCATTGCAGTCATTTTTATCGATTGCCATGTATGAGACACTGTTTTTACCAACTTTGAGGGTTTTACTCTCTATATCTTCTCCAGATTTGAGAATTTGTGTTTTTAAGTATGTTCTCGAAATACCCATTAATGGGATTGCTTTCCTTTGAACCCATTGTCGTAAACTTATTTCTTATACATTGTTTTGATGAACATGGGTAAAACTAGGAGTATTACCTTTAGTTTGCAAACCGCACTTGTTTGCTTCGCCTCCTAAAGCATTGCTATTTGGAAAAGTATTTTTCATATTTTCCTTTTCTCTGTAATTCGAATGAGTTCTTAAATTGCACCATTTTATTTTCAAGTATTTACAAATTGATCTTGAAAACAATGCCCGGTAAGTGCAGGAAGTTGATGGACAAATATAGGGTCATCCGTGGACGTCATATTGCAAAAAATAGCAAAATCTCAACTTGTAGGGATTATTAGCTATACGCGCACTCTAAATTAGAAAAATTTATATAAATATGAATCATAGCATTCAAAATCTAGTTTATAAAATACTAATTTTTTTTAAAAAGGGACAAGTTTAGCTGTATTAAAAACTTAAAATTATATCACTTAGTTGTTTTTTTTTTTTTTTTTTAAAACTTATAAGATTGTAGTCCGTTTGCCCACATTTTGGATGACCAAATCTTGTTATTTTTATTTTCCTTTGGTGAGATGTTAGATGTAGTTGTATATCTTGGGATGGATTTTATTTTGTATCTTTTTTAGCAATTTTTTTTTTTTCAGTGAAAGTGGTCTGAAAATATGTAGAAAACGGAGTGTTTTCCATTTTCCCGCCATAACTATATCAAAAAATATCGAAATCAAATAATTTTTTTTAACGTGTATATAATTTTTCTACGCTTAGGATGGTATAAGTTTTATCATATTTTGATAAGCGAAACAAAAGTTACATCTTAAACGTAGACATGAACATTTATGGGAAAAAGTCTTAAAGACCTATTGTTAGTAAAAATTATAAAATGATATTTATCTTATTCTATTCACTAAATAAAAAAATATTTCTATGAAGCTAAGAGTCTCCCCTACATGATGGCACCAATTGTGAAATGTTTTTATATTTTTTACCATGGTTCAAGTCTTTGGAAGAGCATATTTGAGGTTTTTTTACCTTTTACACTTCATAATGACCTTCCATAGCTTTGGTTGGGGAAAAACAAATATTTTCCTAGGCTTAGTTTGGTAGATAGATCCACGATCATGGTTTATAAAGCATGATCATAGTTTTTTTTACACAAACCACGGCGCACTTTATAAACCACGATCGCGGTTTATAAATTGCGCTCGCGGTTCATAAATCATATTTACACACATCACGGTTTATAAAGTGCACTCGCAGCTTTATAAATCATATTTACACACATCTCAATGTCTAACTTACCATGTGATTTTTACTCTCTAACCCTACTTTGTACAAATTACTGTGAAATTCTATCTTTTTCTGCACGTTTTTCTTGTCACCGGAAGCAAAACATGATGGGAGACAAAAATGAAGTCAAAAAAGGAATTCATTAAGTAAAAAAACACCAAACAAATTAGAGGCCAAAAAAATTCAAAATGCTTTGAGCGAATGCGGAAACTTCGTGAATCAAGAAGAGGTTCATCTTCAATCCCAATGATTGTAAGCAATGAAGAACCGTAATGTTTCTACTATTAATGTTGAAGTTGAATTAAATACTCATGATGAAGAAGTTTTTCTTATCAATGTTGAAGAAGAATTAAATACTCATGATGTAGCAAATGTTAAAATTGAAGGAGACAATGAAAATGTGAATAAGGAAATTCATGTTGAAACTATAGAAAAGTAAAATTTCACAAAAACACCTCCTAGGAGTTTACGTAAGAAACCTAATTTTTTATTGAAATTGATGAAAATATTTTGAAACCAATGTCTGACAAACTTTCTAAATTACAAATCAAAAGAAAAGCCGCTGAAATTTGGGATAATCATTTTGAAATTTTAAATGATTCTCAAATATGTTAGTTGTTGGTTAGTTTGATGAAATTGATTAAAATGAGACCTACATTAAACACCTTAGGATTGACAACATCTAATATATGTGGTCAAACCTCTACAATTATTGAAAACCTTCATGATGCATATCACATTGTTGGTGTCAAGAGATGCACTAGGGATAGTAATATTGTGCATCATGTACTTGCTACTAGTGTTGTAAGTGAATCAATAAAAAAATAACGTTTGATTACGCAAACAAGTCGAATGTTGCAAGTTAATCGAAAAACTCTAATGAAAGCAATTGAAATACGTAATATCCTTCAATCACTCAATAATGTCAATTTTTGGGCATTTTCTGCTAGAGCACCATGTAAGGACAAAAATAATTTTGATGCTATAAAAGAAGTTGTTATTAAATTTTGGCATGATAACACTAGAGTTTCACCTCATACAAGAGATGTTATAAAATAGAGAGTTGGTTCTACTAATTGTGAACCACATCTAAAGCATTTCTTAGATATGACTCAAACTCAATTTTTCATAAGTTTGAACAAGAGAATTTAGAAATTAAAATTAGTTAACGTTTTTCTGAAATTTTGAAACCATTCTATGTGAAAATCAACCATGCTCACACCACTTGTTGTTGTAGGCAACATGTTGAATTTGCAATGCATTATGCTAAATTTTTACGTAGTCATTCTAATTTTCATTCTGAAACTATGTTATCAGAATGTGGTGTTCAAGTTCCACCAATATCTTCTAGGGATTTCATTCCTACTATATTTTGTGAAAAAGAAGTTGGACAATTTTTTTATATTCAGGATTGTTTAGATGGAAGTTGTAGTACATGCGGCAGATTACTTAAATTGGAAAGTTACATCCATGAGAAAATTGAAGGTACAATAGCACATAATTTAGCTGAGTTTGATAAATATAAATCAGTTGCATACTAGTTGAAAGATGGAAAAAATTCTAAATGGTGTGAGCTAGTTATAGAACAAATGCCCGTTTTCCAATTTTTGAGAAAATTTAAGGATGAAATTATTTATGAGTATGCGAGGCATACACATAGAGCTCGATGGTTGGATGAAAAATTCAAGCTATGCAAAGACACATTTCCAATTGGTACTATTGTTTCAGTGGTCAATTTTGTAGAGAATTACATATTGCAAACCACAAATGGAGGTTTCGCAATATTACAACTCAGTAAAAGTTGTCTTTTTTGTGCATATAGCATTTCTACATTCTCCTAACAAAGATAGAGAATGATCAATTTTTTTAAGAGATTACCACTTTCATATCGGTGATGATCGTACTCATTCTATAGAATTTGTGCAAGGGTCTTTCCAGTTATTTTATGGAAACTTGTCTAATAGGGACATCCACTTCAAACAACATTATATATGGTCAGATAATTACACGTCTTAGTTTAAGAATGCACAAATATTTTATTGGATGAGTAGATTGCACGTTAAGATGGGTGTGCAACATATTTGGAGTTTCACTGAGGCTGGACATGGAAAAGGAGAGCATGACGGTGCAAAGGCATGTGTGAAAATAGCTCTTGCAAGAGAAGAGTTGAAGTACAAAAATGGTGCTAAATTAAAAGATGTAAAGAGCATAGTGGAATGGTGTACCGACAACATGGCCTAAGGTTATCAAGAAAATTCCACAGGTTCACGAGATATTTTGGTTGATAGAGCAACAACATATTGCTAACTACAAGGATTATATGACACTCACTGGTCTAGTGATATGCACTCATTTTGTATCTCGACGCTACTTCGTGGGCCATATGGACAAGAAAGTTGACATGTTTTTGCATCTTGTAGGCTCGATTCACAAGAATGGGTGGAAGGATGGATTTTTAGGCCTCTAACTCCACTTCCTAGTTATCAACCTCCACAAGCATTACTACTTGTTTCTGCAGATGAAGTTACAACATCCAAGGACTTTGATGAAATTTTGATTTTTGTGTGACAAGGTATTTATGGTTATTTATTTAATTTTTGTATTGAGTTATGTCCATCGAAATTTTAATATGTAATTAAAATTTGAGTTATTCAACCAAGTTATTTTTTTTTAGGACATGTGTTTACAGTTAATTGTGACAAAAGACAATGAAGAAGGAACAGACTATTTCTTATGTCGTTGAATCGAGGAAAGAAAGAAGTTAACTTCTCCTATTATAGATGGCAAAGATATTGAGTATCCTATAGGGTCAGTGGTAGTTACTGGAACTTGGCTTCAACAAGATATCCATTAAAAACTCCTCTATTTGGGTGTTTGAAGACTTTGAGACACATAGGAAAATACTCTTATATTCGCATCTAGTTCTAGCGACAAATATTCAGTTGTATAAATTTCGAGGAAGGCCTAATAACAAGATTCTTTGGAAGGTTCGAAAGTCGATCATGAAGCAATCTTGTCTTACTCGTCTGCAGTAGATCCAATCTCGATGGTTCATTGGAATGAATTTACAATGTTCATGTCTAGTATATATAATTTCTTTTCAATATATATATAAATGTTTTAGTTTAAAGATCTAGATTTAAGTTCGAATATATTTTATTTTAAATTTGTGTATTTTGTACATATATAGAGTATATGGTTTTGCTTTGAAACTTAAATTTCTTTGACTAACACTTTTATGTTTAGGTTAGTGATGCCGTAAAAGCTTCCACCTTCACATGTTTGCAATCATTAGTAGAGAATTTTAAATTCTCGAAGCTAAGAGAAGCTTTCATTGTTTGAAAAAGTTGTAAATTTTGAAAATGTTGTAAATTTTGAAAATGTTGTAGATTTTGAAAAAGTTGTAATTTTGAAAATGTTGTAAATTTTGAAAAATTTGTAAATTTTGAAAATGTTGTAAATTTTGAAAATGTTTTAAATTTTAAAAAAGTTACATAAATTTTGAAAAAGTTGTAAATTTTGAAAATGTTGTAAATTTTGAAAAATTTGTAAATTTTGAAAATGTTGTAAGTTTTGAAAAAGTTGTAAATTTTGAAAATGTTGTAAATTTTAAAAAAGTTGTAAATTTTTAAAATGTTGTAAATTTTGAAAAAGTTACAAATTTTGAAAAAGTTGTAAATTTTGAAAATGTTGTAAATTTTGAAATTGTTGTAAATTTTGAAAAAGTTATAAATTGTGAAAATGTTGTAAATTTTGAAAACGACTCCTCTCCAAGTGTTTACAAGACCATACCTACGCGTGTGCACCAATCTGGGAAGGAAAAATCTAAGAGAGGATATTATAGAGGGTCCTTATCTTTGAGGTGTCGATCGGATGAGATGTCTCTAGGTGCTATGGAGTCCTAGTAGTCACCCGTCGAAGTTGAACAATATTTTGGTCTCAGGGATCTTAAAGGACTACGCCCGAATGAAGTAGCTCTAAGCAACGACCTTGTCACGCGCCAAAACACTACCTCTTATAGCATTCACCTAGCCACCCTGGACGTGCTTGATGCGGTCGGTTTGGTGCCACGACCCATCGCTTGCAAAATATAGGGTTTGTCAACCACCATTACGGCTCTAACTACACTATTTCATGTGTTTGCAAACAATACGGCAGCGAGAGCACCAAAATGAGAAGGAAAAAACCAAGAGAGGCTTTTGTATAGGGTCCCTACGCAAAGGTGTTGGATTAGGCGAGCCATCTCTAGGTCCCACGGAGTCCGAGTAGTCACTCATCGAAGTTGAGCGAAGTAGCTCGGAAGCAACGACCTTGTCACACACCAAAACACCACCTCCTATAGAATTCATCTAGCCACCCAGACATTCCGGTGCAATGGTTCAGTGCCATGACCCACTGTTTGCAAAATATAGCATTTGACAACGTTACACTGGCTCAAATTGCACTATTTCGTGTGTTTACAAACAATAGGGCAGCGAGAGCACCGAAATGAGAAGGAAAAAAGCGAGAGAGGCTATTGAGAGCATCCCTCAATCAAGATGTTGGATCGATGAGGCATCTCTAGGTCCCACGTAGTCCGAGTAGTCACACATTAAAATTGAATGATATTTTTGTCTCGGGGATCTTAAGGGACCGCGCTTGACGAAGTAGACCGAAGCAACGACCTTGTCGTGCACCAAAACACCACCTCCTCTAGCATTTACCTAGCCACCCATACATGCCGGTTTATTTGGTTTAGTGCCACGACCCACCGTTTGCAAAATTTAGCATTTGACAACCTTACACTGGCTCCAACTACACTATTTCACGCGTTTGCAAACAATAGGGCAGCGAGAGCACCGAAATGAGAAGGAAAAAAATCGAGAGAGGATTTTGTAGAGGGTCCCTACATGCAGGTTTTGGATCAGATGAGCCATCTCTAGGTGCCACAGAATCTAAGTGGTAACCCGTCGAAGTTGAACAATATTTTGGTCTCGGGCTCTTAAGGGACTACGCTCAACAAATTAGCCTGAAGCAACAACCTTGTCGTGCACCAAAACACCACCTCCTCTAGTGTTCTCCTAGCCACCCAGACATTTCAACATAGTCGGTTTGGTGCCACGACCCACCGTTTGCAAAATATAGCATTTGACAACCAATCACTGGCTCTAACTACATTATTTTACACGTTTGCAAACAATAAGGTAGCAGAGCACCAAAATGAGAAGGAAAAAAATTAATAGAGAATTTTATAGAGGGTCCCTATGCTAAGGTGTCGGATCGGATGAGTCATCTTTAGGTGCCATGGAGTCCAAGTAGCCACCCGTCGAAGTTGAATGATATTTTTGTCTCAGGGCTCTTAAGGGACTACACCCAAATGAAGTAGCCTAGAAGCAACGACCCTTTCATGAACCAAAAACCACCTCCTCTAGTATTTAGCTAGCCACTCCAACGTGTCGAAATAGTCGGGCTTTGTGCCATGACCCACCATTTGCAAAATATAGCATTTGACAACCAATCACTGGCTCTAACTACACTATTTCACGTGTTTACAAATAATAGGGCAGCGAGAGCACCGAAATGAGAAGGAAAAATATGAGAGAGGATTTTGTAGAGGGTCCCTATACCAAGGTGTTGGATCAGATGAGCTATCTCTAGGTGCCATAGAATCTGAGTAGTCTTTTGTCAAAGTTGAACGATATTTTGGTCTCAGGGCTCTTAAGGGAGTACACCTGAACGAAGTATTCCGGAAGCAACGACCCTTTTACACACCAAAGAACCACCTCCTCTAGCGTTCACCTAGCCACCTAGACATGCCGGCATAGTCGGTTTGGTGCCACGACCCACCGTTTGCAAAATATAGCATTTGACAACCAATCACTGGCTCCAATTGCACTATTTCACGCGTTTGCAAACATTAGGGCAGCGAGAGCACTGAAATGGGAAGGAAAAACCTGAGAGAGGATTTTGTAGAGGGTCTCTATGTCAAGGTTTTGGATCAGATTATCCATTTCTAGGTGCCACGGAGTCTGAGTAGTCACCCGTCGAAGTTGACCGATATTTTGGTCTCAGGGCTCTTAAGGGACTATGCCTAAACGAAGTAGCCCAGAAGCAACGACCCTTTCGCGCACCAAAACACCACCTCCTCTAGTGTTCACCTAGCCACCCAGACATGCCGGCATAGTCAGTTCGGTGCCACGATGTCTTGAGGCATGAATTCTCACTCCTCACCTCCGTTCATTTCCTAGGACTCAAAACATTCAATTTGTCACTTGTTTACCTTCCATCTCTCTTGTTCTCTTTGGACTTGCCTCTGTCCTCTTAGACCTACTTCATCACTATCCTTGCTTTTCTCTCTTGAGCTATGTTGTTGTGGTGATCTCTCTCCATCCTCTACTGCCCCAGCTATGTGCTTACATGCTCATTATTTTTGCATTGTAATAGGATTCTTCATCACATATCACTAGACACAGAATTAGGAGTATAAGTACAAATCATCAAACAATTAAGGGAACACATGTGTGAGGACCTTTTATTCATAAGTGCCATCATTGATTACATGAGATTAATCATCTCTACCTCAAATTGAAGCAATGTCTCCCATCTGAAACTTCAACCCCCTAGTCCAACAAGCAAGATCAAGCATTCATACTGCAAAGAAGGACATGTGACCATTGGGTGAGCATGATCCTTGAAAAAGGGAACATGATCTATTTCCTGAGATTATCTCTTTTTTTAGATTGTTCTTGGTCATATTTTTGAAAATCAATAGGAATAGAGTTGAGATCAAGAAAGAGAAATTCCATTGGGAAAATAATCTCCCATTTGCGAGTGAGATGAATAATTTTGATTCTCATTCCTTGGTGAGCTCAGGTGTGTTTTCATCTGACTCAGAGAACTTGTATGACATTTTGTCCCATACCATCACCTAGAGGTTTGAAGCTCTAAAAGAAGCCATTGTGCATTCTTGGCATAAGAATGCATGAGCTTGGTACACCTCTCAGGGAGAATAATTCCACATGAAGAATCTTCAGGATTCAAATTTTAAGAATTGGTTCAGGAAAATATTTGTGACCCTTTCCTTCAATAGTCAATAAGTTTTAGTTCAGCCCTTGTAGAGATCATAGGTTATATCTCTAGAATCCTATGAAGAGTTAAATGAAAAATATTTTAGTCAATGTGGAAATATCAATGCCATTCCTGAGAATTGACTCAACACATTGGAGCATGTGAACATCTTGGAAGATGAGAAAGTTTCATTTGTAGTTTCCAGATTCAACAAGATGGTCTATGGAAAAGCCTCATCATTCAAGATCTTCTGTGGAGGAAGACATGAGTTGATTCTTCATTAGAGGAGGATTCTTCATGTGATGGGTGGAACCTAAGAATACTAATAAGGGCTTACTGTCAAATTTTTACCCAAGTTTCAACTTGGGACATCAGAATGCACCACCACATGAAATCTCTCCCTTTCGTCACTTAAGGCTTGTAACATTCTCACTAGGTATTCAATTCCTTAGCACCCCAACTTGATTATGTTGCCCCCTCTCATGAATACTTAACCCCTTCTCACATTATCACCCCTTTAAGTCCCTTTGTCACTTAAGGCTTGTAACCCTACCCTGTCATGCCATGTAACCCGGGTTAATCCAAAATGGTCAAAATCACATTTTTTCTCATATCTCCTTCATTTTTACTCCATTTCCCCTTCAATTTTTCTCAGTAACTTCTACTCATGAACTCCTTGAAGATGATCTAAAAATATTTTCCATTGGTACCCTAATTTTTTATAGCATCCCATTTAAAATTTTAGAGAAAAAACTTGCCTTTTTAGATCCTTGCAATTCTAGAGATCAAAAACACTTGAAATTTGAAGCAGGAAACCATATGAAAATACCTAATCTAATGAAAAAAATTCATCTCAATCCAAATACAAGAAGACATGATTAAATATTTAAATCAAACATGTACATATCGAGAACTAATTTAAATGGTTATGAAAACATACATAGAAGGATATCATACATGCAATGAAATCAAATCAAACATATATAGTTCAGATTTATCGTTATGAAAACCAACACACATGGATATACAAGAATCAAAAAAAGTGTGCTCCAGACGCATGTCTCTTAAAATATATATGTATAAGTTCATAATGTACATATGGGACCACATGCGGTCACAAAAGGCTATATATACAATGGACTATATGAAGAAACATGTTCACCAGACCGGATGGCCCATATATATATATATATATATATATATATATATATATATATATCTATGTACATCCAGTGGACTATGAATCTACTCATGAAACATATTCCCTCTCTTTTCCCTACTAGAAGTAGCACGTCCATGACCTGGGGATGTAGTGGAGGGAGATGCCACTACATATTTCATCTGTGTGGTCCTAGGTGTCTCTAAGCATGCCTACAACGTAACTTCGCACATTCACAAACAACAAGTTTTTAACACCAAAATTTTTAAAATACATTCAAGATTTAGAAACTTGTATAATTTATTTAAAATTCATGTGAAATTTTACCGCAATGTCATGATCCCTATCAATTTGTTGTTGACACATCGCAGGGACAATAATAGACTCACGAGGGGTAAGCTACATACAAATAATTAATTTTCAAATTAAATATTTCACATATACATACAAAATTTGATATTGTAGATTTAAGTAATAAGAAATAACATGAACCTCCAAAATTTAATAAATTTGAAAATTGTAACTCAGGTTAGTGGATCTGCAGATGCTATGGCAAGATCTACAAAGCAACCTCCACACCGCATATATGGAGGAGTCTCTCTAACGAGTCATAAGCTATACAAAAAACATATACAAATCAATATTAAAATCTACATGACTTTGCACCACATAACAGAGGTCCAAAGCATGTAATCCACATGAACTTCTAGTCATTAGAAACAAAGTGTAAAGAGATTTACTAACCTGCATAAAATTCATGTGAGGCATGCCAGTAGCCTCAGTTCCTTGAGCAGATGATGACCCACCAGATCCTGTGTATAAAAGAGAAAAATATTAATATGTACAACATACACGTGAAACATTATAATAATAATCTAGTGCAATCAAATGAAATTAAAAATGTAAGTTTGTACAACTTGAAACTTACATTTGAAACACACCTAGCTGCATTAGCTAGCATGTCAATGCCAAATGTTTCCTTCACCGGCTCTTACTATTTAAAATAAAATAAAAAATTAGTTTTTAACATGTATGTACATGACGTACAATCATATATATATTAATATCTCAAACATGTGAATTAAACTATTGTATATATATATATATATATATATATTTAAATTTATTTGAAATTTACCTGTGAAAGACAAATATCAGTGGCACTAGTTCCAAAAACATTCCCCAGCATCTCATCTATAGAAAAGAAATCCCGTGAACCAGAAATGATGTCTCGCCTACGACATACATATGACACCACATGATCCACAAAGTGGTGTGGTGCACTAGAATCGGCACCTCCACTCAACATCACCGGATGTAATCTGTCACTATGTTGGGTCGAGTGTCAGTGAGCTCCCTCAATGCATGCAATGTATCAATCTCCACAACCTCCTTCACTGTAGGAGGTATAACTCAAGGCAAAGTGGGGATTTTGGGGCATGTGGGATCCTAGGTTGACCTATGCATACACCAGTGCCGCTGTATGTGCAAAGCCACCTCCTCGACCAAAAAGTCGGAAAAGTCAAAATAATTCGAGACTTCATTGAGCACGAACTCACAATATAATGTCTTCAAAAATAAAGAGGAACCTCATTGTTGTTGCATGGTGGATAATCAAAACCATCCACCATCGGTCCCAAAAAAACTTTTTGATTCACCATCGTGGCACCAATGGATTGGGAACCGTTTACAAGTAACTACGAGGGGCATTGGTTCTAGGGTCAGAAATAATGCAAAAATGAGGTCTTTTCCAAATTTTTTATCTTTTACGGCTGCATGGGATAGTTTATCCACATACCACCACCTACAAATCACCTCTAAAGGTGTTCCATTTATGTATTTGGTTGGTTGCATACTCGACTTTACCAATTAATGTTTGCAATCTATTGGCTAAAGTCATGCGGGATGGATTTGTAGCATGATTTTGTCTTATAGTTTGAATTAGGTTCTCAATGACAATTTTATTTTCTCGATTCTTCCAATGATATTATCTTGTGTTCCCTCCGGCTCAAGTGGGGACGTAAGGAGCCACATGAGGCGGATCTATGTTTGGAGGAGGGTTTTGAGGAATGTTCTTAGGGTTTTGAGCAATGTTCGGTGGATTTTGAGGAATGTTTTGACGGTTTGAATGATTTTGAGCTTGCCAACCAACCGATAAAACAACAAAATTGTATACATAAACAAACATTTCAAAAACCCATGAAAATGTAAAAAAAAAAAATGTAGAAAAATGATTATAATTGGGGACTTACCTCCTCGTCTTCGCGGAATGGTTGAATTTATCGCTATCCAGAAGTTTGATGAGCAATTTTTGGGTGGTATTAAGAGCTCGAGTGAAAAACATTTAGGTAAAATCATGGTTTGAAACGAAAAATGAGGAAAATAAGGAGTCATGGGACTACTATATTTTATCTTAGAGTTCCGCGATCGTGGTTTGAAAAAACTCGTGATCGCGGTATGTAAACCGCGATCACGGTTCCTTTATTTTGGGTTTTTATGTCCACGGAATTGTCCACGAACTTCATGCACTTACCCACCTATAGCTTTGAATTATATTGCAAGTTGGAAAGAGTTGAAATGTGTTTCATAGAAGTAATCTCCAGAATGTAGTCTTTCCTCTTTGATATAAATGGAGACTTTATACAATGCATATTGATCTTCTTAAATAATATAAAATATGAACATATTTTTCAATTTGCTTCCTTTTGTAGCAACATGTAGTATTAAATTTGTACTTCAGAGTTAATTACTTCGAAATCTCAAAAATGGAGTTTGTGTTTAATAATTCACAACACTTTTAATATCACTTGAAAATTTATTATGTATTTGATTTTAGGTCTCTATGTATGGAGGAAAGTGTAATTTCTACATGCTTCCTTTTCTGTTGACCCGAGTCTTTGAAATCACTACTTGGAAATGTGAAATTTGCATAAATATTTCCTTATATCACACCTGGCCACATTATGGAAAATTACACTCTGTAGCTTCTGAATTTATCTCTTTTCTTGTAATACTTGAGTTGAAGATAATGAAGTTTCTCATTCTTATAGCATACTTTTACACTCTCCTAGATGTACATAGATCTTTTTCACTGTAGCTATAACATGATTATGGACTTGCACTTATCTGAAAAGTTCATAGGGATTTGATGCTTAGATCACGTATCCTTACAACTATCTATTCATGTTTTATGTGCTTGTTCTTCAAGGCCTAAAGTGAAGACTCAAAGATGAATTATTCCTCCTTCCCCTGTTCAAACTTATTGAATTTACATCTGTAGCTCTTGTGATTTTGCAAAAAAAAACTCTTTATTCTTGTAGCATAGTTCTTGAAATGTTGCATCTTATAGATGAGTGTCTTTAAAGAAATGAATGCATAACCTTTTGGATACTTAATGTTTGTTTCAATTTGTTGTTTCTTGAAAAACTATCCAAGTATTCTCAGTAATTTATTCTTTAGTTGACTATAACTTGATCAAAACTAATATCTTTTTCTTGTATTTTGTTTATGTCATGCAAATTTCTGGAAAACTTAAAGCTAGAAAATTCTTTCACTTAACTTGAAATATGTGATTGTGCTCTTTTCATTCAGTTGAATCTAAGACATAGATTTTGAATGAACTTTGATTTGATATTCAACATGATTTCCTTCCCTATTAGCTTAAGCTTAAATCTTGAAATGTTATCCTATATCTCTATATCTATTTAGGTTTTGACTTAAAGTTTGACAGTTCCTTGTGCATGTGTTTGATCCAAGCATCAATCCTTTTACGAATATATTGTATAGCAAGAAATGTTGTTCTTTATTCTTCTGAGTTGTACCATGAGTTTGCAATTGATGAACTAGTTCTGGTTATAATTGAAACACCATTTTAGATCTTTTTTTGCTTTATAATACAAATTTGTATTACATGTTGTACTTCAAGAGAATTTGTTCTTATTTTTGTACCTTTTTGTAATATCTTCACTTAATCACTTAATATTGAGAGTTCATTTTGATTTTGATTCTTGGGCACCTATAATTATTAAATGTTTCATAAATATTTCTTCAACAATGTTTGCGGTTCATGATCTTGTCAATGTAATCTCTTTTGATAGTATAGAATATTAAAACATGCATTTTTTTCTTCTCTTTTGCGCAACATGTACTCCGCAAACTTAAGAAAATTATTAGAAAATAATTAGGATTGTTTGCCTCTCTTATGTTCCATAGTTTCTTTCTTTCTCTTTATTTTTCCTTTTCTGTAGTGATTCTGGGAATCATGTGCGCTATTGAAAGATACTCAAGCTTTCTCAAATATGCATCTATTACTTTGGTGTACCTTACGATTTTTATCTCAAGAGGTCCATTTTCCTGAAACTAGAAACACATGCATGAAGACTGAATCCTGACCTCAAATTTTGGACATTTTTTGTTTTCCTTTCACTTACATTGTTGTAATGGAGTGATGCAGAGAAGATGAAGCTCAAAAGTTGGAGCTGAAACAATGAAGACCAAACAGAAAACCCAAGGAAATGATGGGTTCCTTCTTCATTCCTTTTCTTCTAGTTTTATACACATGTATCTCTTATTTCAGTAGTTGTAAGTTACATCCCATGACTTGTGTGGGAAACATTGAATTTCCTTGATGAATAAATGATATTATTTCTGTAATTGAGTTGTTTACTTCCTTTTACTTTCAAATTTCATGATATGTAATGATTATAAAATGGATTAAACAACTCAATACATACTTAATAACACTTAATCATAGGAAATGATCAAATTGAAAATACCTATAACTTAAAAATGAACTCGCAGCAATGCAAAAAATAACTACATTTTCTTTTTTTGAGTCCAACTCCTCAGGTATTCCTCTATCTTGGCCTTTCTCAAGGCTATGCTTTATTTCTTTAGAGCTATTTTAGCCCCTTTGATGAAGGTGATCATTGAATAACAGGATACGTGAGGTGTTACATTTGGGAGCAACACACATAGCTACAATTTTCCTTGTTGATTCACTTAACTGAAAACTCAATTTAACTGTAAATGACCCCTTAGTTAGGTCCATTCATCAATTACTTCCATTGAAAATAAAGTTTCGAGTTTCCCATTTTTGCACAAGTGCAAAAATTGTCAACAAGTGGAGGCCATGGAAACTTAAGGGAACCCATGGAGGTTTCCTTTTGGTCTAAGTTTGTAAATGGGAGAAAACCATTCATCCATTTTATTAGTTGTATTAGGATTGTATTGTGTCAATATATTCTTCTCTACTTTTTTGAAAAGATCCAACCATAATCTAGTTGTGGGTATTTGTTTTCTCATTATTTCTTAAGATGAATCATTTACATAAATCCATGTTGGTTGACTCAAGAGTACATTTACTTACACACACATAGGTATATATACATACACATGTATATATATAAAATCTAGGTCTATATTTTGTTTAATTATATTCCATTAAAATGTTGGTTTTGATTGTAAATCACGGTTTTTTAAAAAGAGATCATGCATGTGCGACCGCTTTTGGCTTAATCGCTCGTGGTTTTCTCTCTTTTACATTGTTTACGCTAGTTTTTGTAAAATTTTATAAATATATATATTCAATCAGATATATATTCTCAAATATAAATATTTGTTTACAAAAATCTCATTATATTACAATCTTTGTTCTATTGTTATCAAAGGGATTTTAATACAACTAAGTTTGAAAAATGAAATTTTAGATACTATACATTTTTAATAGATCGACGTCAAATTCTTCTTTTTCAAATGTTGGTGACCAATAAAGGCGTCGATCCAATTGTGTAAATAGATTGTTTTATAAAATAATATATATAAACATATATATTTTTACATAAGTATACTTATATATATAATTACAGAGTTCTAAATTATTGGTTTCATTACAGGATACACAAGTGCAAAAGACAACTCCTTTCTTGATTAAGAGATTTAATTGTATACACTTTTCCTTTGTAATTTTGTATAAAATTTGACTACAAAGATTCATTTCAACTATAAAAGAATCTATACAAAAAAATAGAATAAATACATTGATCAAATAAGTATAACTTCATTTTTCTTTCATAAAAAAATGGAAAAATATCTAAGAGAGGAATCAAGATCAGTATATTCTTGTATTTCCACTTTCAAGAAATCCACTTTAAAGATGAAAAAAAAATGAAAATTTTTACTTAAATTATAGATTTTAAAAGAGCTACACTTCCATTAAAATACAACTCCAAAATTCCTTCTTTCAACTATTACAATACATGGCTTGAAAATTTCATTTTTTCAAAAAAAACTATAAGAGTACAATAGATCTCCACTCAAAGATGGAGACAATCATGATAAAATTTACAATAATAGTACTTTTCTATTCTCTCAATACATATGTCTTCATGCCATGAACAAATTTCAAGTCCATAATATTTTTCTTCATCTTCAAATTACAACAACAAGGAAGGGAGCATAGGAAACAATCACCTCCCTACATTATTCCAATGAGAAGGTGAAGCTTCTCTTCTCGTTTGCCCCTAAGCCCCAACAATGGAACAATAAGGGACATTAAGAAACCATGAAAACTCTTCACAAAAGCTTCAATAATACATACACTCATACCAAAAAAACTTGCAACACATATAAGCACAATAACATTGATAGTCACAATATACAATTTGCAAAACACATAGGCTTAAAATATGACCGAACGGAGAAGAGATATATGGGTAATCATTTATAACTTCCAATGGGTTAAGTGTCCACCTCAAAATCCTCAAAATTATCCATGTACAGACATAAAAATGTTATCCCTCCCTCAATCTCTTATCACTCCCTCATGTAAAACATACAAAGATAAGCAAGAAATCTCTCTTATCTTTACAAGGTGGGACACCCAACCAAAACTCCCTAAAAATACACAAAAAAAACACTTATCCCTCCCTCATAATATCCACATTTTCCTTCTCCCCATACTATCCTTAAGGTCATACTACCCCAAATCCAAATCAAACACATTCATTCTTTCATTTTACAATACAATACACAAGTAAAATAAAATACAAGGGTATAGACCCTACCTTTCCATTGCAAGAACATCCAATCCTCAAGAAATAAATTAAAACTTCTTCCTAGTCCACGCCAAATCCAAAAGCAATCTCCCAAGTTCCAAACAACTAACTCAATAAAAATTACCAAAATATGCAAGTGTGGCACCAAAACAAGTAACCCCAAAACTACAAAATAACTCATATAAATAGAAATTGAGGAGAGGAAGGCAAGGTGACTCCATTTAGGATGCCACATTACTTCACCTCCAATCCACCTCACAAAATCAAGCACAGAGACCAAGAATAAAAATGGGTGGGTGAGGATATGAAAATTTTCATTCAACACACAAACCTCCACTCCATACTTACAAAGGACACAATTAAAAGGGTTTGTAAGAAAGTGCAATTAATTTCCTCTTTTTCCTTCAAAAAACACATAACGAGGCCTAATTTTGACCCCTTACATCATAGGTATGGTTGGTGGTGATTTTAAAAGGTATGGGACAAGTTTAACTTGTCCCATAAACCTCCAAAAGTGACTCATAAGCCCAAATTTGAGATTTGAAAAGTGGGGATGAGGACACAATTACAAAATCAATAAAATCCATCCCTAACCAATAAGATATCAAGGACTATCTACCCCAATTAATTCTCACATAGTCACATCCCAACTTATCATAATTGTATGATTAATTAAATAAACAAGAGCACATTAGCTAAGCAATAATAAAGTGAGAATAATTTACAATAAAAATAATCACATACTCAACAAATATGTAAAATGGAAAACGGGAAATGTATCACACAAACCTATGGTCACATATGAATGGGGACCTCTTAACCAATTCAGCAATAACAGAAAAATACACATGACATGAAGTTACCAAGTGAACTTGTTGCAAATATCCAATATTCTTTAATTGTTAGTCTCCTAGCCCCTTCTTGTTGTTGTGATATAATTTTCTGCAACCAATAAAATAATATCCCTTTGGCCTCAAGGCCACATCAAATACATCAAAAAATAAAACACACATACATATCATCCAACAACATCATACATGTAGCTATATCATCATCATCAAAATTAGGAATTTCTATCAATTATTTGTAATCATTGAACATCTCAATTTTGATAAGTCATAACATCAATAAGATCATAAGGTCAATCCAAACATCTAAATGTAATCATCATCGTCAAGAATCCAAAATATGTCAAGATACAACAAAATAATCAACACTAGATCATTATCAAGTACCAAATTATCTATCTATGTCTGCTAGGGGTCCATACAATCCACAATATGAGCCACAACGTATCGATAATCAAAATATCTATGTTGCCTATCAATGTTCTAACAAAAACAAAATAATAATGTCGATGTCTCTAATCAACAATAATCAAAATCATAGTATAATAAGTGTCGAATAGGAGTGGACATTAAAAAATCCGTAAAAATTCAATTCAAACTTATCTTAAGATTAAAAATATATAAAATAAAAACAAAAAAATTAAACATATTTTTAAATATATACCAAATTTAATATTTTCACATAAAATACAACTATTTCATATATATTTTTCAACTCGATAAAATCAGTAATTCTTTGCTTTACAAATTAAAAAAACATTTTAATTTTAACAATATTTTAAAATAGAACTCCTTGTACAATTTTGTCTTTATTTATTTGATGAATAGGATCTTATATTATATTAGCAAGTAAAATGATACAATATGATTGTTTAAAAAAAAGATGGTATAAAAGGACACCCCATAACCACCAATTCAAACTAGGCACGCAAAAGTCTAGGAATATATCCGGTTACAAAATATCACCAATCGGTGTAGGAAAGAAAAGTAAGCCATCATTGCAAATTGTTGACCAAAGAGGGGCTCATAATCATTATAGCAGCCAAAGCTTGGTAGCTTCTTCCCACCATATGACATTTCCCATCCAATGTCAAGTTGAATACCTTCTTCATTGTCCTCAAGCAGCACTCCCGTGTGGTCGAGATGGAGAGAGCCATCCTGACAAATTTTTCCAATTGGAGCGCTATAATCCAACCATCATGAGTGCTTAGTCAAGTGGAGCTTAAAAAAATTGGATTTTTTTTTAAAGATAGAGAATATCTTTAAATGTGAAAAAAATTACGTACAAATACAACACGTTATTATGAAGCATGAAAATTAATAAAAAACAAGATCAAATGGGTAGATTATATAACCACAAAATTATTTATGACTAGAAATATTTGTCTAATGTGACATAACCAGACATCAGGATGTCCAGATAGATAGGCACGATGACTATTTAATGGTAGGTAAATACCTAGTTAACAAGAATTTAATTTGACCAATACACGTACCCTTTCGCCATAACCTACCGCTTAGCTAAAATCTACACGCAAAAATTTAATTACTACAAACCATAACCTACCGCTTAGTTAAAATCTTCCATGTGCATGCTATCGCCATGCGGTGACATGGTACCTCAATGTATGGGATATCCAAATATGTAGCCGAGAGAGTGTAGGCCGAATGATTTGAATTGGTAGATATTCCTATCCTCGATCACTTGAGGAGATCCAGAGATGAGATAAAAGTAGATGGCTTATGACTCCCGACATCTTTGGACTTCAACGAAGTATCCTTAGAAAGGTTCTACCGCTGCCACTAACAAAACCCTTAACTACCTCATCCGACCGACCATGTCCTCGCATAATCTAGAAACGAAGTAGCAATCATAGAAGGGGCCACTGCCACCTCCAACCCCTTACCCTAATTCGGACTGTCACAACACCACCAGAGATTACGTTTTTGAAAAAATGGATATTTTAGAGTTGTAAAATCAATTCCTAGATATGATTATCTCGCTAATGAATCATTATGGTAGTATTAATGACACTTATGCGTTGGTGTATTGGGGAGTAGTATCATCATGTAAGTTTCAAGAGCATTTTTGCAATGTACTAATGTGACACTTTCTTCATCATCTTGTACAAAATGTGAATACACATTATTACACTTACTTAAATCATTGTGCACATGAGGAAATAAAATATATTGTAATGAATTCATGTTGAGAAAACTACTTGTTCCTTAACCTCTTTTACACAATCACAATGTTGTGAAGTATTTGAGTCTAGCTCAACAAAGTCGTATGAGCCTACAACCACATATAACAAACTAAATGGGTTATACTATGGAACTATATATGAATGATAAGGGCTAAATGATATATCATAACATGTGCTATGAGAAGGGAAATAATAGAGAAGAAACTATAGGCACCATATTATTACTATAATTATAATAAGTTTATAAAGTGTTATGTACATATCTTAACAATTCAAGATATTGTCATAATCGAAAATGAAAAATAGTTGCAGAAAATACATTTAAAATACCAAAAGAAGATCATTTCAATAAATGTTAGATAATATATGTTCTATGATGAGCACTATATCAAGGACATTGTGTGCAAGTCTACCAAACCGTATGGATTTCAAATAAATTTTACTATTCTCTAAATGATTGATATCTTACTTTGGCATAGGGATTATTTTGAAAACAACATGTAAATAATACTTGGATAATTTATAAAAAGGAATTTTGAAATATTGGCGAATGCCATGAATTGAAAGGAAAGGAAATGATGTCGGTGCAAAGCAACCTGTTTGCTACAAACATAATGTTACCGGTTGACAACATTAAGTTGTTGGGCAATATAAACTATGTTACCATTTGATAGCATAATGTTTTTGTAGTGCGCACTTCCCTTCTCGACACTTATTATTGTTGACTTCGATACTCGTTGACTATACTTATGGATATTTTGTATCATTTTGACTTAGCATGATGTTAGATGATAGAGATACTTGAGACTGTTGTTGGATTTCGATTCATAGTATGATGTGTGTGGTGTAGTGCCCACTTCCCTTCAACACTTTTGATATAGATCACGATATCTTGTTGACTATATTATGGACATTATTATAATTTGATTTAGTATGGTGTTAGATGTCGATCATGGATAATTGTTGACTCGATTCATATATGATGTATGATGATTGTTAGAGACATTTTTATATAGATGTTGACATGCTGTTGGAGATGGTTATTATATTTATTGATGTTGTTAGGATATGTGATACTTGGATATATTGAGGAGACCGAGAAAATTGAATTTAAAATTGATGATTATATAGTTGTTGATGAAATTGTAAGTGATATCATTGATTGTCTTGATGTTGTTGTGATTCATATATATATTGATGATTTTGAAATTATATTATATTCATTTGGATGTTATGATATGGCCACGAGGCCGAAGGCGTATTTGTATTGTGGAGGTAAAAAAATATCAAAACAAACATCGGGGGATTAGAGACCAACCACATTGGAATTCTAGATGAATTCAACATGGTCACCATGGCAACTTGTATTTTTCATGTGTGTGTGTTTGATTGTTAGGATTCACCCGGGGGTGGGTCACCTTTAAATGTGACCAAGGGTTATGTGTATCTATTTATTTGGTTCCTTTTATTGATGTTTTTATGTGTTTAATAAGTGATGTGTTTACCCCTTTTGTTATTTATTAATTGTGGTAAATTTATGTGAGTAAACATGTTAAAATTAATTAATCAAATTGGGACATAAGAAAGTAATTAGTAGAGTTCTAGTCCAAAATTAAAGTGTTGTAAGAAATGTGTAAGTGATGTGTAAATTTATTTAGGAGTATGAAACACTCCACCTCCTTTTGAAATTTGAATTTGTCCTTGGAGGCTGATTTTGAGTCTTGTGAGACAAGTTAAACTTATCTCATACCTCTTAAATTTATTTACCAACCATACCTATGGTTGGAGAGTGGACTTTAGACCTTCTTTATGCATTTTTGTAAGTCAAATAGTATGTTTTAATTGCACTTTCTTACATGTTTTTATTTCAGTCCTTTGGGGTGTGGGCTTGTTTTGGAGTGTGTAAGTAATCTGTCATATTATTCACCCACCCATTTATTATGCATTAGAGAATGAAGTTGAATTTTTGGATTGGGGTTGAGGATGTGTGATGTGGCATCCTACATGGATCCACCTCATCCTCTTACCTTCACTCTTCTATAAAATTTGAATTCCTTGCCTTGTTATGGGTTGTTTCACCTTGTAGAATTCATTCTTGGGTGAATTCCTTGATGTTTTGGGAGCTCTTTCTGTTGGAGAAGTTTGAAGATTGTTGCATGCTTGTTGTTTGGTTGATTTTTGGATTGTTTTTTTGGAAACAACTGCTATTTGGAACTTGGGAAACTCCATCATGGAGAGGTAAGAGCTTGGCTCTTGAAATGCTTTTTTTTTTATGAATGTAAATGTTATTGTGTGAATGTTTTGGCATGTTTGTGGGTTGTTGGGTAGATGGCCTAGGTATGGTGTAGGAGAATACTATGGGGTTCATTTTGTGGGAGGCACAAGTTTTTGGGGAGGTATAAGTGTGGAGGGAGTTGGGATTGGGTTCCACCTTACAAAGAAATATCATGCATTTCTTTACTCATTAAGGGGTGCCATAGAGGTTGGGGAGGCATAAGGAAATGTGAGGAATAAGGGGTACTTGGTGGAGGCATAAGGATTGTCAGGGTTTAGATATACTATATTTTGGTAGTTTGTAATTCAGGTGATGATACCCATTTTCCCTTTTGGGAGGCATAAGAAGAATCCCCCATAGTTTCTTGCTCATTTGGATTTCTTGATAAAGCCTTAATAATGTTTATCATGCTTTAATGTAGTTGTAAACTATATTATATTTTGGACTGTGTTTTATTGTGAAAATGTTACTTGAGTGTTTGTGGAAGCTTGTTGTTGCCATGCGTTGGATCACATCTCTGATTGCTTTGTGGTTGGGGCTCAAGGGCCAATGAAGAAGGATGGATTCTCCTTTTCATTGGATGTATTTTTTGGATGGAGAGAGTTTCCTTTCCCCTGCTCTTGTGGTGATCAAATTAGAAGAATGAGAAATTTACATGTTGTTGTTCTGGAGCTGAGAAAAAGACAAGTTTGACAGTCCTTGTTGAGATTATTCTTATTGTAACCCCTTCCCACTTTGAAGTGGATGACCTTGTACATTATTTGTGATGGAAAGATGTGTTGTATTGGCTATGAAAGTTGTAAATTGAATTGTGAAAGAGATATACTCTGTTCTCTATTTTTGAATAAATGTGGAAGAAATTGTATTATGTATATTGTAATTGAGGAAGAAGACAAAGTTCTGATAGTCCCTTGTGAAACTACTTTTGTAAACCATTTCCCCACTTGATGTGGATGACAATTTAATATACATTTTGTGCTGAAGAGTTACTATGTTTTGGAAATGAAATCCCCTTTGAATGTGAAAGAAATATACTCTGGTTCTCATTCGTAAAGGGAATGTAATGTGAAGGAGTTGTGATTGTAAAGTCGTATTTGATAAAAAAAAGAGAAGTTGTAAAAGAAATCTTTTCAATCGAATAGATGTTGTTTTACCTTATACAATGAAGTTATTATTGTTTGAAATCTACTTTGAAAATGTTGTACAACTCTTTGTTTGAATGTGGAAAATGTATTCAAAATTATTGCATCCTTTGTGTTTGAAAAGCACGTTATTTTTTTTCAAAGGAAATAAAAATTCCTTTCTTGTTTCTACATTTTAATTGAAGGAAATAGAACATTGTAATATTAGATTAGAATGAAATCATGTTTTAAAGTTTGGTAAATGTAATGGATCAATTTGAGTTGGAAGTTGTAGAGCTCTGTTAGATGATTTTCAAACTGGAAAATAATTATTAGAAAACATACAGAATGACCCTACAAACTAGGAAATACATTTGAAACATTAATACAAGCTAAGAAAGATCAAAACAATCCCCAAAAACTATAATACTTAAGAAATTTTCATAGAACCTTTCAAAATCGAGCTCAAACAATTTCTTAGTCATTTTTGTTGTTAAATTGGGGAAATTTGAATTGATCTTCAATCAAAAAATTTAATCCTTGAAATCTATCCTAAATTCTTCCAAGTGAAATCCTCCATGTCTTTTTGGCATGTTGAGAAAGAATAAATGGCGGATTTGAACAAATAATTGATAAGTTAAAAATACCAGTTCACTTTCTAAGTGACAGAAAGATGTTTTCTCAAAATTGACCCCTTAAAATTTATCAAAATCAAAATTTAATGATTTATGTGTAAAGAGGACATCGATAGATTTCCAAAAAGTCCTTGTTTTCCCAAACCGAGTTCTCTATCAAAATTTATGGCCTTCTGAAGTTTTTCTTCATTTGGCATTAAAAAAAAATTCTAATCATAAAAAAAAATTTGGAAAATTTTCCTCATGGACCCAAGGGTACGAATTTTCTCGTTAGCGCTTTGGAAAATTTTTGGGAAAATTTTCCTAATTTTCCCCGCCATCTTGTAGCCAATCAGAGGCTACCATGTGGCACCATGAGGCATTGGCGGAGGGGCAGTCCCTTTAACTTAGCACTTGAGAAAAAAATTTGGAAAATTTTCTAACTTTTCCCTATCACCGCTAGCTCGTAGCTAATCGGGAGCTTCCACGTGACATCACAAGGTATTGAAGGAGGAGTGGGTGCATTTTACCATTTTTTCTGTTCAGGGTGCTAAAACTCTTTTATCCCCGTAGCCCCGCTTTCCCTACACTCAAGCTTAGGAGGCGCCACC
This sequence comes from Taxus wallichiana var. yunnanensis, assembly GCA_018340775.1. Lineage (NCBI taxonomy): Eukaryota > Viridiplantae > Streptophyta > Pinopsida > Cupressales > Taxaceae > Taxus > Taxus wallichiana. The sequence goes on along the minus strand of CM031237.1, from coordinate 802,841,920 downwards.
CGTCTCTGCAGACTTGTGGACTTGAGGGAGAGTGGGTATGAAGGTGGATTTTAGCCCCCGCATGGGAAACTTCCAAAATGTCTTTCATAGCCCCGTTGACTAGAATCCTCCTCCATGAAATATTTCTCCCCTGCAACCCGTTGACCCGCCCACAGGGTAATTTTTCTCCCATGGGCCCGCATGCCTGCTCTTGGGGAAAATTTTAACCCCAAGGCCCATTGACCCATAGCTTAAGAAATATGAGGAGTTATGAGGACTTCTTTATATCAATAGAAAGATGAGGAAATTTCCTATCCATTGGGAATGTTTTATGGAATTTTTGAATGCATTAATTTTGAGAAAAATCAGATTGAATATTTTAATAGAGTTCGAGAGTGTGTAAGTAAGAATTTACTCGATGATTTTAAATATGTATTATTTCCCCACTATAATTAAACCTTTCTATTGTCTCAAATATTTTATAATTAAATACCTTGGGTATTTAATTGTTTTGGTCCCTTAACCCTAAAATTTTAATTAGGGAGTATTTAGCTAAAATGTCAATATAATCAAAGTGATTAAATTAATCCTAAGGAGATTTGAGCTAGTGTGGACTTATTACACTTGTTGCTTTTAATGTGGAATTAGTAATTATTTTAAAGGGAAACTTATCAATTTAATTTGGTTTTCCTTGAGGCTTTGGTTGTTAACACTTAAACAAAAAAAGTGAAAAAAAAATTATTCCATAATTTTTCCTAACTAATGCTAGGTTCTTCTTGGGTCTCAAGTGGCATATTTTAGCGGGCATTACATGTGGATTATTAGTGAAATTTTATATAGACGATGGTCTGTTGTTGACATGTTTATATATTTCTGAGATGTGATTTTTTTTCATAGTTAGTACACCTTAACAATTGAACTAATTTTGTGATCCTTTTGATATTGATGAAATGTAGAATCGAGATGTTGTTAGAAATTGTAAATGATAATGTTACTTGCCTAGATGATTATTTGATTTATCTGTAGATTATTGTAAATTTATATTTTATATTTTATCTTGGATGTTTTGATGCAACCATGAGGCCGAAGGAGGTATTATGTGTTTTGCAGGTAAACTTATCACAACAAACAATGGGGGGATTGGAGACCAACCACATTGGAATGCTAGATGAATTCAACAATGGTCACCATGGAAACATGTAATTTTGTTGTGTGTGTGTTTGAATTATTGTTAGGGGGTCCCCATGGGGGGAATTACCTCCAATTGTGACCAAGGGGTTTGTGTGTTGTTCTTTTATTTAGTTTCCTTTATTTAATTTTAGTATGTGATTTTATTGAGATGTATTTTTCCTTGTATTAATTATTTAAATTGTGGCGTATTTTACCCTTTATCATTAATGGGTTTAAATGTATTAATTAGGTTAATTAATCACATTACTAAACTAATTAAATATATGAGAAAATATTTTATTTATTAGATTAGATGCCTCTTTAGGTTATGTGTTGTAAATTGAGTTCTTGTGATCTTGATTGTTGTACACTATACCCCTTCATGGAAATTCGGATTTGGCCTTAAGGGCCAATTTTGGAGGCTTGTGGGACAAATAAAACTTGTCTCACACCTCTTAAATTACTATACCAACCCTACCTATGGATTGGGGGGTCAAAAATAGACCCCATTATGTGTTTTGTAAGTCAAAAAGTGACATTTATTGCACTTTTCTAACATGGGTTTTAAAGGTTTTATTTAGAGGGTGTGGGTTTGGATTGTGTGTGTAAGGGGTTTTCCATTCCTCTCACCCACAAATTTACTATGCATTGGGGTTGAGGTTTGACTTGTGAGGTGGAGTTGAGGATGAATGATGTGGCATCCTACATTAAGCCACCTCACCCTCCTCTTTCCCTTTCTATTTATTCAAGTTATTTAGTTTCTTTGGAAGTTACTTGATTTCTTTTGTGCTCTTGCAATTTTGGAGTTGGAGGATTTTGGAGTGTTATGGATCTTGTTGGTCATTTTTTGGGCTTGAATAAGCTTGATGTGTGACTCTTGGATCAAGCTCTACCATGGAAAGGTAGAGCCATACTCTTGTTAAATTTTTTTCTTTTATATTGTGTATATGTGCATGTTTTAGAATGTTTTGGTATGCTTGTTGGGTGCTTGGGTAGATTTCCTAAGTATTGTGTAGTAGGGGACTATGGATAGCTTACATGTAGTGAGGCATAAGATTTTATTTCATCTTTTGAAGGGAGTTTGGTTGGGTGCCCCATCATGGACAAGAAATGCTTGCATTTCTTACTTGTTTTTTTATGAGGGAGACACAAGAGATAGTAGGGAGGCATAAGAGAATGTGGGAGGCATAAGGGGATCTTGAGGGAGGCATAAAAATTGAGTAGGGGTTTGAAATTTATATTGGAGGGTTTTAAGGTGGGCACCTATTTCCCATTTGGAGGCACAAGTTACCTCCCAAAGATTCTTTCTCCTTTGGCTTTACATTTTGGATCCTTGTATATTTTGATGGTTCCATTCTTGTTATTGTAGTTGTGTTGTTTTTGTTATGATGTGGTTGTGAAAACTTGGTATTGTGATTTGGAAGCTTGTTTTGTTGCCATGAGTTGGATTTGTCTTTCAGTTCATTATGGTTGGGTCTCGGGGGCCAATGAGGAGGATAGTTGTTTCTCCTCATTATATTTTTGGTTGGGTGGAGAGTGTTGCCTCTCCCACTTTTTTTGTTTTGGATGAAGTGAAGCATGGTGGAGCTTTCTTTAGTGATGGGAAACTTGGAGTGTTATTGGTTTCCATAAGAAATATTTCCTTGTGAGAAAACCTTCTCGTTATTCCTACTTATGATGGAAGACTTGTAATATTGTATTGTTTTGTAAAAACAAATGTTGCATGGTAATTTCTATTATTATTTGAAGGAATATGATTGAGGAGTTGTATGCTTTAATTTCTCCTCAAATTATAGTATGTAAAGGAAAGAACAAAAATGGAAATCATGTTTAAAATTTACTTATAGTTGTATTGTGAGAAAATAAGTTAATTGCATTAAAATAAAAGAGCTATACTCAAGGAAAAAGAAAGGTCATTATCATTCTTGAAGTTATATTTTGGGAAAAATAAAGGAAACAATATAGAAGTTGTAAAATACTAGTAGTGTATGTTTGGAAACCTTGAATGTGGAATAAGGTTGTTAATGGCTTTTGAACAAATGGTTGTAGTGGAAATGGAAAGATGTGATAAATGTTAAGTAAATTATTTTGTTGAAATGATGCATTTGGTAGTAAGAAAAATAACAATATTAGAAGTAGATATAGTTATTTTCTATTCTTGGTTTTGAAAGAAATTTGTTGAACAAAATGAAAATGATCTTATAGATGTTGTTGTTACTATTAAAATAAGAAATGCTTAAAATGAGTAAATTTTACTATGGAATGAATAGATGAATTAAATCTTTTAAATGGAAACTTCAAGAACATAAAATTCTATTCAAAATGACCTTTATAAAACCCTAGTGACTTTTGTTTTTTTGAAAAATCTCGTTTTGAAGGTTCTATTTCTAAGGAACAGGACAACCACCCTGTGCAGAGTGGCAGTCTCGTAACCTCCGCTCAAGTTAGGTGGTTGTCTCACAACCACCGCCTCGCATGGCGGTAATTTATGAATCGTCACCCGTAGGGTAGCGGTCCTAGGACCACCACTCTACTTTGGGTGGTGGTTCTGTCATTAACTGTGGAAAACGTAAATCTGCACTCGTAAATTTTAACTTGGTCAAAACAAAAATTTAAGCTTGCAAAAAAATTAAGAGGAAACCTCCAGAAAACAAATAATGGTTAAAATTCATTGTTCAAGCAAGTAAAACTTCAAATGGATAATTAATAGTGCTAAATCTTATATATATTAATGGAGGTAGGGTTTTCCCAAATAGAGAATTCAAAATAAAAATAACTTTTAATAAATCCAGATTTGGAGTGGAAATAGTTTCAATCTTAGAATGAAAGTAATTACAATGAAAAATCTACAACCTAGACTAAATTAAGCTTGACCTTGAGAATTCCTCCATAGTTTCTTCCTTCCTTGCTCCCATGGCTTCCATTTCTCCAACCTACAAATTACACAAAAACAAAGTGACCAAATAAGGAGAATATGGTAAAGAAAAGGATTTAATAAGAATTCATAAGGAATTTTACGCTAGTTTGAAACCCTAGGATCCAAAGTGGCAATTGAATTGATCCAAGGGTTGAGGATCAACCCTACTTTTGCTTGGTAGGAATGAATTTTATAAACATTTTAAATAAATTTTTAGGTATGTGTAGATGGGTGAATCGGGCCATTCAATACCTTGGGGTACAAAGTCATTAATTTAATTCCTAGTATGTTTTAGACAATTAATGAAATGAACATTTAAGTTATTTAGATTTGTTAAACTAAAGTAACTAAGCATAAGGGAAATCTTTTAGGGTGGGAATGTTAATTAAGAAGGAGAAAAACATTAACCAAAATGATTAAGTATGGCACCTTCCTAATTGATTTTAATTAATCGACCTTAGAGATAAACTAAGAATATTTAATCATTTAACTTAGACCTGGTCCATCCTTTGTAAAGTAGATACTATTGGTGAAAATTAATTTAATGTACACTAGGTGTTGACACCCTTGTAACCTTTCAACTTAAAATAAAAATATATATCTTTTTCCTCAACTTTTGGGATAAGTGTTTAAGATTTTGATGTGTTCCTAGAACGTCATTTTTTCGGGTGTTACATTTGGTATCAAAGCCATGGGTTCAAAATTTGAACCTTTTGGCACATTAGAAAACACAAGACATGAACAATTAACCTAGCACAAATTTTTTTTCTTTTAAACCTAGGAATCCACACTGTCTTATAATTATATAATATAAAAACCTAGAAAACTGAAATAAGACCTAGAATGATGAACTAACTCTCACCTTGGTCTCAGACAAGAGGTGTGCCACCACCAGATAAGGCTGTGACAACCATTCTACCTCATATTTTACAGACACATCAGGATGTCAATTCCACTTTATGTGGAGGTTCCATAGGAGGATGACTTGATAGACAAGATAGGAGAAATCAATGGAGGCTCATTCACCTCATCGACACAACAAGGAGCATAGGGCGTAGAATTACCATGTGGAGTCGACTAGGGAAGAGTCACCACAGAGGGGACATGGAGAAAGGATTTTAAGATATAAGGATAGATCTTGGAGTCCTAGGTAGAGGGAGGAGCATCCACTGAGACCTAGGGGTCATCGATCATTAGCTACAAACTATATAAGGGATATCCTAAAGATATGACCATCTCACTATTCTGGAGATACATGTGGTTTTCAGGTAGAGGCTAAGTTAGTGAGCTTGAGTGGATACTTCAAGCTCTGCCCTTGTACTACCATCATGAAATCTCATGTTACGATCCATCTTCTGAGGGATGGAGCAGTGTCTAGTGGAGGACCAAGGAGTAGAAGCTCCATGTTGATTCGGAGACAGTTACCTGGGAGTTATTTGAGGAGTGGTTCAGGAGAAGGTATTTACCAAGGAGGTTTATTCAGTAGTGGATAGATGAGTTCCATGACCTTCGTCAGGCATCTATAACTGTAGCTAAGTATGAGATTCAATTTCTTGACCTACTCTAGTCTATCAACTATATGCAGGATGAGTAGGTATAGATTCACAGGTTCATCTATGACCTAAATTTGGATTTGGGTGGTTCAGTGTACATTCACTACCCACAAAGCTTAGCAAGGGCCATGGAGAATGCCTATATTGTAGAGGAGACATGAGGTAAGACAGAATAGGCCAGGGAAAAATTTTGGAGCCACATCTAGTAAATGTAATATAGCAGGTCAAGGGGGTCACCTCCTCCCCTCGTGGTAGACAGGGGTTAGTAAAGTCTTCATTCATGCTACCACAACAACCACCGAGCAAAGAAGCAACATTAGAAGGCCTCGCCCGCCTTATAGACCTTCACAAAGGTTCGAGGCATAGAGGGGGTGGAGTATGGAGCCTCCCGAGAGGCATCCCATTAGGACACATGGTGCACCAAGAGCTTAGTAAACAAGAGCTCATTGACAGAGAAGTCAATAGTCCATAGCCGATCATAGGATCCACAACACATACTATTATCCATTTTTTGCAACCCCTTACAAAATGGATTAACCTTCAAGAGGTCAGGGCATTAATAGTTAATGGAAGTAGTTTACAGGAAATTTCATTAATGGTCAGCTCAAAAAATGTATGGATTTTTGCCTCTTCATCCCATGTCATCCTCCTTCCCCGTCACGCGTCAACACCCTTTGTCTCGTCACGTGAAAACATTCATCTTCTTGACACACATCATCACGCATCAGCATTCCTCCCCGTCACGTGTCAATGTCTCCCCCGTTGTGTGTCAACATTCCTCCCCCATCACACGTAAACATCTTCCCCATTGCGCATCAGTGTTCCTCCCCTATCATGCATTAACATCTTCCCTATCATGCGTCAGTGTCCTCCTTTTTTTGCATGTCAACTATTTCTTCTTGACGTAAGACAACATGCCTTCCTCATCACCGCCATTTTCTCATCCCGCATCGTGTCGGTTCCTATCTTGTGTCATCCTTTTCTTTTTGACACACGTCACCTCCTCTCATTTTCATGTGACAACATTTCTTCTTGTCATGTGCCAATCCTCCCTCTCATCAATGGTGATTCTTTGATCCTTTTTGTGCATCATCTAGTGATTTTTTCGTGTGATAAAAAGAAGTTTCGTATACATCCGGACATTAATGACACCGTACAAGGTTGTTCAACAACCATATTAATGAGGCATGGTCACCCATACGTCCGTATAGGTAATTAATGAATGATATTGGTTGATGGCTCCTTTTTTCTATATATAGGTAAATTCCCCTCATTCAAAGGGGGAAAGATTTCAAAATTGTAAAGAAACTCTACCAATATTGTTCTAGCACTTTAGTGAGCTGCAATCCTCAAATTTATGCAAGATGTAAAGGATTCTTTCCTTGTGCTTATATTATAATGGATTGTGCATCATTTTAAGTAATAAAATTAGCGTTTTGTGGCTCTTCTTGCCCTATCTCGTATTTATATTACATTTCATACCTTCTATTATATTTTGTAGGTAGATTTCGCACATTGAGTTACTTTATGGGGTTAGATTTGTTGTGCTCCACAAAATTGGAGGAAAAAATGTGTTTTGGGACTGTGGCACTTTGTTAATCCTCTCCTTTCTCATTTTATCCACTTTCACTCACTACCAATATCTCTAATCTTATTTTGCTTTCATCGCGCCCTAAGTTTAGGATTTACATTTTTATGTATTTCTCTTCCTCTGGTCCCTTGGAATTGGTAGTTTAAGAGTAGGTGAGCACTAGAATAGGTTAGGAACCAGCCTTCTTTGGAGGTTTGTCTCAATTGCAAGGGTCCCACACCTTGAGACAATCCCATGTTAGTTAAAAGTAGGGTTTTTAATGTGTAAATCCTAGGGTGCTTGCTTTTCGGACATAAAACATACCTCTAAAGTAATGTAAGGAGTTGTATCTCACTTTGGAGAGGACCACACAAATGTGTTATGGTTGTGGCATTGTTGGACATTCTTAGAGAGAGTTCCCACATAACCCTAGTAACAAGGGTAAGACCCAGATTTCGAGAGCCTCACTGCTCGCGACATGGGATGTAGCCATCGATCTATCTATGTAGTGGTCGAAAACCACCAAAGTTGAGCACCGAGTACCGTGATAGAGATGAAAGGTAGTATTAGTGGTATTTTTGCATCTATATTCTTTGATTTTGGTTCATCTAATTCAATTATTACACCATCTTTAGTACGGTATTGAAGGATGGTGGCGGTTAGGTGGGGTCTTAGTTAGGACTTTAAGATGGCTTCTGGAGCAAATATCTCTGTAGACTCCTTAGTTAAGGAGTGTGTAATGGATTTGGGACCCTCCACCGCTACCTTGGATTTTCGTATCCTTCTGTTGGCTTCATATGGAGTCATCTTGGGTATGGACTAGTTGTCTACACATAGAGCCAAAGTGGATTATTACCATAAGATTATATCATGTACATATGATCTAGGAGTTGAGTCAGTGATAGTAGGGGTTAGGAGACTCGTTTCCATTCACACCATCTCTCGCCATGCAGCATAAATGGTGTGTGCGGCAGGGGTTGTCAAATTTATGTTGTCACAATTAGTGACAGATTAGAGGATGAGTCTAGTGGACCATCCTTTGATGGCCATCACATCTTAAGAATTTTTATGATGTCTTTTTCCGGGAGCTACCAGGGTTACCTCCCCACGTGAGATCGATTTTAACATAGAGCTGGTTCCGGCATAGAGCCTATCTTACAAACACCTTATCGATGACTACCCTAGAGCTCAATGAGCTCAAGTTGCAGCTTTGATGGCCTTTTGGAGAAAGTCATAATCCATCGTAGTGTATCCCCTTGGGTGCACAAGTGATATTTGTAAAGAAGAAGGATGGATCCTTACATTTGTGTATTGATTACCTTGTTATCCAAAATTCACCCCTCAAGGTAATTTTGATAACATGCATCAAATTATTCATTCCCGAGCAAGTAGATTGATTCAAGGCCCAAAATAATGTTTTGGGGCCCCCTCAGCTTCTCTCTAACTCTCCCATCCAAGAAGAAATCCCAACGAGTTAGAAAAATGGAAAAAATGCAAAAATAAGGTTAGCAGGATTGTTTTGAAGCATTTCGGGTCTGAAGGGCACAGGTCGTACCGAGATTCATCGTGCTGTGGGTTGTGGTGAAATACAAATAAAATCCGCTAAGTCAAATATTTTTGTCCTGTGGTTCGTGGGACAAATTGGGACGCCGAGACGCGAGGTACGCAAAAATTCAAACAGTGAAAGGCAATAAAAATCGTCAAGTCTTTTGTTTCACGTGGTTTGGGACAGCCGGGACAAAAGTACATGTGGGATGCGAATCAGCTGATTTTCCGCAAGACGGTCTATCGCGGCGCGATTCGGAGATTTTGTTCGGGATAGCCAGATAAAAAAGTACGTGCGGGACACGAAAAGGTGAAAAAGTCCACAAAGAGAGACAAGGAAGCCCGAATCAGCCAATTCAGGAGAATGTGTCCGAGACAACTGGAAAAAAGTACACGCGGGACGCGAAAAGCCGAAACAGCCGAAGGCAAAGAAGAAAAGTCAATGTTTGACCCATGAACTTCAAACGGCCATAACTTTTGACTCTGAGCTCCGATTTTCACAAAATTGGACTTTCTAGAACGATCATGATGTCCTCTACAAAGTGTTATTTTTAATGATGGTAGATATATTTAAATAAAAGAAACATATTCGGCTCCATTCAGTTAATGCTCATTCCCACAAATGACAGAAAACACCCGCTGACCCAAAATAGCTGCCCGCACTCAGAAGGCCATAACTTTTACATTTCTCAATGAAATCACACAAAATTTGTACTGTTGGAATTATGGCTCTGATTCCAATGCACAAAAATAAATAAATTATGGATTTGATGAAAAATCAGTGGGGAGTTTTAGAAAACATGGCCGGGTTCATAACAGTGTTTTATTTGGTAGTTGGGAGTGCAATTAAGAGGCATGGTCACCATTCTTTCTCTCCTGCAGCACCTGGGATAGTATGGGGAGCCTTTTGCAAGTAATATACAATCATTTTACTCCATTTAATGCCTCTTACAAGTGGTTGAAGGACAGATTTCAGGATTTCCTTTTTCCCTTCTCTCTCTCTTCTCATTTTTTCTATAAATTGGAGTGTTGGGCTCATTGTAGAGGGAGGTAGTTTTTTAGCAAAGCTCTGCCAAAATTGCTTTGTGAAGCTGATGTGTTGCAGGCCCTTGTTGTGGACTCCTTGCATGGTGATCTAGGCCCCTTTCTTGTAACCGATTGAACTGTGCATATCAGGAAGCAATAAAATATAAGTTTGTGGATGCATCTTCCCCTGCTGTGTTTTCTTGCATTATTCTTGCCCCTTAAACCTTTATTACAAGAATATCGTGTCTATTATTATGTTCTTGTAGGGATCCATTATCATTGTGTATGTTTGAGATATTGTTGTGAATGCATTTTGCTAGGTTATGGAGAACTATCATCACCCCTTTTAGTGTGTGTTTTTTCGTATCTCACGCATTTAAGGACTACTCTCACACCGTCCTTTTTTGGTGTATCACCGCTTTAGTGTAGGCTTTCATTTTATGCATTCTCTCTCCCAGTGTGCCTTGGAAATTTAAATTAGAATAGTTACATTCCCCGCATTAGAGTAGATTGTGGCGGGTAGTTTAGGAGCAAGAACCAGCTTTCTCGGAGGTCTATCTCAAGTAGCATGTCCCACAACTTGGAGATATTACCCACATTATCCAATCACACCATGAGTTCAAGTATATGCACTTGTGTAAACATAGGGGTGTTGTGATTAGGTGATAACAATTACCAACATTTGAAAAAGTAACGATGAAGAATTATTACCCCTTCGCGCATTGATTATTTATTTAATCTGATGAAGGAGGCTACAATATTCTCCAAGATAGTTCTTAAGTTAGGGTATCATCGATTGAGGACCATGAAGGCATATATTCATAAGACCGCCTTTCATAGGAAATATGGCCACTATGCGTTAACAAAGTGGTACCTTTCATCGACAAATGCCCCCGTAGTGTTCATGAGCTTGATGAATGGGGTTTTCAGAAATTTTGGATTGTTTAATGATCATCTTACTTGATGACATTCTAATATACTCACGTATGTGTGAGAATCATTAGGGGATCCTTCACGAGGATCTTTAATGTCTTCGTGAGTAATAACTTTACGGTAACTTAGAGAACTCGTATGCGTTCTTTCAAAAAGAGGTTCAATATCATATCTATTGAAGGTATCGCAAAGATTTTATTCAAAGATTCAAGCTATTATGGATTATCATACACCCACTAGTGTAACCGAGGTGCATAGCTTTATGGGTTTGGCACGACACTACACGAGATTTGTTTAGGAATTTTCTCCGAGTTATGCACCCCATCACTTCAATTCAATGGAAAGGGAAGAAGTTTGTTTGGTCAGATATATGTGAGCAATCCTTTAAGACACTGAAAGAATTACTCACAAAAACACATATTCTTGCGATTTGTAGACCCTTAGGGCGAGTTCTTCATTTGCATAGATGCTTCTTTGGTAGGAATTGGAGGTGTGTTGATGTAGGAGGGTAGAGTAGTTGCGTTTGAGTCTCACAAACTCAAGGATTATGAGCTTAATTATCTGACTCATGATCTTGAGCTTGTAGTAATTGTGCATGCCTTAGTACGATGGGCACACTTCCTTCTTCAATGGATATTTACACTCAAGACTGATCACTTGAGTCTTCACCACCTCTTCATGCAACCAAATCTCAACACTCATTAGTGGTGTCCGATGGAGTTGCTTTGTAAGTACGATATGGAGATAGATCATATGAAGGGGAATAAGAACATGGTTACAAATGCCCCGAGTAGAAAAAGAGATGTGACTATGTCTACTTCACTGGGTATATATTTATGGAGCATGATTTTCTAGCAGCCTCCTCATGACAACTTCTACCTTGCAACCAGAGTAGAGATTGAGTCTCAAAAACCTCTTGAGGGGGATTTTCATGGATTTTAATTAGAGACAAATGGTCTTCTCAGGAACAGAAGTTAGATATATGTCCCTAGAGATGGAGGCTTGACATAGCACATTTTGACATAGGATCATCATGTACCTTATTCAGCACATCCCAGAGTGAAGAAGATGTACGCCACTTTGAGAAAGTTGTACCATTGGAGGGGACTTTAGAGAGACATGGCTCAATTTTTGTCACATTGTTTATTGTGTCACTAGGTGAAGGCTAACCATCGCATCCAAATGGCCTTCTCTTTCCTAATGCTATACTAGAGGGGAAATGAGACAACATTTCCATGGAATTCATAGTTGGGTTGCCGACGTTGAGATACCACCATGACGCCATCATGGTCACAAAGTGGATAAAGTGATGAAAGTGGCTCATTTTTATCTAGTGAAGACTACCTATACAGCTAGTGTAGTGACACGGTTATATCTTGATGATATTTTTAGATTACATGGGATTCTACGGAAGATCATTTACAACTGTGATCCTTTGTACACTTCCCACTTCTCGACCACCATGCAGTATGCTCTCAACAAAGATCAATTTCAACACAACTATCACCTTGAGATAGTGGATAAACCGAGAGGGTGAGTCATATCTTGTAGGACATTTTAGGATGTACATTATGGATACTTAGTTGAGTTGGGAGGAGTATTTTATCTTGGTGGAGTTTTCCTATAATAATAGTTTCTATAGTTCAATAGGAATGGCTCCTTTTTAGGAACTTTATGGTAGAGAGTGCGGAACACTTCTGAGTCGGGATAGGTTAGAGGATAGGGTTTCTCTTGGACCATCTTTACTACTGGACATAGAGCAACAGGTTGTTATGATTAGGAAGAGATTGCAGGAGGCGCATGAAAGGTAACAAAAGTATATAGATGAAAATATGACAGATCATAGATTTTGAGGTGGGCACGAAGGTGTTTCTTCATGTCGACCGTATAAGATCCCTATCCTTTATAGAAGACATTCTAAGATTGCTCCTAGGTTTGTGGGCCCCTTTGAGATCTTGGAGTGTATCGGTTTGTTGGCCTATCGCCTAATGTTGCCACATCACTTGTCTCGTATCCATGATGTGTTTCATGTTTCTATACATAGGATCAAGGGTAGGTTATGGTGGAGCCTGTCCATATTCTAAAGCATAGGAATCTTTGCATTTGAGACAGAGGGATTGACCAGGTTTGAGTTTAGTGGGACAAGTATGATGAGACTACTTTGCTATATGGGAGGATGCTACAATGCTACAAGTTCGGTTTCTACACTTGTTCCAATGACTTCTAGGAGAAAGTCGAGTCTAAGGGGAGGGGGATGTAGTGCCCACTTCCCTTGACACTTATTACTGCTGACTTTGATACCGTTGACTATACTTATGGATATTTTGTATCATTTTGACTTAGCATGATGTTAGATGATAGAGATACTAAGACTATTGTTGGATTTCAATTCATAGTATGATGTGTGTGGATTATTAGTGACATTTTATATTGATGATGATATGTTGTTGACATGGTTATATATTTCTAACATGTGATATTTTCATCATATTGAGTAGACCTTAACAATTGAACTAATTTTTTGATCCTATTGATATTGATGAAATGTAGAATCGAGATGTTGTTAGAAATTGTAAATGATAATGTTACTTGCCTAGATGATGATTCTATTCATATGTAGACAATTTTGTATTTTTATTGTATATTTTATCTTGAATGTTTTGATGCAGACACGAGGCTGAATGAGGTATTATGTGTTTTGCAGGTAAACATATCATAAAAAACAATGGGGGATTGGAGACCAGTCACATTGGAATACTAAGTGAATTCAACAATGGTCACCGTGACAACATGTAATTTTGTTGTGTGTGTGTTTGAATTTTTGTTAGGGATCCCCATGGGGGATTACCTCCAATTGTGACCAATGGGTTTGTGTGTTGTTCTTTAATTTAGTTTCCTTTATTTAATTTTAGTATGTGATTTTATAGTGATGTATTTTCCTTGTATTAATTATTTAAATTGTGGTGTATTTTCCCCTTTATCATTAATGGGTTTAAGTGTCTTAATTAAGTTAATTAATCATGTTACTAAACTAATTATAGATGTGAAAAAATAATTCATTTATTAGATTAGATGGATCTTTGGGTTATGTGTTGTAAGTTGAGTGCTTGTGATCTTGAGTGTTGTACACTCTACCCCTTCATGGAAATTCGGATTTGGCCTTAAGGGCCAATTTTAGAGGCTTGTGGGACAAGTTAAACTTGTCCCACACCTATTAAATTGCTATAAAACCCTACTTATGGATAGGGGGTCACAAATAGACCCCATTATGTGTTTTGTAAGTCAAAAAGTAACATTTATTGCACTTTTCCTACATGGGTTTTAAATTTTGTCGTTAGGGGGTGTGGGCTTGGATTATGTGTAAGGGATTTGTCATTTCCTCTCACCCAATTATTTATTGTGCATTTGGGTTGAGGTTTTACTTGTGAGGTGGAGTTGAGGATGAGTGATGTTTCATCCTACATAGAGCCATCTCACCCTCCTCTCTCCCTTTTCTATTTATTCAAGTTCTTTTGCTTGTTTGGGAGTTACTTGATTTCATTTGTACTCTTGCATTTTTTTGAGTTGCAGGATTTTGGAGTGTTATGGATATTTTTCATTATTGTTTAGGCTTGAAGATGCTTGGTGTGTGACTCTTTAATCAAGCTCTGCCATGGAAAGGTAGGAGCTATACTCTTGTTAAATGTTTTCTTTTATATTGTGTATATGAATGTTTTTTTGTGTATATGCTTGTTGGGTGCTTGGGTAGATTTCCTAAGTATGGTGTATGAGGGGACTATGCGGAGCTTACATATAGGAGGCATAAGATTTTATTTCATGTTTTAGAGGAAGTTGGGTTGGTTCCCCCACCTTAGACAAGATCATATATTTGCATTTCTTACTTGTTTTTTTATGAGGGAGACATAAGAGATAGTAGGGAGGCATAAGGGGATCTTGAGGGAGGCATAAGAGTTGAGTAGGGGTTTGAAATGCATATTGTAGGGTTTTAAGGTGGACACCTATTTCCCATTGGGAGGCATAACTGACCTCCAATTAGATTCTTGCTCCTTTGGCTTTACATTTTTGGAGCATTGTACATTTTGTTGGTTCCCTTCTTGTGATTGTAGTTGTGTTGTTTGTGTTTTGGTGTGGTTGTGAAAAATTGATCTTTTGATTTGGAAGCTTGTTTTTTTGCCATGAGTTGGATCCATATTTCATTGCATTGTTGTTGGGGCTCATGGGCCAATGAGGAGGATAGATTTTTCTCCTCGTTAGATTTTTGGTTTGGTGGCGAGTGTTGCCTCTCCCTCTTTTTTTTTGTAGATTAATTGAAGCATGATGGAGATCTCTTTGGTGAATGGAAACTTAGAGCATTGTTTGTGTCCACAAAAATATTTCCTTATGAGAAAACATTCTTGTTATTCCCACTTAGGGTGGAAGACTTGTAATATTGTATTGTTTTGTAAAAATAAATGTTGCATTGTAAGTTGTATTATTATTTAAGGAAGCTCATTGAGGAGTTGTATAATTTCCTTTCTCCTCAAATTGTAGTATGTAAAGGAATGAACCAAAATGGAAATCATGTTTAAAAGTTAGTTATAGTTGTATTGTGAGAAAATAAGTTCTTTGCATTAAAATAAATGAGCTATGCTCAAGAAAAAGAAAGTTCATTATCATTGTTGAAGTTATAGTTTTGTGAAAAAGAAAAGAAAGAATATAGAAGTTGTAAAATACTAGTAGTGTATGTTTTGAAACCTTCAATGTGGAACAAAGTTGTTAATGGATTTTTGAACAAATGTTTATAGTTGAAATGGAAAGATGTGATCAATGTTAAGTAAATTATTTTAGTGCCCACTTCGCCCGACACTTTTTTATTGATTATGATATGGTTGACTATACTTATGGAAATTATTGTATCTTTCAAGTTGCTATGATGTCGACATTAGAGATCATGGATTTTGGTTGATTTGATTCATATATGATGCATGTGGATTATTAGACACATTTTAAATTGATGTTGATACAATGTTTGGCATGGTTATATATATATCTGTGTTTCTTGAACATGTGATATGTTGTCATATTGAGTAAACCTAGAAAATTGAACTAATTTTATGATCATAGGGTTATTGACGAAAATTGTAAATGATGTCGTTACTTGCTTAATGATGTTTGCACATATATATATATATATATATATATATATATATATATATATATATATATATATATATATATATAACCTTGAGATTATTGTATAATTATTTTGGATTATTTGATGCGGCCACAAGGTCGAAGGAGGTATTTTTTTTTTGCGGTAAAACATGTCACAACAAACATTAGGGATTTGAGACCAACCACATTGAAATCTTAAATGAATTCAACAAGGGCCAACATGGCAACATGTATTTGTTATGTGTGTGTGTTTGAATTTATGTTAGGGTTCCCTATGGAGGGAATCACCTTGGAATGTGACCAAGGGGTTATGTGTAGTCTATTATTTACTTCCTTTATTTTAATTTAGTATGTGGATTTTAGTGATGCATTTTCCCCTTTATTATTTATTTTATTTGTGTCTAGATTAGTGACTAATCATGTTGTTAAATAAATTAAAATGGGTCAAAAGAATGCATTTATTAGAGCTGATAGCTCTTGGATTATGTGTTGTGAGTAATGTGTAAGTAATTTTGAGTGTGAAAGACTCAACCTTCCTTTCGAAATTTGGATCTATCCTTAGGGGCTGATTTTGGAGGCTTGTAGGACAAGTTAAACTTCTCCCACACCTCGTAAGTTGATACACCAACCCTACCTATGAGTTGGGGAGTCAAAAGTAGGTGTTATTATGTATTTTGGGAAGGCAAGATGTAAGTTTTTTTGCACCTTCATTCATGAAATTAGTTTTGGTCCTTCGGGTGTGGACTTGGATTGTGCGTGTAAGTAAAATGTCATTCATTCACCCACCTTTTTAATTTTTCTTTGGATTTTGAAGTTGAATTGTAAGGTGGAGTGGAGGATGAGTGATGTGGCATCCTACATGAAGCCACCTCATCCTCCTCCCTCCCTTTTCTATTTATTCGAATTCTTTTGTTGTTTTGGGGGTTTCTTGGAGGGGGTTACTTTATTTGGTGACTTCATTTTTGGTTACTTATTTTGGTTTTGAGCTCTTGTAATTTGGAAGAGAGTTAGAGATTTTGTTGAATGCTTGTGGATTGTTGGAGATTTTGGACTATTTGGATTGGAAAAAGCTTGATGTCAACCATTGGAGCAAACTTTACCATGGAGAGGTAGGAGCTTTACTCGTATAATGTTCTTCTTTTATTCATGCATATGTGAATGCTTGAATATTTTGGTATGTTTTTAGCTGGTTGGGTAGATTACCTAGGTATGGTGTATGAGAAGACTATGGGGATATCTTGTGGGGAGGCATAAGATTTTGGGGGAGGTATTTTGGGATTGGGTTCCACCTTGTAAAATAAATAGCTTACACTTATTTACTCATTATGGGGTGCCATAAGAGTGTGGGAGGAATAAGAGAATGGGAGGTATAAGGGTACTTGGGAGGAGGCATAAGGGCAAGTAGGGGTTGAAATTTATATCATTTCAAAACCCCTACTTGCCCTTATGCCTCCCCCACGTACCCCTTATACCTCCCATTCTCTTATGCCTCCCCACACTCTTATGGCACCCCATAATGAGTAAAGAAGTTGCTCTGTTTGGAAAGGGAACCTACATTTGAATGTGAGAGATGTATATTTTGTAAGTTGTATTTGATGAATGATAAAGGATGATAAGAACCTTGCATATCATAAATCAATAAATTGTAAAAGATAACACAACACAAGAGATATGGGGGCCAAGATGACCTAATATCAATATATGCAGAATAATACCCTTAAGGTAGGGAAACACCTGTACAATGCTCCTTAAGGAAGGAGTGACTCCAAAATATCCCAAGATGGGAATCCACTTCGAGGGGGACACCTCCAATATACCTCTACCAAGTAGAAGAATCAACTCATACATACATGACCTCCTCATAATGATACTCACATCCTTTAAATAGGATGGGTAACACCTAATCCTAATGTAGGCTGACCCATTACCCAATATAATTAATCCCTATGTGAGCCCATATAACTAACTAAGGGGATGTGTGCCACATGTCGGCATCTCCATCAACCCATATACATTATAATATTATATCCCATGTGAACCCATACATGTAACTAAGGGGATGTGTGCCACATGTCGGTATCTCCATCAACCCATATACATTATAATATTATATCCCAAGGTACATAGCATTTCCTCCCTCTTTGACATGTTTCATCCCCAAAACATAAGAAGAAGCCATATAATGAGTTTGCTTTAAATTATTACACACTTATCGCCAAGCTCAATCATCCAAGCACCCATATGAAATCCTAGTGGGTGATGTTTCTCCAAACATGATTCCATATTCCATTGTGCTTGTCTGATTCCATCCTAGTCCATATGTGTTCCTTCTCGGCATCCATGCATATCCATAATGATTATTCCTGTGATTCCATGTCATACAATTATTGTTCCATTGATTCCATGCATAACAATAATTATTACTCCTCCAATTCCCTATATATCCATATATATTGCTGATCTCATGTGTCCAAACATGTCTCCATGATGTTTTCCTCTCATGATGATATGGGTGTCTATATGGTGCAACCTTAGTATGTGCAACCTTATCAATCTTTTCCTCTACTTTCTTTTCCTCTTCAAACTTGTTTGTTATTTCTTTTTTCTCTTGAGTAGAGAAATTATTTTTTTATTTTTCATCATCCTCTCCTTCTGATTCATCCTTATTCCCTTCTGTACCATCTTCAAATTCATCTTCATGATCCAATTTTACATTATTTTTTTCCTTGCTAAGTGTGATATCTTGCAATGTAATTTTCTTTCACTTGTACCATAATTTCATGAATTTATTTTGCACATTAATATTAATTGTTCCTAATGTCTCTAACCAAGGATATCCAAGAACAATATCCATACCATTCATATCTAAAGCATAAAAATCTGAATGTAAAACATATTTATCCATAGAAAGCTTTAAATCTTCAAAAACTTGAATTTTCTTACCATCAATTTGAGATTCCTTGATATGCTTTGTTTGCAAATGTAGATTGTGAGATACATCCATATTGATGAAGTTATATTGGCTGCTAGAGTTTATGGAAACAATTACCTTTTTTATTTGAATGCACCCTTCAAACCGAAATATTGAAGCTTCCTTCCTTGGAGATGCACTATCCTATGTAGCAGCCTTCATCATCAACATCTTCTTCTTCCGATGTTTGCTTCGCTTCTACTTCTTATTTTTCTAATTCTACTTCTTTTTTTTTCTTCTTCGCTTCATCTTCTTCTTCTTTTGTTTCCCATCTATCCATGAAAACTTGTTCCAGTTCCTCCAAAGACCAATTAGACTTTTCCTTTTCTAACTCGTAACACCAAATCATGAAGGGCCACTAATCCACAACTTGAATAACCAAATATCTTATGGTTTAGATAATTTAACCCTAAATTTGTTCCACCATTCTCTTGCATCAATCCTGCCATCTCCAAAAAAATCTACCATCCCCATGATCCACAAAACTAGGGTTTTAGGAATAGACCCTTTTGATCAAAAATTTTACTAACCCTTTTGGCTAAAGGTTGGCAAAAACCAGAAATCACAGAACACAAAACTCAATTTAATGTTTGAGAGGTTTCCAAAAATGTAAGAAATTTAGGAAAATTCCTCAAATTCCACCCTATGGAGCAAAATAGTGAAAAACAATAAAAATGAAATAACTCTGACAAAATAGATCCAAGTTTTTTAAAATTTCAGTCGTATCACCTTTGAATATATTACCATCAACCCAAAAAAATATTTTCTAATTCATCATTATTCAGAAGATATAGATGAAACCATAAAATTAGGGTTTCAACCCTAAAACAGACACAACTTTTACAAAAACGATCCAAAAATATGTAATTTGGAGGGAAAATCACTTAAACTATGTATCCACTCCTCACAAAAATTATCTAAAAAATTCTAAGTTGATATCTAGATATAGATGAATCACCAACATTAGGGTTTCCTCCCACAAATTACTTGGATCACTGCTCTGATACCACTTGATAAGAACCTTGCATATCATAAATCAATAAATTGTAGAAGATAACACAACACAAGAGATATGGGGGCCAAGATTCTCTAATATCAATATATGCAGAATAATACCCTTCAGGTAGGGCAACACCATATAATGCTCCTTAAGGAAGGAGTAACTCCACAATCTCCCAAGATGGGAATCCACTTCGAGGGGGACACCTCCAATATACCTCTACCAAGTAGAAGAATCAACTCATACATACATGACCTCCTCATAATGATACTCACATCCTTTAAATAGGATGGGTAACACCTAATCCCAATGTAGGCCGACCCATTACCCAATATAATTAATCCCTATGTGAGCCCATATAACTAACTAAGGGGATGTGTGCCACATGTCGGCATCTCCATCAACCCATATACATTATAATATTATATCCCATGTGAACCCATACATGTAACTAAGGGGATGTGTGCCACATTTTGGCATCTCCATCAACCCATATACATTATAATATTATATCCGAAGGTACATAGCAAAGGAATTTGTAAAATAATTATTGGAGTTCAATAGATTTTTTTAATTACCACAAATGGTATGGTTTTCATTTGAAATTTGTGTTTGAAATATATTGTTAAATTTTTGTTTGAAAAAAAAACATATGAAGAAATATTACATTCTCTGTTTCATTCGAAATGCATGTTTTGAAAGTAGAACTATATTTTGGGTTTTCATGCATGGATTAAAGTAAAGTTAAGCATTGTAAAATTTGAATGGAATGAACTTAAATATCTATATTATGATATCGAAAAGTACATTAATCTAGGCTTAAGTATGTTTTTCCATTTGGATTCTTTATAAATCTTGCAAATAAATATTAGAAAATATGTAGAGTACTCTGCAACTTGAAAGACAAAATGAAACCTTGGAATGAACTAAGGATGATTAAAGCACATCATAAAACAAATGCATTTCCCTAGTAATTTATTTAGAATTCCAAAGAATCGGGTAAAAGGTAAAATAATGCAATTTCACGAAAAAAATTGTGTTGAAATCTCAATAGTAATGAGTTAATCCTTGCAATCCATTAGAAATATTTCAAGTACATTTCTCCATGCCTATTTGGCGTGTTGAAGGAGAAAGAATAGTGAATTAGACCAAATATTGTAGTTGAAAAAGTTTAGTTCATATTTTTATGGCAGGAAATACGTTTTCTTAAAATTCACCCATCTAAGTTTGATGAAAATGAATTTTGAAGTTCCCATGCAAAGTGGAGTTCCATCCCTTTCCAAAAATTCTTCATTTTCCCAAATCCGAGCTTCCAATTGAAAGTTATGGCATCCAAAAGTTTTTACTTTGGTTGGTTTCAAAAAAAAACTAATTGTTAAAAACAGAGGAAATTTTTGCAAATCGGATCCGTGGGCCCGAAAATTACTTAGGGTACTTTTTGCAAGAATGAAAAAAGTCACAAGTTCCTTCATGGCCCCATAGCCCCGCATCCTTCACTTTTGAAAAAACAATACTTCCACGGGTTCATAGTCCCGCACCTTCAAACTCGACCTTTTTGAAAAAGGGCGAAAAATCTTAGGCCTCCTGCCGCCCGTCTTTGGGAAAATTTTCCTCCCTGTGTCCGCCCGCCCGCAACTTAAGATATGTGAAGAGTTAGGAGGACTTATTTATATCATTGGAAAGGGGAAGAAATTTCCTATCTAATAGAAATGTTTTCTAGAAACCTTAAGTGTGTTAAATATGTGAAAAATCAGGTTAAAGTGCAAATATGAGTCTTAGAGTGGGTAAGTGGGAAATTACCTCTTTTTAACTTACATGAGTAACTCTAGAGCATGGGTTGACATTTTCGAAGGGTCACGCTAGAGGATAAGAGATTTTTTTTTTCTAACCCATGTAAATAGGACCTTGGTTATTGTTTAGACCTAGTAAAATTAAATACCTTGGGTATTTAATTTTTTCGCCCCTTTGACCCTCTAAAATTAATTAAGGAACATTTAAATATAGTGTTAATTTAATTATTTATTAAATTAACACCTAAGAGAAATTAACTATATTGGCTTAATTACACTCATTAATTTTGTGAAGTGGATTTAATATTTGTTATAACGGGAATTTTTTTATTAATTATAATTGACCTTAAATATTTGTTGTGATAACTATTGCTTGAAGCCCTCAGTAGTGGTCACACTTTTCAAAAAAAAAAGTTATTCCATAATTTTTCTATCTAAACCTAGGTTGTTCTTGGGTCTCAAGTGGTCATTTTAGTTGGCGTTACTGACTTGATATCGAGCCATGGGTTCAAATCTTGTACCGTTGGGCACACTAGAAAACTTCGACGTGAATATTAAACTTAACACACTTTTAAATCTAGAAAAAAACCTTGTTTTAAAATTGTTTATTTTAGTAAACATGGAAAACTGAATAAAACCTAGAATAACGAACTAACTCTTACCTTGGTCTATGTAAGAGGCGCAAAAAAATTGAGGGGTTCTTTCACATAGATCTAGAATTACCACCTCCGTGATCATACCTGCAGCACCATCCTACCTCATATTTTATGGACACTTTAGGATGTTAATGTAACTTTTCATGAATGGTCCGTAGGAGGATGGTTAGCTAGACATGATAGGGATACATTCGTTGAGACTCGTCCATCTCCTCAACACAATGAGGATCATAGAGGAGATAAATCCCTCATGGAGTTAGGCAGAGTAGAGTCCCTGTAGAGGGGACAAGGAGACCAAATTTCTAGAAACAGAGACAGGTCTTAGAGCCCTAGGATTAGAGATGAGCATGCAAAGAGGCCTAGGGGTTGCCAAAGTATAGTTACCGACCATATTAGGGAGATCCTAAAGCTATAACCATCTCACTATTCTAGGGATACAGGTGGATTTTAAGCAGAGGCCTGGTTAGTGAGCTTGAGTGGGTGCTTCAAGCTCTACCCTTGTACTAGCAAAAAAAAAGCTCATGTTGCAATCCATCTTTTGAAAGATGGAGCAGGTTTCTAGTGGAGGACTAAGGAGCAGAAGCTCTAAGTTGATTCAAAGATAGTTACCTAGGAGCTCTTTGAGGAGAGGCTCAGGAGTAGGTACTTATCTCGGAGGTTCATTTAGCAAAGGAGAGATGAGTTTCATGTTCTCTAACAAGCTTATTTGATAATAGCTGGGTATGAGAGTTGATTTATGGATATTCTCCAATATGTCAACTACATGCAGGATGAATGAGCAGTGCATTCACAGTTCATCCGGGGCTTAAACGTAGATGTGGGTGGTGCGGTACATTTCCATTATCCACAGACATTAGTTGAGGCCATTGAGAAGGCCTATATAATAGAGGAGACTCAGGGAAAGACACAGAAGCCCAGAGATAAAGTACGGAGCTGCATCCAGTAAATATAGGACAACAGATTGAGGGGGTCAAATCCTCCTCCTCATGGTGGACAAGGTTCATCACAGTCACCTTTTAGACCACAACAACAGTAGCAGTAGTAGTCCCACCCACCATATAGACCTCCATAAAGATTTGATGCACAAAGGGGTGAGTATGGGGCCTCCTCCTAGGGGTCACATTAGAATACAGGGTGCACCGAGAGCTTAGTCGGTAGGATCTCTTGAGTAGAGACCTCGAAGTCCATAGCCAAATCATTAAGATCCACATCAAAAACCTCTAGAGTATCAGCTAAACCTGCTACTCATGGGAGAGGATCGGGCGGTTATTTTGGTTGTGATGTTACTTGGATATTTTTGATATACTGTCTACGTAACCCTAAGTAATAAGGGTAAGCCGCAGATCTCATAGCCTAGTGTTGGTGAGATGGGGCGTAGTCATCGATCTATGCAACCGTTAAGAGCCGATATACTTGAGCACTAGAGTACCATGAATAAGACAACGGGTAACATTTAATGGTGTTCCTATCTCCATTGTATTTGATTCTAGTTCTTCTTATTCTTTTATTGCACCATATTTTGTAGAGCGATGCACGTTGGTTGTAGTTAGGAAGGGTATTAGTTGTGATGTTGAGATGGATTCTTGAGAAAAGATCTCTGTAGAATCCTTAGTGTGTGTAGTGGATGTGGGACCCTTCACCACTACCTCGATCTTCGTATCCTTCTTTCTAGATTCGTATGGAGTCATCTTGGGCATGGACTAGTTGTCTGTACATAGACCTAGAGTGGATTGTTACCATAAGATTATATCATTTAAAGATGACCTAGGAGTTGGGTCAGTGATACTAGGGGTTAGGAGACCCATTTCAATTTACACCATGTCTGGCATGTAGTGTAAGCAGTGTGTATGATGGGGTTGTTAGATGTATGCCTAGTTGACCATCGCTTGATGACCATCCCATCTTGAGAGAGTTTTCTGATGTCTTTCCAAGGGAGCTACTAGGGTTACCACCCCCACGTGAGATAGATTTTCACATAGATCTGGTTCTAGGAGAAGATCCTATCTCACGAGCACCTTATTGGATGACCACCCCTGAGCTCTGCGAGCTCAAGTTGCAGCTAGAGGGCCTTTTGGAGAAAGGCCTAATCCATCCTAGTGTATCCCCTTGGGGTGCACCGGTGATATTTGTAAAGAAAAAGGAAGGATCTTTGCGGTTGTGTATTGATTACCGCTAGTTGAACAAAGTAATGATCAAGAATCGTTATCCCCTTCTGCGCATTGATGATTTGTTTTATCACATGAAGGGGGCCACAGTTTTCTCTAAGATATACCTTAAGTGAGGATATCATCGCTTGAGGATTACAGAGGAAAACATTCGTAAGACCAACTTCGTATGAGATATGGCCACTATGAGTTCACAAAGGTGCCTTTTGATTTGATGAATGCCCCACGGTGGTTATGACCTTGATGAATGGGGTGTTCAAGACATTTATGGATCACTTCGTGCTCATCTTCCTTGATAAAATTTTTATTTACTCGCGTACACGTGAGGAGCATGAGGGCACCTTCGTCGGTCCTTAAGTGTCTTCAAGAGAAGTAGCTTTATAGGAACCTAGAGAAGTGAGCATTTTGTTGGTGCTCAAACTAGTCTCACTCCATTTTGCCTTTAAAATCTATCAATTTACGGTATCTACCATATTTTATTCCCCCGTGTTGTGCCTAGGAAGTCTCTGCTTTCTTTTTGTACCCATAATTAATCTGTTCTTGGGTTGAAGATCACATATGGGTCCATTTGTGTTTCCTTGTTTCGTGTCTCTCTGAAAAGGTATGTAATTTGGGTCTCCCATTCTCTGTTCATTCACAAACTCGAGCACTTCTTTTCTTTCCAGCTTTCATAGTTGGGATTTTCTATCCTTGTCATTTTTACCAAAATAAATGAATAAAAATGAATGGATGGAGCTTTGAAGAATGTATTTGAGCCTTGTAACATTTCTAAATCCTTTTCCCTTTGAAAACATTTCATCTCTCGGGCACAAATGGTCATTTTTCTACATTTTACGGTTTGACGGGCATTTCTCCCACCAAATTTTCATCCTCGCATCGACAAGGACCATGGCCTCTTTTTGTTTGACATGGCTCGACAGGGGACTTCAAAAGTTTTATGAATTACCTCAACATAGAAATTTTTCCACATGGAGGAATGTCGCTCATTTGAATATTTACTATTTGGTTTGGTCTTCGTGTAGCACTGAGAAGACACGTGGAAGTTTCCACTAGTTTCTTTGACTTAGATAAATTTTTATGCATTAGGATACAATTTTGCGGGACAGAGACACGTGGAGGAACCACGTATGTTTGGGGACCGTGCCTTGATTTTCATTTTAAAGAAGCACTGGAGGACACTTGGAGGCCTCCTCTCACTTTGCACTTTGCTTGGTCTTTTCAAGAGGCCAAAATAGATTGCCTTGGATTCGACACATGGCACCTTCTCGCTGAGATTTTAGCCTTCGATAAATTTTTCGGGTTAGGACACGTGGTGAGCCCATGCTCTTTCAAGGTCTCAACTTTTGGGGACCATCTATAGATGCACCATTGTGACGTATGGAATTTTGAAAATTCAGAGGCGCAGGGAAGCGGACCATCAAAGGCAACTTGAATTTTTTACCTCTTATTGCCAAAAGTATTAAAACATAAAAGTGGCCCAAAGACCCAACAGAGAATAGTCAAAAAAATTCTGTGGTCAATGGCAAAGGTGCGGACCTTTGGAGGAAAATTGGAAAATTTTCCTTTTGTGGAGAAAGGAGTTGAAAGTAAAAAGGAGAGTGGGGTTTTGATGGGACCTATGTCAAAGACTAGAAATAGAAGGGCGGAGCCACGAGGAAAATTTGGAAAGTTTTCCCTTTTCCAAAAAAGAGGTGAAATAACATAATTTCACCGCGGTTCCTTTAAGACCCACCTTAGGACACGTGTCAGGCTCATTTCTCAATGGTGAAGGTGTGGACCTTCGAGAGGAAAATTGGAAAATTTTCCTTCCGTTGAGAAAGGAGTTAAAAGTAAAAAGGGGAGTGGGGTTCGATGGGACCTATGTCGAGACTAGAAATGGAAGGACAGAGCTCAGAGCAAAATTTGGAAAATTTTCCTTTTCCAAAAAAAGAGGTGAAATAGCATAATTTCACCGCGGTTCCTTT
Source organism: Taxus wallichiana var. yunnanensis (assembly GCA_018340775.1). NCBI lineage: Eukaryota > Viridiplantae > Streptophyta > Pinopsida > Cupressales > Taxaceae > Taxus > Taxus wallichiana. The sequence goes on along the minus strand of CM031237.1, from coordinate 802,815,527 downwards.
GGGACCCACCTTAGGACACGTGTCAGGCTCATTTCTCAATGGTGGAGGTCTGGAGTAAAATGTGAAAATTTTACATTCTTCCAAAAGATGTAAAAGGAAAATGGGAACCCGCAGGCCCGCACTAAAATTGGATCTCGCACGTGGACGGTCCAAATTCAAAATAGAAATCAACAATGGTTGTGTATCTGTATTTGATTTTTCTACCATTTTCACTCTAAAGCTTCGGGATGCATATTCTTATGTTTTTTTATCATTTCTTGGAGTCTCATCCAAGAAAAATGAAGAGGAGAATTAATCCGGAGGCCTGGTTTAGTGGGGAAGGTCTCGAAAATGTCTCTCACCATTAATATGAAATCTTACTATCGATTCGACCCGAATTTTCTTTCCTTGGAACGTGAAAGACCTATTGATATCATGGTTTAGTGAGGGAAATCCAGGAATGTCTTTTTACAATTAAAACAAGACCGATGTTTAGGCTTGATCCGATCTTCCATTTTTCCTTCCCGAGCATGTAATGAACCAGATTGGATAGATTAGGGGTGGAAGTGGTTAGCGAGTAAAAGGAAAAATGATCTACCAAAGGAGGGAGTTGAATGCAGGATAGGGTCAAAGAGATTTTCCCCATGAGGACCTCGACAATGTTTTATAGATATGATTATGGGAAATCACGATTGAGATCATGGCGAGAACCGGTGCACTCAATTTCTATGGTTTTGGGGGAAAGGCTATGTTGTAAAATGTTATAAATAGACATGTTTTTACCATGAAAATGGTTGGAGGTTAGAAGGTTAGAGTGTTAGCGGTCGAAGAAAATTCCCAAGAGGAAAATTTTACAAACCCTATCTTTTTTAGAAGCGGTCTGAGGAACCTAGTTATCTCTTTTGTATTAAGTTTGATCGTATCAAGTGGTTACAAGTTTATATCCATCGAAAAGCTTTGAGATTGATCTAGAAACTTTCCACCGTTGATAAATTTAATCAAACTTGAGTTATTCTGTGTTGATCTTGAGAAAAATGTGTTTATTTAATTTTTTAAAGTCTCGCAAATAGTTTTTTTGTCCTATCGCAATCTTGTATCAAAATCTTTCTAAATCACATAGGTCTTAATCATTATGATAGTTTAGTGGCATTTTCAATTTCATGTCTTTGAAGATCTTTCATCTGGGAATGAAAGAAACGATATAAAATCACTTTTCTTTCATCTATTGAAAGAGATTCTCTATAAGTCTCTTGGTGTACCTCGACGTGATTGATCTTAGATTTTAATGCTTTGCACGGTTTATTTTACTTGAGCCTTTGTTTTAGAATTTCATATACTATGTGAAAAAGTGCTAATGGGCCTCCATTGAAGCACATATTTTGGTTAAAGAAACATTTTAGCTGTTTTGTGGCATCCTTTTGGTTTAGCCTTTCATTTTGTTGAAGATGTCAAATATATACTAAATCAAGTCCATCCTACCTCACCTTCCACCAAAAATTCATTAAAAACATCCAATCCTACATGTACTACCCTTTTTGTCCTATCTGTGTACAAATGCATAATTTATGTTACCAAAACATGCAGAAACAATCAGGATTTTAAATTTCTTTAGTGGCCTGAAATTTGTCTAGAAAATATCTCCACTAGCTAGAGAGACAACTCGAGAGAGTTATATTTTGTTGCATTGAATATATTTTCTTTAAGGTCTCTTTAAAAACTTCATAAGGAAGGATATCTCCATCTCCTCCATAAACAACAGGCTACAAAAGGGTTGTGCTACCTTGGTTGAAAGGCACAACCTAAAATAGTGAGGATAGATCAAATCCTCTTATGGGTGATTTTGTTTCTCCACATCTGAGTGACAAAGGGCTAGTTAGATTCCATCCCTGACTAAAAATGACTCATTATGATCTATCTTTCTCTAAGCTTCTTGCTAAACCTATGATGTTGTTCATATTTTGAAGGAGAATCAATTTGCGTACCAACACCTTACTGGTGCCGTTACCGGGGACATAGTGATTGTAGTTCATATTCAGACCTTGGTAAGCACTTCTTGCATGCTCAAATTTCTAAGATATATTTTTAGGAGTCATCCTATGTTTAGGCTTGTAAGAAGTTTTCAAAGTTACAAGTGTATGTGCAACTCTTTCAGTTTCTACACCCAATACACTAGCTTTCATTTATAAATGCAGGTAAAGAAGAGTCAAGTCTTTCCATTTCCATTTTCTAATGTTGACAAACATTTGATAAATCATATTTTAGTGAATTTTCACAACTAAGGTGGAAATCCTTAGTGGCGACGCCTGTTTATCTCGATTCTTAATGAGTACCAATGTCTTAACCTCTCGTTAAGTCGGACTTGTTACCAATCTTTGCAAAGACGAAGGAAGAACATCTTTCTTTGTTATGGATCCTACTAGGACATTATTTCTAGAGCTAGGAAAAGCAAATTAAGAACGAAGAAAATCCTGGAGAGTTGTTGGATATCATTAGACAAGAAAAGGGATCTTAATTGATGAAAGTGATTGGCCTATCATTGAATACTATTATTCAAGTGATTCTAAATCAGGTAGTCTTTTGTGGAATTAAATTCTCCATCTAGAGAGGGGCATTCATTTGATTTTGAAAAGTTTTCTTCTCATTCTGCTCCTATCTTTTCAAAATTTGATAGGGATTTCCAAGAAACAAGGCCTTTAAGGGATATCCATTTTGGAAGTTATACTCCTATGTTTCAAAGACCCTCTGCCCCTCATCAATTTGTCTCCCCTCTAGGGTCACCTCCTCAAAACAACATGGCCCTACCCCCACCTAGACATCCATTTGTTGTAAATACCTTTGGACCTATAAATTTTGTAGGGATGGTCAAGTTATCCAAGTGCGCCTAAAGATGTAAGGAACATGCTACCAAAGTTCCAAGGAAACAACACTATAACTAGTGATCAACATCTAAAGACTTTTATCAATATGATGGAATAATTTTATATTGAACATAAAGATGTATATATGAAACTTTTTATGCATACTTTCAAGAGGATGCAAGGGAATGGTATAAAGCTTTTCGGATAATTCAATTGATTCTTAGACCAAAATGATCAATGCATTTAGATTGCAGTAGGGTGATAGAAATGACCCTAGGTTTCTTTCGATAGAATTTGAAAACATCAAAAAGAATCCTAATGAGTCAATACATGATTTCAACACAAGGTTTAATAAGACCTTGAGGAGAATTCCTATTAGGAGAAGGCCATGTGATGAATCATGTTTGATCAAATATTCATATGCATTTGATAAAAAGACTACTTACTACTTGAGGGAAGAAAATCCTACTAATTTGAGGTAGGCATTCACCATGGCCCTGAAAATTGATAGTCACATCAAGGTAATTGGAAAGCCTCCAAAAAGGGAGGGTGTAAAACTAATTAACCCAGAAAAACCTCAGACAAGAAAGGTTATTGATTTGGAAGAAGTTGTGAAAAATTTGGCAGGGCTTTCAAAGAAATATCATACAAGCTATGTTGGGCGGTAAAGGGATTGGATAGAGCTCACACGGTCAACACAAGTGACAAGGCCAAGACAGGTTTACAAATCACTAAATATCTTATGATAGAGGTAAGAGACCTATTGGATTTGGAAATAGACAGTCCCAAGATAGGGATAATAGAATGGTACCTGATCCTTTGGCTGCCAAAGTTTCCATTGTGGAGGAGACAAATGTCATTGATTGGTGTGATAGATGTTTCATGCCCCATGCTCCATGTGAGGAATATCAGCAAGAAGAGGAAGAAGCTTATGATGATAATGATGATGATGTCTGCATGGTGGGTTGCTCCACAAGCTTACAACAAGGGGCAACTTCAACTAAAGTGATAGGTGCTAGAACTACTACTGATTTTTGGGATTGCATTCACCGGGTACCTTTTCTCCCTCCCTCTCATACTTTAGAAGTAGATACTATACAAGATTTTGAATTTCCCAATAATGACTTTGAATATTTAAGGGCTTTAATGATAAAGAAGTATGATGGAGGCATCCCATCTAAGGAGGACATGAATTTGTTGATCAATGTTGTTATGGCTCAAGAGAAGGAACACAACACAAGAAGTAGTTTTTCCAAAGGGACAAGGCATCAGGCCAAGCCAAAAAATCCATTGCTTTCAAATGTTCCTTAAGAGACTCCTAAGAAAGATGCATCTACCAAGTGCCTTGCTGTCCCAAAAAAATCATACCTCGTCTCATGCCCAAGTTGTCAAAAATCCTGTGCCATCTAATGAGTGTGTCAACCTTCCTTTCAATGTTACCTTGCCAAAGTCTGTCCCTTATGATATTGCCCAAGTCTTGAGTTAGATCAAGATCTCAGTTCCAATTGTTGAATTGCTTAGGATTCCTGAGCACAAGAAGAGGGCTCTTGAGTATTTGGGGTTGAAAGAGGAGAAGACTACCCCAGGAAAAAATATAAACATTGTGGAGACTCCACCAGTCATTGAAGAATTAGAGGCACCACCAGCATCAAAAGAGCTAGATGAACCACCTAAGGTTTATTTGGGAACATCCTTGGTAGATTCTCAGCTGAATGTGGATCCATTCTTCACTACCTTGATCATTAAGGATAGATTACTTTGCACAACTATATGTTTGATTCAGGGGCATCATGCAATGTTATGCCTCTGGAAGTTATGAATGAACTAAATATCAAAGTAACAACTACATATGGGAAGTGCACTTGCTATGGATTCTAGAGAGGTTCCAGTGGTGGGGTGTGTGAAGGGTCTAGTGGTACAACTTAGAGCCTATCCAGGAAGGGACTTGAAGCTTGATGTAGTTATTGTTGATTTCCCAGCCAAGTGGGGTATGTTGTTATCTATAAAATGGGTTATAAGTGTTGGTGGGAGTGTTCAAATGGATATGTCCTATTCAACTATCCCAATTGAGGGAAGCCTTGTCAAGTTGTATGGGGAAAATAAGATGTTGCACCTTATTGAGGATCCCAATAATGCATCCTATGAGGTATTGTACACAAGTGTTGATGCTGATAACTTCATAGGATATGCTGATGGAAAAGAGCACAAAATTGAAGAGTGCAAGTATCTTGAAAAAGTAGGCTCTCCTTGGAATTTATTGTTTGATGGAGCTTTCTCAAATTTTGGAAATGGTGCTAGTGTTGTTCTAATCTCTCCAGGCTAGGAAAATTTTGTCTTTTCCTTCAAACTCAACTTTGAGTGCACTAACAACATTGTTGAGTATGAGGCACCTTTGGGTTTAAGAATTACTTGGAAATATGGTGTCAAAGACATGATTGTTGAAGGAGACTCATAACTAATTGTAAAAAAGTTAGAAAACTGTATGCCACAAAGAATCAGTGAATGAAACAATACAACCATGTAGTTTGGGATTTCATTAAGATGTTTGATTCATTCAATATTGTGCATCATGATAGGAAGTTCAATGACTTGGCAGAAAAACTTGTAGTTTTGGGGTCTCATTTTGAAAATTGTACAATGTACCCATATTTTGAATATGATGTTGAGGTATTGACAAGACCCTCTGTCCCTGACAACATTAAAGACTGAAAGGTTTTTGATGATGATGCTCAGGTCAAAATATTTTTATAGAATAAAGGAGAGTTTGTTGATCAAAATATCGATTGGGAACCAATGGTGTGTGCAATGTAGGGGAAAGGAAACTTTGTTTGGTAAGGGCATCATTCAACTCGAAGACTAATACCATTCTTAGAGGGCTAGTTGCTCTTGATTCCAACTTTGATAATGTTGATCGCATTATTAAAAATGCATAATAGCCTCAAGGGATGTTGAGGAGCATGACCTTGGCACAAAGGAGAGACCAAGGAAAATTTGGCTAGGCAAGAATCTTTGTAAAGAGGAGAAGTCATCACACATGCAATTGTTGAAAAAGTATCGGGATTGCATGGATTGGACTTATCGTAAAACTAAAAGCATATAGAGAGGACCTGTTTCAACGTGATATTCCCTTGCAGCCTAATGCAAAGCCATTTAGGTAGAAACAGAGGCCAATCAATCCACTCTTATCTCTTAAATGCAAGAGGAACTGAAGAAGCTAAGAGATGGAGGGATTATTCAGCCCACAAGGTATTCTTCTTGGGTGTCAAACCTAGTACCACTCGAAAGAAGAATGGTGACATTAGGTCATGTGTTGATTTCTGAAATCTAAATAGAGCATCTATGAAGATAATTACCCTTTACCAAACATGGAAAACATGCAGCAGCTAGTGACTGGTTCTAAGTTGCTTTCCACCTTAGATGGTTTATCTAGTTATAACCAAGTTGTGGTGAAGGAATTAGAAAGGATCAAGACAACCTTTACTACTCCTTGGGGGACTTATGTATATGTCAGGATGCCCTTTGGTTTGATGAATGTTGGAGCCACCTTTCAAAGAGCAATGGATGTTTCTTTTTCTAGTTACATCAATGATTTTATTTATTTTTACCGAAATGATGTGATTACGTTCTCTAGAAAGTGAGGTGATCACTTGTTCCACTTGGAAAAGATGATGATAAGATGTAGAGAGTATGACATTTAACTTTATCCGAAGAAGTGCCATTTTTTAGTGCATAAGGAAAGGTTGCTTGGTCACATTGTGTCACAATAAGGGGTGATGATTGATCCAGAAATGGTAGAGGCCATCAACAAGGTCCCAATTCCAAGAACCAAGAAAGGAATTCCATCTTTATTTTGGTAGATAAAATTCATTGGGAGATTCATATCAAAATTTTCTAAGTTGATCATTCCAATAACTTCCATGCTAAAAAAGGACCATGTCATCAAATGGGAGGAGGCTTCCATCCAAGCTTTCAATGGGATCAAGGAGGAATTAAGGCATGCCCTTGTTCTAACAGCTCTAGACTATAAGAAGCCTTTCTAACTATTTCGTTTTCTTCAGATAACACTATTTTTTATGTCCTAATACATAAGGATGATTAAGGGGATGAAAGGCCAATTTCCTTTTCAATAAGGCCTTGCAGGGGCTGAGCTGAAGTACACATCTATGGAAAAAAATCATTTTACTTAGTAAAACCAACAATGGTTTTCATGCCTTACATTCTAATTTCTAAAATGGTTTCTTATGTTCCCCACACCATGGTGAAAGACATCTTATCAGAGATGGAAGTATCAAGAAAAAGGTGCATGTGTGTGAACAAGTTACATGAATATGATATGGAGATCCAAACCATGAAGTTGGTGAGAGGTTTGGGCTTGGCTAAGCTTATGGCTGAGAGAAACTTACAAACTGTTGAGGTGAATGAGGTAGGAGAAGGAAGGGTAGATGTATTTGAGAAACTAATGAGTTCTGAGTGGTACAAGGATGTGATTTTCTATCTTAGACATTTATACTACCCTGAGTATTTGAGTAAGAACTAGAAAAGGGCCCTTAAGTTGGCTTCCCAGAAATATGTCATTACTGATTATGGGTTAGCTTGGAAGAACCCTAAGGGAGTCCTCTTAAGGTGCATTACTGAAGATGAAGCCCCCAAGATAATTATTGATCTCCATGGAGGAGTTTGTGGGGGAATTTTACTAGAAGGGTCACATCACACAAGATCCTGAGGGATGGTTACTAGTGGCCAAATATCTTCAAGGATACAACCTTGTTGGTTCAAAGATGTGAGAGTTTTCAAAATTTCTCTAGAAGAATGAAATCTTAGGGATACTTGCCTTTGCATCCTATATCAATTGAAGCCCCATTCAAGCAATGGGTAATGAATTTCATTGGTGATATTTTAGACCCTTCAAGTACGGCCATAAGTGGATTCTTGTAGCAACTGATTATTTTACTAAATGGGTGGAGGAAATCCCCACCAAGAAGGAAACACACCAAATTGTCATGGATTTTGTGTTGAACCACATCATTTATAGGTTTGGAGTGCCAGTCAAAATTGTAGCTAATAATGCCATGAGTTTCAGAGATAAACCTCTGGTGGCAATGTGCAAAGAGTATGGGATCAACTTGACATATGCCTCTAATTACAATCCCCAAGGAAATGGACAAGCTGAGTCCAGTAATAAAAACCTGCTAAATATTATTAGAAGAACCTTGGAGCTGAACAAGAGAAAATGGGGTGAATAGTTGAAGTTTTTTGTTTGGGCTGATAGAATCACTATTAAAAGAGCCACTAGAAAGAGTCCATTTGAGTTGGTGTATGGAACTCAAGCCCTACTGCCCTTGCATATGCAACTATCCTCATATTAGTTCATTCAACAACTAGAGGATCAAGAAGTAAGTCCTTATGATGCTCACATTAACCAAATTGTTGAACTTGATGAAGAAAAAGGGCATCCCACTAGAGGCATGTAAAGTTCAAAGAAAAGCTGAAGAAGTTATTTGACAAGAAGGTCACTCCCGTGAGCTTTCAATGTTGGAGATGTTGTGCTACTATGGGATAGTAGGCATGAAGATAAGGGAAAGCATGGCAAGTTTGATTCATTATGGATGGTCCCTTACCCCATTGATATTAGAATTGGTGAACATACCTTCTTCCTGAAGGATTTGGATGGGGAATTTCTTGAACTACCTTTTAATGGCAGGAATTTGAAAATTTTCTTGGATTAATTCCTCGAATTAAGGTGAACATCCTTTGTACAGTGTATAGTTTGTGGTTCATCTCCTTTTTTGTGTTTTTACTCGTTCTGGTCCTTGGTGACCTGTTTTTACTGGTTTCTCTATTCACTTTTTGGGAGATGGCTTTGTTTCTCTACTCTACAAGCTGAATCCTTTGCCCAATGGATATTTTTGGCACTTGGTCTTCCTTTGTTCTTGTGGCACACACAGGGAGTGCCCATCCCTAATTCAAAGCTGATGTTGGTGCTCAAAATAGTCTTACCCCATTTTTCCTTTGAAATCTATCAATTTACGGCCTCTCCATATATTTTATTCTGTTGTGTTATGCCTAAGAATTCTCTACTTTCTTTTTGTTGCCATAATTAATCTGTTCCTGGGTTGAAGATCACATATGGGTCCATTTTTGTTTCCTTTTTTCTTTTTATCTCTAAAAAGGTCTATAATTTTGTTCTCCCATTCTCTGTTCATTCAAAAACTCGGGCCCTCCCATTCTTTCCATTTTTCACAGTTGGGATTTGGTTTGTCCTTGTCAATTTTGCCCTAAATAATTGAAGAAAAATGAATGGATGTAGCTTTAAGGAACGTATTTGAGAATTGTAACATTTCTAAATCCTTTTTCCTTGGAAAAAAATTCATTTTCAGGCTCAAATTGTCATTTTTCTGCATTTTACGATTTGACGGGCATTTCTCCTGGTCAAATTTACATCCTTGCATCTATAAGGAACATGGCCTCTTTTGGTTGGACACACTCAACAATGTACTTTATAATTTTTATGAATTACGTAAACTTATAAATTTTTCCACGTGTAGGAACAACACTCATTTGAAGATTTACTTTTTGGTTTTGGCTTAGAGTAGCGCTAGGAGGACATGTGGAGGTCTCCACTACTTTGCTTTGACTTAGATAAAATTTTATGCACCGGATACATTTTGGCGAGATAGAGACATGTGGAGGCTTCCAAAGTGGGCCTTCCCATACTTAGTAATTTTTAAAAGGTTTTGGGAGATCTAGGACACATGGAGAAACCGATCATGTTTGGGGACTAGCCCTAGAGTTTCATTTTAAAGAAGCGCCAAGAGGACACTTGGAGGCCTTTGCTCACTTTGCACTTTGGTTAGACTTTTCAAGCAGCCAAAAGAGATTTCGTCGACTTTGACACATGGCGCCTTCTATTGAGCTTCAAGCCTTCGAAAAAAATTTGCCAGCTAGGACACGTGGTGAGCCCACACTCATTTAAGGTCTCAACTTTTGGGGACCAACTCAAGATGCACCATTGTGATGCGTGGCTGTTTGAAAATTCATAGGGGAGGGGAAGCGGACCATCGGAGGTAACATGTATTTTTAACCTCTTATTTTAGAAAGGATTAAGAAATCAAAGTGGTGCGCAGACCAAATAGAGAATAGTAAAAAAATTTCCTCGGTCAATGGCGGAGGTGCGGACCTTCAGAGGAAAATTCAAAAATTTTCCTTTTGTGGAGAAAGGAGTTAAAAGTAAAAAGGGGAGTAGGGTTTCATTAGGGCGCACGTCGATACTACAAAAGGAAGGGTGGAGCAGCGGAAAATTTGGAAAATTTTCACTTTTCCAAAAATAGCTGAAATAACATAATTTCACCGCGGTTCCTTTGGGACCCACCTTAGGACAGGTGTCAGGATCATTTCTCAATGGCGGAGGTGCGGAGAAAAATGTGAAAAGTTTACATTCTTCCAAAATATGTAAAATGAAAATGGGAACCTATAGGCCCGCTCTAAAATTGGATCTCCCACATGGATGGTCCAAATTCAAAATAGAAATCAACAGTGACTATGCATCTGTATCTGATTTTTCCACCATTTTCACTCCAGAGCTCCTGGGGATGCGTATTATTATGGTTTTTTATCATTTCTTGGAGTCTCCTATAAGACAAATGAAGCGGAGCATTAATCTGGAGGCATGGTTTAGAGGGGAAGGTCTAAAAATCTCTCTCACCATTAATATGAAATCTTACTGTCATATTTGACCTGTTTTTTCTTTCCTTGGCACGTGAAAGACCTGTTGATATCATGGTTTACTGAGGGAAATATGGGGATGTATTTTTACAACTAAAATGAGATCTGATCCTGGTTTGATCTGATCTTCTATTTTTCCTTCCCGGCATGCAAAGTACCGATTAGGCAGTTAGGGGTGGAAGTGGTTAGCGAGTATAAGGAAAAATGATCTACCGAGAGGAGGGAGTTGAATGCGGAGAGGATAGAAGAGATCTACCCCCGAGGACCCGACAAAGTTTTACGAGATATGATTCTAGGAAATCACGATCGAGATCATGGTGAACATTGGTGCACTCAATGTCTTTGGTTCCTGGGGAAAGGATTTTTTTAAAACGTTATAAATAGGAATTTTTTTACCATGAAAAGGGTTGGAGGTTGGAAGGTTAAAGTGTTAGAGGTCAAACAAAATTCCCAAGAGGAAAATTTGACAACCACTATATTTTTGAGAAGCTATCTGAGGAACTTGGTTATCTCTTTTGTATTAAGTTTGATCGTGTCAAGGTGGTTGCAGGTGTATAGTCATTGACAAGCTCTGAGATTGTTCTAGAAAATTTCCCCTGTTGATAAATTTAATCAAACTCGAGTTATTCTGTGTTGATCTTGAGAAAAATGTGTTTATTTCATTTTTGAATGTCTGCAAATAGTTTTTGTTGTTCCTATTGCAATCTTGTATCAAAATCTTTCTAAATCACACAGGTCTCAATCTTTATGACAATTTAGTGGCATCTGTAATTTCATGTCTTAGAAGAGCTTTCATCTGGGAATGAAACAAATGATTTAAAATCACTTTTCTTTCATCTGTTGACAAATATTGTCTATAATCCTTTGGGTGTACCTCAGGCATGATTGATATTATATTTTGATGCTTTGTTGGGTTCTTTAACTTGATCCTTCATGTTATAATCTCATAGATTGTGTGAAAAAGTGCTAATTTGGGCCTCCATTGAAGCACATATTCTAGTTAAAGAAACATTTTAGCTATTCTGTGGCATTCTATTGGTTTAGCCTTCCATTTTGTTGAAGCTCTCAAAGATCTGGCGAATCAAGTCCATCCTACCTCACCTCCCACAAAAAATTCATTAAAAACATCCAATCCTACCTGTACTACCCCTATTTGTCATGTGTGTGTACAAATGCATAATTTATGTTACCAAAACATGCACTTAGTGGCTTGAACTTTGTCTAAAAATATCTCGACCATCTAGAGTGATAACTCAAGAGAGTTAGAATTTGTTGCATTGATCATATTTTATTCAAGATCTCTTTAAAAATTCATAAGGAAGGACATCTCCATCTCCTCCATAAAAAATAGGCTATAAAAGGGTTGTGTTACCTTGGTTGAAAGGCACAACCTAAAATAGTGAGGATAGATCAAATCCTCTTATGGGTTCTATCCGTTTATCCACATTTGAGTGAAAAAGGGCCAGTTAGATTCCATCCCCAGATAAAAAATGACTCATTATGATCTATCTGTCTCTAAGCTTCTTGCTAAACCTGTGATGTTGCTCATAATTTGAAGGAGAATCAATTTGGGTACCAGAGCATTCTTTTAGAAAGAGGTGCAATATTTAGGTGACATCATTTCTGGGGAAGGTATCACAATCGATCCTTCCAAGATTTGAGTTATTATTGATTGGATAGCACCCACTAGTGTGACAAAGGTGCACAACTTCATGGGTTTAGTAGGTTATTACAAGAGATTCATTTAGGACTTCTCTCGGGTTTCATAACCGATCACTTCGCTTCAGCATAAAGGGAAGAAGTTTGTTTGGTAAGAAAGATGTGATAAGGCCTTCAAGAAACTGAATGAATAACTCATGAAAGCACCTATTCTTGCATTGCCAAATCCATGCAGGTGAATTTTTCATATGAACAGATGCTTCTTTGACAGGAGTTGGAGGTGTGTTGATGCAAGAGGGTAGAGTAGTTACTTTTGAGTCTCGCAAAATCAAGGATTATGAGATAAATTATCTGAATCATGATCTTGAGCTTATGGCGCTTATGCATGCCTTTGTTTGATGGAGAAATTTCCTTCTTGGCCAAATATTAACACTTAGGACTAATCGGTTAAGTCTTCGCTACCTCTTCACGTAGCCCAATCTCAACGCTCGTCGCAGCTGGCGTTGGATGGAATTACTTTGTGAGTATGATATGGATATAGAGCATGTGAAGGGGAAGGAAAATGTGGTTACTGAGACATTCTCACTAGATGGACACATGTGGTTATATGGCTACCTCGGTGAGCACAAATTGGTGGAGCAAGATTCTATAACTTCCTCACAACAGCTTCTACATTAGAGCTAGAGAATATATAGAGTCTTAGTGACCCCTAAAGGGGAAGTTTGATGGGTTTTCATTGGAGGGAGATGGCCTTCTTAGGCACGAGACCGGATTTATGTTCCTAAACACTAAGGCTTGAGGTAGGGCATCTTGATAGAGGCACATCGTGCACCCTATTCATCCCATCTCGGGGTGAAGAATATGCATGCCACCTTGAGACAATTGTATCAGTGGAGGGGACTCTGTGGAGACGTGGCTTAGTTTTTGTCACGTTGTTTAGAGTGTCAGAAAGTGAAGGCCGAGCATCAACATCCAGCTATCCTTCTCTTTCCACGTGCTATACCAAAATGGAATTGGGACACCATTTCCATGGACTTCATTATTGGGCTACCGATGTCGAGATACCACCATGACGCCATCATGGTCACGGTGGATAAATTGACGAAAGTGGCTCATTTTTCTCTAGTGAAGACCACCTATACAGCTAGTGTAGTGGCACAGGTATATCTAGATGAGATTTTCAGATTGCATGGGATTCCATAGAAGATCATTTGTGACCACGATCCTCTATATACTTCCCACTTTTGGACTACCATGTAGCATGCCCTTAGGATGTTGATCAATTTCAGCAGAACGTGTCACCCTTAGAAGGATGGATACACTAAGTGGGTGAATCAGATCCTAGAGGACATGCTTAGGATGTATGTTATGGATCACCAATTGAGATGGGAGGAGTATTTGTACTTGGTGGAGTTTTCCTACAATAATAGTTTTCAGAGTTCAATAGGCATGGCTCGTTTTCAGGCTTTATATGGCAGAGAGTGCAGGACACCTCTTAGTTGGGATAGGTTAGAGGATAGGGTTTCACTTGGGCCAACTTTATAGCAGGACATGGACCAATAGGTGGTTATGATAAAATAGAGACTGTAGGAGGCACGGGACAGACAAAAGAAGTATGTAGATCAACATAGGATTGACCATAGTTTTAATGTGTGCATGAAGGTTTTCCTTCATGTTAGACCACATAATATTCCTATCCATTATGGAAAAGGTTCAAATTTATCTCCTAGATTCGTAAGACCCTTTGAGATTTTTGAGTGGATCGATCCTTTGGCCTACTTGTCTAGTGTTGCCACCTAGCTTATCTCGCATCTATGATGTGTTTCATGTTTCAAGATACTTAGGAGATATATTTCATATCCTTCTCATGTGTTAGATTGGACCTCATTGCAGGTGTAGGATCAAGGGCAGGTGATGTTGGAGCATATTTGCATAACAGAGCGCGGACCCTAGGCCTTTGAGGCGAAATATTGACCGTGTTCGAGTGCGGTTGGAAAGATATTATGAGATTGCGGCTACATTGGAGGATGCTTCTTTTCTATGAGTTTAATTTCCAAACCTATTCTACTCTGACTTCTAGGAGGAATTCAAGTCTAAGGGGAGGAGAATGTAGTGCCAACTTCCTTCGACACCTTTGTTATTGATTATGATACTTTGTCGACTATACTTATGGACACTACTATAGCTTTCAAGTTAGTATGATTTTAGACATTAGAGATCATGGACTATGGTTGATTTGATTGATATATGATGCATGTGGATTATTAGAGACATTTTATATTGATGTTGATACAATGTTTGTCACGGTTATATATATATATATATATATATATATATATATATATATATTTTTTCGTACATGTGATATGTTGTCATATTGAGTAAACCTAGAAAATTGAACTAATTTTATGATCATATTGTTATTGAGGAAATTGTAAATGATGTCGTTACTTGCTTGATGATTTATATATATATATATATGATCTTAAATATTATTGTATAATTATTTTAGATGATTTGATGCGCCACAAGGCCGAAGGAGGTATTTGTGTTTTGCAGGTAAACATGTCACAACAAACATCGGGGGATTGGAGACCAACCACATTGGAATCCTAGATGAATTCAACAAGGGTCACCATGGAAACGTGTATTTTTTATGTGTGTGTGTTTGAATTTTTGTTAGGGGTCCCCATGGGGGAATCACCTTCGAATGTGACCAAGGGGTTATGTGTATTCTTTTATTTAGTTCCTTTGTTTAAATTTAGTATGTGGATTTTAGTGATGTATTTTCCCCTTTATTATTTATTTTATTTGTGTCTAGATTAGTGAGTAATCATGTTGTTAAATAAATTAAAATGGGTCAAAATAATGCATTTATTAGTGCTTGATGGTTCTTGGATTATGTGTTGTAAGTAATGTGTAAGTATTTTTGAGGGTGAAACACTCCACCTTCCTTTGAAATTCGGATCTGTCCTTAGGGTCTGATTTTGGAGGCTTGTGGGACAAGGTAAACTTGTACCACAACTCTTAAATTGGTACACCAACCATACCTATGATTTGGGGAGTCAAAACTAGGTGTTATTGTGTATTTTCGGAATGCAAGTTGTAAGTCATTTTTTACACCTTCTTGTATGAAATTAGTTTTGGTCCTTGGGGTGGGGACATGGATTGTGTGTGTGTAAGTAAAATGTCATTCATTCACCCACATTTTTAATTGTGTTTTGGTGATTGAAGTTGACTTGTGAGGTGGAGTGGAGGGTGAGTGATGTGGCATCCTACATAGAGCCACCTCATCCTCCTCCCTCCCTTTTCTATTTATTCGAATTCTTTTGTTGTTTTGGGGGTTACTGGAGGGGGTTACTTCATTTTGTGACTTCATTTTTGGTTACTTATTTTGGTTTTGAGCTCTTGTAATTTGGAAGAGAGCTAAATATTTTGTTGAATGCGTGTGGATTCTTTGGAGCTTTTGGACTGCTTGATTGGAAAAAGCTAGTTGTTGAACCTTTGGAGAAAACTCTACAATGGAGAGGTAGGAGATTGGATCTTTATAATGTTCTCCTTTTATTTATGCACATTTGAATACTTGAGTATTTTGGTATGTTGTTGGCTGGTTGGGTAGATTGCCTAGGTATGGTGTAGGAGAAGACTATGGGGATCTCTTGTGGGGAGGCATAAGAGTTTTGGGGAGGTATAAGTGTTATTGTGGAGGGAGTTTGGGATTGGGTTCCACCTTGTAAAAGAAATAGCTTGCATTTATTTACTCATTATGGGGTTCCATAAGAGTGTGGGGAGGCATAAGAGAATGGGAGGTATAAGGGGTACCTTGGGAGGCATAAGGGCAAGTAGGGGTTTTGAAATGATATATATATATATATATATATATATATATATATATTTATTTTAAGGTGGACACCCATTTCCCCATTGAGAGGTATAAGCCACTTCCCCAATTGGTCTTGCTCCTTTGGATTGTGCGTGATGAAGCTTAAGTATTGGTTATTGTTCTTGCTATGGTTGCAAATTGCAGTATGTATTTGGAATGTGTTCTACTTATGCAAACAATTTTTGTTTTGTGGAAGCCAATTTGTTTCCCGAGTTGAAATACATTTCTTATTGCATTGTTGTTTGGGCTCGGGGCCAATGAGGAGGACGACTTCTCCTCTTCATTGGAATTATTGGTTGGAGTGGAGAGTGTTTTCTCTCCTCCTCTTTTTGTTGTGGTCAAAAGATATATGGTGGATCTTCTTGTTGTTATTCTGGAGATGAGGATGAAGAATTTTTTTGTAATTTCTCCTTTGGTTCCTTATTGTGAAATTTCCCACTTCAAGTGGATGACATTGTAAAATTATTTGTGGTGGAAAGTTTCTCTATTTTTGTAATGGAACCTACATTTGAATGTGAGAGATGTATATTATGTAAGTTGTATTTGATGAACGAAAAAGGAAGCTATAAAATAATTATTGGAGTTCAATAAAATTTGTTTTAATTACCACAAATGGTATGTTTTTCATTTGAAATCTATGTTTGAAATATATTGTTAAATTTTTCTTCGAAAAAAAAATGTATGAAGAAATATTACATTCTCGTGTCATTTGAAATGCATGTTTTTAAAGTAGAACTATATTTTGGGTTTTCACGTGGATTGAAGTAAAGTTAAGTATTTAAAAATTGCAATGGAATGAACTTCAATATCTAAAGTATGATATCGAAAAGTAGATTAATTCGGGATTAAGTATGTTTTTCCATTTGGATTCCTTGTAAAGCTTGCAAATAAATATTACAAAATATATAGAGTACTTTGCAACTTGAAAGACAAAATGAAACCTTGAAATGAAGAAAGGATCATTAAAGCACATCATAAAACAACTACATTGCCCTAGTAATTTATTCGAATTCCATGAATCGGAAAAATATAAAGTAATGTAATTTCACCAAAAAAATCATATTTAAATCTCAATAGTAGTTAATTAAACCTTAATCCATTAGAAATATTTCAAGTACGTTTATCCACACCTGTTTGGGGTGTTGAAGGAGAAAGAATAGTGAATTAGACCAATTATGGTAGTGGAAACAATTTAGTTCATATTTTTATGGCAAGAAATTTTTTTCTTAAAATTCACCCATCTAAGTTTGATGAAAATGAATTTTGAAGTTCCCATCAAAAGTGGAGTTCCATCTTTCCAAAAATTCCTCATTTTCCCAAATCCGATCTTCCAGTCGAAAGTTATGGCCTTCTGAAGTTTTTTACTTCGGTTGGTTTAAAAAAAAACTAATTGTCAAAAAAAAAAAAGAGGAAATTTTTGCAAATCGGATCTACGGGCCTAAAATTACTTAGGGTACTTTTTGCAAGAATGCAAAAAGTCACAAGTTCCTCCACAACCTCGCATCCTTCACTTTTGAAAAAATATATACTTCCTTGGGTTAGTGGGCCCGCACCTTCAAACTCTACCTTTTTAAAAAAGAGCGAAATGTCTTAAGTCTCCCCGCCGGCCCACCTTTGGGAAAAAATTTCTCCCAAGTCTACCGGCCTATAACTTAAGAAATATAAAGTGTTAGTACTTCTTTATGTCATTGGAAAGGGGAAGAAATTTCCTATCGAATATAAATGTTTTCTGAAACCTTAAGTATGTTAAATATGTGAAAAATTAGTTTGAAGTGAAAAGATGAGTGTGAGAGTGGGTAAGTGGGAAATTACCGCTTTTTAACTTACATGTGTAACTCTAGAGCATGGTTTGTCCTTTCGAAGGGTCACGCTAGGATAAGAGAATGTTTTTTTTTTTCTAACCCATGTAAATAGGACCTTGGTTATTGTTTAGACCAAGTAAAATTAAATACCTTGGGCATTTAATTGATTTGGCCCCTTTCACCCTCTAAAATTAATTAAGGAACATTTAAACATAGTGTTAATTTAATTATTTATAAAATTAACACTTAAGAGAAATTTAACTATATTGGATTAATTACACTCATTAATTTTCTGATGTGGATTTAATATTTATTAGAACAGGAAAAATTTATTTATTAATTATAATTGACTTTGAATATTTGTTATGCCAATTATTTCTTAAAGCCTAGTAGTGGTCACGCTTTTATAAAAAATAAAAAATTATTCCATAATTTTTCTATCTAAACCTAGGTTGTTCTTGGGTCTTGAGTGGTCGTTTTAGCAAAGGCGTTCTGATTTTTTGTTGAAATGATGCATTTAGTAGTGAGGAAAAACAACAATATTAGAAGTAGATTTAGTTATTTTCTACTCTTCGTTTCGAAGGAAAGTTGTTGAACAAAATGAAAATGATCTAGTAGTTCTTATTATTACTATTGAAACAAGAAATGCTTAAAATGAGTAAATTTTACTATGGAATAAATGGATGAATTAAATCTTGCCAATGGAAACTTTAGGCACATAAAATTAGGTTGAATGACCTTTAGAGTGACTTTTATTTTTTGAAAAATCTTAGTTTTGAACATTATGTTTCTAAGGAACAAGACCATCTCCTATGTAGATCAGTGGTCTCATAACCACCACTCAAACAAGGTGGCGATCACTGAAAGCCGCTTTGCTCGTGCAACGCGGCGGTTTGTGAATCGTCACCTAGGTAGGGCGGCGGTCCCGGCAGGAACGCCACCGCTTTGGGCGCGAGGTTCTGTTATTAACTCGAAATCATAAATCCGTACTGCAAATTTTAACTTGGTCAAAACAAAAATTTAAGTTTACAAAAAAATTAAGAGGATTCCTCCAACAAAAAAATAATTGTTAAAATTCATTGTTAAAGCAATTAAAACTTCAAATGGATAATTAATAGTGTTAAATACTTTATATATATATGTATGTATGTATGTATGTATGTATGTATGTATGTATGTATGTATGTATGTGTATGTATGTATGTATGTATATGTATGTATATATGGAGGTAGGGTTTTCCCCAAATAGAGAATTCAAAATACAAATAACTTGTAATAACTCCAGATTTGGAGTGGAAATCATTTCAATCTTAGAATGAAAGTAATTACAATGACAAATCTAAAACCTAGACTAAATTAAGCTTGACTTTGAGAATTCCTCCATAGTTTCTTCCTTCCTTGCTCCCATGGCTTTCATTTCTCCAACCTACAAATTAAATAAAAACAAAGTGACCAAATGAGGATACTAGGTAAAGAAAAGGATTTAATAAGAATTCATAAGGAATTTTAGGGTTAGTTTCAAACCCTAGGATCTAGTGGCCACAATTGAATTGATCCAAGGGTTGAGGATCAACCCTACTTTTTCCTAATAGGAATGAATTTTATAAATGTTTTAAATAAATTTTTAGGTATGTGTAGATGGGTGAATGGGGCCATTCAATTCCTTGGTGTGTAAAGTCATTAATTTAGTTCCTAGTATGTTTTAGAAAATTAATGAAATGGACATTTAAGTTATTTAGATTTATTAAACTAAAGTAACTAAGCATAAGGTAAATCTTTTAGGGCAGGAACGTTAATTAAGGAGGAGAAAAACATTAACCATAACGATTAAGTATGGCACCTTCCTAATTGATTCTAATTAATCAACCCTAGAGATAAAATAAGAATATTTAATCATTTAACTTAGACCTGGTCCATCCTTTATAAAGTAGAGATTATTAGTGAAAATTAATTTAATGTAAACTAGGGGTTGACACCCTTGTAACCTTTTAACTTAAAATAAAATATATATATTTTGCCACAACTTTCAAGATAAGTGTTTAAGATTTTGATGTGTTCCTAGAACGTTGTTTTGTGGGTGTTACATTTTTCACCAAAAGAGAAAATTTCTCTTTTGTGCATGCAAAGACAATATATTTGAATAGCAAAATTTGGCTATTATTTTTAATGCTAAGTGAATCAAATCAAAAAATTAACTTGTACTAGAAAATTTAGGTGATATTTCAAGTGAATTAACACCTCATAATTAGCCAAATCTAAATTTCAAAAATCTAAATGTTCGTGAATTAAATAATATTAGACACTAAAATTTACATTGTTTTGCACTAAATGAATTCTTTTTTATAGTGAACTTATAATGGTATAAGTTGGCATCATTATATGAGTGTTGGGAACAATTGTTATCGGGGGAAGGTGGGATAACTTGGTGAGAACCAATATGCACTCAATATCCATGTGTGAGTGTTTGTGTATTATATCACAAACAAACAACTATAAATGGTATTAATGCCTTATGTGGGAAAACCAATAATATGTAGTATAAAACTAGTCGAGGGCTTTTATAAGTTCTTTAACATGAGTGATCGCTATAATCAATGCTTCATTTTCTCTTATGTTTTTGTAATTTCTCATTAAATTTATTAAAAATGAATCATCTAAATTTCCAAATGCAATATAATATTTATTTATTTGTAGATAATTTAAATTTAAATTAAATCCCTTAATAACAATTAGAATGAAAAGGTAAAAACTAAGCAATAAAAAAATGAGCTTATAATATTATTGTGCCCTAACATATTTCCTTTAAAAATTCCATCCAAAATTGAATTCAAACTTATCTTAACATTTTTAAAATGTAAAACAAACAAAGAAATTAGACATTTTTTAAATATATACCAAAATTACTCTTACCACATAAAATACAACTATTTCATATATATCTTTCAACTTAAAAACATCATAATTCTTTTCTTCATAAATTAAACAAATAACATTTTAAATATATATTAATTAATGTAGTTTCTTTCTCTTTCTTTTTGAATAGGATTTGATAATATATTAATAAGTAAAATGATACAAGATTATTAACAAAAACTTGGGTGGTATGGAAACACACTCTAAAGCCACGAGTCTCAACTAGGCACATAAAAGTATAGGAATACATTTGATTACAAAATATCACCAAACAGAGAAGAAAATGAAAATAAGCCACTTCATCAAATTGTTGATCAGCGGGGGCATATCGTAATCATGTCACCTGAGCCTAAAAAGAGCTTGCCACTATCCGACATGTCCCATCTAGAACCAAGTTAGCTACCTTCTTCATTGTCCTCAACAACAACCCGAGTATATGACATGGCGAGAGCCATTTTAAAAAAATTGTCGAATGGGAGTAATAGAGTCCAACCATCATGAGTGCTTACTCAAATAAACCTCCAAAAAAAAAAAGAGTTTATAAAGATAGGGAATATCATTAAATGAGAAAAAAATAATTTACATACAAATATGTCACCTTGAAACATATAAATTAATATAAAAAGCAGCTCAAATGGGTAGATTAAATGACCACAAGAAAATCTTTATGAGCAGAAATATTCATCTAATATAACACATCTCACACACACATAACCAAAGCTGGGGATGTCACGACAAAGAGTCACGGTGAGTGTTGAACACTGGAGGCTATTCTCCTTAAAAGAATGCACGACTTTAACATTACACATAAAAAAATCTCTTTATTAAAGTGGTGCATTCATTGGGGGAGGATAGCTTCCGCCATGTTTAACGGCAGCCATGTGCATGCGGACCCCGGTGAAGAACGCAAATCCCTCAAAATATATTATATTCATATTTTGTACTCGTAGAGTCACACTAAAAAGAATATATATATTGAAGATGGAATTTCTCACGTGGGAATTCGATGCCTTTCATTTCAGAATTCTGTCGGAGAGTGGACAATCCTAACTACTACGTGTGATTCATCAGTATCAGATATGCTTTATTGAAATATCCTTTCCATTTAATCTTATATATCAATGAAATTGCAGTTTCCTCAAAACCGTGGCTTGGTTGTTTATGTACAGCCACTGGAATAAAAGATTTGGCTGATTGCACATCCCAAAATAAATAATTAAAAAAAGAGATTTGTTGGATTAATTCTAGCAAAACAGATCTCGTGGTGGTTGTAAAGACTATCCAAAAGCTTCAATAATTCAAACGGCCACCAAGATATATTTTAAAATTGTAGCGTTGGAAGATACGAAGCGTGAACAAAATCCATCCTTCATAACTTGCGGAAACAACGCATATTTGTCTAAATAAATGATCTCTGGCTTTTTAAAATATATATATAATGCAAAAATGTGATGTTTCTCTTCAACTTTATCTTCAACAAAACATGATTTCTTGCATAATATGTATATCAACTCAAACTTACCACCATTAACAACTTCACTAAAAAGCGACGGTATGGGAAACATGCTATGCGGCTCCTAGTGGATGAGCCTGAGTGTTTAAATTTTATATAAATTAATTTGGAGGGATCAACGAGTATCTAGAGATTTAAAGTTCTGAAAAGTTAAGTTGTAACCAAAGGTGAACAGCATTGATTAATCTTATTTTGAGCAATATACATCAACATATACAAATTATGTAATTAATATGATTGACAATAGGTCAAAATATGTTAAAACAAATAAAAGCTAATAGGGATCAAATTTGAAATTGTTAATGCCTCTCTACCGTTTTCTAGTTTGTCGAATAGGATGATTAAATATTTTTATTTCAAAAGAAAATTAAAATCTAAAATTATGTGCAAGTACTAAAAGGCTAACAAATATCTTAAATTTTCATTGGAAGGGCCAAGTAAAATGTAACCCATCATTAAAATATTTTGCTGAATTGCTTGGTTAGTATTTATAAATTTTGAATTTTATTTTTAATTAATCAATTATCAAATGAATGATTATAGCAACATAATTCATGTTTGCTAAGTTTCTATTTTGCATGATAAATAAAATTTGCATCCCCTCCATACAAATCATGCACCAAATCATTAGGAAATAGGATGAATTACCACATGTAGACACATAAAATATGCACATATTACTATTATCTTACATTGTTAGCACATTTTTATATATGTGGTTTATAAGAAAGAAGTTTAGATATTAGCAACATATAGTCTTGTTTTTCTAATACTTTTGATCTGTCTGATTATCACTTCTTATAATGTTTTAATGGACTTATTTGTCACCATTTAGTCATTTCATAGGTATTCATGTCATTATTTCACGACTATTTGGTTTTTCAAGATTTTTAGACTATTCCAAAGTGTACAAAATTGGCCATAGCATCCATACGCTATAGGCCATCATATCCACTTTGGTCACGCTTTTAATTTCTTTGAAACCTTGGAATTGGGCTTCTCCATTACCCTATTCTTATTTTAATTTTATTTTTGGGGTTGGCCTTTAGTGTCACCAATATCAAAATTTGAACAAAGAAACTCACATATATCTAGTTTATTAAGAGACTTAAGGAGGCAACAATTATTATATAAGATCATCCTTTGAACAACGAACAACTTAAATACTACAATTGTACTACATTATCACAACATAGGAAGGTCATTAATATGAATTTGATACCACACATCTACATTTGTGGAAATACAAGGTGTAACTGCTATTTGGTGCGATGTGTAGAATGAAAATATAGCTTCAACTAGACACAATTACAACCACACACACACCAAAACTACATAGCATCTGAAATGTAGTGCATCATTGTGTGCAATCAAAATGGGGTAACAAGTGATGTTAGTTCAACTCAAGTGTATGAATTCTTTATTTTAGGCTAATGAGTGTTTAAGTATTCTATAGGGTAGCTAGGGTTTGTTTTGAAGAAAAATGTGGGAAGAACATGATTTCAAGCGAGGCGAGATGTAATGCACACTATTTTACCACTCAAAATGTAACGGAAAAAATGATATTTTTTTA
Source organism: Taxus wallichiana var. yunnanensis (assembly GCA_018340775.1). Taxonomy (NCBI): domain Eukaryota; kingdom Viridiplantae; phylum Streptophyta; class Pinopsida; order Cupressales; family Taxaceae; genus Taxus; species Taxus wallichiana. The sequence continues at coordinate 802,791,625 of CM031237.1, read as the reverse complement.
AAAATAAATGTAACACTAAAGACACTAGCCAAACTCATCCGAAAAAAATAACACAAACACACTCCTTGCAACAAATCAATGTACCCAAGGTTTACTTATCATACTTTTCTATACATAGCATGTTATTATTTCAAAAGTAATGTCCTTGTGGAAACACGGTTGCATTCGTCATGGCGCTCAATACCACACAATAGACAAGGTTCATTTTTCACTAGGGTTGATCATGTATTATACTCCATAAAAAAATTTCATGTCATGCCTTTCAAATGAGAAAGTCAAATTAGATTCACGTCACAAAGGTCACATCGAAGTGTGTGGGACAATCTAACAGATCCGAAAACTCGATGTAACTACACTAAGTATGAAAAATTCCACCATTGCCACGAAGAAACTAGAACTATCATCCGTAAGAGATCCTTCACACCAGCCCAACACGTGTAAAATTTTAAGAGAGGGTAACTTAAATACTACAAGGATTTATATAGGAAGTCCTCTTAGGGAAGGAATTACTTAGCTTTACGCTACCATTATCTCATAAAATTCCAAGTCCTTCCACAATGCATTTAACCAATAAATAATCATGTAATATCATATGTGCATTTCACCATTGTTCAAGGTGTGAGAACATATTTTCACGTAAATTTTAATTTTAACTTGCATTCTTTCTACATATATATTCTCGTAAAAGATGAATGTAAAGTTTTGAAGCGTTAGTTTCACATTTAGAGATTTAGGAGCTCCAAAGGGAATATCTCCAAATAAAAAAATTGTTTCATTAATATTTTACCACTCAAGTATTTGAGTACATAGTATAAGATAGATGAAAGTCTTTATATAGTGATGTAAGGTTTTCCTATGGAACCATTCCAAGCAAGATCGAGAAATACACCGAGGTTTCATCCACTCAAATCCTATTGAGAGGTCTAGAAACTAATTCATCTTGAATCAAAAGGAACATGACCGTCCATTGATAAGGAGTAGGGCATAAATGGTATTATAACCTCATGAAGTTTACACCTAATAGATGTTCTATATTAATTATTTGAACAGACAAAATCCGCTAAGAATAAAATCTTCACCCATTTAGAATGTTCACCAAAACCATATGTTATACTTACAATTTAGAAGTTTTATCTTTTTCTTCAATTAATAAATAAAGAGTAATCTCTTTTACTTCATTTCTTATACATTAAAATTTTAGACATGCTTTTCACACGACATCACTAAATGTGCGTATAATTAACATGACAACCATATATGAGATTTACTCATTTAATTTTGTTCTTCCTACACTTACATTGTGAAGTTAAGTCTCCACCTATCAAATTTCATGGTAAACGTTTAAGCAACCAACCCCTACTTATTTATGACACCTACATCCCATCATGATTCATATCTATATTTAAACACATACTCCTCCAAACCAAGTCTATATTTATAATAGGGTTCTACACTATACATAAAAACAATTCACGTATGTTCCCATTAACACACAACTATCGAAGGATAAAGAAAAGATTAATTTCATGCTTATTATTTCTTCTTATATGATGACGTATCAAAATACACATACTTTTAGAAAAATTATTATTAAGCCTTCATAAAATATTAAATGTTATCTTTCTTTTTGTTAATTAAAAATATCAATGATAAACCCTTAATCCATACATATCTAAACTAACTCTACTTCATCCGATGATTTGGCACTAGAAGGAGAAAATGGAGAAAATGAGGATTAATTGTTATTTTAACATGATGTCTGACATGTGTAGAGTGACAGTCCTGTAACTTCCCCCCAACCAAGGCAGTAGTCCTGTAATCGTCGGTTTGCATGAGGTGGAGGTTCTATCGGTTTTGACGGAAAAATAAAAATGAAGCATGAACAGACATGGATTTAAATTGTTTGACTTTTTCCCTTCCTTTGCATGCAAACTTTCCTATTCTCGAGTGCATGAAAGGACACAAGAGAGGAAATAAATACTTGAAAGGAGCAAAGGATTAGATCATGGCAAGAAAGAGATTTCATGTGCGTAAGTGCAAGAGTATTCTTAGTGCTTGAATTGAGTTTGTAGAAGCATGGAGGTTGAGAATAGAGAAAGCAAGTAATTGGGAGGAAGTGTGAGATATTTTCAAATTCCTTTCATACTTCTTGTAAAATTTGTATCTTCATATTTCAATTGGCCGATAAAACAAGTGGGAAGAAAGAGAAGTTTCCTTGCTGAATGGTTTTCCTCACACTAGGGTTTCTAGGATTAAATTCTTGGTGTTTGTTTTTAATTCTTTCCAATGTACAAATTTTAATTCTAAATCATAGGTAATTTAGTCACAAGCTCAAACTGTCATTTTTAATTGGAAGTAGAACAACAACATTTTAAACCGTGATATGTGAGAATTCCAAAGTTGAAGTTTACAAATCATATTGGTATTAGAGAAAACAAATATCCAAGACTATGGTATTCGTTCTTTTGATTTGTATGATAGTTACAAGGTATAATGGTGAAGAATCTTTACCTTATGATCTAGACATTTCTACGAAGAAGTGGAAACAGAGAATTTGGGGACAAATAGAGAAAGAAAAATTTGTCCGTAGAATTGAGATGCTAGAGACCATGATGGAAAGAATGTATAGACATCAACAAGAACTCTCAGATTTGTAAAATATGGCTTCCATGAAACAAGATTCCATGGACTCAATTGTTCGAGGTTAAGCCAAAAAAAAATTCATAGGAAACAGGCACGAAGAGGAAGATGACTTCAAGAGCATGAAGAAGAGAAACCAATTGGCAATGTAAAATATGATCATGCTCCCTTTAAAGTTGAAACAAAAATTTGAATTAAGAAATTTGAAGGACAAGTAGATGTAGAGTTTGTTTATAAATGACAATTAGATTTCTATTTTAGCATCCATAATGTCACCGAGGTGTAGAGGATTACCTTTTCACGTCACAAAATGGAAGGTTATGCTGTGGTTTGGTGGAAAACCCACCTAGCCACTTGTAAAAAGAAGAAACGTCCCACCGTTAGTACTTGGGAGAGATTTAAGAATTACTTTGAGATAATTGTTATCTCTCGAAGTGCACCCTTGTTAAGAGATGAAAACAAGGGTTATAGGCTTACTTTATCTCTCACTTTCATAAAGACAATGGAAACACTTTAGGTATGTGGGTATACCTATTGGTTTGGTGAATCTTTGGTATCAAGGTTGATTCCTTATTTTTGTACCCTAACCTAACTTATTTTTGGCATTTTTGAGTTTTAAGGGTAAGAAAGATTGTTGTAACTGAATTGAAATGGGATGATACACCAAATTTATTGAGGGCTTTGATGGTAGTACATGCAGAATAAAATTGAGAACGGGTTGTAGATGCACGAAACAATAGTTTTCAATAGAATCCTAAGGCAATAACACTTATGTATTGAGGGATGAATCACAATAACACAAAAAGTTAAACATACACACTAAGATTATGTAGAAAATATTATATTTATAGCAGGGTAAGATAATTAAATCAGGGAGTTAACATTCACAAGAGATAATAGAAAATACGCACCACCGCAAATAAACCGAAAGGAAATAACTTGTTCTCATTCAAGGGAAAAACTTGCAAAAATTTCTTTAGCACTCCTACATCCAAAATTTCCTCCTTGTGCGTTCTTTAGTGCACACAATATATAGATAAATACTTCATCCCACCCCTCCTTAAAATAGGCTACAATTTGTATTCACCCATGCATGTTATTTTTAGCATTTATCTTGAATAAATAAAGGAATAAAAATAAACATGCAGCTACAATGAGGCATTAATAGCCTTAGTTCAAAAAATACACTTAGTCAAAGTGTAGTTGACTTCTCTATTTTAATACAAGTAATAAATTTGGGTGAATATTTTGGATAAAATTAGCTCTTTCTTGTTATGCAAGTCTTCTCCAATGTGCATGCAACTTGGTCTTCTTATTGTTGATTAAATAATCATATTTAATCCATGATGTACCACTTGTGTATTCACCGCTTTATGCAAGCGTATTTCTATCTTTCGTATGATTTATCTTCTTGTGAATACACACAAAAGAATCTTGTTCAAAAATAATGTTTTAAATTCCAATACTTAGAAAAAATAGCTCCACCAATTGTGGGGACCACCTATGAACATTTAAGGATAATGTCTTCTTTTCCATTGACGAGGTTGCCTTAGCAAAGTTTAAGGTATCTTTGCAATTTTTCGGTAATGATTTACCTCTCTTTTGACTACCTTTCCATATAATATAGTTTGAAAAAATAAACTTGATTATCAAGCCCCATCATTTGAATATTTGTTATCCTATTTTACCCTCATGCAAAATTGGTCAAACGTGACCTTATACAAGAGAAATGGTGGGGTCGTCCAAGTCGTGTGTGGAATCAAATTTGATCCAAAACTGAGCTCGAATGATCTAAACCCAAAGTAGAGAAAATAACCATAGAAGGTGCCACGTGCCCCATCGGCGCAACTCCAATTGTGAAATCCAAAATGAGGTCCCCAAGCAAGCGTGATCCCTCCACGTGGCCGTAGAGTCTAAAAAGTTACACCGGATGTTAAAATTCTTAATAGGAGATGAGTCGGTGGAAGCCTCCATGTGTCTCAAGGATGCCCCTCTAAAGGTCAAGTCCAAAAAGGGTCTCCAAATGTGCGCATAATCTCCATGTGTCTAGGGTCAAACAAGTTGCTCCTAAATGGGCTGGAAAGATAGAATCGACCAGTTGAAAGGTATAAGCCCAGCAGAAGGAGCCACACGTTAGCTAGGTGTTACTTCAAAGGTAAGACCCAAATTCATGTCCCAAATAAGAATGAGCCCTCTACATGTCTAGAGTCAAACATATTATTTCACCAAACAGGAAGGGACTAAGCGAAAACACCAGGAAATGAAGGGGTGGACCATAGATGATGCCAAGTGTCCCACCATCACAGTTTTGGGAGCTAGCCATAGAGGTCCCACCCGTAACAGGGTTTTGGCATTATACATAATGGGGACCCTTACTCACCCAACAAAATGAGGAAGATAGTGTTCACTCGAGGCACGAAGTGGCTAAGTATCAAAAAGTTTCAGTGGAAGTTGCCACGTGTCTCATCGGTTCTCCTTTAAGGGTCAAATCTAAGGGAAGTCCCAAAATGAGCGCCAACACGCCACATAGTTAGGGTTTGAGAAAGGTTTCACTGGCCGTTGAAAATTCTCGAACTTGGGACAAAGCTAGTGGAAGCTTGCACATGCTCCATCGGTGTAAATTCAAAATAAAAATCTAGAGGAAGGTCCCAAACGTGCACCAACATGCCACATAGTAAGGGTCCGAGAAAGGTTTCACAACCGTTGAAAAGTCCAAGTTTGAAACAAGCTAGTGGAAGCTTCCACATACCTCATCGGTGCAAATTCAAAAGAAAAATCCAGAGTTAGGTCCCAAATGTGTGCCAACCCTCCACGTGTCTAGGGTCAGACATAGTGTCTCTGCTAAACTGGAAGGGATTAGCCGTAACACCAAGGAAATGGAGCTGCTCGCGACGACGCCACATGTCTCTTCGGCGTAACTTCAAGAGTGAAGGGATGGGGCTAAAGTCTTAAGGTGTGCGGGGCTATCACATGGATCTCGCATGAATAGACTCTTTTAAATATTGTGAGCCTCGCATTAAACACTGACCCTTGATCTTTAGAAAGCCATAACCTTCGACTGGAAGCTCGGATCTAGGCAAGAGGAGACTTTTTGGAAATCTCTTGATGTCTGCTACTCAACTACAACTGGATATCCTTAAATGCAATCTACCATTCTTGAATGTGTCAGGATTCTCACCTACCCCCATAATGGATTATGGGCTTCCTTTCTTTCCCAACAAGGAACAACGGTGGAGGCATGGGTATTGCAGTGAAACCCATCATTGTTGCAGGGAATTCATTGCCCTTTTGGGGTGGTTGAACAAGAGTCTAGATTTCTTCTACCTCCTTCTCTAATTATTCCTATATATTGTGAGGAGGGGAATTTTTCTAAACAATGGATAGTTTTGCTTTGCGCCCTCCCTTCTTCTCTATTTTGTAGGTGAGGTTTTTATTTTCAAACCTCTAATTCAAATTGTAATGCAATTTCTGCCTTCTGGCTACTATAATGCACTGTATAAATTTTGGAGCAATGAGATAATTCTGTGGATGATTTAAACCCTCTCTTGTGTTCATTGCATCTACCTGGTCTCTCATCATAGTTTGGTCATCTGTGTGGTGGTTGTATTGTGTTTTTATGGTTTGTGTTTATTGCAAAGCAAGTGTTCATCATTCCTTTGGTGCATCACCCTTGTTAGTCTAGGTTTTATTTATTGCATCTCCTTAACCATGTCTCCTTGGAAAATTAGAGTAGGTTTTAGAATAGACCTTCAGAAATTTTATGTGTGCACCTAAATGGAGGAATAGGAACCGGCCTCCATCCAGAGCTCTCTCAATTCGCAAAGTCCCACACTTTGAGAGATGCTCCATGTTATGCAATCACACTGAGAGTCTCAACCCATTGAGTTGTAGACTTGAGGGGTGCTGTGATTTTGAATCAACACTACCTTGGCACGTATACTTTATCATTGACCCCTTTCAAGCTCATTATTACACATATTATATTCTAAAGTCAAAACTATGTCATTGCTTAATGATCAAGCCCTTTCAAAGGAACTCATGGTAATTCCAAGGTTTGGTAAATATTCAATATTATTTGGTTTTGATAAGTGGAATAGAATAGAGTATATAGTTTTCTCGAAACATAATCATTTATCGGGAAAACATTTTCCATTTTTCACAATGCTTTGACCCTCATTGTGATGTCGGTGGCACTGATCATGGTAAGGTTAGGGTTATTATCATTGTATGCCACGTAAGTACCTCTCTGACTGTGGTTGAGTTCTAGAAACCGTAGATTTTGCATTGGAGTTGGTAATTTTGATTCTCAATTATTAATCATTGTCCTTTTCGATATGTACCGTTAATTGATCAACCCATTAATTGAGTTAGATGTAAGGATGATTGAGTTGGTGTTAATAAACTTTTGAACCCTAAACATTTGATCATTTTGACTTCTCCAAGAATGAGTGAAGCCCTGTAATTATTTTTACTTGACGTCATGGATGTGTTCTTTGAAGATTTGTAACTCTATAGAAATGGCTTTCTATGAGTTTTGGGTGTGAATTTATGGATTCTTCGTGATTATAAAGGCTTTGCTTTCAAGTTGCATTCTAAAACGTCACCATGAATGTGCCTTCAAGCTAAGTGTAGAAAGGGTTCTGTTGATCTTAACTGTCGTCATTGATAGATAAAATGAGATTTTCGGTTTGCAAGGACTGTAACCTACTTTATTTGCTTCAATCTTCACGAGGACTGGAATTCTGCAAACCCTTGCATTTCCTTTTTGTTTTCTGTGCATGACCATTTCTTTACGAGCTCGAAAGTCATTCTAGGTTGTCTTTTTTTTGCATCTTCTATTTTGTTTCAAGGGTTTACTACATTTAGCTCTTAACTGATGAGTTAACGCTTCATTTTGAATCTCTGTGCAAAATTTACAAAAATCATCTACACCCGTGTAGTATGAGGCATTTTATCCTTTGAATCTTAAAATTTTAGCATGGAGATTTGGGTTTTCTTACCTTGTGAATTTGTTGATGATATATCACCCATACCCAAAACTGGGTTCACATTATTTGACTTTCTCTATAAAAATTTGTTGAACTTATAACAGAATCATCACTTGGCTTGCTCTGTTTAATGTGACTTTGTTAATGCCAATGGTACTTCTTCCATTTTAGTGTTATTCGTATCTCGATTTGGGGATCTTCAATATTTTTCTTTTATAGGTATTCATATTGTGAAATCATTATTGAAGAGAAACTCTCTTTTCTTTGAAATGAAATTTTCTTTCGTTAGCTGATGCTTAGTTGTGATCCTTAGCAAAAGCTTCACCTTTATGTGTTGGTCCTTGATATACTCATGACCCTGAGTCTTGGTGATAAACCTTTGATAAGGATCATGATACATACTTCACAGGAAGTATATATTTTGCTTTATATTTGTAGCTCTTACTGGTAATCGCTGCAAAATATGAATGCCTGTGGGAAAAATACCCGCTGTAATTAAAATCATAGAAACTTTGTTTCTTTTCTCACTACTTCAGCTGATAGTATTTGATATCTTGAGGAGCTTGGGGTTTTCTTGATTATTGCACTACCTATGACTTTGTAAAAATGGATTTTACTGAAACTATAGCTCTAATTCATTAAACTGCAGCTCTAAAATGTTTTTTACGGTAATCTGGAATGAGCAATTAAAGCTTGATGAAATTCTTTGAAATGTATTCTACATATTGGTATGATAAGCTGGTCTATCCTGATATGTTTTTCTTCTTAGCTAAGATATATAAATTTTGGCTTCTTGTTCAACCTAGAATCCATTCCCATTTGTTGTAACTTGATTCATGTCCTTTTAAACTGTGTTGACTTGTATTTAAGCTCCACATGTTCTATGAGTTGAAATTTTCATAAATATGGAGCTATGTATTCAAGGCACAATTATCTCGTCTTAAATAGCATAATTTCTTTAGTGTTGAGTAAAGATGATCGTGTAATTTGTAACATCTGCTAAAACAACCTACTAGATACCCAAGAAACAACCTAGGGTTAGTTAGGGAAAATTATGGAATAATTTTTTTATTAAAAGAATCTACATCCGGTTAAAAGACAACAATTGTCACTAACAGGGTTCCGTAAAAATTATAGTTTACTAGAACATAATTTTATTTTATTAATAATTATTTGAGGTCATAAGGTAAAAATTTAGGGTTAGAAGTTCCAATTAGGTTCGGAGGGAAAATTCCTCACCATACCCACTCTCTAATAGGCTTAAAGTTTCATCTTTATTTTTCACACACTTAATGCATTAAAAATTTCCTAAATTTCTCCCATTGGATAGGAAATTTCCTCACCTTTCCATTGATATAAATGTCCTCCTAACTCCTCATATATTTAAAGTTATGGGCCGCGAACCTTGAGGTGAAAATTTTCCCCAAGAGCGGGCTGCGGGGCCCAAGGGTGAAAATTTTCCCTTACGCGCGTTAGCAGTGGGGAAGAGTTTTTGCATTTTTCCCTTTTCGGGACAAAAGCACGATTTTCCTCTACGTGCCCGTAGGCCTAAAGAGGACACGTGTTGGCTTATAAAAGCTCGGGTAGAAAGTCAGGGCCGTCGGAGTGGTTTTAGGTTTTAAGATTTTAAGGTTTAAAAGTTCAAAGTTAAAACCCATTCTCGCACCTCTGCCGAAGCCTAAGGTGGCCACGTGTCAGTTTACCATTTCTTGCAGGTGGCGGAAACTTTAGAATTTTTGCCAAAAAGAGTTTTAAAGTTTCAAGGTCAAAGACAATTCCTCTCCTCCTTCGTTGCGTGGTGATGCCACTTGGTAGTCCCTGATTGGCTACGGCCGGCGTGACATCGAGGGAAAGTTGGAAATTTTTTCCAAAATTTTCTGAAAGTGCTAAGTTAAAAAGGGGATTTGCTCATCCACTGACACCGCATGGTGCCATGTGGCAGACTCTGATTGGCTATGGGTCGGCAGGCAGTAGAGAAACTTTTGAAAATTTTCCCAAAAAGTTTCCTAAGTGTTTTAAAGGAAAAATTTGGACCGCGGGCCCGCCATGTAAATTTTTCCCAAAATTTTCCACCAAGGAAGGAAAACTTCATAGGGTCATACCTTTTGATATAAATCTCGATTTTTGGTACACGAGGACTTTATAGAAATATCTCGACGCTCTCTTTGCACAGAATCATTAATTTTTTTTTGATAAATTTTAAGTGGTTAATTTTAAGAAAACGGCTGCGCAGGCTTATACAATGCGAGCTAGTAAATTTCAACTTGTTAGATCTGTTCAATTTGATCTTCCTCCTCTCTCAATATGTCAAATGGACATGTAGGATTATTCTAAGAAGAATTTAGGATGTATTTGGAAGGTAATCTTGCTTGATTTATTTCCAAATTGATTTTTTTACAACTTCGACAACAAAATAACCATGGAAAGGTTTGGGCCTGATTTTGCGGTGTTCAATGGATTTTTCCTTAAGTGTTTAAGCCCAATTTAGTTCTTTTATATCATAACATGTTAGATTTCAAATTTTCAATGTTATTTATTGTTTCCAGGTTCGAACTGCGCATTTTACAAGAAGTATTTGCCAGTTTAAAATTCAAAACAGAGGTCAATTTCTAAAGGATCTATTTATCATTTTCATCTTCCAAATATGGAAATTCATGTATATTCTAGTCTAATACATTTAGTTGTTTTAAACAAACCATTTAATAGCTAAAATGCAAAGTCTGATTTCCAATTTTAACATATTTCAATGTAACAGAGTTACATATATTTCCTTCATACGTATTCCTCATTTCAATTTTCTAAACAGAGATTTAAAATCACAATTCGATGATCAATTTCAGTACAACAATGTAAATTGATAAAGGTAGTGTACTATTTTATTGATTTTAAATATACAACTTAACATCTTTCAATTTCTTTCTTTCAAATGAATGTAATGAGTATGTATATATATATATATATATATATCTTTCTCATTTCAATTTACAACTTTCATAGCTCAATAAAAATTATCTTTCCATTACAATAATATACGATCATCCACTTCAATGTGGGAAGGGTTACCATGAGATTTAATTTCACAAGGGACTGCAAATTGTCTTTCTCCTCTGCTCTAGAATACAACATGATTTTCTCCTTCATCCAATTTGATCACAACAGGAGTAGGGGAAAGGCAACCCTCTCCACCCAACAAAGACATCCAATGAAAAGGAGAAGTCATCCTTCTTCATTGGCCCCAAGCCCCAACCATAATGCAATAAGAAATGTTTTTGAACTCATGGCAACAACAAAGCTTCCACATCACACGAAATCTTTCAATATGCGCATTCCAAATAAAAACATAGTCCAAAATAAAACAACAGGTTTACATGCAACCACATGAAAGACATCACACAAGACTCAGGCTTCACCATGCAAGCCAAAGGAGCAAGAACTATGGGGGATGCTACTTATGCCTCCCAAAGGGGAAATGGGTATCACCACCTATTTTCAAACCACCAAATATAGTGTATCAAAACCCTAACTTTCCTTATACCTCCCCAAGTACCCTTATCCCTCATATTTCCTTATACCTCCCCAACCTCTTATGGCACCCCATAACGAGTAAATAAATGCAAGCTATTTCTTTGTAAGGTGGAACCCAAATCCCAACTCCCTCCACACTTATACCTCCCTAAAAACACACTTATACCTCCCACAAAATGAACCCCATAGTCTTCTCCTACACCATTCCTAGGCCATCTACCCAAACAGCCCACAAACATGCTAAAACATTCACACAATAACATGTACATTCATAAAGAAAATGAGTATTTCAAGAGCCAAGCTCTTACCTCTCCATGATGGAGTTGTCTAAGTTCCAAAACAACAAGCTTTATCCCAATGCAATCAATCCAAACAGCCAAGCACAAACATGTAACAATCTTCCCAAAATCTCCTCCAAGGCAAGAGCTCTAATCAACAAGAAAATTCACCCCAAGGAAGCATTCCAAAAGTTCAACAACCCAAAACAAAGCAAGCGCCCAATTTTATAGAAGGGGAAGAGAAGAGGATGATGTGGATCCATGTAGGATGCCACATCACACATCCTCAACTACAACACAAAAGTCAAATTCATTCTCCAATGCACAATAAAGAGGTGGGTGAATAATATGACAATAAACTTACACACTCCAAAAATCCCACACCCCAGAGGACTGATTTTAATAAAATGTAAGAAGAGTGCAATTAAAACTTACAAGTAGTCAAATCAAAATGCATAAAGAAGCTCTAAATTCAACCCTCCAAACATAGGTATGGTTGGTAAACAAAATTAAGAGGTATGGGACAAGTTTTACTTGTTCCACAAGCCTCCAAAATCAGCCTCCAAGGAAAAATTTGAATTTCCAAGAAGGTGGAGTGTTTCACACTCAAAAGTAAACTTACACATCAATTACAAAGTCACTTACACATACTTACAACTTTTAATACAAAATCCAACCACTTCACTAATTACTTTCTTATGACATATTGATTTGTTTACTTTAACAACATGATTATTCACAACATTAACACAACATTTAATAAATAATGGAAAGGGGTAAAAGCACCACAAAATAAACACATGCAAACATTAATGAAAGAAACCACATTAATAAAAACATAAATCCCCTTGGTCACATTCAAAGGTAATCCCCCATGACAATCTCTAAAAGAACAACACACACAAAAAAACATGTTGGCATGGTGACCTTGTTGAATTCATCTAGAATTCAAATGTGGCTAGTCTCCAATCCCCCAATGTTTGTTCTGATAGTTTAACTTACAAAACACAAATACCTCCTTCGGCCTCGTGGCCATATCATAACATCAAACATGATATAAATATAATCAAAAATCATCTATACATATGAATCACAACAACATCAAGGAAATCAACAATATCACTTATAATTTATATCAACAATTATATCATCATCATATAATGTCCATTTTCTAGGTCTACTCATAATATCCAAAAATCACATGTCTGAACAACATTCATAATATATCAATGTCAAACAATATATCATCATCCACATATGAAGTGTCTCTAATAATCATCATGCATCATAACTAAATCAAGATCAACAATAATCCATGGTCCAACATCTAACATCATACTAAATCAAAACCATAATAATATCCATAATGTAATCAACATTATCAAGATCAGCATCAAAAGGTGTCAAAGGGAAGTGGGAACTACATAATTTTGGTGTTATGTTCTCGATTCGAAACTCCATTCTCTGTAGGTTATGCAATAATAACATTGAAATGTAACTCCCTCTGGAATACTTTGAATTCATGCAAAATTTTGAAATTGTACTCTTAAGGGGTGGATAGAATATACTCACTCAATGATCTATAAGACTGGATTCTTCAATATGATCATGTTATTCACTTTTATGATCTGTATATCTCCTTTCATAATGTTCTAATGGTTCTGTAAACCTTGTACCTACATCAATTCTTATTAATTCCATTCCAACCTTTTGAAACTAAAACTTTATTTGGATTATTAAAGCTTCTTAAATCTTGAGACTTTTCTCGCCGAACATCCTGCTACCCAATTCACTAATGGTACTTAATTATAGTCTGTTTTGATAAGGATCTGTGACCATCTGGAAAGCATCCTTCAAGTTTTGTATTTTAGTAATTTGTTTTTTCTTTTCAACTAAAACTTATATTGTTGGCATTTATAGTTCTTTTCTTTTAGTGATGTAAAAACCGTCTGACATCTCGTATCTTTGCTCAATACATGGTTGTGGCATTGATTTTTCCCATGTTCCTTGATTGAGACTATGTTGGAGAATTCCATATTCACATAGCAACTCTAAAATTTTTGTATTTGTCTTGCCAGATGATTGCATACTATGATGAACTTTGTATCTGATATCCTAATACTATATCATTTCTTTAACCAAAATCTCTTTTGTTTTTCGTGGAAGATCTTGTACTTTAATAATTGTGAAAGACATGAATGAATTTTTATTTTGTATCCTTGAATTTTTTTTTGTGCACCGAATGCAATCTATAATTCATAGTACAATATTATAGAACACGCATTTTATTTTCTTTTGTTATAACTCGTACCTACACACTTAAGAAAATAGCTAGAAAATAATTAGTGTTTTTGGCCTCTCTTATGATCCATAGCGACTTTCCTTCTCTTTCTTTTCCATCTCTCATGATTCCTGTGAATGCCATGAGCTTCTGGTAGATGTTACTTTTCATTTATGTATCGCTTACTTGATGTAAGTTATACTTTTGATCTCAAATGCTTCATTTTACTTAAATATATAGCACTTGAGTACAAATTAAATCCTAAGCTCTTAACTCGATATTATTTTCTTATTTGTTTTCATGTACACTATAACTTTTGGATATAGAAGATTAAGATGAAGGAGCTGGAACTTAAATGATGATCAACAAAAGAAAACCCAAGGAAATGATAGGCTTTTTCTATATTGTTTTGCTTTTAGTTTCATGGAAATGTACCATTTATTTTGATAATCATTAGTTACATCCCACAACTTGTGTGGGAAATATTGAATTTCCTTAATGAGTAAATGATATTATTTTTGTAATTAAGTTGTGTACTTCCTTTTACTTTCAGCTCTTATGATATGTAATGATGGTATAATGAATTAAACAACTCAATAACATACATAATAACAATTAATCATAAGAAATGATCAAATTGAAAATACATATAACTTAAATAATGAACATATGTAATGTAAACAACTACATTTTCTATTTTGGAGTCTAACTCCTCAATTTTTAATCTATCTTTGCCTTCCTCAAGGTTGTACTTTAGTTCTTCGAATATTTTTGCATCTTTGATGAAGGTGAACATGGGATAACAACATACATGAGGTGTTGCATTCTGCAATAGTAACAGAACACATAGCTACATTTTTCCTTGTCGATTAATTTAACTAAAAACAAAATTAAACTCTATATTCCCACCTAATTAGGTTCATTCCTCAATTACTTTAATCGAAAACAAAGTTTCGAGTTTCCCATTTTTGTACAAGTTTAGATATCATCAACATTTTTGGTGATCTTATGGGAAAAGTTTCCTACTTGATTCAAGACCAATGCCTTACTTTAGTGCATTTGGCATGGAGTAAAAGCATATAACCAAAATGTTGCTTTTCTAAAAAAATCACCCCTTTGAAAAATAAACTAAAGCTGGGGAAAGGATCGGTAAACTGATCACATGCATGAATGCACTTATTGAATTGAAAAACATTGTAATGTGCATGAACTGCACTTATTGAAAGGGAAATCCTACTCTCACTGTAGACATCGTAGGATTTTTAATAACAAGTTGTTTAAGCAACATACCATTCACAGAATGGGAAGTTCCTCTTCATTCATAATTGAAAGATGAAATGCATTATGCTTCTTACAATTTGAAATCATATAAGGACCACTCCATATTATATGAAACTTTTTTTGTTTTCCTCTATTTACACGATCAACATCTCGTTTTAGCACAATGTCTCCGTCATCAAAGACTCAACTTAACCTTTTTATCAAACGTTATTTTTATCTCGTTTATTATTCTTTTCGTGTTCGATGAGTTTGATATCTTAGCTCTTATAGCTCCATTAATCCTGCATAATGAACCTGCATTGGTTTTTTTCTCAAGTAATTGGTTTTGATGTAGTAAATCCAATGCTCAAAGCTCGACTGAAATAGGCATTCTTGCCTCGCGTCCATAAAAAAGTTATATGGTGAATTTCAACTTATCTTTTAGCAAAATCACTCTATTATCCTAAAGAGTTAAATTCAACATCGATACCAAGCTCTTTTGTTTTCCATGAGTGTTCTTTTGATGATCTTAAGTGGGTTTTTGTTAGTACTTTCAGATAATCCTTTACCTTGTGGGTAATAATTAGATGAATTACTCGGATATTTTTTTGCTTCATAGCCCAATCATACCTTTTATCTAAGAAATGCTAAAGTATTATCTAAAATGATAGTTGCTAGAACACCAAATCTACAAACTATACCTTCATAAAATGATAAGATTGAAGTCTCGTTAGCTTCTTTCAAAGCTACTACTTTAGTCCAATGTGTAAAATAATCCGTGGCGCTTAAGATCTCGCTTATGTCCTTCCGATGATGAAGGTGGATTTATCATGCCAATGAAGTCAAGACCCCACTACATGAATGGTTGATCCACTGAAATAGGCTGCAAAGGCAACAAAGCTAAACATTCTTTTCCAATAAAGAATGCACACTTCTTACACTTTTTAATCCATTCAAAATTTTCTTGAATATGTTGGGCCGATAATAAGTAGCTTTCATAATATTTAACGTTGTAGTACCTTCTTAGAATTGTCCTCTTGCAGTCCTTAATGAAATTAGGATAATAACTAATGCACTCTATCATTATCAATACAACACAACAACACACCATCAATAAAAGCATAAGGTATGGCCTATACTTGTGAAATACCTTCGTTTGTTCTCTTCCATGCCTTCCAAATAGGTACCATGCTATAAGTAATTGATCAAATTTGACAACCAACTTGATCTTGGAAACTCGGATTGAGTTCCAGTTGCTGACTTTCGTTATAATAAAATTTCAGGTTGCTAATACAAAACTGTAGCATCCTGTGATCATTGTAATGAGTCTGCAACTTGTTGTTTTTTCGTATTAACAATCAGATGTTAACATAATCCTTTTCCTCATACTATTTTTTCAACGTAGATGTCGAAATTTTACTCCATAACCTTTGTAATCCAACTTGCTCACTTCTCATTCAATTCCTTGTTCAATAGGAACACTTTAACACTTGGATGAGAGACTAAAACATGAATCTTGTTATTGGAAAGCATGTACTTGAAGTTTTTTAGTCCTCTAACTACAACAAGTACTTATTTTTTAAGAAAAGTGTACCTTGTCTTGTAGTCATGTAAAATCTATCAAAAGAAAGTAATGGGTTTTTCTATATTCTCATTATTAATCTAGGTTAGTGTGGTTGAAATAGTTTCAACACTTTGTAAGTGCATACATAGTGAAATCCTTCTCAAAATTGGAATTTTCCAAAGTACAACCTTCTCAAATATCTTATTTAATAGTCTCAAATCCTTTTCTTCCTTCGCTGGTCCAAGATAAAGTCTTGTATTTTTTTAACATAATTGTTAATGGCTTAACCAATGCTGCAAAATCTAGAACAAATCTTCTAACAAAGTTGATTTTTCCAAGAAAACTTTCTAATGACTTATTATGATGAGGCAAGCACAACTGTGATATTTCATCAATTATGAAAGGATCAATAGCTAAACCTTTCCTAGAAACAATATGTCCGAGTAGTTTACCTTCGTGAACTAAAAAGATGGACTCTTTAGAATTCAATGATATTAAAAACTACCTGTAAAGATGGAAAGTATGCCTTAAATGATAATATGATCATCAAAATTATTTGAAAATATAGTAACATCATCTAAATAAACCAGGATGTATTTATTTATAAGGCTATGAAAAGCCATCTCCATTGCACGACGCCAAACTTTGCACTAGCATTAGAAAGTCCATAAGTCATTATTTTATAAGAATAAGTCTCCCACAATATGGTGAAGGTTGTCTTGTATCTATTTTCAATTCTCACAAGAATCTAATTAAATTCACTATAAAAATCTAAAAGGGACAAACTATCTCGAACTCAAAACTATCCTTAAAATGTGCTCCATATTGGACAGTGGATAATGATTGTTTAATGAAGCTTTGTTAAGATCTCTAAAATCCACACACAGTCAAATTTCACCATTGTTTTTCCAAATAGGAAGAAGATTAGCTACCAAACTTGAATGCATAACTTGAAATATAATACCATATTCAATAATCTTGGATAAGTATTTCCTCATCAAGAGTTCAATCTTAGGATTAACAGGCTTGTGCTTTTTCCTTCTTGGTTTTGAATTTGGCTGTAACTTTATGGTATTCTTAGATAAACTAGGATCAAATCCTCTCAAATCTTGGTATTTCCAAGCACAAACATCTTTGAATTCTTCGCATAAACTAGAAATATACTATTTTTCAGCTAAGAAACACACCTTTCCCATGAATAATTTCCTTTCATCATCAACTAAGACCTCTTCATAATTATTTGCATGAGTTGAAATATTTCCTTTGTCTTTTCTCGAGTTGACATCCGAATCAAGATATTTTTAACATGGCCAACTGATATTCACATTATTTGTATTTAAATGAACAATATCGTCACCATATAAGTTTTGTAATTTTTCTTGATTAACTACGTAAAAAAATTAGCTTCTTCCTACATAAATCTATCGATTTGGTCATCATCTTCAAAGACTTACCAATTCTCTTCATTATCAGGCACTAAAGGTTTGATAATCAGCTTTATATGTGGCTGTAATTTACTATTTTCAATTTGTTCTAGAACATCAAAGCGAGCACCAACTACTTTGCATGTCTGTCGGCATGTTTGTTTTCAACTCTTGGAATAGATTATATCTTAATAGCCTTTAAATCAGCCATTAAGTCTTAAACTCTATGTTGCTAATATTTCAGCAATGAGTTCTTACAAACATTAAAGTTTTTTACTTTATTAATCACTAACTCTAAATCACCAAACAATTGTAACATGTTGATACCTTGGCCCATTGTAGGCCATGAATCAATGTTTCATATTCAGATACATTACAAGTACATGAAAATTACAATCTTAGAGCTGAAAAATAACTTTCATTCGAACGAAAGTGAACTTCAAGCCTACACCTTGTCCTTTTCTGTTCTTTGCTCCATTGAAATGAATCTTTCCATAATCCTTCATTGTCTGCTTTTTTGAAAGTAAAGGGATAGGTGCATTTTCTTCATCCAAACAATAATCACCAAATAAAACCTCTTCTACTTTCTTGAAAGGATAATAAGCATGTTCTTCTTGATATTTTTCATCCATAAAAAAGTAAGAAACACCATCTAATGTAGAAACATGCATTGTGAAGACAAAATCAGTTTGATCTATGGCCGCATAATATGTTAAATCATTTGAAGCACAAGGCTCAATGTGAAATCTTTCCAAAGGCTCTGAGTTAACTATAACTTTAGTTCCATGTAAAGAACAAAAATGACCAATATTAAGAAATATATCCTCCTTTTTTGTTGTAAAATTTCTTGATAAACATAAAGCAAAGTAGGGCGGTAGATATACAACATTTATTTCTTGAAGAAAAAAACATTGGGACAAGCATGTAACGTTACCTCCAAATTTTTAGTGACACCAACTATGTTGGTTGATGTCCCATCTAGCTGCAATACACATTTTTCTATAGGTTTATATTACAGACCTAACTTTTCTTTGATTTCTTTAGACATGATTGTGTTGCTTGCGCCACTGTCAACCATGAAGTTTTGAACCAAATGATCTCCAATAATCAAATATAAATAAAAGGGTGGTGAATTTTTAATATCATAAGTATTTAGGACCTTTTGTACTATCCAATTAACCTCTTTCATGTGATCTTGCTCAATTGTACTAAGAACCATATCAGCTTTCTGAGATTCCTTTTTTGTTGGTTTTGAAGAAATTTGTAACTTAGCAAGCTCATGAGAAAGTAGCTCTTGCTGTCCTAGAATACTCAAAGCATCCCATAATAAAATATTGATATTATGTTTTTAAATTACCTCAACAATATTAAAATAAGTAACAATTTTATAAAAATCTTATATAGTTTTAGAATAAGCTTTAGCAAAAACCGACTCTTCTTCAACAACTTTTCAAATCTAAGGTATGACCAATATTCTAAGATTAGGTTGCAAATATTTTTGCTTCTCTTTTGCAGCTGAAATGATTGATACTTTTGAAGGAATAACAAGACTGTTTGTTATTTTTATACATGTATTTGTTGATTTGTTATTAATTGTAGGTAAAACATGTCCATTTTGTTGTTTTTCTTTATCTTGAGCCCTTTTATGGGACCTAGATGTAACTACAATAAAAATTCTTCTCTAAAACTTATTAAGTTTTGTTCATGTGATTTATGACTATGAACATCTTGGTGCCCACCCTCAATTTGAGGCATGAATATTTCTTCACATTTAGATTGTGCTATGAGGCTTATATTCAAGAATGCATTTGGACAATTTGTAGAGTGAATAAGGTTCACTGCAAGGTAAACACCACTCTGCTTAAAACATGTTGACTGGAACAAGAGAACTAGATGAACTATGAGCTTTAGGATCAAATTTCCTTTACTTGATAAGGTTTCCTATAATTCATATTTTACTGATATGGCTTCCTATTTCATTCATTTCTACTGATAAGTATTCTTATAACACTTGCTAGGTTGAGCTATTTTAATCTCAATTAATGTTAATTTATTTCCCATAGTTTGTGAGGCCTTAAATACATAATCTGATGGTGCTACACTAGAAAGATCTATTATGGTAATAGGTTGTGGTATAGGTGCCAAATCATCTATAAGAGGCATATATGTCCTCGGCACTAATTTTCCAGCATTAATAAGGTTGTTTTCAACCCTAATAGCGATATCATAAGCTGTTGGGAGTGTAGTTCATCCCATAGACTATATCATGGCTGAAATTTCACTATTTAAATCTCTAAGATAGTATAAAAATGTATGATCAGTTTGAGGCTTAGCACTAGTTGGAATTCTTTCCCAATTCTAGCAAATTTTATATTAAAACTATCCATAAATTCATGAGGATCTCTCTTAATTTTAGACAACTGATATATGAGAGATAAATGATCAGAATTGTCTTTAAATTGCTTAAGTACTCGATCTCCTAATTCATCCCAAGTTTTAATGCTCCCTATTGGTAAAGTTTTGTGCCATTGTAAAATTTGTCCTTTAAATGATGCAGCTAAGATTCTCAAGGGTACATCTTTATGAGTTATGTTATGGACTACACAAAGGATTGTGATTTATTTAATATTCTTAGTAGGAGTAATCTGATTTTCACCAGTAAATTAAGGTAAACATTTCAAGGCAGTAACATGCATGTCATGATAGACTAAAATTACTAAAGGGTTTTCATTAGTAAAGGTAATAAAATTTATGGGTGGTGGTGGTTGTTGCTGCATGATTACTAGGATCTTAACAACAAAATTAACATGTGGTGAAGAAAGGGGAGGAGGGTTGTCAAAACAATCCTATTATAGGGTAAGGTATTGCCAACTCTTCTTGTTGTTGTTGAATTTAAAGGAAAAGAAACAAAATTATGAGGAATACCTCTTACCATTGATCTCATAGTCACCTTAGGAATCAAACATGTTGTAAAATTGTTCGAAATCAGCCTTACAGAGTTTTCAAATAATTTATTTTGATTTTTAATGTATTTATACATCTTTGTTCTTTCAAAAGTGATGTTCTTTCATTAAAAATCTGCTATAAATTTTTGTAATCTATCGCAGATCTGATCTGTCCCCATTGAGCGTTGCAAAAATTGTTATCTCTAAAAAATGCACCATTGTTTAGAGATGACAACAAGGGTTATAATATTTCTTTGTCACTCACTACTGTGGATACATTGAAAAATCCTTAGGTCTTTGGGTATACCTATTGTTGAGGTGAATCTCCGTATCAACGTCAATTTCTTGTTGATATATCCTAAACTAATTTTCTTTGAGGGTTTTTAGAGTTCTAAGGGTAATAAATATTGATGTAACTAAAATGAAATTGGGTGATACAATACAATTGAGAACATGCATAGTAAAATTGAGAGAAAATTGCAAATGCATGAACCAATGGTTCTCAAATGAGAATCCTAAGGCAAAAACACTTATTTATTGAGGGATGAATCACAACAACACAGAAAAGTCAAACATGCACACTAAGACTATGCAAAAATACCAGATTTATAGCAAGGTAAGATAATTAAATAAAGGAATTAACATTCACAAGAGATAATAGAACGATACACACCATTGAAAATAATTGGAAAGGCAATAACTAGTTCTCATTCAAGGGAAAAAAATGGCAAAACTTTTCTTCAACACTCCTGCAACCAAAAATTCTTCCCTGTGAGTTGTTAGTGCACACAATATATAGCAAAATACTTCACCCCACCCATAATAAAAATAGGATGCACTTTTTAGTCAGCCATGCATGTTATTTTTAGACTTTATCTTGAATAAATAAAGGAATAGAAAATTAAATATGCATCTATAATGAGGCATTAATATCCTTAGTTACAAAAATACACTCACTCAATGTGTACTTGACTTCTCTATTGTAATAAAATTAATAAACTTTGGTGAATATTTTTGCTAAAATTAGCTCTGGCTTGTTGTGCATTTCTCCTCCAATGTGCATGCAACTTGATCTTCTTGTTGTTGATTAAGTAACCATATCTAATCCCGCATGCAACACTTTTGTATTCACCCACTTGTAGGGGTGTTTCGTCTTTATCCGATTTATCTTCCGTGAATACATGCAAAATACTCTTGTGCAAAAATTAGCTCCACCCCACCGTGTGGACCACCTGTGAACATTTAACAATAAGGTATTCCTCTCCATTGTACGAGGTCACCTTAGAAACGTTTAAAATATCTTTGCAATTGTAAAGATAATGATTTACCCCTCTTTTGAATACTTTGGCATATAATATAGTTTGGACAATAATCATGTTTGATTATTAATTCCCCTGATTTGACTACCTTGGCACGTATACTTTATAATCAACCCCTTTCAAACTCATCGGTGTAAATATTATATTATAAAGTCAAAAATATATCATTGCTTAGTGATCGAGACCCTTTAGAAGGAACTCATTGTACTTCCAAGGTTTGGAAAATATTCAACATTATTCCGCTATGATAACTAGTATAGACTATAGTATATAGTTTTCTTAGAACATAATCGTTCACCGGGAAACATGTCCCCTTTTTATGATGCTTTGACCCTCATTGTGGTGTTGGTGGTACTGACCATGGTAAGGTTAGAGTTTTTATCTTTGTGTGCCACGTAAGTACCTCTCTGGTTGTGGTTGAGTTCTAATGTAACACTTGTGAGTTTGTATTGAAGTTGGCAATTTTGATTCTCAATCATTGATCACTGTCATTTTCTATCTGTGTCGCTAATTTATTAACCCATTAGATGAGTTAGATGTTAGGATGATTGTGTTAGTGGTAATACACTTTCGAATCCTAAGCTTTTGTTCATTTTGACTTCTTTGGGAATGGGCGAAGCCTGTCAAATTTTTTACTTGATGTCATGGATTTGTTCTTTGAAGCTCTGCAACTCTCTAAATATTTCTTTCTATGAGTTCTGGTGTGAATTTTTAGATTCTTTGTGATTAGGAAGGATTTGCTTTCAAGTTCTGGTCTCAAAGGTCACCATGAAAGTACCTTCTAGCTAATCTAGAAAGGGTTTTGTTTATTTTAACAAATCGTCATTGATGGATAAGGTGAGATTTTCAGTTTACAATCAATATAACCTAATTTATTTACTTCTTTCCTCACAAGGACTAGTTTTTGCAAACCCTTGCGTTTTTGTGCACGACCATTGCTTTACGAGCTCATAAGTCATTCTAGGTATTCATTTTGTCGCATCTTCTTCTTTTTGTTAAGGGTTTGCTCCACTTGGCTCTTAATTGGTCGCTTAACTTTTCATTTTGAATCTCTATGGAAAATTTATGAAAATCATCTACACCATTAAGTATTAGGCATTTTCTCTTTTGAATTTAGCAATTTTGGCATGGAGATTTGGGTTTTCCTAGCTTGTGTATTTTTTGATGATATATCACCTATACCCAAAATTGTGTTCGCATTATTTGACATTTTCTATAAAAATTTGGTGAACCTATAATTAAATTATCACTTGACTTGCAATTGTTTAAAGTAAATTTATGAATTCAATTGCTACTTCGCCATTTTAGTGGTATATGTATCTTGATTTGCATCTCTCCAATCTTTTCCTTATCCGGGTATTCCTATTATAAACTCATTATTAAAGAAAACTTCTTTGTTCTTTGACATGAAATTTGCATTCATTTTTGATGCTTAGTTGTGTTACTTACCAAAACAATGACCTTTATGTGTTTCTCCTTGATATACTCATGCACCGGAGTCTTGGTGATAAACCTTTGATAATGATCACCCTACATCCTTCACTAGAAGTCTTTATTTTGCTTCATAGTTGTAGCTCTTATTGGTAATATTTGAAAAATATGAACGCCTACAAGAAAATACTAGGTGTAATGAAAATCATAGAAAATTTCTTTCTTTTCTCACTTTCTAACCGATAGTATTTTGTATATTGAGGGGCTTGGTGTTTTCTGATGATGACTACACTACCTATGACATTGCACAAATGGATTTCACCTAAAACCGTAGCTCGAATTTTTTTGCTATAATATGGAATGAGCAATTAAAGCTTGATGAAATTATTTGAAATTTATTATGCGTCTAGGTATGATAAGCTGCTATATTCTGATAAGTTTCTCTTCTTAGCTTAGATATAGAGCTTTTGGATTCTTGTTCGACCTAGAATCCACTCCCATTTGTTGTAGCTTGATTACTTTCCTTCTAAACTTCATTGACTTGTATTCAAGATCCACATGTTGTATGAGTTGACATTTGCATAAATATGGAGCTATGTATTCATGGAACAATTATCTCCTATTAAATAACATTATTTTTTCAAATTCTAGTAAAGATGATCATTTAATTTTTTTCTTTTTTTTTATTCAAAACTCCATTCTCCATGGCTTATGAGATAATAAAATTCAAATGTAACTCCCTCTAGAATACTTTGAATTCATGCAATAATTTTTAAACCGTACTCTATAGGGGTGGCTGGAATATACTCACTTAATGATCTATAAGACTAGAATCTTCAATATGATCATATTGTTCCTTTTATGATATTTATGTATCCTTTCACGGTGTTATAATGGTTTTGTAGCCTTGTAGCTGAATCAATTTTGATTATTTCCATTTTAACTTGTTGAAGCGTAACTTGTTCTCGGATTATGTCATCTTCAAATATCTTTAAGATTTTCTGCTCTAAACATTTTGCTATTCAATTTAGTAATGGTACTTAACTATACTATGTTTTGATAAGGATTGCTCACCATCTCGAAATCATCCTTTAAGTTTTGTATTTTGTCAATGTGCTTTGTCTTTTCAAATGAAACTCATATTATTGGCATTTATACTTCTTTTATTTCAAAGTGATGTAAAGAACCCTCTGAACATTTGTATCTTTGTTAAATGCATGGTTGTGACATTTATTTTTCCCATGCTCCTTGATTGAGACTGTGTTGGAGCATTCCATATTCACATAGCACTTAACAAAAACATCTATTTGTCTTCCCAAATGATTGCATAATGTAATGAACTCTATATCTCGATATCCCGATACTATATCATTTGTTTGACCATTCTTCTCTTTTATTTGTCATGAAAACTCTTGTACTTTAATAATTGTGAAAGACATGAATGAATTTTTCTTTTGTATCCTTGAATTCTATTTTGTGCACTAAATGCAATCTTTACCTGATAGTAGACAATTTTAGAATACACATTTTATTCTCTTCTACTACAACCTATACCTACACACTTTGAAGAAAATAGTTAGAAAATAATTAGGCTTTTGGACTCTCTTATGATCCATAGTGACTTTCTTTCTCTTTCTTTTCCGTCTATCATGATTCTTTGTGAATACCATGAGCTTCTGGTAGATGTCACTTTTCATTTATGTATCAGTTACTTGATGTACCTTTTGCTTTTGATCTCAAATGGTTCATTTTCATGAAAATAGATAGCACATGAGTGAAGATTAAATCCTGCGCTCTTAACTAATGTTCTTTTCTTTTTCTTTTTCAGGCACAATGTAGTTTTTGGATGTAGAAGATGAAGATGAAGGAGTTGGAACTGAAACGATGAAGAATGAAAGAAAACCCAAGGAAATGATGGGTTTTTTCTATACTCTTTTTATTTTAGTTTCATGTACATGTACCATTTATTTTGATAATCATAAGTTACATCCCACGGCTTATGTGGGAAACATTGAATTTCCTTAATGAATAAATGATATTATTTTTGTAATTGAATTGTGTACTTTCATTTACTTTCAGATATTATTATATGTAATGATGGTATAATGAATCAAACAACTCAATAACATACATAATTACAATCAATCATAGGAAATGATCAAATTGAAAGTACATGTTACTTAAATAATGAACATTTGTAATGCAAACAATAACTACGTTTGTTGTTTTTAGTCCAACTCCTCAAGTTTGCATCTATCTTTTACTACCTAAAGGTTGTACTTGAGTAAACAGTGCCACACAATATAATTTTAGAGTCCAAACTCCAAAGTCCAAATTTCATACTTTGGAGGTTCGGCATTTGATAACTCTCGAGCTGACCCGCCATATGAATAGTGGCAACATTCTCCAAAGTCAAAATGCCTGAAGATCTGAATCCCAAAAGTCTGAAATTTCAAATTTCAGAGGAAGCAAAGTAGGTTTAGAGTCTGAAAAGTGAATCAACCATTGGAATTTACAATGGTATGGCACCCTCATCTTTAGATGGCCATAAATTTTGACTAAGAGCTCAGATTTGCACAAAATTTTAATAAATTTAAGTATTTTCAAAATGTGGAAGTATAGTCCACCAATTTAGAGGAATGGTTCTTGTTTTCTAACCTACCAAAATGATGAGGTATGGGCTTCTTTTTTTCCCCAACAAGCGAGGTACAATAGAGTATGGGCTTGGAATACTTGCTTATCACTCCTATAAGGAAAATGATTGATTTTACGAGAAGATTGGAGTGCATTTTCATTTTTTTCCTCTTCCTCCTCATTTATTCCTCTATAAAATGTAAGGGGTGGTGTACTTTGCAAGTGGTTGATAAATTTGCTTCACCAATGCACCCCATTCATCTTGGGGATTTAAGCATTCCTCAAATTTTTGTAATGGCTTCATGTCTCTTTTAGTTATAGCATTGTCAGTGTAAAATTCTATGGACCAATAAAACATATTTGTGTTGTATTTTATCCAAATTTCTCTATATTTTTTTGTTGCATCTTACCTCTCATTTTTTGGTAGGATCTATGTTTATCTCTTGTCTATTGTAGGTTTAGTGGTTTTGTATTCCATAAAATGGTGAATGTTTGTAGTTCGGGTTTGTGTTGTAGTTGTCCAACCTCCCCTTAATTCATTAGTGTGATCTTGATTTTTGTTGCATATTGTCCAACCTCCCAAATTTCACCCTTTCTCCATTTTGCAAGGATTTCGAAGAGTAATTAGCACTCCTTGCTTGGTGTATCACCACTCTTAATATACATTTTCATTCCATGTATCTTTCTCCCTATCCTCTTTGAAGTATTTGATTATGATTACTTAGTAGTTTACCTATGTTAGGAGTAATTAGTGGCGGGTATGCTAGGAGCAGAACCAGCCTTCTCTCAAGAGTTTTTGATTCGTAAGATCCTACACTTCATGAGAACACCATGTTGTGTAATCACATTGAATTCCTCGAGTTCATAAACAATCTCATTTTGGGGGTGCTTTGATTTTACCTCAACATGTATATTTCAAATCTGGATAACAAAATTGATATGATTCCTAACAGAGAAAAATACTAATTGATCACCGTCTTCTTTTCTTGCTTTATGTTCCCTCTTTTGGTCTTACATTACTTGTGCAATCTTTCTTTTCATAATTCGGCATTTCCCACCCTAGACACCAACGCTGAAGTGTCGTCGTCCCATTTGGGTTCCCCTAGCCTCTTTGTATTTTGCACGCATCTTTTGGGTCTTTTTAGCCATTTGGTCATCTTACTTTTTACTATTCACCCTTTTCATAATAAAGGAACAAACACAAAACATTAGCTATTATCACGTAAGGTTACAACTCAAGAGAATTCTAAGAGAATTCAAGCATCCATCTAGCTCCAAAAAAGGGACAAGGGATTTTCATTTTTGCATACACGTCAAAGGTGGAAAGTTCATTCTTTCATACAAACATTTATTTACATCTTCTACATCTATCTATTGTTCTCTACTAAGTGCGACACGCACAAGATCCACCTAGGGAATTATTTTGACTCACACACACATAGAGAACTACATTGGTTTGAGATGAAGCATAACACTCGGTGGTAAGTACACTTTCTTGATAGTCGAGGATAGTTCAAATTGTCATTTTGAATATTTATTTTTGGATTTAATGTTTTTTTAGGGTTTTACAGGGGGCTTATTTCGATTGCAAGATTGAGGTGAATAACAACGAAGTGAAGTAACATACAAGCGATCGGAGGAACTACGAAGATAACATCTTACAATTGAAAGAAACTAAGTTTTATAGTTTTTGAGCAGTCACACGTGCCCAAAACTAGTCTTTGGCACCCCAGAACCCCCGACACTCCATAGGCGCCCTAGTCAAGGATCTTCTTATAATCCCGCATTTTTCAGGATCTAATTTTGACACTCTAACTTCTTGTTCTAGTAGTTCTCAACTTCAACAAACCTTTAGGATTATTACAAATCGACTAATTATTTCTATCCCTTCATTTACAACTAGGGTTTCATAATTTTTAACTTATTTTTCTTGGGTCAAATCTATACTTAATTTTTTATATTCAACAATGTTAAATGTTTATATTTAGGCATGAGTTTATTCAATATTTTCTTAATATGACACATGATGTATCCACATGATAATTATATAATTTTCCAAGCTTACAACTTTAGAGGGTCAAATTTTATGTTCTCTATTAAAAAATAACAATAATTTTTTATGTTTTACCTAAATAATAATAACCATAACTTAAAATGTAATTTAAGTCAACAATATAATATCATAACTCATTACCTCTCTAAATTTTTACTAAATACAAAAATAAAGAATTTTGTTCGACATTAACAAAATTACATTTATTAAAGCATAGTATGTTTTTGACTACATTAAAATTACGTTTTTGCAAATAACCACTTTAAGCTCTATTTCCATCTTTATTTCAAATCTTGACACGCCACCTACAACCTAAAAAGTTAGTGCAAACATGATGAGAAAAAATAAACACCGACATGAATTTATTCATATTACTAACATTTTCACATAGATATAAACTTTCACTTACAATAAATTTAAACAATTTTACGATGCAAAAGAGGTAAGAATGCAAGTGAAGTTTCATTTCTATTCTAATATGGAGTGCGATAGAGAGAGGAGAAAGAGAAAAGAACATAAAATTTCCCATAAGAAATAAAATACAAACAAAAGTATAGTCTTGTGATACTGTTTATAGATTTTACAATAGTTTTTTGGAAAGGAAAAGGTTCCATAGACGTTTTCTTACTAGAGCTCCAATATTACAAAAATAACCAAATTGGTCAAAATCGCCCAAAAACTGAGTTTCAAATCCATTTTCCGAAACATAAAGACATCACGTGTAAATTTACATCAATTCCAATATCTACACGAATTCTTTGGAGTATACAGAATACAAATCTTATGACAAAAATTTAAATTACCACAACATTTCCGAAGCTATTTGTCATAATTATACTAGTTCGAATTTTTCATCGAACATCCCGAGGCCTACAAAACCCGTTAGAAACAATATATTCAGTGATTTTCTCGAATTTATTTACTTTTTATAATAGTCTTAAAGAGATATTATAGGTATGCGGTGACACAATTTATTCTCTTGGTATGGGGGCCTAATTCGTGGGCCTTAACCAAACTAACTTTTAAATATTTTTAAAGAATCGACCAAAGCAAAAAATAGTTTAATGGGCCTCCGGATGTGCAATGCAACAAGGTCAAATGATCGTCTAAGGTCATTATAGAGATTGACATGACATCTCACGTCACCAGTGAACATGATCATTCCATAACTTACCCACTACGGGGTTTGGAGCGGTAGTTTGCGCGTCGTTGAAATTCATGTTTTATTAAATTTTAGCAAGGTGAACAAATGACATGATTAGATGGAAGTCAAGTTTAATTCTCTAATCGGGTGAATATTGTTTTCCAGTTTTATCATCCAAAAGTTCTATGTTTTACGTGACACGGTTGGAGAGTGTATCTTACACTAAAAGGGGCCATATCAGTTCTACATGATGCAAGGTAAATATATCCATTATGTGCAACAATTCATTTTATTAACCATAACCATACTCTTCATTTAATTAAGAATTTCACTAGCACTATGAAGGGAAAACCATAAATATGAAAGCATGTTGGAAATAGGGAGAAAACCACTCCTTTTCATTGCAAGGAGAAAAGGGAGGTGGACCAATGTGGTTTGAACATGCGTAAGCTTCACGTCCATCACCACGAAGCCATTATCTAACTAGTTTACGTGCATTATAATGCTTCCATATTTTGCATACATATATGAGTGACATTTGCAAATAAAACATCGAGAAAAGACTCGTCTAAATCACCATTATTCCTTCGGTGTAAATCCATCGTCTATTTTAAAGCTCCAATTTTAACAACATAACAGGATGCTAACAAACACTATGGGACTTTTGATTTACCCGAGCTTGTTGCATTTATTTTCATGATTTCCAAGATCTCCATCAAATAAATCTTACCAACAACGCTATCCCATGTTTCTAAGGCATTGTAAATAAACCCATATTTGGCTATAGGTCATAGCTACAACATCAAATAGATGTCTTCCCCCTTCACATTTTGATGAATGTCCCTAAATCTGTTAGATCACTTTTATTCGAATCAAAAGAAAGAGAAAATGTTGGAAAAATCCATTGGGGTCATCCCCACTCCTTCCACTAAATCTATGCACCCAAGAAAAAAAAAATGAAGCCTACATTACCAGTTGCGCTCCTAGTTGTCCAGACGTGTGTAGCTTTAAAAAGACTAAAAAAACCCTTTTCATGCATTGGAAGAGATTATATTGGAAAAATCGAATATAAAACCTATTGCATCATTTACACGCCCCCTTCGATATGCTTTCGAGGTGTGCATACCCTATCTAAGGCTCGTACGCTGGTAGATGATGTAGAAATATGGGTATGTACCCACCAAGTGCAGTTTCTTAAGAGCTTGCAAATCGCTACTCCCATGGTGATGGATTCACTCGAGAAAATGTGCCTACGGGAATCCCACAACAAGAAGATATTTTCAAATCTTTTAACGCAATTGAACCAAATACATTTCCTCTTCTTTTCACAGGGTAAAAATCTAAAAGAATTGAATATTTTAAAGAATCCAGTTTGTAGATTTAATCAATCCTGGATGTCGATGAAAGCATAATTCTTTATCCTTTGTAATACAAGCCACATGCCCTGCACAGGCTCAATCCATTCCATGATTTCCAAGCTAATGTACTGAATCTGACTAGAAGGATGCGTACACTATTTGAGAAGACAACCTGATAAATGCCCTGACAAAAGCGGCTCTAAGATAATCTAAATAGGAAATTCAAACATAGAAAAATAACCCCTCCCACTTTCACGCATCTCATATACATTTTCCAAGGTTAAGTATTTTTATTTTTTTGTTTTATTTTATCAATCCTTGACTGAACACCTCAAGGATTTAAATGGAGGATCATTACACCAAAGATCCAAAATTACAAAATAGGGGAGATATAAGCCACACAGGAACTAGATCTGAAGGGAAAAGTGGAAATAATGGGTGTGGAAAAGTCCATAACGGTTGTATACCTTGGCCCTCTACATCTAGTTTTGTCTAGGAAGCTCTGCAGAATACAATTTGTGAGTTAGAGACGGGTCAAATAATTTTTAATCTTTTTCGGTTATCATGACAACCCATATCACTGGAAAACGAAGGATATAAATCTAAGTCATCTTATCTTTTTCATTGCAAGTGATTTTATCTATTTTTATCTATCATTTCTTGTGATTGATTATCCTTTATTAGTGGTTATTCTAGATACCATTGTAATTTTCCTTATAAACTAATTGGTTAGTATAATATACCATTGATTGAATACCCGTATTGCAAGATATTAACCAATATAGGTTAAATGATTTGGTGAACTTGCTACTTGGTTAAATCCTATCTCATGACCCATAAGTTCTTAAAATATAAAAATATGTATTTGTCTTCTTGGCATGATTTTTACTCCTCTACCATGGCCTAAAGTATGCTCTTGCGCAACCACACTTCCTAATATCCTCCTATTGCTCATGTATATAGTTATATTTCATTTATGTATTATAAAATTCCTAATTCATATCTTAACGATAGTGATCCCCAAAAGTATTCTTGTTATGTTAATCAATTAGAACACAATAGTGTAGCTCCCTACCCTACCGGTAACCGGTTTCCAAGATCCTACTTATTTCATACCCATTTATGGTGTACATTCTCATATTATCACTCATCACATTATTCATGATTGTTGTGTGATTGTGATAGATGATCTTCCACTTATTGACTATGATTTTAGTGACAATGAATCTATTTCTAACAACGAGACTAGTAGTTATGCATACATAGAGGATTGTTTATATTTTCCTACAAATGAAAATGATGTTGTTAATGTAATCCATACATTACACTCTACTTCTTGTATTTCATCCCTAAATATTTTTATATGAGATATTGTAGAAAATGATGAGTGTGTTTCATCTTCTTCTCAAAAGGACTTTTATAATGCTAGTAAACAAAATCTAGTTAGAAATGATACGAGTATTTATTTGTTTCCACGTCGAAATAATATTTTATCTCCTCATGCAAAAATTATTATTGGAAATGATGTTTTGTTATTAAGGGTTAAGATTTTTTTGGCTAGGATCCTACCTAGTTACAAAAGAGACGTAAAGCCTAGATAAACCTTTACAAAACAAGAGTTAGAAACAAGACAAGCAAGAAGAATAGTCAAAAGGGACCCAAAAGCAATGGAAAGACAACACAATCTCAACACAATAACATTGTAGAGTCAACCCAAATCCCACACATAACAACAAAAGAGACTAAAACCACTAGATGGAAAAAAGAGCCATAATAGAATTAACAAGTAAATGAGAATCAAAGGGTGGTCTAGATCCACTTTTTTTTTTCATTGCTCTTTGTGACTCTATCACACATCGAGACCGAATGCTTACATTTATCTAATCTTGACTACACTATGTTCCACCCATCCTCACCATTGTTGACATCTCCCCCACATGCGAAGTTGATATAATCTCTATAATTCTTGCCCTCCCTAAGAAGTATAGCACCCAAAGGTCCAGATAAAATATGGGGTGAAGCACTCTAAGAGGTGCCTTCATTTTGACTTAAGGAAAATGAATGTTATACACTTATTGATAAGCTCAATTTTCTTGAAGGAAAGGGTATTATTGCCAATCAATTCATAATCAACAATATTTCATAGATATACCAATAAAATCATAACAAATAGTCATATGACTATATATGTTCTATTATAAAATCATACATCCATACAACGTATAACAAATTATCATTGCTAGTATTCAACATTAATTATGATGAGCCTAAGAAATTGCCCAATTTAAACAGGATTTCACATTCTTTTTCCTTGCATAATTATAATGGATCTAAGTGTGATCTATAAACTGATTTTTTATTTTGGATGAAATATAGAGTATATATAATGGTTATTTATTTAGAATTCATTTTTATCTTTTTGTTAGCAATTTCTAATGATTATTGGGAAAAATATGTGAATTATTGCATATATTGTTCATACTTTGTTATAATTATGGAATAGGGAATTTTGAGCATTAAGCACTAGCTACAACCACCCATGGATTGACATTTTTAATTTTAAGGATTGACAAAAAGATGAGGGTCGTCAATCCTCAACATCAAATAATGTCTATCTAGGGGTGGTGTCGAATTATGTATGCAAAATGAGAAAGACATATGTGGAAATGATCTTTTCTACTAAAACTCCACACTTGGAGAAATATAAAATCAAACTTGCACGAATTAGAAACACACTTGTGGAAATTGAAAATAATAGTTTAATATGAAATTAAAATCACACTTGGGAAATGAAACACAATTGCTTGAAAGAAAACACACATTTCAAGAAAGCGAAATTACAAAATTGAAAAATAAAAGAAAAACAATAAAAATACACCTGCACGTTTTCAAAAACTTTACATCAAAGAAATAATTATAAAGTAAAAATAAAATACCAAAACAACAAAAATAATTATAGTATAACAAAAATATAAACATAAATATAGATGTTCATCTTCCATGGAATGAGTGGTCACTCATTCCTTGGAAGAGGATTTTAATCAAAACTATTTTTAAATGGACAGAATGGAGTCTTAGATTTGATTAGAGAAATGATGATTACATTCAAAGGTGTGGGAGGTTACATTTTTAATTCCATTCTTCCAACCACATCCATGTTTTAAGGAAGCCATCCCTATAAAATATTATCTATGATTTCAATCTATCCAACAAGAATCAATCTCCACAAAATATGGAGAGATATTATCTAACTCTAACTAACAATCCGAATATATTACTTTATTGTTGAGAATAAAAATTACTAGTGATTATTATTTATTTTTTAAAAATTAATAAAATACTTATAGAAATATCTATTTTTAGAATGAATTCCAAAAATAGATCACAATACCACCCTTGGAATTATGCTCATCTCTACAATTTTAGTATTCATCCTCATAGCTCTAATATCCAACTTTGAAGAAACCCAAAGAGACTATGAAGTGAGATGAGACAGGTTTGAAGTAAGCTTAGACATACCATCTGAAGCAATTTGAGATACTCACAAGTTTTGATACTCTTAAGCAACTTTAAATACTTCAAGCAAGTTGAGATACTCTAAAGAAACCTTAAAATGTCTATAAATTTTACATACAGACTCGAATCAAGATGATACTTTTTCAAAATTACATAATTATTTGAGAGGAATTTTAATATGCAATCAAGTTTAGATTCAATTATACTCTTAATTACTCTTTTCACTATTTTCCAAACATATGTTTAAGGAGTCATTCATACAACAGTTGAATATTTCTAGAGCTAGTGAAAGAACCTCTTAGGATGATATGATATATTTTGATGATCTTCCAAGGTTGGTTGTAGCTGATGATTAATGCTCAAAATTCCTTATTCCACAGCTTATAGATAAGTATGAGTTGCATATGCACTAATTGAAATATGTTTCCCAATAATAATTAGAAAGACCTAAAAAAAATAGAACAATAAATTCTTAAGAAATAACCATGGTATATACTCTTTATTTCATCCTAAATAAACCATAAGTTAAGATATTACAATTAGATTGAATGTAAGTATCGAAGGAAAAATAATATCAAATCTTATATAAATTGGGCTATATTTTGGTTCATCAAATTGCACCACATATCATCATGCAAATTAAGCTATATCATCAGTAATAAATAATAGACATCATCCATACACATGATAACAAAATGAGAAACCAAATATTCATGTGTGTGTGTGTGTGTGTGTGTGTGTGTGTGCATAAAAAAATGTTTTAATAAAATATAGGCCACTTCCATTAATCCTCCTCACTACCACTAGATTGTATCACCCAGGGAGATGTCAAACTTTAGGCTTCACCACTTGACCTTAGTATCCATCTCTGTGATTGATACTCCTCTACTGTTACCATAAAAATGGTTCCTTGAATGTCAGTGTCATGTGATGAGTTTACATCTCCACATACTACAAAAAAATATCTTGTGCTAGGCCACCTCCTCTTATGACCTCTAGCACACTTGCTAACTCAACCCTCACCTTATCTCTATCCAATCATAAAACCACATAGGTGGATACCAACATAGCCACCGAATAAAATAAATGGGAATGCTCACTCAAAATATAAGCATAAAAGAGTAATACCTCATCAATTTGAGGTAGGGGATTTTGTGGTAAAAGAGAATCATAAGTACACCAATAAATACCATGAAAAGAAAGTGAAATTTGAACCCAATTTTTGGCACCATATGTTGAGGTTACCAAGTTCAATTCGGTACCTATACGCTAGCTCATATAGATTGTTAAGAGCTTTGAGAACCAACAAACAAAATGCATCTCAAGCACTTCTATACTTTAGTATGGGGTCTCTGAAAATTTCAAGAACATAAAAAAAAGTATAAAAAATAAAAAGCAAAAGATAAATAAATAGGTATGTCCAATAGTGAAAACAATGCTATGGTGGCACTTTGGACAAGTCTTTTGCTGAAAACTAGTTTCCGGCACCAAGGGAGGGTCTGTTGTTCACAAGTACTTCAGGTTTAGGAATAAAAAAACTTTGTCCTAGGTTGGTCTTTACATTAATCCGAGTCCTTGTGAACCTATCCTTCTTTTCCCTAGATCTAGCTAATCTAACCTTTTAAATGCGAAGAAATGTAAATTTGATTCAACCCATCTCACGGTGGGGAAACTTATCAACATTCCTTATGGCACATAAAAAGTAGTATTTTTCCCTTGTATATCCCATCTAACGTTAGGAGCATCCATGTTTCTTCATTTCCTTCCACACTTGCTTTGGAAAATCATTGAGAAAACATCAAAACATTTGTATGACTTTTTGAAAACTACTAAACATATAGATATGTTCCTTAGAGAAACCAAAACATTCAAATACATTGTATTAGAGATAGTACCCAAAAAAAAATGAAAAATGTCCCAAAATTGTCCCACAAAAAAAAGTAGTAATTTTCTTACTTTTGGTTGTTGGTTTGTATGGTTTTTAGTTGCATTATTTCTTCGTATTATGCGCTTTAGATTGGATTCACTTTTTTACTTAGATTGAATATTGATTTAATTTATAGTCCATCTATCGAGTTCATTTTATCTTGCATGCTTGTAAATAAATGTGTTCCTTTGATTAGATTTGTTTAACTTGTGCTTGTCAATTTTTACTTATACATTTTGTTATCATTTCATCATCATATCACATAAAACCATTACATCTATACATCATATACTGATAAAATGTGAAGTATACATCACACATGTATGGTAAAGCTAATTAACAAATACCGTATAATTAATGGGGAAAGAGAGGTTATGTATGATCATAAATCTATCCCCCCCACACCAATATAAAAATATAAACATGTTTTACTCAAAGTATCTCATCAACATACAGTATGATATCAGCTAAGGCTATCTCATAATCTAACATGTGATACAAACATAAATAAATAGATTAAACATGATAAATTTTAAACAACATGTGATATATCATAAATCCATCTATCATCAAAAATAAAAATGTTTATATACAAAACAAGATGTCTCAAACGTACATTCCATACAATGGGCCATCATGAGCATCTATAAAAAAAAAAATGCATTCATCGCAAGGCATTGTAAAAAATAATACATATCGTACATCTATAGAAAAAAATTACTTCATCACAAGGCATGATAAAAATAGTACATATATACATCGATACAAAAGTATGCCTTCATATCGAGGTGATACACCAAAAATATACATCAATAAATAGAATCAGCCACAACTTGAGCACTCTCCAGGACTTCCTAGTGTGGATCTACCACTAGGAGAGGGAATCTAAGGTATCGGGCATGTAGAAGATGTTCTACCATGCTAAATGGACCCATGTTGCTCGAAGCTTGTAGTTTTGAAGGACCCTATATAGATCCCATTGATCACGATTTCCTATGAGATATAGAATGAAATGAGGTGCCTACTATATGGCTATACTCAATAACTATTCGATCATATGGTAAGGACACGTAATACTACATCCTATAGTATGTGGTCTTTCCTGATATATTAACATTATGTGCAATCAACTACTTTAAACCTGAGGTAGTTCAGGTCTTTTGTAGCACATTACGTTCTACTCTCATCTTGGTTAATCTTGTATCCACAATTGCTCTTGCTTTTTTATAGCCTAGTCTCACTCTAAAACAAGTTGGTCTCTATCTAACTTCAATCGTATTCTATCTATGATCACCTCGTCTCTTTCTATCGAGGTCCGTATTCTCTCTTCCCTATCTTGGTCTCGCTTGGAATGAGCTAATGTCTCTCGATGATAACCAAGTACCTCTCAATTATGGCCTAAAGTTATAAGGCTACTACCTATTATAGCTGCTGCTACAAGGCATCCAACTTTCCACCAACCCGTACATTTGGAATATCCTCATCCATCGACTGCTCAGCAATTTTCTCATCATCTAGAATATTCTCCTCCACTTGCTCTCCACCACCACTATTTCCTCCATTTGTTGGTGGACTATGTCGAGGTGCCTACAAAGATTCATGTAATGGAGTCTGCTGAGGCATCTGTGGTGCTGCTATTAGTGTCCACACTACTACTTGGGGTCACATCAATATTTGTTGTTGCACTAATACCTGCTCTTGAATGAGTACTCGATGTGCTGGGGGCTACCGCCATCCTCCTAAGGATCTTCCCGGAACTACTCCTACACCCTATGAGGTGGGACCTGAAATCCCTAGGTCCTTACATCTAGTACCTCATATAGAATGGTCAAATGTCAAGGTAATAAAGTAGCATAAAAACTTACATAGTCCTATGTAGTACTGAGATCCACTATCTATAGACACTATACCACACGATGAAAATCCACCAGTAAAAAAATTTCCGATCTTGGCCTAATCTAATATGAGGTCCCTTTTGAAAGACCTCTTTCTATCTATGAGCATACCATATCTTAGCACTGGTATCCCCTGAATAAGTCCAAACGCGATGAACCCACTCTACTTTGTACCACTCCATAATGTGGCTCTTGCTACTAATAAGAAAATGATTAGCTATCACCGTGAAAATCTCAACAACATCGTAATGCCACTCATATAACCTACATGGCTTCTATGTAATCATATGAGGGTGAACCTTGGTAAACTCATGTCTGTAGAAGTCATTATCCCCTAACTGACCACGTACATCCTCCCTCACTTGAACCCAAAAATAATAGAAGGCTCTCAAATAACTCTAGCTCTCATAGCTCCCGCAGTCGGCCGATCGCAATATGGTCCCAAGCCCTTAATTGTAGTAAGGTAGCGGGAGCCACAAACTACTATCCATAGTAAGTTATCAAATGAAGATCTACATATAAATGAGCTAGTATGCACTGACCCCAAGAGTAATTCTCTGTCTGTACAAGGTTGTGAATCACTTTAATGAGGAAAAGGGGAAACCAAGGACCAATTTTGTTAGAAAACTATATGCCACTAACAAGAGCTAACAAAAACATAGGGAATCGGCTAATCATTGATATAACATGCACCTCCTAACAGATAGGTTCATACCCTGCCGAGGGATATTTATCACTCAAAATATCATCGCTATGTAAATCACAATAAGATCAATGCGACCATTGTAAGTGATCAAATGATCCTAAATAGGAACTCGTAAGATCTGTCACACATCCTCTAGGGTAATGCTCATCTCGCCAATAGAAAAAAGGAATGTTTGGCCGTCTCTTCGCCATCTTTTGGCTAAGGCCATGAGAAAGCATTTGTCTATAGCAATATGGGGCATGTGTGGTACATTTGCTAAACAAGTCGCCCTAGTGTGATATCAAGAAAAATATGCTCGCGATGACTAAATTTTGCCTCGTTGGCCGAGAGCCACACATGTCACTCCCACATCTCTAAACTATCTAGGCTCTCCTGCAACACCAATCAGGTCATTTAATTATGATCCTATTATTCTATTATAACATTTTCTGGTTATTCTTCTACTATATCATTTAATTTTTATATTCTCCCACATTATTATTCTATATTTATACAAATATCATCTTCAACTAACACCTATGGTTTGTTAAAACCTTAGTTTTCAACCAAAAAGAATTTTAAAAATGAATTTTTTGTGTTGGCGTACCCTTATCGGCAACATCACACCCCATAGTTCACAGTGCACTCCTTAGTACACTAGCGCACCCCTCGGTGCATAGGTACATGTCATGCAAATTTCAAAATCTTAGTTCTTTAGTAGCATGCTTTTGTGTGCAGTAGTGCACCCCTTTTTACGCAGTGCATGTATGTTGTTGCCAAAAGGAAATTTTTTTCATAGGTGTATACAAAGTGTAGGACATACATGTCCCTAGGGATGTGCCTGCACATTTCCTCTACTAAAAATCCCTAAATATACCCTAAAAATCCATACAAAATAATCAAAATTAAATTTTAATAATTTGCAAGGGTAAAGGAGAGATTTGTGTACATCGGGACCATCCGCTGGGAGCCTCATGTACTCTCTCACGCAATCCACACATCTTTTCGGATCCGCACCCTCACCATCTTGTAGTGCCCACTCCTCTTCCACACTTATTATATTTTTAATTCAATCATTGTTGACTATAGACATGGATATTCTTGTATCATTTTGGTTAGCATGATGTTAGATGATAGAGACTTTATGACTATTGATGGATTTTGATTCATAGTATGATTTGGGTGGTTTCTTATAGACGTCAATGATGTTTTATATTGATGATGAATGATGTGTTGTTAACATACTGAAATTCAGGATTCTCATCATGTTGACTATGACTTAGCATTTTAACTAATCTTGTGATCTTGTTATATTGATAAAAATATTATGTGATTTTGCACATGATTATATCACAACAATGAAATCAGGGATTGGATACGGACCACAATGGAATACTAGATGGATACAAAAAGGTCACCATGGAAACTTGTGTAATGTTTGTTGTTTTGTTTTATTTGTTTGTTAGGGGTTCCCCATGGGGGGGATGACCTCTAATTGTGACCATGGGTTATGTGTGTAATTCTTTCCCTTTTTAATTTATTTATTATTGAGTATGTGATTTATTTGTGATGTAATTTATTTAATAATTGTTGATTAAAGTTCCTCTATTAATAAATTTAATCACGTTATTAAGTTATTTGGGGATGTGAAAAATGGATTCATTTATTAGAGTTGTTGGTCTTTTGGACTATGTGATTTTGATTGAGTGTAAGTGACTTTGAGTGTTGTACACTCTACCTTACCTTGGAATTTTGAATTGGAGCTTAAGGGCCATTTTTTGAGGCTTGTGGGAAAATCTAAGCTTGTCCCACACCTCTTAATTTCATATACCAACCATACCTATGGATTTGGGGGTAAAAAATAGACCCCATTATGTGTTTTGTAAGAAAAAAAGTTACATTAATTGCACTTTTCTTACATGGGTTTTAATTATGTTCTTAGAGGGTGTGGGTTTGGATTGTGTGTGTAAGAGGTTTGTCATTCCTCTCAACCACCAATTTATTGTGCATTGGGGTTGAGGTTTGACTTGTGATGTGGATTTGAGGATGAGTGATGTGGCATCCTACATGGAGCCACCTCACCCTCCTCTCTCCTTTTTCTATATATGCAAGTTTATTTGTTTGTTTAGGGGTTACTTAATTTCATTTGTGCTCTTGTATTTTTGGATTTGGAGATTTTTGGAGTGCTTGTTGAAATTTTGGAGCTTGTTGGAGTTGGATTGAGCTTAAAGGAGCTTGGTGTGTGACTCTTTGATCAAGTTCTACCATGGAAAGGTAGGAACTACACCCTTGTTTTAATTGTTTTCTTTTATATGTGTATATTTGTATGTAAGTGAATGGTTTGTATGCTTGTTGGGATCTTGGGTAGAATTACTAAGTATGGTGTAGGAGAAGTCTATGGGGATTTTATATGTAGGGAGTCACAAGATTTTATTTAAAGTTTTCGGGGGGAGTTCGGTTGGGTGTCCCATCATGGATAAGAAAATGCTTGCATTTCTTACTTTGTTCTTTTGAGGAGACATAAGAGATTGTACAAAGGCATAAGAGAATGTGCGAGGCATAAGAGGATCTTGAGGGAGGCATAAGAGTTGTGTAGGGGCTTTAAGATGTATATTGGAGGGTTTTAAGTTGGGCAGCTAATCCCATTCGAGGCATAACCGATCTCCCCATAGATCCTTGCTCCATTGGATTTGAATTTTAAAGCCTTGTGTATTTTGATAAGTGCATTCTTGTTATTGTGTATTGTGTTAAATGTGTTTTGAAATGGTTTTGAAAATTTCTATTATGATGTGGAAGCATTGTGTTGTTTCCATGATTTGATTCCATCTTTTATTGCATTTTGGTTGGGGCTTGGGGGCCAATGAAGTGGATAGGTTCTTCTCATAATTGGATTATGGATTTGGTGGAAAGTGTTGCATCTCCCCCATTTTTATTGTTGTGATTAAAGTGAAGAAATGGTGGAGCTCTTTTGGATGACTTTGGACTTGGAGCATTTGTTGGAATAAAAATAAATCCTTTACTTGTAAAAACATTTCTTGTAATTTCCCACTTAAGGTGGAAGATTAGTAGACTTACATTTAAAAGAAAAAGTTTTATAGTATATTTTGTTATTAAGTTGTAATGTATTGTTGAAAAGAAATATCCTCATATTTAAAAAAGTGAGCTATGCTCAAAGAAAAGGAAAGTTCATTATTCTTTGTTGAATTTGTACTATTGTGTAAAAAAGAAGGAACACTTAGATGTTGTAAATCATTGAATATTCATTCTTAGTAATCTTAAATGTACAATAGTTGTGTTTTTCTTCAAGTAAATGTTTGTAGTTGAAAGAAAAGAAAGTTGCAAATCTTAATGTTTGATCACAATGTGAATTGGGAGG
Source organism: Taxus wallichiana var. yunnanensis (assembly GCA_018340775.1). NCBI lineage: Eukaryota > Viridiplantae > Streptophyta > Pinopsida > Cupressales > Taxaceae > Taxus > Taxus wallichiana. The sequence continues at coordinate 802,749,382 of CM031237.1, read as the reverse complement.
TTGTCATAGCCTTATTCTGGGTTGAAATAGTTAAACACTCTTTGGTTTTGATATATTTAAAGTTAAAGTTATCCTTTGATATCTATGTTCTTTTATATATTCATTTTTTTTAGTTCTCTGCCTACACAGAGATCAAAACTAGTCAAGATATTAACCAACATCTCGTGTACTCGGTACCAACATCACCAATGTTTCATATTGCATTTTTTAAAATGTTAACTTCAAGTTTAGTTATCAACTTAAATGATATCATGTCTTGCACAACAACCTTAAATTTAATGAATAATTGTGAAGAAGTCATTCAAATCAGTGTGGATCAAAAAATGTTGAAGATATGTTAAAATTTATAAAATAGAATGATCTAATAGTAATCAGCATTGGCAAATTAACCACCATCGTATTTTTGTGACCGACATCGGTCACTGGATACTGCAACAATTTAATTTCGTAAACTTGTCAGTCATTTATTGTGCCCTTGTTACATCGATGCTTTTGAGACTGTTATGCTTTATTAAAACTGAATAAGAATTTTCTCATGGAATTCATCTCTTACCCCCTATATTTAAAATAATATTCTAAAAAAATTTCTTTTACACAAGAACCAGTGCTGGTAGTGGAACTGATGTCTTTAGCATAGTGGTTACCATGGTTGGTCAAGAGACCATTGTCGGTCACATGTGCGCAGATTATTTTTTGAAAACACATTTTCTTGCCAAACCATTAGCTCTTGTGATTCCAAACTTCACCCAAGTATAGATCCAACATTTGAGGCTCGTGTATGCTTGTTTGGACCCATACTCCAACTTGCATATAGGGATTTAAATGCATAAAATTCTTGATCTACAAAATGGGGTTTTTCCCATCAATGAAAAAAAAAAAAAGAGAACAAATCAACAATAGATCTCAAACCAGATCTAGGATAGATGTTTGCATTGCAATAAATAACTAAGAATACATGATTAAATCTAAGATTCAACTATTCTAAAGGAGAAGACAAATATATGTAATCCCCTTCTTCTTGCACTTTCGATCCAAGAATACTCCATGATTTTCCTTTTATCCATGGCATCCACACATTCAACTTGCAAACCAAAGAGAAACAAATGAATGAGCTTAGGGTAGGAAATGCTTAAGAAGAGTGCCTTAAGGATGATTATGGTTTCTTTAGGGTAGATCTAATATTTTTATCCCTATGGATTTTTTCCTAGGGTCAAGAATCAACCTACCGATTGTTAGGTGAAAATATTCATATTATGGTTGTAAATTTTAAATAAATCAAATGTATGTGTAATTGGATGAATGGGGCCACTTAGGGCTCTAGTGTGTTAAATTAAAAATGTAACCCTTCTAGTAGTTTTTAGTGATTAATTTAATGGACATTAAAGAAAATAATTTAAGTGAACTAAGGTAACTAAGGATAAGGGTTTATTTAATATGGGTTGAATGTTAGTTCCCAAGAGGGAAACTATTTAACCTAGTAAGAGAAATTAATGGACACTTATCTAGTGATGATAATTAAATTGACATTAGAACTATATTAAGAATATTTAATTAATAATCTAGACTGGATCTATCCTATGAAATGTAATATTGCTAGTAGGAATTAATTAAACGTATATTAGGGTTTGACACCTTTGTAACTTATAACAAAACAAAAAATTACAGCAACTTTCCAGATAATTATTTAAGATTTAATGTGGTTTTAGAATGTCAAATTTATGGGTGTTACACTTGGTATCAAAGCCATGGGTTCAACACTTGGACCCCAAGCACACTTGGAAACATAAGACATAACAAGAAAACTTAGCACAACTATAAACCTAGATCACACAACATTGCATGATGTTTTAAAATGTAGAAAACCTAGAAAATATAAATAAATTATAGAGTAATAAACTAACTCTCACTTTGGTCTATGTAGGAGGCGTGAACCAGATAAGGGGTTCTTGTACTTGGACCTAGACTTACCACCTCTAGATCAGGTAGTAGCATCCATATTGCCTCATATACTTCAAACCTTACATGATGTTGATGCGATTATATGCGTAGGATCCTTAGGAGGGAGACATAGATGACAGGATAAAGAGCCATTTGTAGAGGCTCGTGCACCTTCCCAACGTAGTGATGAGCATAGGGTATAGAACTCCAACGTGGAGTCACTCAGAAGAGATTCACCACAGAGAGGTCATAGAGATAGGGCTGCAGGACACATGGACAAATCTCGGAGCTCTGGTAGTGTGATTATCGTATCGAGAGACCTAGGGGTAGACAGTCTATAGCAGGAGATCACATGAGAGAGATCCTGAAACTCCATCCATCTCATTTAACTAGAGACACCTGAGGATTCCAGGAAGATGAATCGTTGGTCATCTTGAATGGATGCTTCAAGCTATGCCCGTACCAAAGCAACATGAAGGCTTGTGTTTCCATCCACCTTTTGAGAGATAGAGTTGGTTTATGGTGGAGGACCAATGAGTAGAAGCTCCATGTGGATTCTGAGATAGTTACTTGGGATATCTTCGAGGAGTGGTTCAGAGAAGATATTTGTCCAGAAGGTTCATTTAGTAGAGGATAGATGAGTTCCACGACCTACGTCAGCATCCATAACAATGACAGAGAATGAGATTCACTTCTTGGACCTACTTCAGTATGTAGACTACTTACAAGATGATCAGGTGAGGATCCAAAGGTTCATTAGGGGCCCGCACCTAAATATTGGAGGGTAGTATGCAACCATTTTCTCGTAGACATTAGCAGAGGCCATGGAGAAGGCCTACATTACGAAGGAGACTAGGGAAGATGCAACAAGATAGAGATAGAGTGTAGAGTCATATCCAACAGATGTAGTATAAAATATCAAAGGCGTCATATCCTCCTCCTCATGGCGAGACATGGTTTTGCATAGTCTTAATTCGACTACCACAACAGCCACCTCAAAGAGTAACAACACCATACTTTACCTCCATTTAGGCCTCCACAAAGATTTGATACTAAGAGGGGACCCAGTATGGGGCCTCCTCTTGAGGGACAAGTTAGGACACATGTGCCACCTAGAGCTTAGTAAGCGTGAGCTCATCAACAGGGTACCTTAACAGGTCTATAACAGGATCATTAGGATCCACAACACAGACCACTAGAGTACCTGCAGGAAGCACTTCTCATTGGAGGGGACCTAGTAGTTACTATGGGTGTAGAGTTCTTGGGCATCATTAGAGAGAGTTCCCGCATGAACCCAAGTAACAAGGGTAAGGTGAAAATTTTAGAGCCTACAATGGTAACATGGCTAGAAGCCATAGGATATATGCAAATGGTCGAGAACCTCCAAGAAAAGCACCAAAGCATGGTGATTGAGACCAAAGGTATTATTGATTGTATTTATATTCCTATTTTCTTTGATTCAGGCTCCTGAGATTATTTTATTTCCCCATTTTTAATAGAGCAATGCAGGGTTGTTTGTACTTAGGTAGATCCATAGTAGGGATGTGGAGATGGATTCTAGACCCAAGCTACAATGGATTCCTTAGTCAAGGAGTGCATATTTGACCTAGGAGCCTTTTCAATGACCTTGGATATTCGTATCCTACCTTTGAGTTCCTATGGGATTATTCTTGGCATGGATTGGTTATCTACACACAAAGACTAGGGTTTATTGTTACAAAGAAGGTGATATCATGTGCACATTATTTGGGAGTGGTTTCGATGATAGTTGGATTCGGAGACCTACCTCAATTCACACCATATCTACTATACAACTTAAGCGGTGTGTGCGACAAGGTTTCTAGTTATTTTCTGTCATGGTTAGCGATAGATTGGAGGATGAGTCTAGTGGGCCTTCACTTGATGATCATCATATTTTGAGGGGGTTTTAAGATGTATTTTTGGGGGATCTATCGGGGTTACCTTAACCACGCGAGATATATTTTCATAATGATTTGGTTCCAAAGCACTGATCCTATCTCACAAGAACCTTATATGATGATTACCTTTGAGATCCGTGAGCTCGAGTTTCATCTTGAGGGCCTTCTAGAGAAAGTAATAATCCATCCTAGTGTATCCCTATGGGGTGCACTGGTGATTTTTGTAAATAAGAAGGATGAATCTCTACGATTGTGTATCGATTTTTGTTAGCTGAAAACATTAACGATCAAGAATCGTTACCCCCTTCCATGTATTGATGAATTATTTGATCAGATAAAGGTAGCCACAATATTTTCCAAGATAGATCTTAAGTCCAAATACCATCAGTTGAGGATCACAGAGGTAGATATTCATAACACAGCCTTCCATATGAGATATGGCCACTATGAGTTCACTGTAGTGCCTTTTGGTCTTACGAATGCCCCCACATTACTCATTATTTTGATGAATGGAGTATTTTGGAAATTTTTAGATCACTTCATGCTCATTTTTATTGATGAAAATTTTATTTACTCATGCATGCATGAGGAGCATGAGGATTACTTTCGCCAAGTTCTATAGTGTCTTCATAAGCAACAACTTTACGGGAACCTAGAGAAGTGTGCATTATTTCAATAGGACGTATGATCTTGGGGTTACTTCATTTCTACAGAAGGTATCACCATTGATCCTTCCAAGATTTGAGTTATTATGGATTATCCTGCGCTAACTAGTGTGACCGAAGTGTTTAGTTTCATGGGGTTGGCAACCTACTTGAGGATATTTATTCAGGACTTTTCTTGAATTGTGTACCCCATCACTTCGCTTTAGTGGTAAGGGAAAAAGTATGGTTGGTCTCATAGATGGGAGCATACCTTCAATACAATAAAGATATGCCTTATGTTAGCACCGATTCTTGCGGTGCCGGATCCGCATGGATATTTTTTCATTTGTATAGAGGCTTCTTTGGAAAGAATATGTGGGTTATTGATGTAGGAGGGATGTGTGGTAGCCTTTGAGTATCTCAAACTCAAATATCATGAGATCAATTATATAACTCATGACCTTGAGCTTACATAAGTTGTGCATGCTTTGTTTCGATGTAGAAATTTCCTTCGTGGCGGAGGTTTATTCTCAAGACAGACCATTTGAGCTTACATCACCTCTTCATGCAACCCAATCTCAACACTCGTCAGTGGCGTTGGATGGAGTTTCTATGTGAGTATGACATGGAGATAAATCATGTTAATGGGAAGGACAATTTTGTTTCGATGCTCATTTGTGGACCTAGATTTTGCAATAGCTTCCTCATGAAAACTTCTACTTTACTTGCCGGATCGAGATTGAGTTTTAGAGACCCCTTAAGGGGAAGTTTGATGGTTTTTCATTAGAGACAGATGGACTACTCAGGCATAGAGGCCTAATCTATGTACCTAGGGATGGAGGTTTGAGGTAGGATATCTTATAAGAGTCTCATCGTGCACCTTATTCAAAACATCGAGGGGTGAACAAAATGCATGCCACCTTGAGATAGCTTTACCATTGGAGAGGCCTTCAGAGAGATGTAGCTCAATTTATGTCACATTGTTTAGAGTGTTAGAGGGTGAAGACCGAGCATCAACATCCAACTGGCCTTCTTTACCCACATGCTATCCCAGAGTGGAAATGGGACACCATTTCCATTGATTTTATACTCATACTACTGATGTCGAGATACCAAAACGATGTCATCATGGTCACAGTGGATAGATTGATGAAAGTTGCTCATTTTTCTCCGAAAGAAGACCACCTATACAACTATTCCAGTAGTGAGAGTGTACCTGGATGAGATTGTTTAGACTGCACGAGATTCCATGGAAGATCATATGTGACCATGATCCGCTATACACATCACACTTTCGGACTACCATGCAAAGCATGCCCTTAAGACGCATATAACCTTTAGAATAGCCTATCATCTAGAGACAGATGCACAAACAGAGTGGGTAAATCAAATTTTAGAGGACATGCTTCGGATATACGTCATGGATCATCAATCAAGGTGGGAGGAGTAATTGTATTTGGTGGAGTTTGCTTACAACAATAGTTTTCACAGTTCAATTGGCATGGCACCCTTTCAGAAATTGTATGGAAGGGAGTGTAGGACACCTTTTAGTTGGGATATACTTGAGAAAAAAATTCTATTAGCCCAACGTTTTTACAAGACATAGAGCAACAAGTTGTTTTTATTTGTTAGAGGTTGTAGAGGCATAGGATAGGCGGAAGAAGTATATAGATCGAGGAGAGTTAACAGTAGTTATGAGGTGGGAACGAAGGTATTTCTTCATGTCAGACCTCATAAGAGTCTTATCCATTATAGAAAATGATTTAAGGTGTCTCCTAGATTCATGGGTCCATTTGAGATCCTAGAGTGGATCAGTCCCTTAGCTTATCATCTAGCCTTGCTACCTAGCTTGTCTCACGTACATGATGTGTTTCACGTATCTATTCTTAGGAGATATATCATAGATCAATTTCATGTACTTGGATTGGACTGCATTATAGGTTTAAGAGTAGGGAAAGATGATGGGAGATCCCATGTGTATTTTAGAGTGTAGGACCATGGGGATTTGAGGCTGAGATGTTGATCGGTGTGCATCAAGTGGGACATGCATGATGAGACTATTGCTATAGTGGAGGATGCTACGTTTCTATGAGTCCAGCTTTCCACACCTTTTTAAGTGACTTGCACGAGAGAATTCAAATCTAAAGAGAGGGGGATGTAGTGGCCACTCCTCTTTAACACTTATTATATTTTTATTTCGATCACTTTTGACTATAGAAATGGTTATTATTCTATAATTTTGGTTAACATGATGTTAGATGATAGAGATATTCTAACTATTGATGGATTTTGATTCATAGTATGATTTGTGTGGTTTCTTAGAGACGTAGAGAGATATTTTATATTGATGATGAATGATGTGTTGTTAGCATACATATTTATTGACATTCAGGATTCTCATCATGTTGACTATGACTTAGCATTTGAACTAATCTTGTGATCTTGTTATATTGATAAAAATATAGAATTAAGATGTTGTTGAAATTTTAGACAAATGATAGCATTGTTTAGTGGAGATGATGATTTAGCTATATGTAGATGGTTGTTGATTTATGTGCGTATATTTTATCTCTGATGTTCTAATACAACCACGATGTCAAAGGAGGTATTGTGTGATTTTCCAAGTGATTATATCACAACAATCAAAAGGGGATTAGAGACCAATCACAACAAAATACTAGATGGATACAATGAAGGTCACCATAGAAACATGTGTAATGTTTATTGTTTTGTTTTATTTATTATGGGGTCCCCATAGCAAGGATGACCTCCAATGTGACCATGGGTTATGTGTGCAATTCTTTCCATTTTTATTTTATTTACTTGTTGAGTATGTGATTTAGTTGTGATGTAATTCATTTAATCATTGTTGATTAATGTGACTTTATCAAGTAATTTAATCAGGTTAATAAGTTATTTTGGGATATGTTAAATGGAGTCATTTATTAGAGGTTTTGATCTTTTGGACTATGTGATTTTGATTGAGTGTAAGTGACTTTGAGTGTTGTACACTCTATCTTACCTTGGAATTTAGGATTTGGTCTTAAGGGCCATTTTTGGAGGCTTTTGGGACAAGCTAAGCTTGTCCCACACCTCTTAATTTCATATAAAAACCCTACCTATGGATTGGATGGTCAAAAATCGACCCCATTATGTGTTTTGTAAGACAAAAATTGACATTAATTGCATTTTTCTTACATAGGTTTTAATTTTGTCCTTAGAGGGTGTGGGTTTGGATTGTGTGTGTAAGAGGCTTGTCATTCCTCTCAAACACCAATTTATTGTGCATTGGGGTTGAGGTTTGAATTGTGATGTGGAGTTAAGGATGAGTGATGTGGCATCCTACATGGAGCCACCTCACCGTCCTCTCTCCTTTTTCTATATATGCAAGATTATTTTTTATTTGGGGGTTAGTTCATTTTGTTTGTGCTCTTGTATTTTTTAAGTTGGAGAAATTTTGAGTGATTTTTAAAATTTTGGGGGTTGCTAGGGTTGTATTGAGCTTCAAGGAGCTTGGTGTGTGACTCTTTTATCAAGTTCTACCCTAGAAAGGTAGGAACTACACCCTTGTTTTAATTGTTTGCTTTTATATGTGTATATTTGTATGTAAGTAAATGGTTTGTATGCTTATTGGGATCTTGGGTAGTATGCCTAAGTATGGTGTAGGAGAAGGATATGGGGATTTTATATGTAGGGAGACATAATATTTTATTCCATGTTTTGGGAGGGAGTTGGGTTGGGTGCCCCACCTCGGATAAGAAAATGGTTGCATTTCTTACTTGGTTCTTTCCAAGGAGACATAAGAGATCATAGGGAGACATAAGAGAATGTGGGAGGCATAAGAGTTGTGTATGGGTTTTGATATGTATATTGGAGGGTTTTAATGTTGGAACCTAATCGCATTGAGAGGCATAAGTTATCTCGTCATAGATCCTTGCTCCATTGGCTTTCCATTTTCAAGTCATGTGTATTTTGATAAGTACATTATTGTGATTGTATATTGTGTTGAATGTGTTTTGAAATGGTTGTGAAAATTTTCATTGTGATGTGGAAGCATTGTGTTGTTCCCATGAGTTAGATCCATCCTTTATTGCATTTTGGTTGGGGCTCGGGGCAAATGAGGAGGATAGCTTCTTCTCCTCATTGGATTATTGGTTGGGTGGAGAGTGTTGATTCTCCCCATTTCTTTTTGTGATTAAAGTGAAGAAATAGTGGAGATATTTTTGATTACTTGGGACTTGTAGAATTTATTTGAATCAAATGAAATCCTTCATTGTAAAAAACTTTCTTGTAATTTCCCACTTAAGGTAGAAGACTAGTAGACTTACATTTAAAAGAAATTTTTTTATTGTATTGTATGTTATTAAGTTATAATGTATTGTTGAAAAGAAAGCTCCTGATATTGAATTAAGTGAGCTATTATCAAAGAAAAGGAAAGTTCATTATTTTTTTTGAAGTTTTATTATTGTGTAAAAGAAGAAGAAGAAGGGAACACTTAGATGTTGTAAATCATTGAAAATACATTCTTAGCAAATATTAAATGTATAATAGTTGTGTTTTTCTTTGAGCAAATGGTTGTAGTTGAAAGAAACGAAAGTTACAAATCTTAATGTTTAATCACAATGTAAATTGGGAGGTTTTCAAAGCCTTATTTTGGGTTGAAATAGTTAAACACTCTTTGGGTTTGATCTATTTAAAGTTAAATTTATCCTTCGATATCTATGTGCTTTTATATATTCATTTTTCGAGTTCTTTGGCCTACAGAGTGACCGACACTAGTCATTCTTAACCAAAGCATCGGTGCAAGACTCGACATCGTATCGGTTATTGTGTAGGTCAAAAGCTCTAAAAAGTAATGTTTGAAGGAATATAGATATCAAGAGATAAATTTAACTTGAAATATATAAAAACCAGCGAGGATTTAAATGTTTCAAACCAAAATAATGTTATGACAACTTTCCAATTCATTTTTCAACTATTAATATTTGTAACTCTCTTTTATTTTTCATTACAAGTAAAATTTTAAACATGATATCCATTCTAATTCATTCCTTTACATACAACAATTTGAAGAGAAAGGAAAATACACATTATTTAATGATATTTCTTAAAATATGATATTACAACTTAATAACAAAATATAAATTACAACTTTTATTTCAAATACAATATACTAGTCTTCCACCTTCTGTTGGAATTACAAGAAATGTTTTTATTATGAAGGATTTATTTAGTTTAATCACCACAACAAAAATGGGGGAGAGGCAACACTCTCCACCCAACCAATAATCCAATGAGGAGAAGTAGTTATTGTCAACATTGGCCCATGAGCCCCAACCAAAATGCAATAAAGGATGGATCCAACTCATGGAAACTACATAATTCTTCAACATCACAAAAAAAAATCACAACCATATAACACACATTCAACACAAGAAAATAATCACAAGAATATAACTTTTAACATACACAAGGCTTGAAATGCAAAGCTAATGGAGCAAGGATCTATGGGGAGATCACTTATGTCTACAAATGGGATTAGGTTCCCACCTTAAATCCCTCCAATATACATCTCAAAACCCCTACACAACTCTTATGCCTCCTATAATCTCTTATGTCTCCCTTAAAAGAGCCATGTAAGAAATGCAATAATTCTCTTATCCAAGGTGGGGCACCCAACCCAAATCCCTCCAAAAACATGAAATACACTCTTATTCATCCCCACATATAAGATCCCCATAGCCTTCTCCTACACCATACTTAGGCATTCTACCCAATAACCCAAAAATCATACAAACCATTCACTAATATACAAATATACACATATAAAATAAAACAAATAAAACAAGGGTATAATTCCTACGTTTCCATGATATGTAACTTGACCAAAGAATCACCCTCCAAGCTCATACAAGCTCAATCCAACTCCAACAAGCTCCAAAACTTCAACAAGTGCTACAAAATCCTCCATGTCCCAAAACACAACATCACAAACGAAATGAAGTAACCCCAAAACAAACAAATAAACTAGCATAAATAGAAAGAGGAAGAGGAGGGTAAGGTGTCTCCATGTAGGATGCCACATCACTCATCCTAAAATCCAAATCACAAATAAAATCTCAACCCCAATGCACTATAAATTAGTGGGTGAGAGGAATGAAATCCTCTTACACACACAATCTGAACCCACGTCTTCTAAGGAAAAAATTAAAACCCATAAAAGGGCTCATATATGAAATTAAGAGGTGTGGAACAAGCATAACGCTTACCACAAGCCTCCAAAATGGCCATTAAGCAAAAATCTAAAATTCTAATGTGAGGTAGAGTGTACAACACTCAAAGTCACTTACACTCAATCAAAATCATAAAATCCAAAAGACCAACTACTCTAATAAATGACCCATTTGTAACATCCCCATATAGCTTAACAACATGATTTAATTACTTAATAAAAACATGTTAATGCACAATGATTAAATAAATTACATCACAAATAAACAACATTCTCTACAACAAATAAAATATAAGGAAGAAATTGCACACAATCCCATGGTAACAATTTGAGGTCACCCCCTAAAAAAACTAAATAAACCAACAAACATTACAAAAGTTGCCATGGTGACCATCGCAGTATCCATCTAGTATTTTGTTGTGGTTGGTCTCTAATCCCCCTTTTTATTTTTGTGTTATAATTACCTCTTTCGGCCTCTTGGCCACATCAAAATATCCATGATAAAATATATGCACATAAATCAATAACCATCCTCGTATAGCTAAATTGTCATCTCTACTAAATAATGTTATCATTTGTCTAAATTTTCAACAACATATCAATTCTATCTTTTATCCATATCAACAAGATTACAACATTAGTTTAAAATCTATATCATAGTCAATAATATATAATTTTTAATGTCATTAATTTTATATATATATATATATATATATATATATATATATATATATATATATGCTATTAACACATAATCTGCATCAATATAAAATTTCTCTCTATATATGTAAGAATCCACACCAATCATACTATGAATCACAATCCATCAATAATCAGAATATATCTATCATCTAACATCATGCTAAACCAAAATGATACAATAACATCCATGTCTATAGTCAACAATGATTGAAATCAAAATATAATAAGTGTCGAAGAGGAGTGGGCCCTAAAACTATGGACACCATCACAATCAACAAGGTGACTGTTAAAAAAAATGTACTATGCATATGTAGAGGCCTTTCAAATTCATGACATCCATATTAAAATTAAACAACAACAACTCAAAGAAGAATGAAAGAATCTCATGTAAAAGTGAGCTAGAAAAATAGGTTACAGAGTAAGATCATTCATGACCACGGTTGATAGGTGTCGAGCTATAATGGAAATTTGTGTGAAATAAAAATTAAATTTAGAACTATAAATTAGAGATAACCGATTTGATATTTTCCAAACAATGAGCAATGAGTGTCGAGTTTTCCATAGAAAATAAAACTTAGGCGTCATCCAAAAAACACCCAGATTTGGGTAAAAAAATATCGAGCCCAAATCAATCGAGGATTACAGTGCACACAAAATCAAGACGTTTCCTTTTTCTTTTATGGTGTGTCGAGGAATGGCCACAAAGGAATAAATCTTCATGTGGAGAAAATGGTTAATCTTAAGCATGTGGTCGAGTTTCGATAAGCTCAAGGCATAGAGTTATGGAAATATCAAACTCAACAAGTTGGGTTTTCAACAAACCACCATGACCATGTTAATACAAATAATGATATGAGAAGGACGTAAATTAACTTGGGTTAAGTTTAATATATAAGGAAAACCATTGTAAAGAAGGCGCATATAATAAAACTCACAAATCTAGTTTAGTAACTAGATAGATTTAGAGGAAAGAGAAACAAAGATCAATATGAATAGATAAAGGTTAAGTAGAAAATTTATCCCTTCACCAAAAAAGGCCACAGCGAATACCCAATGGTGAGAGAACCAAAAAACCCAAGAAGCATCTTGGCATGGTCGTAAGGAAAATAAAATTGCTTAGAAAATTAATAGCTTGGAACATAGGTCTCAAGCAAGTCACATAGAGGGTCAAGCCCTCAAAACGCAATATCTAAAAGTGGCCATGAAGAAAAATAATGGAAAATAAAAGTAGGAAAGGTTACACATTCAAGCTCAACCTTTATATAAATGACAACCAAATATGCCAAAAACAATCCCATTGATTCCATGATAGAACCAAAGCAAATTCCAACAGATTAGGAACCTGGGAAAATGACTCAACAATCATAGAGATGAGCTCAAAATATAAGGAAATGATGAGTAATTTGAGTCTTGAACTTACCACAAAACTCGACATTAGTGTATATGATGAATAGATCTCTCGAAAGCTTCAATGGCTTCACACTCAAAGAATTTTTATAGCATTTCCTTATCTTCCTTCAAGCTTTGAAATGCAAATTAACACATTTTAGGGTTTGTACCCTATTTCCAAATGGGTTGACTAATACCCTAACCATGGTTAAGGAATTACCCTCGGTTAGGTTAATCAAAAACCTACCTATCATTACACGAGTTGGTCGAGTTAGGGTTTTAATTATTAAGCATGGTTTACATGGATAAAAGGGGATAGTCAACTATGCCTTTCCTTGAACACCAAAAGGAAATTCAAATTCATATGGATAACCCAAAATAAATCTATAATTATCCAAGATGCATGTGCACTCAAAAAAAGTTATTATTATGACCATGTAATAATGTCTCAAAGAAGGATAAGATAAAATTAACCAAGGAAACTTTGCATGGTCAAGGGACTAATTATTTAACCTTTTGCATGAGAGCATATAGGATAGAAATAACCTTTTGGATAATAATACAAAGCAAAGTGTAACCTTAATTTTTCTAAGATACCTTTTTTCTCGAAAAAAATTCATATATCTTGCAAAAAAATCATAGTGAAGGGTAGTTGACTAGTCAAGGAGCTTGGACCATATTAAAACTAGATTGTTGAAGGCTTCATTATATCTTTTGGAAACCATGAAAATTGTTATTATTAATTGTAAAAAAGGATTAAAACCATGCTTGTAACAAGTTGTTATTAGAGTTGTTTCCAAACAGCCAAGGATGTTATTTTTGTCTTGGTTATTTTCAGAGTGAGGGGTGTACAATTTTTTTACTTATATCATGCCTATGCATAGGTTTTGGGGGCTTATTATTTTTCGTAGACTTGTGATGAAAATTATTATACTCGCTACACCTTTTGAGAAATACATATTTTATTTTCCTCCGTTGAAGCTTGTGTAGTGTTTTTTTACAAATTTTGTGTAGTATGTGTCTATGAACTATTACTTTCTTTGCATGCTCATAACATCAATAAACCTATGTCAAACTATTTTGTGAGTTTTATAGGCCATCTAAGTATGTTTAAAAACCTTTTGTGAGTACCAAATTTGTCAAACAATCAATTAAAATGAATTATGAGTTTGTTATCATTCATTAAAATAATTTGTACAATCATAAATCCCTAATGATTTGTTATATCACTCCTTTTCTGCTTTCGGTGTTTTCAATTCATTTCTAACCCTCAACCCCATTAGTTACAGTAGTTTTTAGGTGATCCGTCAAGGAAGAAAGATTTTTTTAAGCTTCTCCTTGGTCTGAGGCACCCATAACTCAGAGGAGATCCCATTGTACCGGTCAAAGTTAGAGTTAGATAGCCATTGAAATCAAGGTGCACTTCATAGCAATAATAAGTTTTTAGCACCACTGGTGGGACCATGAACCATATTTTAAGCTTTATTTTTCCACATGCAGATGAATATGGTGTTTTCATATGGTTGTTCCTAAAATTTTAGTTTCTTAAAATAATCAACCTAATCTATTGTTTGGAGCAATTATCAACACTCAACATGATATAAAGGAATATTTACTAGTTGCAATTATCCAATAGCCGGTTAGAAAATTTCAACTGCTTACTACCATCACTATTTTGGATAAGGATTTTTATGGATCTTCACTTCTACGGAGAATATTAGCTACTATCAGAAGGTTATAATCACATATTTTTTCTATGTTCAATAACTAAATTAAGAACTACCATTATATTTCCTTAGCTACCTTTATATTTTGTTAGAAAAAGAAGGATAAGAAATATGACATCTTACATTAGGCCCATGATTTACAATCCTACTTTTCCAAATCAGAATTCATGTCATTCATATTCATATCTTTTGAATTGCAGAAATCATGCTTTTTGAATTTTATCAATGAAATCCCTTGCAAATTATTGTTTATCGTGACATACCCATTGTTGCTTGTAAAAACCTTCCATTTTTCACTTTTGAAAATCAAGTTACTCCTATCGAACATATTAGATATGTTGCAACCCTTTGTTTTATGCATAATATCACTCATGAATATGTTTCCTTAAAGATACTAGCTTTTTCTTTTTAATTGTAAGACCTTTGATGGTATATAAGTGTAACATTAGGCTCAATCACTACTTGGGATATATTGGGTGAATCGTAATGAAAATAATTTGAGGAAAAATATGATCGATTATCCATTTTGAGCAGCGCACTACCATTAAACATGTATCAAGAGAGTTCATGATAAACTTCAATTTGAGATTTACTAGCACTTGGGAAATGATTCCATCAATGATCAAGCCTTTACACGAAGCTGTTTTTGGTATTATTTACATGCTTTAAATAATGACATTTCTTTATGATCAACTCTATATTTTGAAATACTCTTCCCACAACCTTTAACATTGCAATTAGATCTAAAAGCAAATTTTCACAAGATATAAAATTGGCCCCTAGACCATCCACGTCTATTTATCTTGAGTTAGCTCTTATTCTCGCAAGATGAAAAGTAACCATTTCCTCCCATAGTTTAGCTTAGTGATTTTCACAACTTAAAGCGTGTTGTTAAAACCATGGGAAACTAAATTGTGTAGTTAGAAAGAAATCAAGCTCAAGGAAGTAGGCCACCTTAGCCACCTCTTCCAACTTATAATAATTATACACCTCATGCTCAAGGTTATAGACCATCATAGCACAACCAACCATTACAATAGAAAAACTAATTAAAACTTATGATCCTAATTCCCTTATAAATTCAATAGCCTTGGTTCGCATGCAAAGAAAACATGATGTGGCTCCCTAGTTAGCCAAATGCAACCTTAGATATGGTACCAAAAGGTTTAACTATGGCACAAATGACTCAAGAGAAGACATACTATTAGATTTTGCAAAGTGCATATCTTGCAAAGACAAGGATACCCAAAATTTCCACAAGTACAACATGGGAAGTGAGATGCAATAATTGTAAACTTTTAAATTGTTGATCATGTGGCTGTAAATAAGAAAATTGGAGCTAAATAAATGTCTGAATTTGTTGCAGTTGTTAAAAGGTTAAGAAAGAGGGTCATGAAAGTAAATTTACCGTATCAAACTATTGTACTAGCTCATGAAAATCATAATAATGCTACTGTTGAGTGTTATTTTTTAAAATAAAATTAAGGTTGGAATTGTTCCATTCAAAATAGTTTATCATATGAATAAATATCATGTTACTATGAGCATGTGGGACACATTATCCATTTCGGAACAAAAGGACTTGCTGGTCAAGATATTGTAGGTCTTAAATTAACATAAAATTAGGTGATAAGTGTAGAAAACACATACGATATGGTGATGGTAATTGCGGACCAGAAAAGTAAAAGTTCAAAATAAAAACATCTAAAGAGGTAATAACAGTTCTTGCAGAGGTAAAATTATTCAAACCACCTACTTTAATTATCTTTCACTCAATATTGAAGACTCATTGATTCATAATTGCATGGTGGATATTGGGGCAAGTAGCACTTTTATGCCTAAGTTGGTAGTTGAAAAGTAAGGCCTTAAGTATGAACATAGTTCCAAAGGAGTGTTACACCTTGATGGTTCATCAACAAAGACCATTTGATTGATCAAAAATATGAAACTAACTTTACATGCCTTCCCAAGTGTTACAATATTTTGTTATGGTGAAATAATAACACCCTAATTACTCACAAGTGAATGGTTGAGGAAGTCAATGTGATTCGTCAAACATGGAGTTATCCCAAAGTGTGGGACTTTGTAAATGGGATAACCCTCCAGAGAAGGCCGGATTCCTATCCTATCCTAGTGCTAACTACTCCAAAGTGTAGAGAGTTGCAGATCTAACACTAATCTAATACTTTCCCAAGGAGACAAAGTTAGAGAAAATGCATGAAAATTAAAACCTACTCTAAGGGAAGGTGATGCACCAAGAAGGAGTGTTGGACAACCTGCATAATAAACATAACACAACTAGAATCTTGCAATGAAAACACAACAATGTAATAATTTGCATGTGGTGAAAGACTAGAAGAGTTGTAATAAAAATTAAAAGGGTGTTTAAAACATCCACTAATTTGTTTATATTGCTCCTGAAATTGTATAAAAATACACCAAACTTGAGCTCAAAGGCACATATTTTTCATTACAATGTCCAAAGAGGGAGGTTTGGTATCTATAAAAAATATCTTGCATGAGATAAAAAGAAGAAGGGAAGGACATATACAAGGTGTCCAACCTTTTCAAATTATCCCCTCTTTAGAATATATAAGAAGAATGAGAGAGAGGAATTCAAAATCTTCATCAACCACCCAAAAATGCATTAAAATCACCTTTAAACATGATGGGTGCCACCGCAAAACCCACACCTCTTTGTACTTTGCCTTGTTAGGGAAGAAAGGAAGCCCGTAACACATCATTTGGGTAGGTTACAAATATGAAACATTCCTCTAAAATGGTGAGCTATATTTCTTCATTTTTAAATAGTTATTTTTCAAAAAGTCCTATTTTGAGAAAATCCAAGCTCCTAGTCAAAATTTATGTCCATCTGAAGATGAGGGTTTCATACTTGCGATAAATGCGAGATGGTTAGATCTATCTTTTCGAATCTGAAATTATATCGTACACTTTGAAATCTAAAATTTCAAACTTTTAGGATTCAGAAATTCGGTGTTTTTGCTTCATATATTGACGTTACTATTCGTTGCTTTTTCTCATGAAACTTTTTAAATGCTAAAACACCGAATTTCAAAATTCGGACTTCGGTTTCGACTCAAATTGTATTATGCGGTATTGTTCAATGTTCAAGTCGGCTTCGAGAGTTCAAAATGTTTGAACATCCGAAGTCCAAAATTTGGACTTTGAATTTGGACTCAAAACATGTTACATGACACTTTTCATCATTCAAGCCAAAAATTCCAGAATTCAAAAACTCTAAAGTCCGAAATTCAAACTTCAGGTTTTGAACCTTTGTATTTTTTATTTTTTGGGATTTAGGACTTTGGGTTTTATGGATTTGGGACTTCAAGTTTCAAGGATTCAAGACTTCAGGTTTCATGGATTTAGGACTTCCATTATCTATCCTGTACATGAAACCTCTGAAATCACAAAAATCTTGATGTTCAAATTTTAGAGATTGGATTTTCAAACTTTTCTTCTCCTTGTGTGGAACTATACACTTGGTCAATCTTGCTACCATCTTTGACCTCCCGAATGTTGGAAGTCCGAATTTTGGACTTTATGTCCAATGGACATTTTGCGCCTTTTGATTCAAAATTTCTTCCCACCAAATCTAAATACTTCCATGTCTTAAATCCAAATTCCTTCGGACTCAAAAATGTCTCTTCAAACATGCATCTTTTCAATTCTCAACTTTTCACAACTTCAACTCACTTGAATTGAGGGTGAAATGTGAGCTCCCAAGACTAAATCAAAATCCCTCAATCCCTAAATTTTCTCTTAGTGTAAGTCCATGTTTTCCCAATTTTGCATGAGGAGTGAAATTAGATAACACTTGTAGGATGTGATGGTGGTGGGTTTTCCACCATATTCTTCTATGTGCTTATCAAGGGACTTCATATCCAATATTAGAGGTTATCTTTCCGTTGATTGGTCTTATGTTTTTTTTAAAACTAGGTTTTGAACTAATGTTATCTTCAATTCTCATCCTTTTAAATTTTTCATATTAATCCCTACACACCTAGTGTCATAAATAAAAATTATGTTGTAAGAGAAGAGCAGCTAGGTAATGAATCTTAAACTCTTCATGCATTAGAATGTATTTCAGATTCGTGTGAGTATGAAAGTACTAATGAAGTGTATGCATATGATCCTTATGGAGTTATTGAAGAGCAGGGGCCTTGGAATTCATTATATTTATGAGAAAATGTTTAAATGCTAGCAATGTAAAAGAAATATTAGCAAGATGATGGTTTATGAAAACTTTATTTTGACGGCTGAAAAAACCAACATGGTTTGGGAGTTGGTTTGATGTTGATTTCAACTTTAAAAAGAGGTATTTATGAGATATTAATCTTTGATTTGGTTTTTCTAATAATTTTTAGAATATGACACACTTACTTATATTTTGGAGTGGGCAAGGAAGAAGAGAATCAAGAATTTGTAGGTTCTTGGGGACAAAAAGCTTGTTATTTATTAGGTGAGAGGTTTTATTCCTTGGAAGAACCCATTACTTATAAATTATTGATAGAGTGTGGGACATGCTTGAGGATTTTATTTCTTTCAATATTCAATTTGTTCCTAGAGATAGACATAAAAATGTTGATAAGCTTGCAGCAATGAAATCTCAATTTGATATGCCTTAAGATATCATAAATTATAAATTGTAGCCTCATATCAAGGTTATAGTCAGGCCATCTATTCCAGATAATAATATACATTGGAAAGTTTTTGATGATGATGCACGTAGAATCATGTTTTTAAAGAAAAGGTTGAATTTTTAGCACAAATCCAAAGAAAATTTCAAAATATATATGAGGACTAGATCATATAGATCAAGAAAAAATATGATTCAAAATTCCTTGTCCTTTGGTAGCCATCATTGGTTAAAATTGTGAAATGAAGCATGATAGGGTTGTCCTTGCTACAAGAACATATCTGCAAAGGTTGTCAACTTCCTTTCGACACTTATTACTATTGATTTCAATATTGTTGACTATACTTATGGATATTTTGTATTATTTTGACTTAGCATGATGTTAGATGTTAGAGATATTGAGACTATTGTTGGATTCGATTCATAGTATGATGTGTGTGGATTATTAGAGACATTTTATATTGATGATGATATATTGTTGACATGGTTATATATTTCTGACATGCGATATTTTCATCATATTGAGTAGACCTTAACAATTGAAATAATTTTGTGATCCTATTGATATTGATGAAATGTAAAATATAAATGTTGTTAGAAATTGTAAATGATAACGTTAATTACCTAAATGATTATTTGATTCATATGTAGATGATTGTGGATTTATATTTCATATTTTATGTTAGATGTTTTGATGTGGCCACGAGGCTGAAAGAGGTATTATGTGTTTTACAGGTAAAAATTATCACAACAAATAACGGGAGGATTCGAGACCAACCACATTGGAATGCTAGGTGAATTCAACAATGGTCACCATGGCAACATGTATTTTGTTGTGTGTGTGTTTGTATTGTTGTTAGGTAGTTCCCATGGGGGATTACCTCTAATTGTGACCAAGGGGTTTGTGTGTTGTTATTTCATTTAGTTTCCTTTATTTAATTTTGTATGTGATTTTATAAGTGATGTATTACCCTTTTATTAATTACTTGATTTGTGTCTATATTAAAAAATTAATCTTTTTACTAAACCAAATATTGGATGGGTAAAAATAATTCATTTCTTAGATTAAATGAATCTTAGGTTATGTGATGTAAGTTGAGTGCTTGTGATCTTCAGTGTTGTACACTATACCCCCTCATGAAAATTCGGATTTCGCCTTAAGGGCCAATTTTGAAGGCTTTTGGGACAATTTAATCTTATCCCACACCTCTCAAATTTATATACCAACCCTGCCTATAGATTTGGGGGTCAAAAATATACCCCATTATGTGTTTTGGGAAGACAAAAAGGTAAAATTTTATTGCACTTTCTTTCATGTAATTAATGTTATTCCTTAGGGGATGTGGGCTTGGATTGTGTGTGTAAGTAATTTTTCATTACTCTCATCCACCAATTTATTGTGCATTGGGGTTAAGGTTTGAAATTTTAGGTTGAGTTGAGGATGAGTGATGTGGCATCCTACATGGAGCCACATCAACCTCCTCTCTCCCTTTTCTATTTATTCAATTTCTTTTGCTTGTTTGGGGGTCACTTGATTTCTTTTGTGCTCTTGCATTTTTAGAGTTAGAATGATTGTGGAGTGCTTGTGGTTCTTGTTGGAGCTTATTGGTAATTGTTTGGGCTTGAAGAAGTTTGGTGTGTGACTTTTGGATCAATCTCTACCATGGAAAGGTAGGAGTGATACCATTATTTATTGTTTTCCTTTATTTATGTATATGCGTGTTTTATATTGTGTTTTTCGTATGCTTGTTGGGTGATTTAGTAGATTGCCTAAGTGTGGTGTGGAGGGAGGGACTATGGGAGCTTACATGTAGGGAGACATAAGAGTTTATTTAATATTTTAGAGGGAGTTGGGTTTGGTGCCCCACCTTGGATAAGAAATGCTTGCATTTCTTACTTCTTTTTTTTTTATGAGAGAAACATAAGAGATAGTAGGGAGACATAAGAGAATGTGTGAGACATAATAGGATATTGAGGGAGGCATAATAGTGTGTAGGGGTTTTAGGGATTTCTTTTGGAGGATTTTAATGTGGGCACCTATTTCCCATTTGGAGGCATAAGTGACCTTCTCATTAATTCTTTCTCTTTTGGGATTTACATTTTGAAGCCTTGTATATTTTGTTGTTTTTCTTCTTGTGATTGTAGTTTTGTTGTTTGTGATTTTGGTGTGTTTGTGAAAAAATGTATTTGTGATGTGGAAGCTTGTTTTGTTGCCATGTGTTGGATCCATCTTTCATTGCAATGTGGTTGGGGCTCAAGGGCCAATGAGAAGGATAGCTTCTTCTCCTTATTGGATTTTTGGTTGGGTGGAGAGTGTTGCCTCTCCCCTTTTTTTGTTGTGGATCAAGAAAAGCATGGACGCAGCCATTTTTGGTGATGTGAAACTTGGAGCATTATTAGTTTCCTTAAGAAAACATTCCTTATGAGAAATCTTCTTGTTATTCCCACTTAGGGTGGAAGACTTGTAATATTGTATTCCTTTTTAGCTTTCATTCTTGTAAGTTTTCCCACTTTAAGTGGAAGTTATTGTAATAATCTTGTGAAGAAAAGTTGTATTATATGTTGAAAAAGGGAAACAAAGATTTGTGTTTGTAAAGCTATTTTTTTTTAAATAGAAAAGAAAGTTTATTATCATTGTTTGAAGTTTTAGTATTGTGAAGAGAAAAGAAAGAATTCTAGAAATTGTAAAATGATAATGGTGTATGCTTGGAAATTTTGAATGTAGAACCAAGTTGTTATTATTTTTTTGAACTAATAAGTTATATTGGAAATGGAAACAAGAAACAAATTTGAAGTATGTTGTAATGGTGAAATGTTGCATATTGTAGTAAGAAAAATAACAATATGAAAAGTAGAATTAGTTCCTTTTACTTTTGGACTTGAATTTTTTTTTTTTTGATAAAATGAAAATGATTCTTGTAGATGTTGTGTTATTATTGAAATAGTAAATGTTTTAAGTTGAGTAAATTGTTACTATGAAATGAATAGATGAATTTAAATCTTGCAAATGGAAACTTTAGGCATGTAAAATTAAGTTCGAATGACCTTTAGAACACCCTAGCAACTTTTTTGTTAGAAAAATAACGGGTTTGAAGATTATGTTTCTAAGGAAAAAGACCACAACCATGTGTAGAGCGGTGGTCTCGTGACTCGCCGCTCAAGCAAGGTAGTGGTTTTTATTCGTCACCTGTGTAGGCAGCGGTCCCAAGACCGCAACCCGCTTTGGGTGGTGGTTCTATCTTTGACTACGGAAAACATAAATCCATGCATGTGTAAATTTTAACTTGGTCAAAACAAAATTATAAGCTTGTAAAAATTACAAGGAAACCTCTAGCAAACAAATAATGGTTAAATCTCATTGTTTAAAGCAAGTAAAACTTTAAATGGATAAAGTAAACGTGCTAAATCTCATATATTAATGGAAGTAGGGTTTTTCCCATTTAGAGAACTCAATATAAAAATAGTTTTCTAATAAAACTAGATCTGTAAAGAAAATCCCTTCAATCCTGGAATGGGAGAAATTACAAATGTTAAATCTACAACCTAGACTAAACTAAGCTTGATTTTGATAATTCCTCCATAGTTCTTCCTTTGATGCTCCCATGACTTCCATTTCTATAACCTGCAAATTAAACAAAAACAAAGTGACCAAATGAGGAGAATAGGGTAGGAAAAATATTTAATAAGAATGCATAAGGATTTTTAGGTTTAGTTTGGAACCCTAGGATCTAGTGGCCA
Organism: Taxus wallichiana var. yunnanensis; assembly: GCA_018340775.1. Lineage (NCBI taxonomy): Eukaryota > Viridiplantae > Streptophyta > Pinopsida > Cupressales > Taxaceae > Taxus > Taxus wallichiana. The sequence continues at coordinate 802,726,433 of CM031237.1, read as the reverse complement.
TAATTGAATTGATCCAAGGGTTGAGGATCAACCCTACAATTGTTTGGTAGGAATTATTTTTGTGGATGTTTTAAATAAATTTAAAGGTATGTGTAGATGGGTGAATGGGGCCATTTAATTGCCTTGGTGTGCAAAGTCATTATTAGTTCCTAGTATGTTTTTAGGAAATTAATGAAATAGACATCAAGCTAATAGGATAATGAAACTAAAATAACTAAGTATGAGGTTAACCATTTTGGGTTTGAATATTAATTAAAGAGGAGAAAACACCTAACCAAGTAAGTTAAATTATGACACCTTCCTAATTGATTTTTAATTAATCAACCTTAGAGTTAAAGTAAGAATATTTAATTATTTCACTAGACCTAGTACAACAATTATAAAGTTGAGATCATTGGTGAAAATTATTTTAATGCACACTAAGGGTTGAAACCCTTGTAACCTTTTAACTTTAAACAAAAAAATTAAATGTAATTTTTGGGTCAAGTGTTAAGTTTTTAATGTGTTCTTAGAACATCATTTTTGCGAGTGTTACACTTGGTATCAGAGCCGTGGGTTCAAATCTTGGACCCTTGGGCACACTAGAAAACATGAGACATGAACACTTAACCTAGCAAAAATTGTTTTCTTTAAAACCTAGAAAACCACACTATCTGATAATTATATAATATAGAAAACCTAGAATGATGAACTAACTCTCACCTTGGTCTATGCAGGAGGCGCGAACCAGACGAGGGGTTCTTGCATGTAGATCTAGATTTGCCTCTTCTAGATGTAGCTGTAGTAGCCATTCTACCTCATATTTTATAGATGCTTCAGGATGTTAATGTAACTTTACATGGAGGGTCCTTAGGAGGACGACTTGATAGATAGGATAGGGAGCCATCGGTGGAGGCTCATGTACCTCCTAGACACAACAAGGAGCATAGGGTAGAAAACTCACACGTGGAGTCAACTAGGGAAGAGTCACCATAGAGTGGACATGGAGACATGATTTTAGGATATAGGGATAGATCATAGAGCCCTAGGTAGAGGGAGGAGCATACAGAGAGACCTAGGGGTCATCACTCATCAAATGTGGACCATATCAGGGAGATCCTGAAGCTACGACCATCTCACTATTCTAGAGATATAGGTGGTTTTTAGGTAAAGGCATGTTTGGTGAGCTTGATTGGATGCTTCAAGCTCTTCCTCAGTACTAGCAATAGGAAAAATCTTGTGTTGCTATCCATATTATGAGGGATGGAAAGGGAGTCTAGTGGAGGACCGAGGAGAACAAGCTCCATGTTGACTCACGACAATTACCTGGGAGCTATTTGAGGAGTGGTTCAGGAGCAGTATTTTCCCGGAGGTTTATTTAGTAGTGGATAGATGACTTCCACGTCCTTCATAAAGAATCTATGTTTGACTGCACGAGTATGAGAGTTAATTTCTAGACCTACTCCAATATGTCAACTATTAACATGAGAAGGTATGAATTCATAGCTTCATTAGGGCCTAAATTTGGATTTGGGTGGTGTGGTGCACATTCACTTTCCACAGAAATTAGCATAGGCCACAAAGAAGGCCTATATTAAAGAGGAGACATGGGGGAAGACATAGTAGGATATGGACAGAGTTCGGAGCCGCATCCAAGTAGATCCTGATAGCAGGTCGAGGGGGTCATCTCCTCCTTGTGGTGGATAGGGTTCAAGATGCGGTCTTCTTTCAAGCCATAACAACAACCACCTCAAAAAGCCCAGCATAAAGCACGAGCCACCCACCCACCTTATAGACCTCCTAAAAGATCCGACACATGAGGGGGTGGAGTATGGGGCCTCCTCCCTCACAGGGGTCCTATTAGGACACAGGAGTACACCAAGAGCTCAATTAGTAGGAGCTCATTAGAAGAGACCTCAACAGTTTATAGTTGGGTCTTAAGGATCCATAACACGTAACTCTAGAGTATCGGTTGGAGCAACATCTCATTGGAGAGAACTAACAAATGCTTATGGTTAAGGAGTTGCTAGACATCATTGAAGAGAGTTCACACGAAACCCTAGTAATAAGAGTAAGATGCAGATTTCATAGCCTCACTTGTTGGTGACATGGGATGTAGATATCGATGAACACAAAGTGATTGAGAACCACCAGTGAGCACCCAGTGAGTACCATTATAGATTCGACAAGTAGTATTTGTGGTATTTCCACCTCCATATTGTTTGATTCTCGGTTCATCTGATTCATTTATTTCACCATCCATAGTAAAGCATTGTAGGTTGGTGGTAGTTACCCGGGTCTTAGTTGGGACGTTCGGATGGCTTTTGGAGCAAAAATTTATGTATACTCCTTAGTTAAAGAGTGTGTAGTTGATTTGGGACCCTTCACCACTACCTCATATCTTTGTATCCTTCTATTGGGTTCATTTCAAGTTATCTTGGGCATGGAATGGTTTTCTATACAAATAGCCAAAGTGGACTATTACCATAAGACTATTGCTTGTATAGATGATCTAGGAGTTGATTCAGTGATAGTGTGAGTTAGGAGGCCTGTTTCCATTCACACCATCTCCTCTATGCAGCTTAAATGGTGTGTGTGATGTGGTTATCAGATGTATGCTATTAGAGTTAGTGACATATCTGAGGATGAGTCTAGTGGACCATCCCTTGATGACCATCAAATCTTGAGAGAGTTTGCTGATATTTTTCCAAGGGACCTAGTGAGGTTACCTACCCCACGTGAGATAGATTTTCACATAGATCTTGTTCCATGGTTTAGATCCTATCTCATGAGCACCTTACTGCAGACGACTACCCCTAATCTTTATGAGCTCAAGTTACAACTTGAGGGCCTTCTGAAAAAATCCTAATCCATCCTATTAGTATCCCGTTGGGGTGCAATGGTGATTTTTGTGAAGAAGAAGGATGGATATATGGGGTTTTGGATTGATTACCACCGGTTGAAGAAAGTAATGATTAATAATCGTTACCCCCTTCCACGCAATGATGATTTATTTTATCGGATGAAGCGGGCTAATATTTTCTCCAAGATAGATCTTAAGTTAGGATATCATTAGCGAGGATCATAGAGGCGGGATATTCATAAGACCACCTTCCATATGAGATATGGCCACTAAGAGTTCACAATGGTACCTTTTGGTTTGATGAATGCCACCACGTGTTCATGAGCTTAATGAATGGGGTATTCAGGAATTTATTAGATTGCTTCATGCTCATCTTCCTTGATGACATTTAGATTTATTCACGTACATGTGAGGAGCACCTTTGCACAGGTTCTTTAGTGTATTCGTGAGTTATATCTTTATGAGAAGTTAGAGAAGTGTGTGAACTTTCAGAAAGAGGTGTAGTATTTGGACCACATCAATTCTAAGAAAGGTATCACAATCAATCCTTCAAATATTTGAGGTATTATGGATTGGCTAGCACCCATTAGTGTGACTGAGGTACACAACTTCATGGGTTTGGTAGGATACTATAGGAGATTTGTACAGACTTTCCTTGGATTATGTACCCCATCACTTTGCTTCATGGGAAAGGGAAGAATTTCCTATGGTATGATAGGTGTGAGCAGGCCTTAGGGACATTGAAGTAATGTCTCATGACAACACCTATTCTTGCAGTTCCTGCCCTCGGGGTGAGTTCTTCATTTGCATAGATTATTCTTTGGCAGGACTTGGTGGTGTGTTAATGCAAGAGGGTAGAGTAGTAGCTTTTTAGTCTTGCAAACTCAAGGATCATGAGCTTGTAATAGTTGTGCACACGTTGGTGCGATGGAGACACTTCTTACTTGGTTGAAGATTTACACTCAAGATCGATCACTTGATTCTTCACCACCTCTTCACGCAGCCTAATCTCAACACTCGTCGGTGGCGATGGATGGATTAGCTTTGTGATTACGATATGGAAATAGAACATGTGAAGGGGAAGAAGAACATGGTTTCAAATTCCTTGATTATATAGAAAATCATGGCTATGGCTACTTCAATGGGTAAAGATTTGTGAAGTAGGATTTTGTAGCAGCTCCCTCATGATAGCTTCTACCTTACACCGGAGCAGAGATTGAGTCTCGAGACCCTTGAGGGGATATTTTATGGATTTTCATTAGATTTTTATTGTCTTCTCAAACACAAAGGTTGGATATATTTTCCTAGAGATGGAGGCTTGAGACAAGACATTTTGAAAGAGGCTCATCATGCACCTTATTCAACCCATCCTGGGGTAAAGAAGATGCACGCCACTTTGAGATTGTTGTACCATTGGAGAGGATTTCAGAGAGACATGGATTAGTTTGTGTCATGTCATTTAGAGTGTAAGATGGTGAAGGTCGAGAATCAACTTCTAGTTGGACTTCTCTTTCCTCAAAGCCATACAGAGTGGAAATGGGACACCATTTCCATGGACTTTATAGCTAGATTATCGATGTCGAGATACCACCATGACACCATCATGGTCATGGTGGATAAATTAATGAAAGTGGCTCATTCTCTGGTGAAAACCACCTATATAGCTAGTGTAGTGACATGGGTATATCTTGATGAGATTTTCGGGTTGTACGTAATTCCGTGGAAGATTGTTTGTGGACTGTGCTCCTTTGTATACTTCCCACTTCCTCGGACCACCATGCAAAGATGCTCTCCTGATGAAGATCCATTTCAGCACAACGTATCACCCCGAGACAGATGGACAGACTAAGTGGGTGAATCATATCTTAGACCACATTGTTAGGATATAAGTTATGGATCATCAGTCGAGATGGGAGGATTATTTATACTTGGTGGAGTTTTCCTACAATAATATTTTCTAGAGTTCGATAGGTATGGTTCCTTTCTAGGCACTTTATTACAGAGAGTGTAGGACACCTCTTAGTTGGGACAGATTAGAGGACAAGGTTTCTCTTAGACCAGCTTTACTATAGGACATGGAGTAGCAGGTTGTTATGATAAAGCGAGACTCTAGGAGGTGCGGGATAGACGAGAGAAGTATGAGGACCAGCATAGTACATATCATAGTTATGAGGTGGGAACAAAGGTGTTTCTTCATGTTAGGACACATAAGAGCCCTATTTATTACGAAAGGTTTAAGGTTTCTCTCGAGGTTTTTACATCCCTTTGAGATCTTGAAGTGTATCGATCCCATGGCCTATCATCTAGCATTGTCATCTAGCTTTTCTTGTGTCCACGATGTGTTTCATGTTTCGTACTTAGGAGATACATTATTTATCCTTCTCACGTATTATATTTCATCACACTGTAACTGTATGATATGGGGTAGGTGATGGTGGAGACTATCCTTATTCTAGAGCACAAGACCCTGGGTCTTCGAGCTAGAGGTATTGATCATGTTCGGGTCCAGTGGGATAGGTATAATGAGATTGTTGTAACATGGGTGGATGCTACATTGCTACGAGTCAAGTTTTCACACCTGTTCAAGTCACTTTCAGGAGGAAATCAAGTCTAAGGGGAGTGGGATGTAGTGCCCACTTCCCTTCGACACTTATTACTATTGATTTCAATATTGTTGACTATACTTATGGAAATTTTGTATTATTTTGACTTAGCATGATTTTAGATGTAAGAGATAATGTGATAATGTTGGATTCGATTCATAGTATGATGTGTGTGGATTATTAGAGACATTTTATATTGATTATAATATGTTTTTAACATGGTTATATATTTTTTACATGTGATATTTTCATCATATTTACTAGACCTTAAATTTTGAAATAATATTGTGATCCTATTGATATTGATGAAATGTAGAATCAAGATGTTAGAAATTTTAAATGTTAACATTCATTGACTAAATGATGATTTGATTCGTATGTAGCTGATTGTGGATTTATATTGCATAATTTATTATTGATGTTTTGATGTGGACACGAGACCGAGGAGGTATTATTTATTTTGCGGGTAAACATTATCACAACAAATAATGGGGGATTAGAGACCAACAACATTGGAATGCTAGGTGAATTCAACAATGGTCACCATGGAAACATGTATTTTGTTGTGTATGTATTTGTATTGTTGTTAGTGGGCTCTGTGGTGGGGATAACCTCCAATGTGACCAAGGGGTTTGTCTCGTTGTTATTTTATTTAGTTTCCTTTATTTAATTTTGTACGTGATTTTACAAGTGATGTATTCTTCTTTTATTAATTACTTGATTTGTGTCAAGATTAGTAAATTAATCTTTTACTAAACTATATATTAGATGGGTCAAAATAATTCAATTATTAGATTAGATGGCTCTTGGGTTATGTGTCGTAAGTTGAGTGCTTGTGATCTTGAGTGTTGTACACTATACCTCATGAAAATTTGCATTTGCCCTTAATGGACATTTTTGGAGGCTTGTGGGACAAGTTAAACTTGTCCCACACCTCTTAAATTTCTATACCAACCCTACCTATGGATTGGGGGGTCAAAAATTTACCCCATTATGTTTTCTAGGAAGACAAAAGGTAAAATTTTATTGCACTTTCCTTCATGTAATTAAAGTTTGTCCTTACGAGGTGTGGGCTTGGATTGTGTGTATAAGTAATTTATCATTCGTCACACCCACCAATTTATTGTGCATTGGGGTTGAAGTTTGACTTTTGAGGTGGAGTTGAGGATGAGTGATGTGGCATCCTACATGGAGCCACCTCACCTTCCTCTCTCTCTTTTCTATTTATTCAAGTTATTTTTCTTGTTTGGTTATTACTGATTTCTTTTGTGCTCTTGCATATTTGGAGTTGGAAGGATTGTGGAGTGCTTGTGGATCTTGTTGGAGCTTATTGGCAACTATTTGGGATTGAATAAGTTTAGTGTGTGACTCTTGGATCAAGCTCTACCATGGAAAGGTATGAGTTATACCCTTGTTTATTATTTTCCTATATTTATGTAGATGTGTATGTTATATTGTGTTTTTGGTATGCTTGTTCAATGCTTGGGTAGATTTCCTAAGTGTGGTGTGGGATGGGACTATGAGGAGCTTACATGTAGCGAGGCATAAGATTTTATTTGATCTTTTGGAGGAGTTATTTTTGGTGCCCCACCTTGGACAAGAAATGCTTGCATTTTTACTTGTTTTTTATGAGGGAGACATAAGAGATAGTAGGGTGTCATAAGGGAATCTGGGAGACATAAGAGGATCTTGAGGGTGGAATAAGAACGTGTAGGGGTTTTTGAAAAATATTTTGGAGGCTTTTAAGGTGGGCACCTATTTCCTATTTCCTACTTCTAGCCATAAGTGACCTCCCCATAGATTCTTGTTCTTTTGGGCTTTACATTTTGAAGCCTTGTATATAATGTTGTTTTCCTTCTTGTGATTATAATTGAGTTTTTGTGTTTTTGTGTGGTTATGAAAACTTTTTTTGTGATGTGGAAGCTTGTTTTGTTTCCATGTGTAGGATCCATCTCTCATTGCAATGTGGTTGGGGCTCGGGGTCATGAGGAGGATAGCTTCTTCTCCTCAATAGATTTTTATTGGGTGGAGAGTGTTGCTTGTCGCCCCTTTTTTTTCTCGGATCAAGAAAAGCATGGAGGAGCCATTTTGTTCGTGATTTGAAACTTGGAGCATTTTTGGTGTCCTTAAGAAAACTTTCCTTGTGAGAAATCTTCTTGTCATTGCCACTTAGGGTGGAAGACTTGTAATATTGTATTTCTTTTTAGCTTTCATTCTTGAAAGTTTTCCCTCTTAATCGGAAGTTATTTTAATACTATTGAGATGAAAATTTGTATTTATTATTGGAATTTATATTTTTATTGTTTTTTGATAAAGGGAAAGAAAGATTTGTGTTTGTAAAGCCTTTTTTTTTGAAATAGAAAAGAAATTTTAATATCCTTTTTTGATGTTTTAGTATTATGAAGAGAAAAGAAAGAATTCTAGAAATTGTAAAATTATAATAGTCTATGCTTAGAAATTTTGAATATAGAAACAAGTTGTTAGTAGTTGTTTGAACTAATAAGTTGTAGTGGAAATGGAAAGAGGCAACAAATTTGAAGTATGTTGTAATGTTGAAATGTTGCATATTGTAGTAAGAAAAATAACAATATTAAAAGTAAACTTAGTTCCTTTTTACTTTTGGGCTTGAAAGATTTTTTTTTGAATAAAATGAAAATGATTCTTGTAGATGTTATGTTATCATTGAAATAGTAAATTTTTTGTGTTGAGTAAATGGTTACTATGGAATGAATAGATGAATTTAAATATAGTTGGGACATTTAAATGGCTTCTAGAGAAAAAGTCTCTATAGAATCCCTTGTTAAGGAGTGTGTAGTGGATTTGGGACTCTTCCCCACTACCTCGAATCTTGGAATCCTTACCTTGGGTTCCTATGGAGTCATCTTGGGCATGGACTGGTTGTCTACACACAAAGATCCAAATTGGAATATTACTAGAAGAATATTGCTTATACGAGATGATCTAGGAGTCAAGTCGGTGATATCGGGAATTAGAAGGCCTATTTCCATTCACACCATCTTTGATATGCGATTAAGCGGTGTATGTGATGAGGTTGTCAAATGTATGCTATTATGGTTAGTGACGAGATCTAAGGATGATTCTAGTGGGTCATCCCTTGATAGTAATCACATCTTGAGAGATTTTGATGATGTTTTTCCATGGGAGCTACCAAGATTACCTCCCTCGTGTGAGATATATTTTCACATAGATCTTTTAAGGAGGAACAGAGCTGTCTCACGAGAACCTTATCGAAGACTACCCCGATCTCAATGAGCTCAAGTTACAACTCTTGAGGGCTTTCGGAGAAAGGCATAATCCATCCTAGTGTATCCCCTTGGGGTGCACCAGTGATTTTTGTGAAGAAGAAGGATGGATCTCTACGGTTGTGTATTGATTACTGAAAATTGAACAAAGTAACGATCAAGAATCATTACCCCCTTCACCGCATTAATGATTTATTTGATCAAATGAAGGGGGATACAATTTTCTCCAAGATATATCTTAAGTAAAGATATCATCAGCTTGTTGGTTGAATTTTTTTGCTTTCTGGTGTAGCCAATGGAAGTGCAAAGAAAATGAACAACAGTCAAGGAAATTCACCTTTTGACATGATGAAATTTCCTCTGCTTTGAGAGAGGGGCAGTTCCCTCGTATGATATGATTTTTGTATTTTTGATGCTTTTAACCGTAAAGCACAAAAGGAAACAAAATTGAGAAATGGAAAATATGGAGGGAAAGGAGGAATGAATGTGAAAGAATAAGTGTAGATTGCAAGTAGAGAGCTACACAAAAGGAGAACTTCCCTATCAGATAGAAAGGAACACAATGAGTGTAAAATCTGAGAAGCACAAAGTCTTCATCTCCCTTAGGATATGTTGATATGGCACAAAGTCCATTTACTTCGATGATCGACACAAAGTCTGATTCACCTAGGGATCATTCATACCATGAAGGACCAACAACATTAACAATTCAATCACAAGCAGTTTAATAGATTTTGTAATTGGAAATCATTAACACAGCCATATAAAAAGCATTGTATTGATTTGTGTACACAAAGTTACAACCACATATGCAGATAGGAAAGCCTCTCTCAGAACATGGAAAATGAAAGAGTCTCCAATAGAAAGAGACAACCCTCTCCCAAATTACAATGCAGCCTTATATAGGCATCTTTCTTCAAGAAGTAGTTATGAAACTACCTGACCAACTCTTAACCCCAATCTCAACCTCAAGTTGACTCAACTTGAGTTACATGATTCATTATAATTTATTGATGTATAGTATTTAATTAATTTGGTGAACAAATTAATTAAATATATTTCAATTTGATGAATATTTAGATGAGTATTTCACTATTGATTCATGTTGTCCCGCCATCTGCAGCCGAAGAGAATGATGCACATGCCCTTTAGCCACACTTTCAATTACCATGAAATTTTAATTTTGAACCGAGTTTGATTTCTATTAAATTATCTAGTGAAACTATATCGATTCCTTATTTTCTTGATTGTTGTGCGTATATCTCATAGCCACGATTCCAACAAGTATTTGTTTGCATGATTTTGTTGAGAATCGCTCAAGATATGGCCATCTGGGAAGAGGCGTCTGTTTTGGGATTGCCAGGCTTACAGGACTATGAATTAATTCCGTTGGTTGGAAAAGACACTTTAAATATTTTACATCATTAAAATTCTGGGCATTCAAATCATGGTGGGCCCATTTGATATTATCATCATTTGTAATGCGGGAAAAATTCCTCCATGGTGATCTTTATGCCTCGTGGGCCATCCGGACTCCAAATTGCCGACTCATCCGCAACTTGGGTTCTCCAAATGCTACCGTGCACGCAAAGTTCTTCCACACCACTTTGACCCCATAGGGTTGTTGAATAGTTTTTCACCGCAATCCATTCTATGTGGTGATTTCAGATCTTTTTAGCCTATGTGTCCCAAGTTCATATGGAACATATGGGACCCGATTTCCCGTATTTGCCACATAACACTCATTTCCGCCATTTCAGGTTTATCCCGCACAAGTGTCCCGTGGGCTATTGGGACATCTGGGACATGATTTTCTACATTGGCTGCAAAGGTTCCTCCTTGAACCTAATTTTATTTGCTAATTCTTGCACCATCGATCCTCGCTATGTTTTTCCTCACCCGACTCAAGCTCGAGATCTCCCTGCCCTTCGCCGTTGTCTCTACCATCACTAAATGATCATTGTTGACTTCAAATCAATCTAATAATCTTGGTAATGGCTGACATTCCATTTTCTCTAGTGGTGCACCATGTTATCTACCCGGAATCACTGTAGTAGTTCGATCCTATAGCTTTTTCGAATTTAAGCTTTCATGTTTTCACTTCATTGAATGTCTCTACTTCGTGCAAAATCCACTGAGCCATTTACACTAGCTTATTAAGGGTCAAATTGATACTTCATTAACATAGCGATCAGTTTTATCTCTCCTGAGCCTGTAACTCAGTTTCGATGCTTCCCTAGCTAGATTGGAAATGAAAGAATTCATTCTCATTCATTGCTTGAGCTCATAATAAGAGAGTGGGTTGCTAATCTTACTCAGTCTGACCAAATGAAGAGTCTCTAAGTGACTTGCTCCATATACAACTCGATCATGCTCGTGGCACGAGCTCGGCGACCAATATTACAACAGTTCGATGAACTTGGGAATCAACTCGCCAATACTTCAAGAAGCTCGCTCTTGGAATATGATCTCGGTTAACAGGTGCAAACAACTTGGTGACCCATACTCTTGAGGAGCAACTCATCCATGACTTGGTTAGCTCCATTGATATGTCATTTATTCAATGAGCTCATGAACTATCATATTGTCATGAATGCTAAAAACGAGTTTGACCACCATCTCTTGAATTGGTTCGGCCACCACAATAGCTCGACTATAACAAAATAGCTTGGCCCACAACTAACTCATAATGCTAATAAATTGGTTTGATTCAATACAATCAAATAGCCTTGCCATACATTAGGAATAGCTCGACCTCTGAAATTCTTGGTTCACCCTTCCCACTGTCTTGGTAGGCATTCAAAATAGCTCTAAGAGGCTCGATTTAGCAATGCACAAGCTCAATGAGGATATTTATAACTCGGTTCAATGCATTAGAGGGATTTCTAGGCCATATATAGCACACAGTTCACTTTTTTTTAATATAGCTTGCCTGAGCCAAAATGACAACTTATCCTTCCACACATATCTGCATCCCACAACGAGCTGGCTCCTTCTCCCATGCAATGCAACTCCTCAGCCACCTAATTGGAAAAAACTTTTTTTTCTTCATTTAGCTCACCCATGCCAAAGGAGCTCAACCAAGAGCTTTGAAACATAACTCGGTGATGCTCTCCTTTTGAATGCAACTCGATTGGTTTACAACTATATGAATTTAGTAGCTCTGTGAAGGCCATGAAGCACTCTTTAAAACCCTTTCCAATCCTCTTATTTTAAAGGCCATAGAGTTGTGTGAAGATGTTGAGGGATATTTTAGACGAATCGTGGAATTTACCATTTTCGTAGATAGGTGGGTCTCAATAAATATCTTTAAAGATGAGACATCCGACCAATTTTTTTTAAAAGTTTCAAAAATGACACCATTTTGAATGGGTGACAATAAATCTAAGGATCACAGAGGTAGATATTGATAAGATCGCCTTCCGTATCATATATGGCCACTACGAGTTTACAAAGTGGTACCTTTTGGTCTAACGAACGCCCCCATAGTGTTCATGAGCTTGATGAATGGGGTATTCGGGACTTTTTTGATCACTTCATGCTCATCTTCCCTGAAAAATTCTAATTTACTCATGTATGCATGAGGAGCATGAGGATCATGTTCACTAGGTTCTTTAGTGTCTTCATGTGCAACATCTTTATGAGAACCTAGAGAAGTGTGTTCCTTCGAGATAGAGGTGCATTATTTAGGCCAAATGATTTATAGGGAAGGTATCAAAGTCAATCCTTCAAAGATTCAAGTTATTATGGATTGGTGAGTACCCACTAGTATGACTGAGGTGCAAAGCTTCATGGGTTTGGCAGGATACTATAGGAGATTTTATAGGACTTTCCTTGGATTGTGCACTCCCATCACTTCCCTTCAAATGAAAAGGGAAGAAGTTCCTATGGTTAGACAGTGTGTGACCGGGCCTTCGTGACATTACAGGAATACCTCATGACAATGCCTATTCTTACAATTCTTGACCCTCGTGGGTGAGTTCTTTATTTGCACAAATGCTTCTTTGGATGAACTTGGTGGTGTGTTGATGCGGGAGGGAAAAGTAGTTTGTTTTAAGCCTCGCAAACTTGAGTCTCATGAGCTCAACTATCTAATTTATGATCTTGAGATTTCAATATTTGTGCACACCTTGGTGTGGTGGAGACAGATTCCTACTTGGTCGACATTTACACTCGGACTAATCACTTGAGTCTTTGCCACCTCTTCATGTAGCCCAATCTCAACACTCGTCAGTGGCATTTGATAGAGTAGCTTTGTGAGTATGATATGGAGATAGAGCATGTGAAGGGGATGGAGAATGTTGTTTCACATTCCCTGAGTAGACAAAGACATGTAGCTATGGATACTTTAATGGGTATAGATTTACAGAGTAGGATTTTACAACAACTCCCACATGACAACTTCTACCTTACAACCAGAGCATAGATTTAGTCTCAGAGACCCCTTGAGGGGAGATTTGATGGATTTTTATTGGAGGCTGATGGTCTTCTCAGACATAGAGGTTGGATATATGTTCCTAGATATGGAGGCTTGAGACATGACATTTTGACAAAGGCTCATTGTGTACCTTATTCAGCCCATCTCGGGGTGAAGAAGATGCACACCACTTTGAGATAGTTGTACCATTAGAGGGGACTTTGGAGAGACATGGCTTAGTTTGTGTCATGTTGTTTTGAGTGTTAAAGGGTGATGGTCATGAATCAACATCCAGTTGGTCTTCTCTTTACTCATGCCATACCAGAGTGGAAATGGGACACCATTTCCATGCACTTTATAGCTAGGTTACCGACATCGAGATACCACCACGATGCCATCATGGTCATGATGAATAAATTGATGAAAGTGTCTCATTTTTCTCTGGTGAAGACCACCTACATAGCTAGTGTAGTGGCACGGTATCTCTCGATGAGATTTTCGGGCTCCACGGGATTCTCCGTAAGATTGTTTGCGACCTCAATCCTTTCTACTCTTCCCACTTCTCGGACCACCATGCAGCATGATCTTGGGACAAAGATCAATTTTAGCATAAGCGTATCACCGAGATAGACACAAAGACCGAGTGAGTGAATCGATCTTAGAGAACATGCTTAGGATGTATGTTATGGATCATCGATCGAGATGGGAGGAGTATTTATGCTTGGTGGAGTTTTCCAAAAATAATAGTTTCCAAAGTTTGATAGGCATCGATCATTTCCAAGAACTTTATGGAAGAGAGTGTAGGACACCTCTTAGTTGGGATAGGTTAGGGGACATGGTTTCTCTTGGACCAACTTTACTATAGGACATGCAACAACAAGTTATTATGATCGGACAAATATTTTAGGAGGCACAAGACATGTAGAAGAAGTATGTAGAACAACACACAGATATATCATAGTTATTAGGTGGGCAAAAAGATGTTTCTTCGTGTCGCTATATAAAATCCTATCATTATATAAAGGGTTCTAAGCTTGCTCCTAGGTTTTGGGTTCCTTTGAGATCTTGGAGTGTATCGGTCCCTTGGTCTATCATCTAGAATTTTCACCTAGCTTGTCTCGTGTCCATGATATGTTTCATGTTTCTATACTTATGAGATACATTGTTTATCCTTCTCATGTATTATATTGGACCACATTGTAGGTGCAAGATCAGGGGTAGGTGATGGTTGAAATCATCCTCATTTTAGAGTTCAAGACCCCGGGCCTTTGAGGTAGAGATATTGACTAGGTTTGGGTCTAGTGCTATAGGTATGATGTATTTCAACATGGGAGGATGCTACATTTCTACGAGTCTAGTTTCCACACTGTTCCAATGACTTCTAGGAGGAATTCGAGGCTACGGGGAGGGGTATGTAGTGCCCACTTCCCTTCCACACTTATTACTATTGAGTTTGATTCCGTTGACTATACTTATGGAGATTTTGTATTATTTTGACTTAGCATGATGTTAGATGCTAGAGATAATGAGACTATTGGTGGATTCGATTCATAGTATGATGTTTTTTTATTATTAGAGACATTCTATATTGATGATGATATGTTGTTGACATGGTTGTATATTTACGAAATGTAATATTTTCATCATATTGAGTAGACCTTAACAATTGAAATAATTTTGTGATCCTATTGATATTGATGAAATGTAGAATCAAGATGTTGTTAGAAATTGTAAATGATAACGTTAATTTCCTAAATGATGATTTGATTCGTATGTAGATGATTGTGGATTTATATTGCATATTTTATCTTGGATGTTTTGATGTGGTCATGAGGCCAAGGAGGTATTATGTGTTTTTCGGTAAACATTATCACAACAAACAATAGGGGGATTGGAGACCAACCACATTGGAATGCTAGGTGAATTCAACAATGGTCACCATGGCAACATGTATTTTGTTGTGTGTGTGTTTGTATTGTTGTTAGGGAGTCCCCATGGGGGGGATTACCTCCAATGTGACCAAGGGGTTTATGTGTTGGTCTTTTAGTTAGTTCATTTTATTTAATTCTGTATGTAATTTTATAAGTTATGTATTCTCCTTTTATTAATTACTTGATTTTTATTTACATTAGTAAATTCATATTTTTACTAAACTAAATATTTGATGGGTCAAAATAATTTAATTATTAGATTAGATGGCTATTGGGTTATGTGTTTAAGTTGAGTTTTTGTGATCTTGAATGTTGTACACTATACCGCCTCATGAAAATTCGGATTTGGCCTTAAAGGACAATTTTGGAAGCTTGTGGGACAAGTTAAATTTGTCCCACACCTCTTAATTTTCTATACAAACCCTACCTATGGATTGGAGGGCCAAAAATATAGCCCATTATTTGTTTTGGGAAGACAAAAAGGTATAGTTTTATTGCACTTTGTTTCATGTAATTAAAGTTTGTCCTTAGGGGGTGTGGGCTTGGATTGTGTGTGTAAGTAATTTGTCATTCCTCTCACCCACCAATTTATTGTGCATTGAATTTGAGGTTTGCATTTTGAGGTGTATTTGAAGATGAGTGATGTGACATCCTACATGGATCCACCTCACCCTCCTCTCTTCATTTTCTATTTATTCAAGTTCTTTTGCTTGTTTGGGCGTTACTTGATTTCTTTGGTGCTCTTACATTTTTGGAGTTGAAAGGATTGTGGAGTGCTTTTGGATCTTGTTGGATCTTATTGGTGATTTTTTGGGCTAGAATAATTTTATTTTGTGACTCTTGGATCAAGCTCTACCATGCAAAGGTAGGACTTATACCCTTGTTTATTGTTTTCCTTTATTTATGTATATGTGTGTGTTATATTGTGTTTTTGGTATGCTTGTTGGGTTCTTGGGTAGATTGCCTACATGTGGTTTAGGAGGGGACTATGGGTAGATTATATGTAGGGAGGAATAATAGCTTATTTTATATTTTTGAGGGATTTGGGTTTGGTGCCCCACTTGGAAAAGAAATGCTTGCATTTCTTACTTGTTTTTTTTATGAGGGAGACATAAGAGATAGTAGGGGGGCATAAGAGAATGTGGGATACATAAGAGGATATTGAGTAAGGCATAAGAGTGTGTAGGGGTTTTTGATATTATTTTAAAAGGATTTTCAGGTGGGCACCTATTTCCAATTAGCGAGCATAAGTGACCTCGCCATAGATTCTTTCTCTTTTTAGGATTTACATTTTGAAGGTTTGTATCTTTTGTTGTTTTCCTTCTTGTGATTGTACTTGTGTTGTTTGTGTTTTTGGTGTGGTTGTGAAAACTTGGTTTTGTGATATGGAAGCTTGTTTTTTCCATGTGTTGGATCCATCTTTCATTGCAATGTGGTTGGGGCTCGGGGGCCAATGAGGAGGATAACTTCTTCTCCTCAATGGATTTTTGTTGGGTAGAGAGTGTTTCCTCTCCCCCTTTTTTTGTCGTGGATCAAGCAAAGCATGGAGGAGATTTCTTTTTGGTGATGAGAAACTTTGAGCATTTTTGTGTCCTTAAGAAAACCTTCCTTGTTATAAATCTTCTTTTCATTCCCACTTACGGTGGAAGACTTGTAATAGTGTATTCATTTTTAGCTTTCATTCTTGTAAGTTTTCCCTCTTTAAGTGGAAGATATTGTAATAATCTTGTGAAGAAAAGTTGTATTTATTATTGGACATTAGAGTTGTACTTGTATGTTGAAAAAGGGAAAGAAATATTTGTGTTTGTAAAGCTATTTTTGTTGAAATAGAAAAGAAAGTTTATTATCATTGTTTGAAGTTTTAGCATTGTGAAGAGAAAAGAAAGAATTCTAGAAATTGTAAAATGATAATGGTGTATGCTTGGAAACTTTGAATGTAGAACCAATTTGTTAGTAATTGTTTGAACTAATAAGTTGTAGTGGACACGGAAAGAGGCAACACATTTGAAGTATGTTGTAATGTTGAAATCTTGCATATTGTAGTAAGAAAAATAACAATATTAAAATTAGAATTGGTTCCTTTTTACTTTTGGGCTTGAAAGAAAATTTGTTTAATAAAATGAAAATGATTCTTATAGATGTTATGCTATCATTAAAATAGTAAATGTTTTAAGTTGAGTAAATGGTTACTATGGAATGAATAGATGAATTTAAATATAGTTGGGACATTTAAATGGCTTCGGAGAAAAAGTTTATGTAGACTCCTAGTTAAGAATTGTGTAGTGGATTTGGGACCCTTCACCACTACCTCGGATCTTCAAATCCTTCCCTTGGGTTTGTATGGAGTCATCTTGGGCATGGAATGGTTTTCTACACTTAGAGCTAGAGTGGAATGTTACTAGAAGACTTATTCTTGTACGAGATGATTTAGGAGTTGAGTTAGTGATACCAGGGAGTTAGGAAGCACGTTTCCTTTCACACCATCTCTGCTATGCAGCTTAAGAGGTGTGTGTGAAAAGGTTGTAAGATGTATCTTGTTACAATTAGTGAAAGATCTGAGGATGAGTCTAGTGGGCCTTCCCTTTTATGACTATCAAATATTAAGATAATTTTCTTATGTTTTTCTAGGGGAACTATTAGGGTTACCTCCCCACGTAAGATAGATTTACACATAGATCTGTTTTCAGTGTTAAGCATGTCTCATGAGAACCTTATCGATGATTACCCCCAGCTCGTGAGCTCAAGTTGTAGGTGGAGGGCCTTCTCGGAGAAATTCCTCATCCGTTCTAGTGTATCCCCTTGGGCTCCACCAAAGATATTTGTGAAGAAGAAGGATGTACCTCTTTAGTTATGTATTGATTATCGCTACTAAACAAAGTAACGATCAAGAATCATTACTCCATTCTGCACATTGATGATTTATTTCATTAGATAAATGGGGACATAGTATTCTCCAAGATATATCTTAAGCTAGGTATCCTCACCTGATGATCATGGAGGTATATATTCATAAGACTCGCATTCATGATTAGATATGGCCACTACGAGTTCATAGTGGTACATTTTAATCGATGAATGGCCTCTCAATGTTCATGAGCTTGATGAATTGGGTGTTTGGGACATTTTTGGATTGCTTCATGCTCATATTCATTGTATATATTCTGATTTACTCATGTACACGTAAGGACAATGAGGAGCACCTCACCAGATCTTCGGTGTCTTTGTGAGTGGCATCTTTATGAGAACCTAGAGAAGTGTGTGTTCTTTAAGATAGAGGTGCAATATTTGGGCCACATCATTTATGGGTAAGGTATCACAGTTGATCCTTCAAGGATATGATCTATTATGGATTGGCCAGCACCCACTAGTTTGATTGAGGTGTGCAGCTTCATGGGTTTGGTAGGATACTACAAGAGATTTGTGAAGGACTTTTCTTGAATTACACACCCCATCACTTCCCTTTAGTGGAAAGGGAAGAAGTTTATATGGTGAGATAGATGTGACTAGGCATTCAGGACACTAAAGGAATGCCTCGTGATAATACCTCTTCTTGTAGTCCCAGCACCCTCGGTGTAAGTTCTTTGTTTACATGGATGCTTCTTTGGTAGGACTTGGAGGTGTATTGATACAAGAGGGAAAAGTAGTTTCATTTGAATCTCGCAAACTCAAGGATTATGAGCTCAATTATCCAACTCATGATCTTGAGTTTTAAGTAGTTGTGCACACCTTGGTGTGGTGGAGACACTTTCTTCTTGTCCGAAGATTCACACTCAAGACCGAGCACTTGAGTCTTCACGACGTCTTTACATAGCCAAATGTTAACACTCGTCAATGGTGTTGGATGGAGTTTATTTGTTAGTACGATATGGAGATAGAGCATGTGAAGGGGAAGGTGAATGTAGTCACGGATGCCCTATGTAGATGGAGACATGTGGTTATGGCCACTTCGGTGGGTAGATATTTGTGGAGCAGGAAATTGTAGAAGCTTCCTCATGGCAGCTTCTACCTTGCAGTCAGAGAAGAGATTGAATCTCAGAGACCCCTTAAGGGTAAGTTTGACAGATTTTCATTAGAGGAAGATGGCCTTTTTAGGAACAAAGGTCATATATATGTTGCAAGAGATGAAGGCTTGAGACAAGAAATTTTTACATAGGCTCATTGTGCACCATATTCAGCCCATCCTTGGGTGAAGAAGATGCATGCCTCTTGAGACATTTGTACCATTGGAGAGGACTTCGGAGAGACATGGCTAACCTCGTATCATAATTTTTAAATTGTCGAAGGTGAAGGTCGAGCATCAACATCCAGGTGGTGTTCTTTTCCTCACGCTATACTAGAATTTGAAATGGGACACCATTTCCATGGACTTTATTATTGGGTTATGGATGTTGAGATACCACCACGAAACCATCATGGTAATGGTGGATAAATTGACGAAAGTGGCTCTTTTTCTCTGGTAAAGACCACCTACACAACTAATGCAATGACATAGGTATATCTTGATGAGATTTTTAGATTGTATGGGATTCTCGCAAAAGATCATTTCACACCGTGATCCTTTGTACACTTCCCAATTCAGACCACCAAGCAAAGCATGCTCTCGGATGAAGATCAATTTCAGTACAACATGTCACCTTGAGATAGATGGACAGACTAAATCAAATTTTATCGGACATGCTTAGGATGTACATTATGGATTATCAATCGAGATGGGAGGAGTATTTGTACTTGGTGGAGATTTTCTATAATAATAGTTTCTAAAGTTCAATAGGCATGGATCCTTTCCAAGACCTTTGTATGGAAGAGAGTGCAAGACACCTCTTAGTTGGGACATGTTAGAGGATTGGGTTTTTCTTGGGCCAAATTTACTATAGGACATGGAGTAGTAGGTTACTATGATTAGGCGATATTACAAGAGGCACAGGGACAAGCATAAGAAGTATGCGGATCAACATAGGAAAGATCATAATTATGAGGTGGGAACGATGGTGTTTCTTCATGTCAAAGCACATAAGAGTCCTATCAGTTATGGAAAGGTTCTAAGATTTCTCCTAGATTTGTGGGTCCTTTTGGGATTTTGGAGCACATCGGTCCCTTAGCCTATTATCCAGCATTGGAACCTAGCTTATTTCGCATCCATGATGTGTTTGATGTTTCTGTGCTTAGGAGATGCATTGCTGATCCTTCTCACATGTTAGAATGGACCTTATTTCAAGTGTAGGATCGGGGGCAGCTGATGATGGATCCCATCTCGTATTTTAGAGTGTAGGACCCTAGGTCTTTAAGGAAGAGAGATTAACTAGGTTTGATTCCAATGGGACGAGATATTCAATGAGACCGTGGCTACATGGGAGGATGCTACATTTCTACGATTCCAATTCCCAAACCTATTCTATTGAATTCCAAAATGAATTTGAGTCTAAGGGGAGGGGGATTTAGTTCTCACTTCGCTTCGACACTTATTACTATTGATTTCAATACTGTCGACTATACTTATGAATATTATTGTATATTTTTTATTTCACATGATGTTAGATGTTAGAGATCTGGACATTGTTGTTGATTTCAATTCAGATATGATGTGTGTGGATTATAAGAGATGTTTTATATTGATGATGATATGATGTTGACATGGTTATATATATTTCGACATGTAATAATTTTTCATTTTGAGTAGACCTTAACAATTAAACTAATCTTGGGATTATATGGATATTGATGAAATGTAGAATCGAGATGATGTATTGATTCATATATATATGATTATGGATGTATATTGTATACTTTACCCTAGATGTTTTGATGTGGCAATGAGGCCAAAGGAGGTGTTATGTGTTTTGCAGTAAACATGTCACAAAAACAACATGGGGATTGGAGACTAACCACATTGAGATACTAGATGAATTCAACAAGGGTCGCCATGGTAACATGTATTTTGTTTGTGTGTGTGTTTGAATTGTTTTTAGGGGTCCCCATGGGGGGATTACCTCGAATTATTACGAAGGGGTTTTTTTTTTTCTTTCATTTAGTTTGCTTTATTTAATTTTTGTATGTGATTTTAAAGTGATGAATGCTCATTTACTAATAGCTTATTTTGTCTCTAAATTAGTAAATTAATTATTTTACTAAACTAAATTATGACTGGGTCAAAATAATTCATTTATTACATTACATGGATATTGTATTATATGTTTCAAGTTGAGTGCCTGAGATCTTGAGTGTTGTATACTCTACCCCTTCATGAAAATTCGAATTTGGCCTTAAGGGCCAATTTTGAGGTTTGTGGGACAAATCAAACTTGTCCCACACCTATTAAATTTCTATACCAACCCTATCTATGGGTTGGGGGTCACAAATAGACCCCATTATGTGTTTTGGGAAGACAAAAAGGTAAAATATTATTTTACCTTGTTTCTTGTAAGTAAAATTTGTCCTTAGGGGTGTGGGCTTCGAATGTGTGTGTAAGTAAATTATCATTCCTCTCACCCACTAATTTATGGTACATTAGGGTTGAGGTTTGACTTGTGAGGTGGAGTTGAGGATGTGTGATGTGGTATCCTACATGGAGCCACCTCAACCTCCTCTCTCCCATTTCTATTTATTCAAGTTCTTTTGCTTGTTTGGGGTTACTTCATTATTGTGTGCTCTTGCATTTTTTGAGTTGAAGGATTTTGGAGTGCTTGTAGATTTTGTGGAGCTTCTTATTGATTGTGTGGGCTTGAAGAATCTTGGTGTGTGACTATTCAATTAATCTCTACCATGGAAAGGTATGAGATAAACTCTTGTTAAATGCTTTCTTTTATTTTGTATACATATGTGTGTGTTTCGAGTGGTTTATTATGCTTTTTAGGTGATTTGGTAGATTTCCTATATGAGGTGTAGGAGGGGAGTATGGTAATATTACATGTGGGGAGGAATTAGAGTTTATTTCATGTTTTGGGAGGGAGTTGGGTTGGGTTCCCCACCTTGGACAATAAATTGCTTGAATTTCTTGCTTAGTCTATTTTTATGATGGATCCATAAGATATTGGAGGGAGGCATAAGAGAATGTGGGAGGCATAAGAGGTGCTTGAGGGAGGCATAATATTTTGTAGGGTTTTTGAGATGTTTATTGGAGGTTTTTAGGTGGGCATGCATTTCCCATTGGGAGGCATAAGTGACCTCCCATTGATCTTGCTCCTTTGGCTTTTGCATTTTGAAGCCTTGTGTATTTTGTTTCTTTCCTTCTTAGGATTGTGGTTGTATTGTTGTGTTTCCGTATGGTTGTAAAATCTTGTATTGTGATGTGGAAGCTTATTTTGTTTCCATGAGTTGGATCCATTTTCCATTGCAATGTGGTTCGGGCTCGAGGGCTAATGAGGAGGATGGATTCTTCTCCTCATTGGAATTCTCGGTTGGGTGGAGAGTGTTGTCTCTCCCCACTTTTTTGTTATGATCAAATGAAACATGGTGTATCTCTCTTTTTGGTGATGTGAAACATGGAGCATTGTTGGTGTCCTCAAGAAATCCTTCCTTGTGATAAAACCTTCTTGTTATTCCCACTCAAGGTGGAAGATTTGTAATATTGTATTTTGTTTAAAGGAAATGTTGTATTATAAGTTGTAATATTATTTGAATAAGTTCATTGAAGAGTTGTATAATTTCCATTCTCTTTAAATTTTAGTATGGAAAGAAAAGAATCAAAATGGAAATATTGTGTAAAATTTTAATTGAATGTTGCATTGTGAGAAAGAAATTTTATCTTCATTGTGAAGTTGTATTATTTTAAATGAGAAAGAAGTAATATAGAAGTTGTAAGTTGTAAATAATGTACGATGGAAAAATTGAACGTAGAACAAAGTTGTTAGTAGTTATTTAAAAAATAAGTTGTAGTGAAAATGGAAAAAGGCAATAAATTTGAATTATATTGTTATGTTGAAATGTTGCATTTTGTAGTAAGGAAAAATAACAATATTAGAAGTAGATTTAGATCCTTTTTACTATTGGATTTGAAAGAAAATTTATTGAACAAAATGAAAATGATCTTGTAGTTGTTGTTACTACTAAAATAGAAAATGCTTTAAAAAGAGTAATTTTAACTATGGAATGAATAAATGGAATTAAATCTTACAACAGAAATTTTAGGCACATAAATTTAAGCTCAAAATAAATTTTAGAACACTTTTGTGACTTTTTTTTTTTTGAAGAATCTCAGAAATGAAGGTTTGATTTCTAAGAAATGGGAATGCATCTATGTGCCGAGTGGTGATCTCAGAACCATCACTCAAGAAAGGAAACAGTTCATGAATCGTCACCTTGGTGGGGCGGTGGTCCCAAGACTATCGGCCTACTCTAGGTGGTGGTTCTCATCACTTACGGTGGAAAACCACTTGATCTGTTCCTGTGTAAATTTTAACTTCTAATAATTAAATTTTAAGCATGTAGAAATTACAAGGAAACCTCCAACAAACAAATAATGGCTAGATATCACTTTTTAAAGCAAGTAAAACTTCAAATGGATAATTAAAATTTGTAAATATCATATATATATTAATGGAGGTAGGGTTTGCCCCAATTAGATAACTCCAAATACATATAATATTGTAATAAAAATAAAATAAAAAGGAAATCCCTTTAATCCCTGAATGAAAGATGTGACAAGGATAAATCTACAATCTAAACTAATCTAAGCTTGATTTCCTTGTAGACTCATCCATAGTTCTTCCTTTATTGCTCCCATGGCTTCCTTCTCTCTAACCTACAAATTAAACAAAGGAAAAGTGACCAAATGAGGAGACTTGGGTAAAGAAAGAGATTAAATAAAAATTCATAAGGATATTTTTGGTTATCTTGGAACCCTAGGATCTATTGGCCACAATTGAATTGATCCAAGGGTTGATGATCAACCTTAATTTTTTTCGTAGGAATATATTTTATAGATGTTTTAAATAAATTTTAAAGGTATGTGCAGATGGGTGAATGGGGCCATTTAAATACCACGGTCTGCAAAGTCACTAATCTAGTTCCTAGTATGTTATAGAAAAGTAATGAAATGGACATTTAATTTATTTTAAATAATGGAATTATAGTAACTAAGTAGAAGGTAAATTATTAAGATGGGAATGTTGGTTGTGGAGGAATAAAGACATCAAACCAATTAAATTAAATTATGGCACCTTCCTAGTTGAATGTTAATTAATTGACCTTAGAGATAAATTTAAAATATTTAATCATTTAACTTAGATTTGGTCCATCCCTTATAAAGTAAAGATTATTGGTGAAAGTAATGTTTATGCACTCTAAGGGTTGACAACCTTGTAACCTTTTAACTTAAACAAAAAAAAAAATTTTGGGTTAAGTGTTTAGGGTTTTAGCGTGTTCCTAAACTGTCATTTTTTGGCGTTGCATACACTTATTATTTTATTCACTTTTGAAGCCATTAACCAATATGCTTAAGAAGAATCAGCATTTTACTTGGTCAAAAGGAGTGAATATTTTTGTAGCAGCAAATAGGACATAGGTTCATCTCCAACACTCATAAATCCTTATGTTTTGAAAGAGTTCATGTCATATTCTTATGCTAAGTTGGATACCATTTTAGGAATATTAACACAATAGAACAAAAAAATCTTGGAGCATCCAATTTCCTTTTTCAGTCAAAGTGTAACAGAGTAAGAAACAAGTTACTCATTCATTGAAAAATGTGTACTTTCAATTATTATATCATTCAATAACTTCAGGATTTTCTCTATAACAATGATATTAATCTAATGGTTTCTCTTCGAAGTATAATTTTTTTTATTAAAAATGACGCAATTGAGAAAATGACATGTTATGTCACTAAAGCTATAGAATATGAATCATCATTAAAGTGAGAAAACTAACTAGAGGAAAAGGATTATGTGAGTAATTGGTTGAAGAAATATGAGAGAGAAAGGAATTCATTTTATTGTGTGAGAATGGAACTCAAAATGAAAAAAAAATAGCATTCTATAGATTGTATTTTAGACATGACAAAGTATCTTCATTAATATATTTACCCACTCAATTTGGACAACTCAAAAAAGAGATATTTCGGGCTTCAATCCATCCCATTCTTTCTCGTTTGATGGTGTTTTATTCAAGAAATATATTAACGGTGTATTTTTATGTTGGTGCTCAATTGTAATCTGGCACCTTTTTCATTTAAAATTTCCAGCCCGCCTGGTTAGAAGTATTTTCTATCTCCCTGTATGGACGCATGAAAAATTTCTCCTTCATTTGGATGTCGTTGTTAGTATTTTCCTTGGGTCATGGATCACATTGAGTCTTGGTATTATTTACGGTATTCTCTCCGCGGGAAAAATTTTGTTGTTAGGCATTGTCCATGATTGTGTCTCCTCTGTAATCATAGATACTTGGTCTTTTCTGATTGGATGGGGCATGGTGGGTCTGTTTGATATTTTGATGCATTATGAAAAAGGGTTTAAAAGTAAAAGGTAAATAGATAAGAACCAAAAAATGACATGTGGAGGGCTTACACTCATTCGAGGATTTGTCTCTCATTTTTACTTTGGAGTTACATCAAGGAGACACGTGGAAGTTTCGCTAGCTCTACACATACTCGGACTTTGCAGCAATGGTCGGTGCAGCTTTGTTAGACCATAGACACGTGGAGAGCCTGTGCTCATTTGAGGTCCCGCCTCTGGGTCTTACCTTTGGCATTGCGCCAAGGAGACACATGGAGGTTTCTTCGACTCCTCTTTATAACGAGACTTCTCAATGGATGAGGCAACTTTCTTAGGCCTAGGACACGTGGAGGGCCCGTGCCTATTTTGGGACTCCCCTGAATTTTACTTTTGAAAGAGTCTTTGAAGAGACATGTGGAGGTTTCTACCGGATCTTAGACTTTTCAACAATCGATGTAACTTTCATGGACCCTAGGCACATGGCACCTTCTCTGGTTGTTAAACATTTTCAATGGCGGTACAAATTTTCCAGTCCGAGACACGTTGAGAGCCTACGCTTGTTTGGGGTCTCCAATTTTCGGAACCATATCAAAAGTGCGTCGAAGAGACACATGCAGGCTTCCACTAGCTCCTCTTTATGCTAATAAATTTTCAACAATTAAGGAAACTTTCATAGGCCCAGGGGAACATGGAGATCCTGCACTCGTTTGAGGTCCCACCTCTAGACTTCATCTTTCCAATTCGAGATAGACATGTGGAAGGTTCCATTTGACCTTACCATGCTCGGAATTTTCAAGGATCGGTGGAAATCTCTCTAGTTCTTAACACGTGGAGAGCTCGCCCTCATTGAGGTCCCGCCTCTAGACTTCTTCTTTGAAGTTGCACTGAAGAGACATGTGGAAGCTTCCATGGGACCTTCCTAGGCTAGGAATTTTCGGTGGCAGTGTAACCTCTCCATTCTAAACATGTGGAGCACCCATGCTCATTTGGGAACCATCCTCTGGACTTCACCTTTGTAGTTGCGCCAAGGAGACACATGGAGGCTTCTACTAGCTCCTCTTTATGCTTGACTGACTCGGACTTACAGGCGTAGATATGTGGTATAATCCATGTTAGGACACTCATTTTTGAGTAGCACGAATAAAGGTATCTATTCCTCATGGTGTTTTTTCAAAGGTGAAAAAGGATTTCTTGTAAGATCAATCCATATAGAGCCACTTAAGAATTATTGAAAAAGGATTTCTTGCAGAAAAAATAAAATAATGATTAAAAAGAATGTCAAAAGTTATGGCATGACATCCTGGTCATTGTTGAGGAACCGAGAAACGTGATCGAGTTCATGATTTATCCACCAAGAAACATAAAGTAAGATATTTTTAAGGGAATAAACATGATTAAATGGTATGTTTTAAAGAGGAATATTCTCTTAAAGAGTTAGAATTTTGCGGGAAATTTTGGGATGAGTGAGCGAGTGAAATTGTATAAATGCAATGAGAATACTCTTGCATAGGGGGGTTAATTTTTCTGAGAAAGTTTGAGAAAAAAGATTTTCCTAAAAGACCATCTAGGAAACTTGTTTATTTCCCTGTGTTTGTATATTTAGTCATGTCAAGATGGTTACAGGTATATAACCATCGACAAGATTTGAGATTATTAAAGAAACTCTCCCTATTTGATGAACCTAGTGAACCTTGAATGAATTTGTGTTGATCATGAGCATATTTGTGTTTGCTTTTATTTGAATGTTTTCAAATAGTTTTTCTTGTTTGTGTTGTAATCTTATGTTAAAATCCCTCTAAATCACACAAGATCTTATCCACGTGGTAGTATTGTGGCATTTACAATTTCATTATGAGGAGAGATTTCATCTTGTCATGAAATAAATACTTTAAAATTATTTTACTTCCACATTGTTAACAAATATTGTTTGTTAGTCTATGAGTGTATCTTACGTCGACTAATCAAGGATTTCCAACAATTAATTGAGTCTTTAACATGAGCCTTTGTGTTGGATTCTTGAAGAGTGTATGAAATTGTGCATCTCTGGGCCTCCATTGATACACACCTTTTGGTTGAAGGAATATTTTAGCTATTTTGAAGCATTTTGTCTGTCAGTGTTCCAATATTTGTAAAGGATCTCAAATATATGGTATAATCAAATTTATCTTTCTTAACTTTCCACCAAACACTTCTCAAATGATAAATACTACATGAACTACCCCTGTTTGTACTATGTATCCACAAAGATTTAACAAAAATCACTGCCAAAATATGTAGAGACAATCAAGTTTCAATTATTGTTTTTAGTAACCCAAACCTTGTGTAGGAAACATCTCCACTCTCTAATGTGAAAAATCATGAGAGTTAGATTGTGTTGTATTGATCATATTTTCTCAAGGTTTTCATGAAAATTATGTAAAGAAGGATCTCTTGAAATCCTTCACCAATACGGGTTACAGAATGGGTCCTCTCACCCTGGTTGAAGGAACAACCTGAAGTAGTGAGGGTAAATCAAACCCTTAGTAAGGTGATATTAATTTCTCCAATTCTTGAGTGATAAAGAGTCAGTTGAATCCCATCCCTGGCTACAAAATGACTTATAATGATTTGTGTATCTCTAAGAATCCTACCAATTTTGTGATGTTACTTAGCCCTCACGGGAGAATCAATTTGGATACTAACACCCAAGTGGCGCCATTGCTGGGGATTATTTGAATTATAGAGGATTAATTGAACATAGGGACATATTTTTGTGGCAACAACACCCAAGTGGTGCCGCTCTAGCGGATTATTTGAATTGTTGGGGATTACTTGAACACCGGAACCTATTTGTGTGGCAACAACACAAAAGTGGTGGCATTGTTGGGAATTATTTGAATTGCATAGGATTATTCGAACATCGGGACCTATTTTTTGGCAACAACACCCAACCGGAGCCGTTGTCGGAAACTATTTGAATTGCAGAGGATTATTTGAACACTGGGACCTATTTGTGTGGAAACAACACCAAAGTGGCACCATTTCTGGGGACTATTTGAATTACAGAGGATTATTTGAACACCATGACCTATTTGAGTGGCAAGAACACTCAAGTGGTGCCATTACTAGGGACTATTTTTACAAATGTGTACAAACACAAACCACAGTAATGTTTCTTACATGGTTTAAGTACAAATAAGGTGTTTAAACGTCATCCTTTGTTGAGATTTGTAAGATTTGTGCAAGATTACAAGTTCATTGTGCATTATTTCAAGTTTCTAGTGGTTATTACACTAAATTTACATCAATAATGATAAATGTGGGTAAAGGAAGGTTAGATCTATTAATCTTTGCAGAACTTAAGCATTGATAGACACTTGGCAAGTTACTTCTAGTGCATTTGCATAGCTAAGGTGAAAATCCTTAGTGTCAACTCCATGTTAAATTGAAATTTTGATGATTACCAATGTCTTAACTCGTGTCAAGTGAAATTTGTCACCGATATGTGAAAATATGGAGGGAAGAAGGTCTTTCTTCACTAGGGATCCTACTAAACAGCTTAATTTTAGAACTAGGAAAAGGAAATTTAGAAGGAAAACAAGTCTAGAAAGTCATTGGAAGTTAAGAATCAAGAAAGGATATATCAGTTCGAAAGGTGATCAATCTGTGGTTGAAGATTACCATACGTCTTCAAGTGATTTTTAACCAAGTAATCTTTATATAAATTTGAGTTCTCCAACTAGAGACGGTCCATCATTTGTGTCTAAAAGTGTCCCTCTCGGTTTTCCTTTTTTTGGTTCAAGTTTGATAGGGTTTTCTAAGAAATTGAGTCATTAGAGGATATTTACTTCGAGAGTTATACTCTTGTGCCCCAAGAGAACCCTCATTCCCTATCATTTTGATTCTCCTGTAAATTCACCACCTCAAGGAAATATGGCTTAACCTCCACCTAAACCTCCTTTTGTCATCAATACTTTTGGACCAATAAATTTTAGAGGTATGGTTGGATATCCTAATATGGTGCCACATGATGTTAGAAATTTAGGTTGCCAAAATTTTAAGGGAATAATGCCATCACTTTGGTGACTAGCATTTAAGACTTTTTTCAATATGATGGAAGATTTTGATATTGAGTTTAAAGATGTGTATATAAATTTATTTATTCATACTCTTCAAGAGGATTCACATGGTTTATTCAAGACTTTATCTGATAATTCAATAGATTCATGGACCAAGATGAAAAATTCCTTTAGATTGAAATATGGGGATAAGACAGATCCCGGAGTTCCTTTTATCTCGAATTTGAAAATATAAAGAAAAATCTGAATGAATTTGTCCATGATTTCAATACTCGGTTCAATAAGACCTTGAATAGGCTACCTATAATCCTAACGCCAAGTGATGAATCATGTTTGATAAAATATTTTGACGCTTTTGATAAAAAGGTTGCCTATGACTTGAGAGATAAGAACCTAGGAAAATTAAGGCAGGATTTCACCATGGGCTTACAAATAGAAAATAACATCAAAGCGGTGGAAAGCGTCTTAAGAGAGAGTGTGTCAAGTTTATAAATCCGAGAGGCCTCAATCAAAAAAATATGTGGATGTGGAAGAGGTTGTAAAAAATTATCTAGAGTAATTAAATAGATATCCTATAAACAAAGGCTAGAAAAATAAAGGGATAGGACAAAGTTCCCAGGGTGAGCACAAGCCACACGGTAAGGAGAGATCTTGAAATCATCCCAAAGGTGATCACACACCAGATGATAGAGGGAAAGGGATCATGGGATTAGGAAATAAAGAGCCTCAACCCGGGGATAATAGATTGGCTCCAAATCCTTTGAATACCGGGGTTCTTCTTTGGGAAGGAGGCCAATTTTATCAAGTGGTGTGATTGGTGTTTCTTACCACACTCCCCATGTGATGTAGATCAAGAAGTTGAGGAAGCGGATGATGATGAGATGTATGATGATGTATGCATGATGGAATGCCGTGCAAACTCACGGCAGGGAGAAACCTCAACTGAATTGATAAGTGCCAGAATTGTTGAAAACTTCTAGGATTGTGTTCACCGGGTATTACTTCTTCCTCCTATTAATAATTTTGAATACTTAAGGGCTTTGATGATTAAAAATTATGATGGGGAGATCCCTTCCAAAGAGGACAGAGGCTACTTTTGTTGATGAATGTAGTAGTTACTCGGGAGAAAGAATATAACACCGAAAGTAAGGTTGTCGAAAGGGGAGGGACACAAACCAAGCCAAAAGTTCGAGTTCTTACAAACATCCCGAAGGAAACCCCTAAGAAAGATACATATGGTAAAAGCCTAATTACACCCAAATAAAACTTGTACTCTTGCCCATGCCTAGACTCTGAAAACTCCTATACTATCAGATGAAACTATGAATCTTCCTCCTAATACTATCCTACCCAAATATATTCCTTATGACATAGCCCAAATCTTGAGTCAGATCAAGGTTACTATTCCCATTGTTGAGTTACTCAGGATCCCTGAGCATAGGAAAAGGGCATTCAAATATTTGGGATTTAAGGAAGAAAAGATTACTCAGGGAAAAATTGTTAATAATATAGAGGTTCCTCCCATTATTGCAGAATTAGAAATACCACAAAGATTGGAGGAACTGGGTGGATCATATGAGGTGTATTTTGGAACTTCTGTAGTTGAATCTAAGTTTAATGTGGATACATTTTTACCACTTTGATTATTAAAGATAGGTTGGTACATAACTGCATGTTTGATTCGGGAGCCTCATGTAATGTAATGCCTCCGAGGTCACGAATGAGTTAAACATCAAGGTAACAAAAATTTGGGAAATGTACAGCTAGGGATTCAAGATAAGTGCCACTAGTTGGTTATGTCAAGGGATTAGTAGTGCGGTTGGCAACTTTTCTAGGAAAGGGTTTAACCATGAATGTGGTTATTTTGGACTGCCCTGCCAAATGGGAGATGTTAGTATCTAGAAATTTGGTAGCTAGTGTGGGTGGAAGCATACAAATGGACATGTCATACGTAACCATACCAATTGAGGGGATCCTTGTGAATTTTTACGGTGAGAATAAAATGTTACATCTTATTGATGACCCTAACAATGCTTATTATGAAGTATTGTATGCGAGGCGTCGATTTCGACAAATTTGTGGGTTATGTTGAATTTAAGGAGCATATAATTGATGAGTGCAAGTATCCCGAGTAGATTAGGTCTCTCTGGTATTTGATGTTTGATGGGGTTTGTTCTAGATTGGTTCTTACTTAAATGCTCAGGGAAGTTTAAATGTCTGAGATAGAACATCATATCCTTGTACCACTCAAAATTCATCAACTTTTCAAAAACACCTAACCTTTCTTCTTCAACCTCATTTACCTCAACAATTTGCAAGCTGCTCTTAGCCATAAGCTTAGCCAAGCCAAAACCTTTCACCAACTTCATGGTTTGGATGTCCATATCATATTCTTGTAACTTATTCACCCATCTACATCTTTTGCTTGAGACCTCCATCTCTAACAAGATGTCCTTTACCATGGTATGGGGAACATAAGCAACAACCTTTGAACTTAGAATATAAGGCCTGAAAACCCTTTTTTCTTTGACCAAGGCAAATGCCTTTTTTCCATAATGGTGTACTTCAGTTCAGCCCCTTGCAAGGCCTTATTGAAGAAGGCAATTGGCCTCTCAGCCCCTTCATCATCCTTCTGCTATAGGATAGAAGCAATAGTGTTATCTGAAGTAAAAGAGAACAATTGGAAAGGCTTATTTTATCTTGGAGCTGCTAGAATAGGTGCATGCTTTATTGCCTCTTTGATTCCATTGAAAGCTTGGATGGCAGTCTCCTCCCATTTGATGACCTAGTCTTTCTTTAGCATGGAAGTGATTGGAATGGTTAACTCAGAAAATTTGGATATGAACCTTCTAATGAAGTTTATTTTCCCAAAGAAGAACTGAATTCATTTCTTGGTTATTTGGATTGGGACCTTGCTGATGGCCTTTACCCTTTCTAGATCAATCAACACTCCTTCGTGTAACACTATGTGACTATGCAAATTTTCCTTCCGCACTCAAAAATGGAATTTCTTGGGATTGAGTGAGATCCCATATTCTCAACATCTTATCTTCATCTTCTCCAAGTGCATCAGGTGATCATTTCTCTTTCAAGAAAATATAATTACATCATCTTGATAGACTGCAATAAACTCATTGATGTAACCAGCAAAAGCAACATCCATTGCTCTTTGAAAGGTGGATCTAGCATTCATCAGACCAAAGGGCATCTTGACATACACATATGTTCCCCAAGGAGTAGTGAAGGCTATCTTAATCCTTTCTGATTCTTTTACCATGACTTGGTTATAACCAAAGAAACCATCTAAAGTGGAAAGTAACTCAGAACTAGTCACTAACTGCAACATGTTCTCCATATTTGGCAAAGGATAATTATCCTTCATTGATGCTTTGTTTAAATTCTTGAAATCCACACACAACCTAATGTCACCATTCTTCTTTCTCACTGGCACTAGGTTTGCAACCCAAGAGGAATACCTTGTTGGTTGGATAATCCCTCCATCTCTTAGCTTCTTCAGCTCTTCTTGCATTTTGAGGGACAAGAGTGGATTGATGGGCTTATGCTTCTTCCCGAATGGATTTGCAGGTAGATTCCAATGGAATCTCATGTTGAAAACAGTCCTCTCTATATGATTTTAGTTTAGAATAGGTCCAAGCCATGTACTCTTGATACTTTTACAACAACTAGATATATGAATGCTTCTCCTCCTTGTTGAGATTGCTACCTAACCGGATTTTCCTTGGCTTCTCCTTTGTACCAAGATCATGCTCCTTAATATCCCTTGAGGCTACCATGCATCTGTTAATAATGCGATCAACATTATCAAAATTGGACTCAAGAGCAACCAACCCTCTAGGGATGGTATTGGTCTTTAGACTGGATGATATCATTGCTAAACAAGGTTTCCTTTCCCTCTGTTATACATACCATTGGCTCCAAATCAATGCACTGATAAGAAAACACACTTTTTTTTTGTAAAAATATTCTGATCTAAGCATCATCATCAAAAAATTGCTAATGTTTAATGTTGTTAGGGATAGAAGGTCTTGTTAATACCTTAACCTCATATTCACAATATGGGGACATTGTACAATTTTCAAACCGAGACCCCAGACTACAAGCTTATCTACAAAATCATTGAACTTCCTATCATGATGTACTATGTTAAATGATTCAAACATATCAATGAAGTCCCAAACCGCATGCTTATACTATTTCATTTGTTGATTCTTTGTGGCATACACTTTCTGACTTGTTTCACAATTAATTCTGAGTCTCCTTTTACAATGATGTTCTTGCCACCATATTTCCAAGAAATTATTAAACCCAACAGCAGTGCCTCATACTTAGCAGTGTTGTTGGTGCACTCAAAGTTGAGTTTGAAGGAAAAAACAAATTTTTCTTGACCTGGAGAAAGTACAACAACACCAACACCATTCCCAAACCTGGAGCAAGCTCCGTTAAACAATAGAGTCCAAGGAAAGTATATTTTCTCAAGGTATTTACATTCCTCAATATTGTGCTCCTTTCCATCAACAAATCCCATAAAGTTGTCAGGATCAACATTTGTGTACAATACTTCATAGGACGCATTGTTGGTATCCTCAATAAGGTGCAACATTTTCTTTTCTCTGTACAACCTGACAAGGCTACCCTCAATTAGGATGGTAGCATAAGACATGTCCATTTGGACACTCCCACCAACACTTGCAGCCCATTTTCTTAATAGCAACATACCCCACTTGGCTGGGAAATCAACTATGACAACATCAAGTTTTAAATTTTTACCTAGGTAAGCTGCAAGCTGCACCACTAAACCCTTCATGCATCCCACTACTGGAACTTCCATGGAGTCCATAGAAGTGCACTTCCCATATTATGTTTTCACTTTGATGTTTAGCTCATTCACGACTTGCAAAGGTGTGACATTGCATGATGCCCCTGAGTCAAACATGTAGTTGTACAACAATTTTTACTTAATGATCAAAGTAGTGAAGAATGGATCCACATTCATCTTAGAATCCACCAAGTATGTTCCCAAATAGACCTCAGGTGGTTCATCTAGCTCTTCTGATGTTGGTGGTGCTTCTGGTTCTTCAATGACTGGTGGGGTCTCCACAATGTTTATGTTTCTGCCTAGGGCAGTCTTTTCTTCTTTCAACCCCAAGTATTCAAATGCTCTCTTTTTGTGCTCGGAATCCTAAGAAACTAAAAAATTGGAAAAAATACTTTGATTTGACTTAAAAATTGGAAATATTGTATAGGACATTCTTTGGCAAGGCAGACATCGGAGGAAAACCAACACACTCATTAGGTAGTATAGGATTTTTGATAACTTGGGCATGAGGAGGGATATGATTTTTTTTTTGAGAACTGCAAGGGTTTTGGTAGATGCCTCTTTCGTAGGAGACTCTTTTGGAATTTTTGAAAGTAAGGTATATTTTGGCATGGCTTGAGGCCTTGTCCCTTTGACAACCTTACTTCTTGTGTTATACTCCTTCTCTTGAGAAACAAAAACATTCATTAGTAACTCCCTATCTTCCTCAGATGGAATTCCTCCATCATACTTCTTTATCATTAAAGCCCTAAAATATTCAAAGTCATTATTGGGAAATTCAAAATCATGCACAATATATACATCTAAAATATGAGAGGGAGGAGGAATATTTACCCTATGAATGTAGTCCCAAAATGTGGCGATGAGTCCGGCAATTATCACCTCAGTTGAAGTTGACCCTTATTGTAAGCTAGTGGAGCAACCCATCATGCAGACATCATCATCATTATCATCAGCTTCTTCTTCTTCTTGCTGATCTTCTTCACAAGGAG
The DNA here is from genome assembly GCA_018340775.1 of Taxus wallichiana var. yunnanensis. NCBI lineage: Eukaryota > Viridiplantae > Streptophyta > Pinopsida > Cupressales > Taxaceae > Taxus > Taxus wallichiana. The sequence continues at coordinate 802,691,063 of CM031237.1, read as the reverse complement.
AATGAGGCATGAAACATCTATCACACCAATCAATGAAATCTATTTCTTCTACCACAACAACTCTAGCAGCCAAAGAATCAGGAACCATTCTGTTTTCTCTGCCTTGGGGCTGCCTATTTCCAAATCCAATAGTTCTTTTGCCTCTGTCATCAGTTCTTTGATGATTTGTAAATATATCTTGGCCTTGTTGCTTGTGTTTTCCTTGTGAACTCTTCCCAACTCCTTTCTCAACTTGAGCTAGCTTGTAGGAGATCTCCTTGACATCCCCTACCAAAGTCTTCACAACTTCTTCCAAATCAGCAGCCTTGCTTGTTTGGGGTTTTTCTGGGTTAACCAACTTTACACCTTCCCTCTTTGGAGGCTTCCCAATTGCCTTGATGTTTTTCTCTATTTGTAGAGCCATGGTGAAGGCCTGCCTTAAATTTGTGGGGTTCTTGTCTCTCAAGTAATATGCATCCTTTTTATCAAATGCATCAATGTATTTGATCAAACATGACTCATCACAAGGCCTTATCCTAACAGAAATCTCCTCAAAGTTTTATTAAACCTTGTATTGAAGTCATGTACTGAATCATTCGGGTTCTTCTTGATGTTTCCAAACTTTGATAGAAGAAACCTAGGGTCATTTCTATCACCATATTGTTATCTAAATGAATTCTTCATTTCAGCCCAAGAATCAATAGATTTATCGGTAATGCTTTGTACCAGAGTCCTTGCATCCTCCTCTAAAGTGTGGATAAACAATTTGAGGTATACATCCTCAATCTCAATCTAAAAGTGTTCCATCATAATGAGAAAGAGTTTCGGATGCTGGTCACCGATTATAGCTTTGTTTCCCTAAAACTTTGGTAGTTTCTTCCTTACATCTTGAGGTCTTGCATTTGGGTAACCAGACCATTCCCAAAAAATTTATAGGTCCAAAGGAGTTTACAAAAAAAGTGGGTCTAAGTGGGGGTTGGGCCATGTTCCTTTGAGGAGGTGACCACTGTTGGTGTGGAAAATTGATGAGGGTAGAGGGTCCTTGAAACACAATAGTATAATTTTCAAAATGGAGACCCCAGAGGCCTTGTCTCTTGGATTTCTCTATCTAGCTAGAGAGTTCAATTCCACAAAGAGACTACCGATTCGAGTCACTTAAATGGTAGTCTTTAATGATAGGATGATCAATTTCATTAATGGACATCCATCTTCTTGTATTTTGTTCTCCCACACCCTCCATGCTTTTATTCCTTCTGATTTTGCTTTTCACACTCTAGAAAGAATGTCTGGCAGGGGATCCCTAACAAAGAAAGATCTCCTTCCTTCCGGTTTTGCAAATATTAGTAACAAATCTGACTTTGATAGAGTTTTAAGACACTTGGTCCTTACCAAAATCAAATCAATAGGGATTCACCACTAACAATTTCCACCTTATTTGTGAAAATTCACGAAGTATGATCTATCAAATATATGTCAATGCTAGAAACTGGAAATGGAAAGATTCTAAACTTTCTTTACCCAAATTTATCACATGAAATCTAGTGCACTAGGTGTGAAAACTGAAAGAACTGCACACAGCACTTGGAGCATACAAGAATTGTTTTACCAGGGTCTTGACTTTGAACTGAACTCACCTAGGACATGGCGCCACTAGTGTTGGTATCCAAATTTGTTCTCCTTTTCAAGCCAAGCAACAACACAGATTCAACAGGGAGCTTAGAGGCAACTAAATCATAAATATATGTCATTTTGTAGTCGGGAGGAATTTAACTATCCCTTTGTTACTTGGATTTGTGGAGAGATGGATAGCACCTTAAAAGGATGTGATCTGATCCTAACTATTTTAGGTTGTGCCTTTCAACCAAGGTAAGAGAACCTATTTTGTAACCTCTGTTTATTGAAGAACAATGATAAATCCTTCTTTTACATGGATTTTATAGAGAATACCTTGGGAAAATATGATCAACACACTAGATCTGACTCTCACGAGTTGTCACTTCCAGATCAAGGAGATATTTTCACAACAAGGCAAAGGTTACTGAAGACATTTGAGACCCTGATTGTTTCGCATGTTTTGGTAACAAAGATTATGCATTTGTGTGCACACAGGACAAACAGGGGTGGTACATGTAGGATTAGTTGTTTTTGAATGAATTTTTTGGTGGGAGGTGGGGCAGGGTGAACTTGATTCACCAGATCCTTGAGGAATCTTACACAATGGGAGGCTAAACCAACAGAATGCCACAAAATAGCTAGAATGTTTCTTTAACCAGAATATGTGCTTCAATGGAGGCCCAGATCAGCACTCTTTCACACAATCTTTGAGATTCTATCATGAAGGCTCAAGTTAGAAAATCCAATAAAGCATCAAGATCTAAGCCAAATCATGCCTAAGGTACACCCAGAGGCTTACAGACAATCTCTATTAATAGATGAAAGAAAAATAATTTTAAATCATTTATTCCAATCCCAAATGAAAGATCTTCTGAGAAATGGATTTGCAGATGCCACTAAACTATCACAAGGATTGAGGCATGTGTGATTGGGTCAGATTTTAATACAAGATTGCAACAGAAATAGGAGAAACTACTTGCATACATTCAGAAATAAAACCAACACATTTTTCTCAAGACAACACAGAAAAACTTGAATTTGATTAAATCTATTAGTAGGGAAAGTTTCATAGAACAATCTCAGAGCTTGTCAATGGTTGTACACTTGTAACCACCTTGACACAATAAAACTTAATACAAAAAGAGATAACCTAGTTTCTCAGATGGATTCTCAAAAGACAGGCTTAGTCAAATTTTCCTCTTGGGAATTTTCTTCGACCTCTAACACTCTAACCTCCAACTTCCAACCATTTGCATGAAAAAAATTGTGCCATTTATAACCTTTACAACAGAGCCCCTTTCTCCCCAAAAGATAAAAACCTTAAATGCACCAGTGCTCGCCATGATTCTTTTGCGATTCTCATAATCAAATCTGCAAAAAGTCACTAGGTGCTCGAGGGGGTAGATTTCATCGAATATCTCCCACTTTCAACTCTTTCCTCTAGTAGATCACTCTTTCTTCAATTTTCCAACCACTTCCACCCCTAATCTGTCAAATCTGGCTCCTTGCATGCTTGGGAGAAGAAAAATGGAAAATCTGATTGAGCACGAAAGTCAGACCATTTTAATGGTGAAAGACATCTTTCCAGATCTTCCCACCAAACTTAGATATCAAAATTAACTCCCCTCTCTATTTGGCATGTAGAAAAGACCAAGAAATCATGGAGACTCATACTTCTAGATGTGTTTTAGAAAAAATGGGGAAAAATCATATTTCAGACTCTCAGCTATTGTTGATCTTTACTTTCAATTTGGGTCATCCACTTAGAAGATTCGAACTTAAGAACAAACTCGGGGAGTTCCTTTGAATTTTACAATTTTTTGGAAAAATGGAAAAAAATTCCATTTTGCTCTGCACCTCTACCCTCGGGAAATGAGCTTGACACATGTCTAAATGTGATTTGAGTGGAACCGCGCTCAAATTCTGTCATTTTACTCTCTTTTGGAAAAGGGAAAATTTTCCAAGTTTTCCCCACAACTCGCCCTCAAGAAATGAGCCTGACACATGTCCAAATATGATTCGAGTGGGGTCATGCTTCCTTTTTACTTTTGACTCTTTTCTCCCAAAGGGAATTTTTCAAATTTCCCCCAAGAGTCCGCACCTCCGTCATTGACCGGGGTAAAGCATTGACTATTTCCCTCATCGGGATTGCGGGCCATTTTGAGATTTTAATCCTTAAGGGGCAAAAAACCAAGTTTCCTTCAATGGTCCGCCTCCCCACCTCTTTGACTTTTCAAACTGCCATGTGTCACCATGGCGCACCTTGAGATGGTCCCAAAATTTGATACCTTGAACGAGCGCGAGCTCGCCGTGTCCTGTTCCTGTAAGGTTTTCCTGAATACTTGAAGCTCGGGGAAAGTGCCACATGTCATAATCTGAGGCAGTCTCCTTTAGCCATTGAAAATTCTAAGAAAAATGTAAAGTAAGCAGAGGCCTCCACGTGTCTTCATGGCGTAAATTCAAAATGGCACCCAAAGCGAAACCCTAAATGAGTGAGAACTTGCCACGTGTCCTACTTCGCCAAACTATACCAACCACACAAAAAAATTTCTAAGTTTGGGGAAAGCAGTGGAACCCTCCATGTGTCCTCCCAGTGTTACTCTAAGGCCAAACCAAAAACTAGATCTTCAAATTACTTTCATGCCTCCATGTGGACAAATTTTGAGTTAAGGCTTTCCATGAATTTTTCTAAGTACCCAGCTGAGCCATGTCCAACCAAAAGGTGCCACATCTCCTGTAGATGCAAGGATGCAAATTTGACCGGGAGAAACACCCATCAAACCGTAAAATATAGAAAAATGACCTTTTGAGCCTGGGAATGAAATTTTCTTCAAGGAAAAAAAGTTTAGAAATGTTACAAGGCTCAAATACATTCTTCAAGGACACATCAATTCATTCTTCTTCAAGTATCTAGGATAGAAACATCAAGGACAACAAATCCTAACTGTGGGAAATAGAGAGAATGGGAAAATGTGAGTTTTTGAAGGAACAGAGCACGGGAGACTCAAAATATAGACCTTTCTAGAGGAACAAAGAAACGAGGAGACAAACATGGACCCATACATGATCTTCGACCTAGGAGTTGACTAAAAATAACAACAAAGACTGACCAAGCACAACACGGGGAAGGAGAAAATGACAGAGGTCGTAAATCAATAAATTTTCAAAGGCACAAATGGGGCAAGACTATTTTGAGCACCAACATGATCCTCTTAATAATGAGACTTCTCAATCGATAAGGTGAATTTCTTAGGCCCAGTACACGTGGAGGGCGCACACATGTTTTGGGACTCGCCCCTAAATTTTACTTTCGAATGAGCACCGAAGAGACATGTGGAGTTTTCCATTGGATCTTCCGATAGTTAGAATTTTTGAGTGTCCAATGTAACTTTCTCGAACCCTAGGCACGTGGCACCTTCCACTAGTTCTTAAACATTTTCAACAGCCGGTCAATGTTTCCAAGCCCGAAACACGTGGAGAGCCCGCAATTGTTTGGGGTCTCCGCTTTTAGGCACCATATCAAAAGTGTACCAAAGAGACACATTGAGGCTTCCACTAGATCCTCTTTATGCTGAGACTTTTTTAGTGGCTAAGGTAACTTTCTTGGGTCAAGGGAACATTGAGAGCTGCGCTCGTTTGAGGTCCCGCCACAAGACTTCATCTTTGAAGTTGCACCGAGCAGACACATGGAAGTTTTCTTTGGACCTTCCCATGCTCGGAAGTTTTAGCAATCGGTGAAACTCTCACGGGTTATGAACACGTAGAGGCCCCACCTTCATTTGAGATCCCATCTCTAGACTTCAACTTTGAATTTACGTTGAAGAGACACGTGGAAGCTTCCACTAGACCTTCCCATGCTTGAAATTTTTACCAACCGATACAACTCTCTTAGGTTCTGAACATGTGGAGGGCCCAAGCTCATTTGGGAACCTACCTCTAGACTTCACCTTTGCACTTGTGCCAAGGAGACACATGGAGGCTTTCTCTATCTCTTCTTTACACTTGGCCGACTCATGTAGGTATAATTCATGTGAGGAAACTAGTTTCTAAGAAGCACGAATATAGGTATTTATTCCTCAAGGTGTTTTCTCAAAGGTGAAAAGGATTGCTTGTCAGGTCAAGCCATATGGAGCCACTTGAGAATTATTGAAAAAGGGATTTCTTACATGAAAAAATAAAAGATTAAGCAAAAATATTGTCAAAATTTATGACATGGCATCCCGTTCATAGTTTAGGAACCGAGAAACATGATCAATTCATGATTTATCCACCTAACAACAGAAAGTAAGATATTTTCAAGGTAATAAACATGATTAAATGTTATGTTGTAAAGAGGAATATTCTTTTGAAGATTTAGACTTTTGGGGGAACTTTTGGGATGAGTGAGCAAGTGAAATTTTATAAATGTAATTAGAATACTCTTCCACAGGGGGTTAATTTTTCGAGAAAGTTTGAGAAAATCCATTTTCACGAAAGACCGACTGAGAAACCTGTTTATTTCCCATTGTTTTTAGATTTAATCATGTCAAGATGGTTGCAAGTGTACAACCATTGAGAAGCTCTAAGATTTTGAAGAAACTCTCCCCTGTTGATGAATCTAGTGAACCTTGAATGAATTTGTGTTGATAATGAGAATAATTGTGTTTACTTTTACTTCAGAATTTTTTCAAATAGTTTTTCTTGTTCTTGTTGCAATCTTATGTTAAAATTGCTTTGAATCACACAAGATCTTATCCACGTGGTAGTTGTTGATGCTCATTTTTATCTTGCACCATTTTTCCCTGATTTTCCTCTGGATTTACATGTTATGAAACATTTTATCTCTCAATGTGAATGCTCTAAATCTTTTACCTCCATTTGAATGCCTCGAGTTGTTTGTAGAATCCATTGTCATGCCCCTTTTTGAAGAAGTCTCTCGAGTTTTCCCTGTTTTTGCCCTAATTTCTTCAAAATCCATGGGCTCTGTTGTTTTTTCTATTTTGCCCCAACCATGGAAGCTCAAGAATGATCAATCTATATTTGTATTCCTTTACAAATCCAAATCCATGGTCAAAAGATGCTTGGAACCATGTTTCACTTGGTTTTGTTTCAAATTTCATCCTTAGAGTGAAAAATCAGATTCTGGGCATGAATGGTGAATTTCTATGTTTTTGACATGAAAATCTTATTTTTCTGTCAAAATTTTTCCTCGAACTTCAGGCGTCACGTGGCTTCTTTTTTTTGGTCGGGATGGCGGGAAAATGTTTTAACTTGTCATTTTCACGTTTTTGCAAAAGGAAAATTTTGTCCCATAGCTCTGTTCAATTTTGATTTGTTCCTTTGGTACTTACGTGGCTTCTTCTAATTGGATGGGGCACAATGGGTTTGTTTTCTGAACTTTTTCTTTTTGGCTAGTTTGGCAAAAAGTTTGAACCCTCCTGCACCCTGTCATGCTTTGATTAAAGCAAAATTTAAGTGGCAAGGAAAATTCTTACTTTGACCCCATAGAATGACAAGTGGTAAATTTAAAAGCGGAGTTGAGCCTTCGAAGTAGGTTGGATATTTTTCCCTTTTGGAAAAATGGAGTAAAATTCTAAAATGGAAGCGCACCCCTGCCAAATCATTTTGAAGCCTTATAAGGTTCTTGAAGTTGTGCCATAATGACATGCGGAGGTCTCCTCTGGGTCTTCTTTCCATAGAATTTTTAGAAACTTCCTAAAGTGCCCGAGACACGTGGCAAGCCCTGCTCATTTAGGTTCTCTACTTTTGGGGACCACCTCAAGATGCGCCATTGAGATGTGTGGTAGTTTGAAAATGTCAAGAGGTGGGGAGGTGGGCCATCGGGGGCAATGTGGATTTTACCCCTTGATATTCAAAAGACTGAAATCATCAAAGTGACCCGCGGACCCGATAGAGTAAATTAAAAACTTGCTCGAGTCAACGGCGGAGGTGCGTACTTTCGGGGGTAAATTGGAAAATTTTCCTTTCGTGGAAAAAGGATTTAAAAGTGAAAAAGGAAGCGTGGTTCCGCTGGGACCCACATCAGAGACTAGAAGCGGAAGGGCGGAGTTGCGGGAAAAACTTGGAAAATTTTCCCTTTTCCAAAAAAAAGGTGAAATAGTAGAATTTAGCCACGGTTCCTTTAGGACCCACATTGGGACATGTGTCAAGCCCATTTTTCAAAGGTGGAGGGGCAAAGCAAATTAAGAAATTTTGCATTTTTTCCAAAAAGTGTAAAAGGTAAAAAGGAACCCCTAGGCCCATCTTGACTTGGATCTCCCACATGGACGGTCTAGATTCAAAAGGAGATCAACGACATCTATGTGTCTGTATCTAGTTTTCTCGCCATTTCTTCTCCAATGCTCCCGGGGATTCAAATTTTTATGGTTTTTATCATTTCTTAGAATCTCCTGCACGTAAAATGAAGAGGAACAATAATTTGGTATCCTGGTTGGGTGGGAAAAACATGAAGACATCTTTTGTAATCAAAACATGATTTGATCATTGGCTTCGATCTGAATTTCATTTTTTTGTCTCCTTGGCATGTAAAGAACAAGATTAGACAGATTGGAGGAAGAAGTAGTTGGCGTGCAAGATGAAGAACGGCCTACCAGGTGAAAAATTAAATGTTGGAAATATTTGGAGAGATTTTCCTTCTGTACACCTGACAACCTTTTTGTAAATCTGATTCTAGGATTCTTAACATGTAATGGTGCTTTGAATGTCCCTAGTTTCGGGGAAATTTTTGTTGTAAATGAAGTATTATAAATTGCATGAATTTTTCATGCAAATGGTTGGAGTATTAGAGGTTGGGACTAATTTTTCTAAGAGAAAAGCTTGATAGAACCCATCCTTCTAAGAAACCATCTAAAGAAACCTATTTATCTCCTTTGTGTTAAATTTGATCGTGTCAAGGTGGTTGCGAGTGTACAGCCATTGAAAAGCTCTAAGATTGTTCTAGAAACTTTCCCCTACTGATAAATTTAATCAAATTTAAGTAAATCTATGTTATTTTGGGAAAAATTTGTGCTCTATCACAAGGATACGATCTTGTGTTTGTGTAAAATGATTCATCGGATATATAATTTATTTCCCTTTCCAGAAAGCTAAAGAACTCTTTCTAACTCCTTGTAGTTTTTGAGTTATGCCTTGGCGAAGTTAAAAGGAAAAAAATTTCACAAGGCAGACTTGTGGAGCTTGGGAGAGTTTTTTTCCAAAGGAACTTAGACCGGCGGGGCATCAGAGGAAAAAGTGAAAAATTTCCTTTTCTTCCAAAAGGCATAAAATAAAAATGCGACCTGCGGCCCCATCAAAAAGCTAATGTGGGGATGTGGGACTTAGGAGGTAAATTAGACATTTTGAATTTTTGTAAAAGAATGTAAAATGGAAAAAGAAAGCCCCTACCTCTGCCGACCCCAATGGATGCCATGTCATCAACAGATTTGTGGGGAAAATTTTCAAAATTCACCCGAAGCTAAATTTGTAGGAAACGTAAGGAAAAAATGAAGAAGGCGATACCTTTTGATCCAAAGCTCCATTTTTGACAATCTTGGTACCAATGGAAAGATCTGGAGATTCTCTTCATCATGGAGTATTCAATTTTTTATTTTTGTATATATTTGTGGGAGAAACTTGTAAAATGCATTTTGGCATGGAAAAGAAAAGAAAAACTAGTTTCAACTACAGATTCTTGAAGTATGGGTCATTTTCTTTGGTCTACAAAGTAGATACATAGAAATATGAACTTTTGCATCAAGCCCATAAATAGATGAATAATTAAAATACATTTTTAAAGGTGGTTGGAACAAATCCCATGTTTTTCCTCTCTTCTCACATTTCTTCTATAAAATGTAAACAAAGGCACATTTTTCAAGGGTTGTTCATTTTTCTTCTCTACCTCTCCCTTCTTTTATTCCCCAAGGTCAAAATGGAGTTGAAACCTATTCCCATGCTTTGTAAATGATGTTTTTGCATCTTTCTCATGAATGATGTTAAATGCGAATGTATGAAGAAATAAATCGTGTTTTTGTGATGAATTTGTCCATCCTTTTCTCATTTTTATTGCATCTTCTTACCTCTCTTTATTTGCAAGGTATATGTGTATGTTCTGAATTTTTATTTACAGATCTAGGAGTTGTGTTAATGGATTTTGGAACATTTTCTATGTGAAATCCATCTTTGGTCCGTGATGAACTTATCCATCCTTTCCATTTCTCACCTCTCCTTATTCAATGGTAGTTTTGGTAGATGATCAACACTTTCCTTCTACGGTGTATCATAGTTTTAGTGTAGGCTCTATTTTTTCTAGTTTTCCTTCTCTCCTTGTCTCCTTGGAAGTTAGATTAGGATTAGATTAGCTTGCATGCCTTTGGAATAGCTTGTGGCAAGTAGATTAGGAAGAGGAACCAGCCTTCTCTGGAGGATCTTTCCCATTTGCATTCCCACAACTTGGGAATGATCCATGTTATGCAATCACACCAAATGACCATACATTAGAAAAGCATATCCATAACTCATTTGGGGTTATTGTGATTTTGCACTAACTTTCTTGGCATGCCCGGTGGGACACTAGGGTTAGATATTTCATCTTCTCTTAGTTTCTCAGAAAAAATAAAAAAACTTACACCACCATGCACCACTAATAGTTTTGGCACAACCGGTGGGACCTTAGAGGTCTCCACTTCATTACAACAAGATTGATGTGCACTTGTTGCAATTTCTAGCTTATTAGAAGCTTCAATTTGCACATCTTGTGAATCCATCCGTAAACAACTCATTCTCGAGTTTAGGCCTATTTTCCATTCACTTCCATTCATCCTTCTTTCTATATTCTTTCATTCATTCCATTCCCTTAAGTTGTGTAATCATGACTTCATTTCTACCATGGAATTCACATCTACATCAGTAACAACACATTCCAACTCCTACAATCTTTACAAATCATTCAAATCAACATTTTGAGAAAATCCAAAATCAGCATAGTTACCCCTATGAGCAGCGGTGCAAAATTAATTTGGCTATGGAGATTTCAAGAGTAGGGGTATGCAAACAATGAAGAAAATCAAATGCAAGATGCTGGTCTGCATGGAGAAGATCCAAAAATGGAGATTAGCATGGTGTAGCCAAGCACTACAACTCAAATGAAAGCATTCGGGGTGGTTTCGAGGCACTTTGTCCATGGGAAGGCTCTTTTCCAACACACCAAAACCCTCAAGAGAAGCTAGAATTCATAATTGAGGTGCTTCGCCAAGTTGCAAAATGGAGTAAGGAGATAGAAGCATATGAATAGAATCTAAATCAACCTTGTCAATGGGTAAATCATTTAGCGAGTTCCTTGTATTTCTTCTTCTTCATCTCAAGCTTTACCATTTCAACAATGTCAAGTTGTAAACCCATCCAATGTTTCTCCACTTGTGAAAACCATCCCTCCATACCCTAGTCTCCCATCCCATCTCATATTTTATACCCTCTTCTCGTCCAAATCTGAATCCCCTCCACAAGAGAAAAAAGAAATACCTTCCACTACAAGGAAACGAGAAACTTCATCTCTTCCACCACCACAAAGAAATAAAAAAATGGTTGAATCCCAACCCACTCCTTCTCTCACCTTCCCAATTCCATGTGGAGAAGAAGAAATTTTAAAAATCAGTCATTGAGGACAACAAGAATAATAATTGAAAGAAGAAGAAATGGTTAAAATCTTAGTGAGATTAGCTCTTAGGTTTAGGATAATAGAGATTCCTTTATTGGTCAAGCCTTGAAAGGAGAATAAAGTTGAAGAGCCATTGGTGGCTAAGATTGAATATTGCAACGAGAAAAAGAACAAGAAAAGGAAGAAGAAAATCAACGGTTAGTTTACTCGAATGTAGTGTCCATGTTGGCACTTTAAGTGAATAGAATGTTGATCCAATTCAAACTACCCAATTAGCCAAGGAAGGAGAAAACAAATTAGCTAAAAGTCCTATTTTAAAGGAGCAAGTGGATGAGATCAAATTAGAGTTTATAGTAGTAGAAGAAGAAGACATTATTGGTGTTTTGTTACTTTCATTCAAAGGGACTATTTTTGTTGATGAATCCATTTTGGAGAAGCTCTAAAAGAAATCTTGCAGTCCCAACTTGTCCTCTAGAGTAGCAGTTTGAGGATTTTGATATGGAAAACTTAATGCTAGTGGAAGAGTTCAATCAAGAGCAAGATGGTCTTCAAACAACAATGGAAGGAGAATATGCTCCAAATCCAAAAAAAAGAGGAGTATGTTCCAGTGTGGATGAGAAAAATGTAGATCCAAAGGCTTTGAACACAAAACAAGCTATAGAAGAACCTTTAGTTCTTCCTTCCACTTCATCTTTCTCGAGCTTTAACATTGGAGAAGAGTTTGATCTTTCAAAATTCATGTTGGAGGATGAAAGAAACCATGGTGAACAAGTTTCAAACCAAAAATACACCATGGAAGAGGTTGAAAATTTCAGCAACAAGACAACAATGAAGTAGAGTACTTGTTTGATTTGGAGGATTGTTTTGATGGAGAAGAACCAGTTGACTTTCTATTTTTATCTCCTTAATTCACCCTTCAAATATGTGAACCTATTTTCATGAAGGAGAACACTCATTTGTAGCAGTATGTACTTTATAACAGCCTTTTGGAATCTATTTTGGGAGACTCAAACCTTCCATGATCTTCACAGGAGGAAGAAGAGAAAGAACAGAAGAGTTCCACCATTCCTTCCATGACATTCACCCGAAGACGTCTACAAGAAGACTCCATTTTTGGATTGGAAAATCATAGAAATTTTCATATCAAACTGATCAGACCTTTCCTAATCAGGTATTTAGCTTCATTGGAGCCAAAGGAGAAGCCAAATCTTGTCATGCCCATTTCAGGGCATGAGGATGAGCTACAAAGCACCAAGGATCAGTTGCCATACCTCTTCAATCCAAATGCAGAGAAACTAAAAGAGGTATTGGTTTTGTCTTTAATTGATTTGGTGATTTGGGTGGAAGATCATATTGTAGTTATTTTTCACTCATCTAACCAGCCATGTTCATGCCAAATCAGTTGCATGGTTTCCATTTTTGAGAAAGGAAGCTATTTCTCCTCGCTTTAGTTGCGAGGCCTTGTTTGAGCTCCCTTTGATCTTGGTTAGAGTAGTGTAGGTAGGTTTAAATTCAGTAGAAAAATTGATTTTACAAACTCTTCATGCTCCATTTGGAGCATGTATGATTTTTCGGTTTGTACATAGTTTTTGTGTTGTTGTATTACTCTTACACGGTGCATTCGGATGGCTTTTGGTGAAGTTCAACTTCAAGTTTAAGTGGGTTTCCAAGTGATTCAGAGGTCATATTTTCAGATTTAGATCAGATAATTGGTTATCAAGATTTACTCCATGCCCAAGGGATGCAAAAAAATTCCATTGATCATTTATCTAGTAGGCAGATGACCGCTGTGAGTCGTCAAAGTTGTTAACCAAAATAAGCTCCCCTTATTTTTGGGTTAACTTACTACCTTTTGTGCTTCAGTTTAGATTTCATAAATTTAAAGCATTCAAATGTTTCTAGAAAATTATCCATCAGATAGAGAATTTCTTCCCCTTTCTAGAAAGGTAAAGAACTCTTTCTAACTCCTTGTATTTTTTGAGTTATGGCTCGGCGGAGTTAGAAGGAAAATTTTCCCAAGGCGGACTTGCAGAGCTTGGGAGAGTTTTTTGCCAAAGGAACTCGGACCGGCAGGGCATCGGAGGAAAAAGTGAAAAATTGCCTTTTCTTCCAAAAGGCATAAAATCAAAATGCGACCCACGGCCCCATCAAAAAGCTAATGTGGGATGCGGGACTTCGGAGGTAAATTGGATTTTTTGAATTTTTGTCAAAAATGTAAAATGGAAAAAAATAAGCCCCTACCTCCGCAAACCCCAATGGATGACATGTCATCAGCATATTTTTAGGAAAATGTTCCAAATTCGCACGAAGCTAAATTTGTAGGAAACGTAAGGAAAAAAATGCATAAGGCCATATCTTTTGATCCAAAGCTCAATTTTTGACAATCTTGGTACCAATGGAAAGATATGGATATTATCTTCATCATAAAGTATTCAATTTTGTATTTTAGTAGATATTTGTGGGAGAAAATTGAAGAACATGTTTTGGCATGGAAAAGATTAAAAAAACTAGTTTCAACTACCAGATTTAATGAAGTATGGGTCATTTTCTTTGGTCTGCAAAGTAGATATATGGAAATATGAGATTTTTCATTGAGCCCATCAACAAATGAAGAATTAAAACACATTTTTAAAGGTGGTTGGAACAAATATTTCATTTTTTCTTCTCTTCTCACGTTTCTTCTATAAAATGTAAACAAAGGCACATTTTTCAATGGTTGTTCATTTTTCTTCTCTGCCTCTCCCTTCTTTTCTTCCCCAGGGTCGAAATGGAGTTCGAACCTCTTCCCACACTCTAGAAATTGCCTTTTTTTCCTCTTTCTCATGAATTATGTTCTTTTCAAATGTATGAAGAAATAAAACATTTTTTTGTGATGCATTTGTCCATCCTTTGCTTGTTTTTATTGCATCTACTTGCCTCTCTTCATTTACACAGTGTATCTATGTATGTTTTAAATTTTTAATTATAGATCTAGGAGATGTGTTCATGGAGTTTGGAAAATTTTCTATGTTAAATCCATCCTTGGTCCTGTGATGCACTTGTCCATCCTTTCCATTTCTCACCTCTCCTTGTTCCATGACAATTTTTGTAGATGATCAACACTTTCCTTCTTTGGTGTATCACCGTTTTAGTGTAGGCTCTATTTTTTCTTGTTTTCTTTATCTTATTGTCTCCTTAGAAGTTATATTAGGATTAGATTAGCTTGCATGTAGTAGAATAGCTTGCGGAAGGTAGATTAGGAAGAGGAACCAACCTTCTCTTGAGGATCATTCCCATTTTCAAGTCCCACACTTGGGAATGATCCAATGTTATGAAAATCACACCAAATGAACTTGCCTTAGAAAAGTATATCCATAACTAATTTGATGGTACTGTGATTTTGTACTAACATGTATACAAATGCATAATTTTTACAATCGGTATTTCATTATCTTTAGTGGCCTAAACCTCGCTTAGAAAAAATCTCCATTATCTAGAGTGACAACTTGTGAGAGTTAGGTTTTTTTTTATTGATCATATTTTCTTCAAGGTCTTATTAATACTTTCACAAGGATATCTCCATCTCCTCTACAAACAACAGGATACAAAAAGGGTCCTCTCACCCCTGGTTGAAAGTCATAACCATAATGTAGTGAGGATAGGGCAAATCCTCTTGATGGTGCTACCCATTTCTCTACATCTAGGTTACAAAGAGAAGATGCATTTCATCCCCAGCTACAAAATGACACACTACATGCTCTGTTTTTCTCTAAGCTTCCTTCCAAACCTATGATGTTGTTCAACTTTCAAGGAGAATAACTTTGGGTACCAACACCCAATTTGTGTTGTTGCAGGGGACATAGTGGTTGTAGTTCATATTCAGACCCTAGTAAACACTTCTTATATGCTCTAAGTGGTAATACATTGTTTCAAATATCATCTTGTGTTCATACTTGTAAAAAGTATTCAAAGTTGCAACTGTTGTGTGCAACTCTTTCATTTTCTACACCTAGTGCACTAGCTTTCATTGATAAATCTGGGTATATAAAAGTCAGATCATCCCATATCTAGTTTCTATTATTAACAGACATTTGACAAATCATATTTTAGTGCATTTGCACAACTAAGTTATAAATTGTTAGTGGTAACTCCCTTTTGATCGACTCTTGATGAGCACCGGTGTCTTAACCTCTGTATCAGTGAGTTTTAATACTAATCTTTGCAAAGATGGAAGGAAGAAGATCTTTCTTTGCTAGAGATCTTGCTAGGACATTATTTCCAGATCTAGGAAAAACAAATTTAGAAGGAAGAAAAGCTCGGGAGTTGTTTGAGATTAGTAGACCGGAAAAGGTATCTCCATTGATGAAAGTGATTAGCCTATCATTGAAGATTACCATTCAAGTGCTTCTGAATCATGTAGCCTCTTTGTGAAATTGAATTCTCTAATTGGAGAGGGGTTTTCATTTTATTTTAAAAAGTTTTCTTCTCATTTTTCCCTTGTCTTTTCAAAATTTGATAGGGTTTTCAAAGAAACAAGGCCTTTAGGGGATATCCATTTTGAAATTTATACTCCTATGTTTCAAAGACCCTCTGCCCCTTATCAATTTGTCTCCCCTCTAGGGTCACCTCCTCAAAACAACATGACCTAGCCCCCACTTAGATATCATTTTGTTGTAAATACCTTTCGTCCTATAAATTTTATAGACATGGTTGGTTATCCAAATGCAATTCCCCAGGATGTAAGAAATAGAGTACCAAAGTTCCAAGGAAACAATGCTATAACTAGTGATCAAGATTTAATTTTTTTATCAATATGATGGAAGACTTTGAGATTTAACATGAAGATGTATATATCAAATTGTTTATCCATACTTTGGAAGAGGATGTAAGGGACTGGTATAAAGCTTTGCCAGATAATTCCATTGATTCTTGGAAAGAGATGAACAATGCATTTAGATTGCAGTATGGTGATAGAACTGACCCTAGGTTTCTTCTATTAGAATTTAAAAACATCAAGAAGAATCCTAATGAGTCAATACATGATTTCAACACAAGGTTTAACAAGACCTTGAGGATATTTCCTATTAGCTTAAGGCCATGTGATGAATCATGTTTGATCAAATATTCAGATGCATTTGATAAAAAGGTTGCTTACTACTTGAGGGATAAAAACCCTACTAATTTGAGGTAGGCCTTCACCATGGCTCTAAAAATTGAGAATAACATCAAGGCAATTGGAAAGCCTCCAAAAAGGGAGGGTGTAAAACTAATTAACTCGAAAAGCCTCAAACAAGTAAGTTCTTTGATTTGGAGGAAGTTGTGAAAACTTTGGTAGGGGATGTCAAAGAAATATCATACAAATTAGCCCGGGAAGAAAAAGGGATTGGGCAGAGTTCACAACGTTAGCACAAGCAACAGGGCCAAGATATTTTTACCAATCATCATATAAATCATTAGATATCTAATGACAGAGGCAAGGTACCTGTTGTATTTGGAAATAAATAGTCCCAGGCCAGAGAAAATTGAATGTTCCCAGATCCTTTGGCTGCCAAAGTTGTTGTTATGGAGGAGACAAATGTCATTGATTGGTGTGACAGATGTTTCATACCCAATGCTCCATGTGAGGAAGATTAGAAAGAAGAAGAAGAATCTTATGATGATGATGTTTACATGATGTGTTGCTCCACAAGGTCACAAGAACAGGCAACTTCAACTGAGGTAATAAGTGCTAGAACTACTGTTGATTTTTGGGATTGCATCCACCGGTTACTAGTTGTTCCTCCCTCTCGTATTTTAGAAGTAGATACTCTGGAATATTTTGAATTTCCCAATAATGACTTTGAATATTTAAGAGCTTTAATGATAAAGAAGTATGATGGAGGAATCCCATCTAAGGAGGACAGTAATTATTGACGAATGATTTTGTGGCTCAAGAAAAGGAATACAACATAAGAAGTAGGGTTGTCAAAGGTACAGGGCCTCAGGCCAAGCCGAAAACTCCATTGCTTTCAAATATTCCTAAAAAGTCTCCTAAGAAAGATGCATTTTTGTGGGGCCTTGCTATCCCAAAAAAATCATACCCCTCCTCATGCCCAAGCTGTCAAAAATCTTGTGCCATCTAATGAGTGTGTTAACCTTCCTTCCAATGCTACCTTGCCAAAGTCTATCCCTTATGATATTTCCCAAGTCTTGAGTTAGATCAAGATCTTAGTTCCAATTGTTGAGTTGCTTAGGATTCCTAAGCACAAGAAAAGGGATTTTGAGTATTTGGGGCTAAAAGAGGAGAAGACTATAGAAGGTAGAAATATAATCATTGTGGAGACTCCACCAATCATTAAAGAGTTAGAGACACCACTAGTGTTGGAGGAAATAGGTGAACCACCTGAGGTTTATTTAGGGACATCCTTGGTGGAGTCTTAGCTAAATGTGGATCCATTCTTTACCACTCTGATCATTAAAGATAGATTGTTACACAACTGTATGTTTAACTCAGGGGAATCATGTAATTTTATGCCTCTAGAAGTCATGATTAAGCTGGATATCAAAGTAACAGTAGCATATGGTAAGTGTACTACTATGGACTCCAGAGAAGTTCTAGTGGTGGGATGTGTGAAAGGTCTAGTGGTGTAACATGCAACTTACCCAAGTAAAAACATGATGCTTGATATTATTATTGTTGATTGCCTACCCAAGTAGGGTATGTTTTTATCTAGAAAATGGGATACAAGTGTTAGTGGGAGTGTTCAAATGGATGTCCTATGCTACCATCACAATTGAGGGAAGTCTTGTCAAGTTGTATGGAGAAAAGAAGATGTTGCACCTTATTGAAGATCCCAACAATGCATCTTATGAAGTATTTTACACAAGTGTTGATGTTGATAAATTTGTAGGATTTGCTGATGGAAAAGAGCACAAGGTTGAAGAATGCAAGTGTCTTGAACATGTAGGCTCTCCTTGCACTTTATTGTTTGATGGAGCTTACTCCAAGTTTTGAAATGGTGTTGGTGTTGTTCTGATATCTCTAGGCTAGGAAGAGTTTGTCTTTTCCTTCAAACTATAATTTGATTGCACTAATAACATTGTTGAGTATGAGGCACTATTACTAGGTTTGAGGATTGCTTGGAAATATGGTGTTAAAGACATCATTGTCAAAGGAGATTCAAAATTAATTGTAAAGCAAGTCACAAAACTTTATGCCACACAAAATCAATAAATGAAACAATACGAGCATGCAGTTTGGGATCTCATTGAGATGTTTTATTCATTCATTATTGTGCATCATGATAGGAGGTTCAATGATTTGGCAGAAAAACTTGCGGTATTGGGATCTTGGTTTGATAATTGTACAATATCCCCATATTGTGAATATGATGTTGAGGTATTAAATAGGCCATATATACATGACAACATTAAACATTGGCAAGTTTTTGATGATGATGTTCAGTCTCGAAGATTTCTGTAGAACAAAGGGGATTTTGCTGATAAAAATATTGATTGGGAGCCAATGGTGTGCATAGCAGAGGGTAAAGAAACATTGTTTGGAAAAGGCATCATCCAACTAAAGACTAATATCATTCCTAGAGGGCTGGTTGCTCTTGAATCCAACTTTGATAATGTTGATCGCATTATTAACAGATGCATAGAAGCCTTAAGGGATATTGAGGATCATGACCCTGGCACAAAGGAGAAACCAACAAAGATCTAGTTGGGAAGCAATCTCAGCGAGGAAAAGCAGTCTTATGTCCTATTGCTAAAAAATATCAAGATTGCATGACTTAGACTTATTGTGAATTAAAGACATACAAAGAGGATCTGTTTCAACATGATATTCCCTTGGAATCCAATGCAAAACCATTCAGGAAGAAAAAAAGGCCAATCAATCCACTCTTATCTCTTAAAATGCAAGAGTAAATGAAGAAACTAAGGGATGGAGGGATTATTCATCCCACAAGGTATTCTTCTTGGGTTACAAACCTAGTACCAATCGAAAAAGAATAATGGTGAAATTAAGTAGTGTGTCAACTTCAAAAATCTGAGCAGATCGTCATGAGGGATAATTATCCTTTACCAAACATAGAGAACATGTTGCAGCTAGTGACCAGTTTTGAGATGCTATCTACCCTGGATGGTTTCTTTGGTTATAACCAAGTTATTGTAAAGGAATCAAAAAGAATTAAGACAACCTTTACCACCCCTTAAGGAACATACATATATGTCGGGATAACCTTTGGGTGATCAATGCTTTGGAGAAACCTTTCAAAGAGCAATGGATGTTGTTTTTCTTTGGTTACATCAATTATTTTATTGTTGTTACCAAGATGATGTAACTGTGTCCTCCAGAATGAGAGGTGACCATTTGCAGCACTTGGAGAAAATGTTGATAAGATGTAGAGAATTTGGCATTTCACTTAATCCAAAGAAGTTCCATTTTGGTGTACGAAAGGCAAAATTTCTTGGTCACATTGTGTCACAGGGAAGGGGTAATGACTGATCTAGAAAGGGTAGAGGCCACCAGCAAGGTCCCAATTCCAAGAACCAAGAAGGGGATTCAGTCCTTCTTTGGGTAGATAAACTTTATCAGGAGATTCATATAAAACTTTTTGAGTTGACCATTCCAATCACTAGCATGTTGAACAAGGACAAGGCCATCAAATGGGAGGAGGATGCCATTCAAGCTTTCAATGAGATCAAGGAGGCATTAAAGCATGCCCCTATTTTAGTAGCTCCAGACTATAAGAAGCCTTTCCAACTATTTTCTTTTGCTTGAGATGGGGTTCATTTTAAGAGACCTCCTGGAAATCGAGAGGTGGAGAATACCTGGTGAATATCCCCGAACCGAGTTTCACGGGAAGGCAAATTTTTTGGGGGTTGTATGAAAAAATTTCACCTGATTATCAAGCACAACGTGACGTGAAGAGGCTGCGAGACGCGCGCGACGGGAGATTTTGCTGTCACGCATCAAAAAAAAATGCAGTGACGCGCGTCAAAATACCTTAGTGACGCGTGTCAACAGACCTATTGACGCGTGTCACTGAGGGTGCTATCTCGACAACATCCTCAGTGACGCACGTCAATAGGTCTGTTGACACACGTCACTAAAGTCTGTTGACGCACGCGTCACTAAGGTCTTTTGACAAGCGCCACCGCATTTTTTTTTGCGCGCTACGACAGCAAAATCTCCCATCGCGCATCTATAGCATCCGACCTCTACTTTTTCATCAAAAAATCTCCATGTCACGCATCAACAAACTCTTTCTCGTGCATCTGCTATGCGTCAATATCCGTTGTACCTCCTTGTCGCACGTCAAAAAAATGTAGTGACGTGCATCAACAGGCCTTAGTGACGCATGTCAATAGACCTTAGTGACACGCATCACTATGGTGCATTGGCTGGACGCGCGTCACTAAGGCTGCTGGACGCGTGTCACACTAAGGCCTATTGACGCGTGTTACTAAGGCTGTGGACGCGCGTCACTAAGACGTCATGTCGGCGAGGCCTTAGTGACGCACGTCAATAGGCCTTAGTGATGCGCGTCAATAGACCTTAGTGACACGTGTCACTAAGGTCTGTTGATGCGCGTCACTAAGGCCTATCGACGCGCGTCACTAAGGCCTATTGACGCGCATCAACATACCTTAGTGACATGCGTCAACAGGCCTTAGTGACGCTGCGTCACGTCAATAGACCTTAGTGACATGCATCACTAAGGCCTGTTGATGCACATCACTAAGGCCTCGTTGACGTGCGTCACTAAGGCTTGTTGACACACGACAGTAAATATCTTGTCGCGCGTCTGCAACCTCTACCCTCTTATTTCTCATCGAAAAAAACTCCATGTCACTTGTTAACAAAATCTTTTTCATGCATCTACTATGCGTCAATATCTGATATCTCCTTGTCTCGCAAACCCTCCTTGTCGTAAGGTCAATAACTTACCCCCTTATCGCGCATCTATAATACGGGATATATCATATTGTTGAAAAATGTGAAGTAGAAGTGTTCTACCCGCGAATAATCTAGGTTTATATAGGGGATATTTTTCAAGGGTAGGCGGTTTCCGACCCCTAAAAAAAATTTAAGTGTAATTTTTAGGCGAACAGGTCACTGACCCGTGCCAAAAAATTTGCCTTTTCAAAATTTTCAAAAATGGAATATTCGCCATATTACGAATATTCGCCACTAAAATTTTCCCCGGCTTCAGAGAACACTATTGCATCTATCTTGTTGCAAGAAGATGATGAAGGGGTTGAGAGGCCAATTGCCTTTTTTTATTAAGGAATTGCAGGGAGCAAGATGAAATACGCTATTATGGAGAAACAAGCATTTTCCTTGGTAAAAGAAAAAAATGTTTTTAGGCCTTATATTTTGAGCTCTAAAATTGTTGCTTATGTTCCCCACACTATGGTGAAAGACATCTTATCAGAGATGGAAGTCTCAAGAAAAATATGTAGATGGGTGAACAAGTTGTAAGAATATGACATGGATATCCAAACCACGAAGTTGGTGAGAGGTTTGGGCTTGGCTAAGCTTATGGCTGAGAGAAACTTGCAAAATATTGAGGTAAATGAGGTAGAAGAAGGAAGGGTAGATGTTTTTGAAAAATTGATGATTTTTGAGTAGTACAAAGATGTAATTTTTTTATCTTAGACCTCTGTAATGCCTTGATCATTTGAGTAAGAGAAAGAAAATAACCCCAAATTTGGCTTCCCAAAAATATGTCATTACTGATTTTGGGTTAGCTTGGAAGAACCCTGAGGGAATTCTCTTAAGGTGCATTACTGAAGATGAAGCCCCCAAGATAATTGTTGATCTTCATGGAGGAGTTTGTGGGGGGAATTTTTCTAGAAGATTCACAACACACAAAATCTAAGGGCTAGATATTAGTGGCCAAATCTCTTCAAGGATACAACTTTTTTGGTTAGAAGATGTGAGAGTTGTCAGTGCTTCTCTGGAATACTGAAAGCTTCAGGCTCCCTGCCTTTGCAGCCTATATCAATTGAATCCCCATTCAAGCAATGGGGAATGGATTTCATTGGTGAGATTTCAGACCCTTCAAGTGTTGGCCATAATTGGATTCTTGTAGCCACTGATTACTTCACCAAATGGGTGGAGGCAATCCCCACCAAAAGAGAAACACACCAAATTGTCATGGATTTTATGTTGAACCATATCATCTACAAGTTTGGGGTGCCAGTTAAAATTGTTGCTGACAATGCCATGAGCTTTAGAGATAAACCTTTGGTGACAATGTGCAAAGAATATGGGATCAATTTGAAATATGTCTCTAATTATAATCACTAAGGAAATGGACAAGCTTAATCCAAAAATAAAAATTTGTTGATCCATATCAGTTCATTCAACAACTATGATATCAAGAAGTTAGTCCATATGAGACTCGCATTAACCAAATTGTTAAACTTGATGAAGAAAGGAGGGCATCTCACCAAAGACATGTGAAGTTCGAGAAAAAAATGAAGAATTTATTTGACAAGAAGGTCACTCCCAGATCTTTCAACATTGGAGATCTTGTGTTGTTGTGGGATAGAAAACATGAGGACAAGGGAAAGCATGGTAAATTTGATGCACTATGGATGGGCCCTTACTCCATTGACATTCAGATTGGTGAGCATACCTTATTCTTGAAGGATTTGGATGGTGAATTGCTTGAATTTACTTTTAATGGAAGGCACTTGAAGCATTTCCTAGATTGATTGCCCAGAGTCAAAGTGAGCATTACCTATACAGTGTATAGTTTGTTGGTTTGTTTTCTGTCTTTTGTGTTTTTGCTCATTCTGGTCCTTGGTGACTTGGTTTTACTAGTTTCTTGGTTTGGTTTTGGAGGATGGTTGTGGTTGTTCCACTATGCTAGATTTCTCTTTCAGTCCATTGTCCAATGGTCTGTTCTTGGCACTTGGTCTACTAGTTGTTCTTATGGCACTTGTAGGGAGTGCCCATCCCCGACTTCGAAGCCGATGTTGGTGCTCATTTTGATCTCACACCATTTTTCCTTGATTTTCCTCTGATCTATATGTTATGAAACATTTTATCTCTCGATGTGAATTCTCCAAAGCTTTTACCTCCATTTTAATGCCTTGAGTTGTTTGCAGAATCCATTTTCATGCCCCTTTTTGAAGAATTCTCTGATTTTTCCTTGTTTTTACCCTAATTTCTTCAAAATCTATTGGCTTTGCCATTTTTCTTATTTTGTCCCGACCATGGAAGGTCAAGAATGATCAATTTATATTTTTATGCCTTTGAAAATCCAAATCCATGGTCAAAAGATGCTTGGAACCATGTTTCACTTGGTTTTGTTTCAAAAAAATTCATCCTTAGTGAAAAATCAGATTTTGGGCATGAATGGTGAATTTCGTGTTTTTGATGGTCTGACAGGCATCTTTTTCCTATCAAAATTATTCCTCAGCATTTGGCGGTCACATGGCTTCTTTTGGTTGGTTAGGGGACGATGGGAAAATGTTTTAACTTGTCACTTTTTGCTTTTTTGGCAAAAAGGCAAATTTGGTCCCGTAGCTCCACTCAATTTTGATTGGTTCTTTTGGTACTTACGTGGCTTCTTCTAATTGGATGGGGTGCGGTGGGTTTGTTTTCTAAACCTTTTCTTTTTGGATACTTTGGAAAAAATTGGAACCCACCCCACGGCCCCGCCATTCTTTGATTAAAGAAAATTTAAGTGGTAGGGAAAATTTTTACTTTGACCCCACAGAAGGACATGTGGCAAAGTTAAAAGCGAGATGTGGGCCTTCAGAAGTAGGTTGGATATTTTTCCCTTTTGGGAAAATAGATTAAACTTCTAAAATGGAAGCGCGCCCACCAAATCATTTTAAAGCCTTATAAGATTCTTGAAGTTGCGCCATAACAACACGCGGAGGACTCCCGGGTCTTCTTTCCTTAGACTTTTGAGAAACTTCCTAAAGGGACCGAGACACGTGGCAAGCCCACACTCATTTAGGTTATCTACTTTTGGGGACCACCTCAAGATGTGCCATTGAGACGCATGGTGGTTTGAAAATGTCAAGAGGCAGGGAGGCGGGCCATCGGGGGCAACTTGGATTTTTTTCCCCTTGATATTCAAAAGACTGAAATCATCAAAATGACCCGCGGGCCTAATAGAGAAAAGTCAAAACTTTCTCCAGTCAATGGCGGAGGTGCGACTTTTGGGGGTAAATTGAAAAATTTTCCTTTTGTGGAAAAAGGAGTTAAAAGTGAAAAAGGAAGCGTCTTTTCTACTGGGACCCACATCAAAGACTAGAAGTGGAAGGGCGGAGTTGCGGGGAAAACTTGGAAAATTTTCCTTTTCCAAAAAAGAGGTGAAATAGCAGAATTTTTCCATAGTTCCTTTGGGACCCACATTGGGACATGTGTTAGGCCAATTTTTCAAAGGCGGAGGGGTAGAGCAAATTGAGAAATTTTGCATTTTTTCCAAAAAGTGTAAAAGGTAAAAAGGAACCCCTGGGCCTATCTTGACTTGGATCTCCCATGTGGATGGTCCAGATTCAAAAAGGAGATCAATAGCATCACTGTAAATGCATGTATCTACGTTTCTTCCATTTCTACTCCAAAGCTCTTGATGATGCAAATTTCTATTGTTTTTTATCATTTCTTGGAGTATCCTGTACGTAAAATGAAGAGGAACATTAATTTGGTATCCTGGTTGGGTGGGAAAATTTTGAAGACATATTTTGCAATTAAAACATGATCTGATCATTGCCTTCGATCTAATTTTTAGTTTTTTTCTGCTTGGCACGCAAAGAACCAAATTTGATAGATTGGAGGAAGAAGTAGTTTGCGTGCGAGATGAAGAACAACTTACTAGGTGAAGAATTGAATGTTGGAAATATTTGGAGAGATTTTCCCTCTGCACACCTAACAACCTTTTTGTAAATCTGATTCTGGGAGTCTCAACACGCAATGGTGCTTTGAATGTCCTTGGTTTTCAGGATTTGTAAATGAAGTATAAATTGCATGAATTTTTGTTCAAATGGTTGAGGTGTTAGAGGTCGGGACTGATTTTTCTACAATAAAAGCTTGATAGAACCCTTCCTTCTAAGAAACCATTTGAAGAAACCTCTTTATCTCCTTTGTGTTAAATTTGATTATGTCAAGGTGGTTGCGAGTGTGCAGCCATTGAAAAGATCTGAGATTGTTCTAGAAACTTTCTCCGCCCATAAATTTAGTCAAGCTTGAGTTAATCTGTGTTATTTTTTGGCAAAATTTGTGTTTGCTTCATTTTGAATGTTTGCAAGTAGTTTTCTTGTTCCCGTTGCAATCTTACATTGAAAATATTTGTGAATCACACAAGATCTTATCCTTGTGATAGTTTGGTGGCATTTTTGATTTCATTTATTAGAAGATCTTTCATTTGATAGTGAAATAAACAAATTTAAAATCACTGTGACTCCTAACATGACTATAAGATTGTTTGTTAGCCTTTGATGGTATCTTAGGCATGATGAAACAAAGGTTGATAATGTTTAGTTAAGTTTTCCAATTTGAGCCTTCATTTTGGATACTTGAAGTTTGTGTGAAAAGTGTTGATTTGGGCCTCCATTGAAGCACATATTATGGTTAAAGGAACATCCTAGCTATCCCAAGAATTACATTTGTTAAAGCTCTCCATTTTTGTAAAATGTCTCAAGAATCTTGTGAATCAATTTGATTTTTGCCTCATCTCCCACCAAAAACTCATAAAAAAACAACCAATCATACCCATAATACCCTTGTTTTTCATGTCTCGTATACAAATACATAATTTTTACTACCAAAACATGCGAAATAATCAGGTTTTCATTGTCTTTAGTATCCCGAACCTCACTCGAGAAAATATCTCCATTATCTAGAATGATAACTCGTGAGAGTTAGGTTTTGTTCCATTGACCATATTTTCTTCAAGGTCTTCTTAATAATTTCACAAGGAAGAATATCTCCATTTCCTCCACAAATACCAGTTACAAAAACGTTCCTCTCACCCTGGTTGAAAGGCATAACCATAAAGTAGTGAGGATAGGTCAAATACTCTTGAGGGTGCTACCCATTTCTCCACATATGAGCAACACAGAGCAAGCTGCATTTCATCCCCAGCTACAAAATGACACACTACATGCTCTGCTTGTCTCTAAGCTTCTTGCCAAACCTCTGATGTTGCTCAGCTTCCGAGGGAGAATCAATTTGGGTACCAATATTAAAATCATTTTACTTCCACTTTGTTGACAAAGATTGTTTTTCAGCCTATGATTTTATCTTAGGTGTGACTAATCAGGTATTCTAATGTTTAATTGAGTCTTTAACATGAGCCTTTGTGTTGGATTCTTGAAAAGTGTATGAAATCGTGCATCTCTGGGCCTCCATTCATACACACCTTATGGTTGAAGGAATATTTTTGCTATTTTAAAGCATTTTGTGTGTGAGTGTTCCAATATTTATAAAGGCTCTCAAATATCTGGTATAATCAAGTTTATCTTTCTTAAATTCTGACCAAAAAATTCTCAAATGATAAATCCTACATGAACTACCCCTATTTGTACTATGTATCCACAAAGATTTAATAAATTTCACAGCCAAAATATGTAGAGACAATTAGGTTTCAATTATTATCTTTACTAACCCGAACCTTGTCTAAGAAACATATCCACTCTCGAGTGCGACAACTTGTGAGAGTTAGATTGTGTTGTATTGATCATATTTTCTCAAGTTTTTCATGAAAATTGTGCAAAGAAGGATATATTGATATCGTTCACCAACATGGGTTATAGAACGGGTCCTCTCGGCCTAGTTGAAGGCCTGACCTAAAGTAGTTAGGGTAGATCAAATCATTAGTAAGGTGATATCCATTTCTCCAATGCTTGAGTGATAAAGAGTCACCAATCCCTCCCCAGGTACAAAATGACTTATAATGATTTTTCTGTCTCTAAGAATCCAGAGTTAATTTTGTGATGTTTCTCATCCCTAGCAAGAGAACCAATTTGGATACCAACATGTTAGATGTGTTGAATTAAACCAAGTTGAAATATTGCTCGAATAGATTCATGATTGTCAAGGAAGAGGTAATTATTCATAAAAATAATCCTCAAGAACATGAGAAGAGGTTATTATGAGCCTACACTCTTCAATGATAGCCATGTTTGAGTTAGAAGATATTAGAAATTTGCATTCTTTACAATAAAAGAAATTCTTGTTGCATTCATCGTTCACATTTGTTATTCTGATTTAAAATACTTTTTCTCAATGGGGTTTAGAATTCGTTGGTCTCATAAACCCACCATCAAGATTGGGGCATAGATGGATACCACAACTAATTATTTCACTCGGTGGTGAAGCAATTACCTTGAAATAATCTAATGAAGTAAGCATCTTGGACTTCTACAAAGGCATAATAACCAGGTTTGGTGTTCCCTCTACTATAATTTCGATAATGCAAAAGATTTTATAGGTGCAAATATTGTTACATGGGTTGTTCAAAATGGTATTTATATTAGTACATCATCCAATTATTACACACAAGGTAATTGATTGGATCAAATCATCAATAACAATATGTTAAGGATAATCAGAAGAACCTCAAATGAAAATCAATGAACCTAGCATACCATGTTTAAGACAACCTTGTGGACTAATAGAATAACTCATAAAAGATCAATTTTGAATTCACCTTTCAATTTGGTTTATGGCCTTGAAGCCAAGTTCCACATTTCTCTTGAACTTCTAGGTTTGGAAATGATGCATAAGGTTTAATTAATGGATAATGAGCCTATGGAGGTAAGGTATGTAGAGAACATGGAGCATGAGGAAAGTAGAAATCAAACTATGATGTCTATGGAGCTGAATCAAGCTCAAATTAAGAGAACATTTGACAAGAAGGCCAAGGAAAGATTCTTCAATGAAGGTGACTTACTCATGAAGTGGGATGAAGAAAAATCAAACCCGTGTTCTCACAATTTTTTTATTCATTATGGAGTGGACCATACATCATCATTGGATGCAAGCCACATAATTATTTTTATCTTCCAAGAATAGATGGAGAAGATATTTCAATTTAAGTCAATGGGATTCATCTACAGCATTGTTTCTAAATGAGATAAGTTATAATTGTACTATAGTTTACCATGCTCTCCTCAACATGTTTCATACACATCATTATGCATTTCCTTGTTTCAATAAATGGCTACCATCTTAAATGGCATGCCTTGTAGTAGTTTATCTTTCCTCCAAATGCATTTGTGTAGATATTTTGATTGTTATTTTTCACTCTTTATAACTACTATGTAGCCTTTGGCATGCATGGGCCAACTTGGTAAAAAAATTTAGATTGCATTCATGGCTGGAAAAGGTCTTTTTAGGGGTTCTAGCTAGTTAGCAAGAAACCAAGTCAACAAATTCACTAAATATTTTGACCATTTTTGGTCAATTAGTAAATGAGGGTACCAAAATATTTTCATTTTCTTTGTTTTAGAGAGGTTAAAGGATGGATTGTAGGAAAATCATCAACTTTATGTTCTATTTAAGAATACAATTGCCTCATGTATACTACCATTCATAGATGTCACCTTCAAAAAATTGTGCAAAGATCCTTAGAAGACTAATGCAGGGATTTAACAAAAGTGAAAAGGGTAACATACATAGTAATTATACTCTGAGACAAAAAATGCAGTTGTTGATTTATAGAGTGGGATTTAGTTTTGGTTATAATCAGTTGTGTTACTTATGTTCTGAAGATTAAATCAAGTACAAGTACAACAAATTTATCTCATTTCCTTATGATTTTGTGAAATTACATCATGTGTTAAGTTTTTAGGTTCACTCCACATCATGATTACAAAAATTAAATGTAAATGAAAACTTAAACAACTGATACTATAAATCAATTTCAATTATTCATAAAAAAAGAGTACATTCATCCCACAAAATCGTAGGATATGGATATCAAGTAAGGAAATGCATATAAATGGGAAATTGAAACCGTAAGAAAAAGGAAACCCATCATTTCCTGATATTGAGGCCACTCCAAGCTTCTCTGGTTCTCTCTACGATCCTTATTTGTATTTTGTACTTGAAAAGGAAAAAATTGAAAGATTAAGAGCTCAAGGTTTCTAAATTCTTATCCTACCAACTTTACATGTATATGCACCATAAATTTGTTGAAATGAAAGAAACAATGCTCCAAAAATGAAAGCATTTCTTCTAAATTTTCTAAATTTCTAGGACAACCATACCACTTACAAGGATTTCCAAACATTCATGAAAGAATAACAATATATCGAGTTAAAAGAATACAAGATACAAGAATGTGCTAAGAAGTAGACACCAAGGTCCAACAAATTTTACAAGCAAGAACAATGCTGAGTACGATAGACAAGGTCAGCATTAACTTCAACAAAAATCATCACAAGTTACATTAATCGTCAACGGGATCAAGTACAAATGGTACTAGGGAATCGAGTGTTTCATATTTCAAATGAAATTATAGATTCCATAATATGCTCATTAAGGAGTTCGAGAATCTCAAGAGGGATCTACACTATATAAGCCACATACAATTTGAGTACATCTTGGAAGGAAATTGAAGCTTTTCAAAATAAGATGAGAGTATGCTTATACGAGATGAAGAAAATGATGCATCTTGAAAGTCAATAACATAATTTTTAGAAGACCAAAACTTTTGTTAGTGCAGAATCACAACACCCCGAACTGAGCTCTAAAAGATATGCTTTTCTAAGGTAGGCTCATTTGGTGTGATTGCATAACATTGAACTTTCCCCAAGGTGTGGGACCTTGCAAAAATGGGAAAGCTCTCCAGATTGAAGGTTGGTTCCTTATTCCTCTATTCAGGTGCATACATGAGGATTTGTAGAGGATCTATTTCTTATACCTAGTCTAAACTTGCCAAGGGGACAGGGATAAAAGAATACATGAAATAAGAAATAACTAAACTACTAGGTGATGCACCAAAGGAATGATGAACACTTAGTTTACCTTTGACATGAACCAATAAAATGCATACAATAAACAAGAACATATAGCCAGATCTGTAATGAGAGACCAGATAGAAGCAAAAGAAACAAGAAGGATCTAAAATCGATCACAAATGTATTTTATTGCTCTATAGATTGATACATTCATTAAAAATATCTGAAAGGTAGAAACATATTACAATTTTAATGGAAGGCCTAAACCCCACAAATCCTTTGCTAGAAGGAGAAGGGAGCCTGTAAAACTAAGAATATCCAACCCTTTATAATGAATCCTTCCCCAAAATTTATAGATTCAATCGAGATAAGAAAGAGAGAGAGAAGCAGGAAAACATAGGTCAAATCTCAACCATCATTGTTAATGCTTCTAATTTTTTTCTCCAAATCTATCTTTTTGCATCGATACTTGGTTCGGCACCTTGAACGAAAAGAAAATGCAGCGAAATAGATCGAATCCGATCTCGGTTGTTGAGACCGATGACCCCGCATCAAGGCGTAAAGATGTTTCACCATTATTCTCCCACCTAAGCTCCTCAAAATTAAATTTTTAGACTCCCATGGCATAAAAGATATCAAGATCTTTCAACGGTGTCAAATTTGCAATATTTCGAGCCCAGGTCGAAAGATATGCCCCTTTGAAGTTTGAATCGATTATGTAAAAATGGGCAAGAAAAAAATTTGAAAAATGGGTCCCCCATTTGGATTGGCACACGTGGTAGCTAGATTGGAACAAAATTCGGGCCCATGGGTCAACAATTCATGTTTGTCCTTTTGCGTAAAAAACACAAAAATTAAAAATCCCGCAGCCCCGAAGCTCCTCACGGACACGTGGCTCCTTTTGGTTAGATGGGAAATGCGCTCCCATTTTTACCTTTATGGCTTTTGGGCGAAAGGAAATTTTTCACCTTTTCCCCGACTCCCTGCCTTGGCTTTGACTTGGGTCTAAATGCTAAATTTTTCCTTGGGCAAAGTTATGGGCCATTTTGCAAATTTTACTCCCTTTTGAGGTAACAAGGGGCAAAAATCAACTTTTTCCCCGACTAACCGCTTTTCCCTAGGACACGTGTCACTCTAGTGCTCACTTGAGAACCTTTTATGCATTTTACCCTTTAAACAAGTGCCCTTAAGACACTTACTAGCCTCTCGCTGGTCTCGCTTATGCATTGACTGCTCAAATAACCTTGCCCCCTTTCGTACACGTGGAGGCACCACATTTGTTTGCAAACCTGACCAAAAGTTACCTTTGAAAGAGTGCCGAGTTGACACTTGTCAATCTCCACTACTCTATGAACTTTTCAATGGTTCTTCTCATTTTTAGGCTTTGGGCTACATGGTGAGCTCATGCTCATTTAGGTATCCACCTTTCGACAAACTCTTGGAAATGCGTCGGGCTAACACTTGGCACTCTCCACTTACACTTCTATGCTTAGCCAATATTGAATCATTTCCTTTCCACTCCTTGACTCTCTTTGACCATTTTCTACGTGGAGGGCTGGCACAAGTTTGAGTTCCTCCCTTTGGACTCACTTTGAGAGAAGTGTTGTTAGGACATGTGGTCTCTTTTGCTATCTCCTCCATATTTAGTTTTTTTTTGGGCCTTTCTTCAATTGTTTTGAGCAGGGACGTCGAATCTTCGTCGTTCTTCTTTCTTATTTCTTTTGGAAACTTTTTAGCATCTTCCATGCATTTCCAACCCTAGTATTTGATGGTTCTTCCTTCATGTAACTTGGAGAATGGATTTAAGATGTAGAAATGGCCCGACAGAGTCATTTATTTCTGTACAGGATCCTTTTCTCTTTCTTCATCTTCGCCACTTTTTTGCTTTGAATCTTTTTGCAAAAAGTTACAGGATTTGAATGAGTTTTCTCGAGTTCCTCCTACACATGGTCATGATTAGATCCAATATTTACCTTGGGGTGAAATATGGATAACAATTTGGTGACTCATGAGGACATTTTCTTGAAAGATGAAGATATCGTTTTCCATGTCATATCTCATGGGCATGGAGTCGGAATAATAGGATGATACTATTTCTTCCTCTGGTTCACGGCCTGCCGCTTGTGCTCTCAAATTTCATAACAAGATCTCAAAATGAATATTTATAAGAATAGAATTTTTTTTTAAAACAAGGGTTCATATTTTTTTCTTAATGAATTGCACAAGAGCAAGAAAACAACACCACAACTATGTACAAAAAGAAAATCATACATGTTCAAAAATGGAACACGCAGAGCGTGCAAAGCACTTAGGAGAAAATCAATCTACACTATAGCAAGACAATGTATAGAAGCACTTAGAGGAAAGAGAAACTAAACTAATATGTCTATAGTGAGACTCCCTTTTCAATAGAAATACTTAAGATAGATCCCATTAACATGAATCTACAACTCTTCACCCTCCAATGTATACAATTGGAAAGCATTACTACTTTTACATCTTGTTATCATATAGGGGCCACTCTAGATGGCATCGAACTTAAAATGTCTCCCTGGTTTTTCTCGATCTACATCCCATTTCAAAACCAAGTATCTTTCCTGGAAGGTCCTTGCTTTTGATTTCTTATCAAATAATTTCTTGATTGAAGCCTTATTTTTCTCCAATGTTTGGAGAGCTTGCTCTCTGGTTTCTTCTAATTCTATCACTCTGCATATCTAGCCTCGATTGGTCCAAATTTAGACATCTCTAATTATTTCACAAGCTCCAATGATGGTAACTCAAGTGATATAGGCAACACTTCCTCCTTCCCATAGATAAGCTTGAATGGAGATCTACCTGTGGATCTCTTGGGTGTTATTCTATTAGCGCATAAAGGTGTGTTGAGCTTTGTATGCCGGAGTCTTTTGATTCTCATCGAGAGTTCTTCTCGATGATCTTCAACAGTTCTTATTTGTGGACTCAATCTAGCCATTACCTTGAGGGTAATATTTTGATGAAATACTCCAATAAGTCCCATTTTTAACAGCCCATCCTGTGATTTTGGAACCTATAAATGCTAATGCATTTTCTGAGATGATGGTGGTTGGTACTCCAAATCTGGTCACTATCCCTTCATAGAAATTTAGGATACTAGAATCATTTGCTTCCTTGAGTGTCACTTCCTCTTGCCATTTGGTAAAGTAATCTATTACTGTCAGGGATCCATTTGTGACCTTGGCTTGAGTTTTGATTGATGACTCTAGTGAATTGTAATCCCCATTGCATGAAAGGTTGGTCAACCGATATTGGGTGTAATGGAAGTGTTCTTAGCCTCTCTTTGCCTTTGAAGAATGCACAATTATTGTATCTTTTTATCCATGTGTAGTAGCCACTAAAAACTCTAGGCCAATAATATCATGCTTTCATGATTTTGATTGTTTTCACTCTTGGAGAAAAATGGCCTCCAGGTTGCTTCAACATGGAATTCTCATAGCATTCTTGCCACACTGATCTGTCCCAATGCATATCAACAAAATTCCATTCATGTCTTTTTGAATAGGACACCATCAATAAGGACATATGGGATGGCACAGCACTCTGAAATGCCTTCTTTTTCTTTACTCATCCCATGAGGACATAAACCTATTTGAAGGAAGTGCACCATGACTTGGGTCC
Organism: Taxus wallichiana var. yunnanensis; assembly: GCA_018340775.1. Taxonomy (NCBI): domain Eukaryota; kingdom Viridiplantae; phylum Streptophyta; class Pinopsida; order Cupressales; family Taxaceae; genus Taxus; species Taxus wallichiana. The sequence continues at coordinate 802,657,288 of CM031237.1, read as the reverse complement.
AACAAGGAGCAGGTACATCATCTCTCCCCTCTTCTTGATCATCTTATAGAATTAGAACCTCCTTCTCATTGTTTGCTTCATCTTGTTGACTTGAGGCTAGTTGTTCACACAACCCTTTCCCACGGACCAGCTTGGTGACCTTGATCTCAATGTCATATTTCATGACACGAGTGATCCATCTTGCTCTTTTTTCATTCAGGTCCTTGCTGAGAAGGAATTATTTGACTCCTGCATGGGAGACCAATAGTTATATTTTATTAGTTGAAACCAAATGCTTAAATTTATTCAATCCTCTTATCACCACCAGGACTTGCTTCTCAATGAAGGAGTACCTCACCTCATAGTCTTCTAGACTTTGACTATAGAAAGTAATTGGTTGTTCTGAGATTTCTTTGTTCTACTGAACTAAGATTGCGGAGATAGTGACACTACCACCAAAGGCATACAATATGAAGTCTTTGGAAAAATATGGGTTCACAAGAGTTGGGGCTTGTGATATGGATTCTTTGATATCTTCAAAGCTTTCCTTTCCATCAGCTGTCCATTTGAATGCTAAGTTCTTCTTTAGCATCAGTGTTATTGGCTTAACCAGAGTAGCAAAGTTTGGGACAAACCTTCAAACAAAGTTGATCTTCCCAAGAAGCTTTAAAGATCCTTCTTGTGACTTAGTAATGGCAGTGATTTTATTGCTTCAAAACTTTCTAGATCAATTGCCAGACCCTCTTTAGACACAATATGGCCTAAAATCCTACCCTCATGGGCAAAGAATATGCATTTTTACGGTTCAAAGATACCCCAAATCTCCTACATATTTGAAACACTTGCCTCGGTGAAAAGGTGGTCTCTTGTGATCTTAGAGAACACGGTGATGTGATCTAGGTAGATCAACACTATTTTGTTAATTAGCCCTTTGAATGCCATATCCATGGCTCTGTAGAAAGTAGCACTAGCATTAGACATTCCAAATGATAGTTTTTTTATGCATAGGTGCCCCATTTGGTGGTGAAGGCAATTTTTAATTGATCATCTTCTTTCACCATGATCTGATTATATCCTGAGTAGCCATCTAAGAGAGAGAATCTCTCTGACCCAGACACTACTTGCAAGATCTATTCCATTGAAGGGAGTGGGTAGTGATCTTTAAGAGAGGCTCTGTTCAAATCCCTAAACTCAACACACAACCTGATTTCTCCATTTTTCTTTTTTGGGACCATATTTGCAACCGAACTTGAGTGTTTAATTAGAAATATGATGCTTTCCTCTATTAGCTTGTTCAGCTCCCTTTTCATTAGAGGTTCAATATGTGGGTTGACCAGCCTCTGCTTTTTCCTAGTAGGCTAAGCAACTGGGTCCAATTCAATTGTGTGTTATGCTAGTTTTGGATTAAAAGCTTATAAAGTCCTCATAACTAAGAGAAAACACATTAGGGAATTCTTGGCAAAGTTGTATGCATTCATACCTTTCCTTCTCGGTGGCCACCTTGCCAATTTGAAGTGTTTTGTCTTCTCCAACTGGGATTGACTCTAAATCTTCTCCTTTGATCTGTATGTTGGATTTCTCCTTTCTGAATTGATCGTTAGGATTGAAAATAGATTCCAGTGTTACTAAGCCTTTGGGAAGTTTGTTTGTATGTAGCTGTACTATCTAATTTCCATATTGGTGTACTAGTATGCTTTAATTATTAGCTGAGAATTCAGCTTCTTCTTAAAAAACTTAATAATTTGCTGATCATTTTCAAACACCTACCAACATGTATTATTATCTCGCACTGTGTTGGTATCACAACCACATGGATATGTGGTTGTCCCTTTTCCCTCTTGATGATGCCCACCACATCAAATGCTGCTCGTATTGCTGCAAGTCTATGAGCAGATTTATTTTCTTTCCTAGGTATGGACGTAATGCTAAAGGCTTCGAAATCCTCCATGAGGTCCCACACTCTATTCTTATAGTTTTTGAGCAGGTCATTCTTGACAACATTAAGTCCTCTGACTTGATTGGCAACACATTCACTATCACCAAACACCTACAAATTCTTGATCCCCATATTCCTTGCCCAATAAAGACCTTGGACTAAAGCCTCATATTCAACAGTGTTATTTGAGAAAGCAAACTCAAATCTAAAGGTTGAATAATAATTCATACCTTTGGGAGACACAATCATAGCTCCTCCTCCAGCTCCTTGTCTACTCCTTGAACCATCAAAGAATAATTTCCACACCTCATTTTCATTTTTATGTTCGCTTGATTAAGGTAGAAAGTGGGTGGTTTTCTTCATGTAGAAGGTAAACACCCAAATCAGATTCTTCCATTTCTTTATATGGTTCAAAAGCATGTATTTTTCTTGCCCACTCATTTAGAGTAAATTCTAGGATACATTCCAAATTGGTATTTTCTTCATTAGTGCTTACGAGGTCTTCTTGATCAAAAGCTGAGCAGTTGACATTAATTCAGATAGGCACATAAGTTTCAATATGATAGTCTGCAATGGGTTCAGATCTGACTATGGCCTTTGCCCCATATCTTGTCCTAAAGAGCATATGTGACCAGTCAACAGACAGGTAGCCTCCAATTTTGGCAGTGAAGTCCCTAGATAGACACAAAGCAAAATGTGGTGGAAAATATATGATGGACATGTTTTACAAGACAGTCACATTGGGGCAGGCATGTAGGGTGAGGCTTAGATCTTTGATGATTCCCATAGTGGTCACTATTGTCCCATCTAATTGGACTACTCCTCTAGAGATGACCTCATATTGGAGACCCAACTGATCAGCTATTTGTTTGGGCATCATAGAACTACTAGCCCCAGAATCAATCATACAATTATGCACTAATTTGTCTCTAATAATTAATGAGACATAGAATGGAGGGGGTCTCAAGTTATTACCTTGTTTTTCTCCTTGGTTCTTCTCAGGTTGAATTGCATTGGTGAGAAATATCTCTTGTTGATTAGGGGGTTGATTCGAACTTGACCAATTCTACAGGTTAGTCTCTAATAGATCCCTCTGCCCTGGAATGGCCAATGACTCCCATAGTGAAATGTTCACACTTGTTCTCTTCATTTTCTCAATAATATTGAATGAGCTATCTTTTTTGCCCCTTCGTAGACATGTTCTTTTCTTGCACATGGGCTATTACAACCGGTACCTAACTGGATTTGGAAAGTGGCTTGGATTGGTTCTACATGTTGGGAGTTACACTTGGAAAACCAGGACCCTGTGGAGTGATGGAAGGTTGAGGGTTACACGAGTTCGATGATTGGCCCTCTCCAATGCATCTCTTTTTGGACCATGTATTGGCAACCACTCTTTGAGGAGGAACTCATTCATGCCACGTAAGTCTTCATCCTACCAATTTATAAGCATGGTCTCTCCTAGATGTTCACCTTATTGAGCTCCTTGCTGCTCATCTCCTTCCTAACTAGGATCTTGTGACACCATACTAGTTTGCACCATTAGAGTTTGATTCGAGCACCATTAAAACTCATGGATTGGTTATGTGGTATTTGCATGGAAAACACCAATCATATTCTTGTGCCATATTGTTCTTTGTAGGGACCAATGCCTTTGATGTTGAGGTTACATTTGGATCATAAGACCTTAAAGGTCTGGCAGCTTGAGGTTGTCCTTAATTTTGATTCTGATTTCCAATCGAGGTGGTGGCCTATTCTGCTAGTATTGGGAGTCTGGTTTGATATTGAGCACCGAGATTGATATGTCCTAGAGCTCACGTGCCTACTATCTCTTGATGGTCACTAGTTCATTTCCCAAGTTTTACAATTTCTTCATCACTTCCTGAAGCTCTTTAGAGGTGTTGGATGATGAAGTGGATGTTTCAACATAGCATTGACTCTTGGGGGTGGGTATAAGAGCTAATGTAGGCATTTGGTTAGTATCCGGGCTTCCTAACTCAGGGTATAGAGGCATAGATGTCCTAGGAGATATTTTGCTGACCTGAATCTAATGGTTCTCAGCCCCTATGGAAAGGCTATAGGCTATTAGTAGTATAGTGCCTCCCATTGACTGAATCATCAGTGAAATATCAGAATTTAAATCCTATGAAATAATAGAAAAGAAACATTGTTTGTGAGCTTTACTGATGTTGGAATCCTATCCCAGGTTCGCTGGAATCTAAGGTTGAAGTCATCAATTGTTCATTTGGGGATCTTTTGATTGTTGTTAGTTACTCCAACAAAGACAAATTGTCACATTTATCTCCAAACCAGTTGTGAAGAGCGTTGCATAGCTGATTCCAATTTTGAATAGATCTGCCTCAAGAATCTTGAACCATTGTGAATCCTTCCCTTTAAGTAAAGAGGTGAGCAATTTGATGCTATGTCCATTTCATGAATCTCATGGATTGTGTAAAGATTTTCAATATCTTGGACATGATCACTCGAAGAATTTTGGTTCTCCCGGTGAAATATGGGATACTCTTTAATGTTGTAAAAGGAACTAGATTTTGTTCATTCAAGGTAAGTGGACTACTTCCAGATGAAGTTAACATAAGGATTTAGATGAGCCATTCCGATTGGCCTAAGCACTACTCTTAATTGAATGAATGGTGTTGATAAAGCTCTACTTGGTGGGGATAGAGACCTCTAGAATCTTCTTCTTCTTCTCCCTCTATTTGGGGATAAGTCTAAATATACAAATAGTCCCTCTTCTCTAGTTCTTGACCGTGTTTGTATTCTTCTCATGAAATTACTTGGGCTGCTAAAACTAGTAGATTAGTTTCTTTTGGAGTCACCAGATATATAGTTTGAAAGCTTCTTAAAAGCTAGAATCATAGCAAGTGTACGTAAATCACTACTGTAATAAGATGGAGACTTCTTGTCCCACTGGGTGTGCCAAAACTGTTAGTGCAAAATCACAACACCCCCAACTGAGCTCTAAAGATCTACTTTTCTAAGGCAGGCTCATTTGGTGTGATTACATAACATTGAACTTTCCCTAAGGTGTGGGACCTTGCAAAAATGGGAAATCTCTCTAGATTGAAGGTCGGTTCCTTATTCCTCTCGTCTCCAAGTGCATACGTGAGAATTTGTAGAGGATCTATTTCTTATACCTAGTCTAAACTTGCCAAGGGATAGGGATAAAAGAATACAAGAAATAAGAAATAACTAAACTACCAGGTGATGCACCAAAGGAATGATGAACACTTAGTTTACCTTCGACACGAACCAGCAAATGCATACAATAAAGAAGCACATATAGCCAGATCTGTAATGAGAGACCAGATAGAAGCAAAAGAAACAAGAAGGATCTAAAATCGATCACAAACATATTTTATTACTCTATAGATTGATACAGTTCATTACAGAATAGCCAAAAGGTAGAAACATATTATAATTTTAATGGAAGGCCTGAACCCCACAAATCCTTTGCTAGAAGGAGAAGGAAAGCCTGTGCAAAACTAAGAATATCCAACCTTTTACAATTAATCCTACCCCCATATTTATAGATTTGGTCGAGAGAAGAAAGACAGAGAGAGAGAGAGGAAAACTTAGGTTAAAGCTCAACCACCATTGTTAATGCTTCTACTAAAATATGCCCTAAATCTATCTTTTCTGCATCGATCCTTGGTTCAATGCCTTGAAGGAAAAGGAAACGGTGGAAATAGATCAAATCCAATCTAGTTGTTGAGATGATCATCCTATTTTTAAGGCCTAAAGACATTTCACCATTTTTCTCCCACTTAACCTCCTCAAAATTAAAGTTTCAGACTCCCATGGCAAAGAAGAGATCAAGATCTTTCCAACGGTGTCAGATTTGTAATATTTTGAGCCATGGGTCAAAAGATATGCCCCTTTGAAGTTTGAATTGATTCCTTACAAATGGGTGGGAAGAAAATTTGAAAAATGTGTCCCCTTTTTGGATTGGGACACGTGATGCGGCCCAGTTGGAACAAAATTCGGGCCCACGGATCCGCAATTCACCATTTATCCTTTTGCATAAAAATGCAAAACTTAAAAAAATCCCGCAGCCCCGAAGCTCCACACGGACACATGGCTCCTTTTGGTTGGATGGGAAATGCACTCCCATTTTTACCTTTATGCCTTTTGGGCAAAAGGAAAATTTTCACCTTTTCCCCCGACTCCCTACCTTGGCTTTGACTTGGGTCTAAATGCTGAATTTTTCCTTGGGTGGAGTTGTAGGCCATTTTGTAACTTTTACTCCCTTTTGAGGTAACAAGGGGTGAAAATCAACTTTTCCCCGACTACCCACTTTCCCCTGGGACACATGTCACTCTAGCGCTTGCTCGGGAACCTTTTCTCCATTTTACCCTTGAAACAACGCCCTTAAGACACTTAGCATCCTAGCCGGTCTGCTTATGTGTTGACTATTCAACTAACCTTACCCCCCTTTGAGGTACACATGGAGGCACCATGCTTGTTTGCAAACCTGACCCAAAGTTGCCTTTGGAGGAGCGCCGAGTTGACACTTTTCAACCTCCGCTACTCTATGCACTTTTTAATGGTTCTTCTCATTTTTAAGCTTTCAGCTACGTGGTATGCTCACACTCATTTGGATCTCCACCTTTGGACGAACTTTTGGAAATGCGCCAGGATGACATTTGGCACTCTCCACTTACACTTCTATACTTAGCCAATTTTGAAGCTTTTCCTCTCTGCTCCTTGAATCTCTTTAACCGTTTAGTACATGGAGGTCCAACGTAATTTTGAGTTCCTCCCTTTGGAATCACTTTGAGATAAGCATTGTTAGGACACGTGGTATCTTCCACTTCCTCCTCCATACTTAGTTGTTTTTGGGCCCTTCTGAACCGTTTTGAGCCCAAGGACATCGAATCTTTGTTGTTCTTCTTTCTTCTTTTTTCGACTCCTTTGTAGCATCTTCCCTACTTGTCCAACCCTACTATTTGATGGTTCTTCCTGCACTGTAACTTAGGGAATGGATTTAAGATGTAAAACAGCCCGACAAAGTCGTTTCTTTCTATACAGGATCCTTTGCTCTTTCTTCATCTCCGCCACTTCATTGCTGAATATTTTTGCAACCAATTTGTAAGATTTGAATGAATTTTCTCGGGTTCCTCCTATGCGGGGTCATGATTCGATCCAATATTTATCTCAAGATGAAATATGGATAGTAGGTTTATCATGGCATACAAGATGATTTAAAGACCATAGTTTTAAACCTGGAATGCCTTTTATAAAAACAAAGTGAAAACATTTGATGAAGATTAAGGAATATTCGGGACTAAATTTTAGTAAAAAAATGTTTTATCATATATAATTGTAAACCAAGGCTACTAAGAAAATTAATTAAAAGGAAAAAATACAAAATTCACACCCATGGTCACTTATGAGGTTGCTCCCCCTTAAACACCTCATAAAATGTGACGATAAAAATGACAAAGCACACACACACACACACACACACACACACATGGATGCCAAGGTGACCTTGTTGTAAACATCTGGTATTCTTCCATAGTTAGTCTCCTAGTCCCTTCTTTGTTTATTGTGATTTTGTTTCCTGTAAACAACCAAAACAATACCACCTTCGGCCTCAAGACCATATCAATACGTAAAGAAATCAAAACACATATATCATTTATCAAATATAATCATCATAGAACATAATTATATCATTATAATGGTTAACCAATTCTATTCTAAATTAATTATTTACAATTACTAATCATTACAATTCTACCATATCTATTAAAATTTATTATCACCCTACGCCTATGCATAACCATCCATTTCATACGTCCATTGTAGCTTATATCTATCTAGATGCATTAAACTACATATAATTGATCACCTATTATCATCACGTTATTAATAAATCATAATATCAATGTGCTCATATTGTTAGTCCAATTGTCTAACATAATCATCACTATCAAGATTCCAAGATGTTAGCATATAACAAAACAACACTAAATCATCATCATGTACTGCAATATCTATCAATATCCGCTAGGAATCCATACAATCCATAATAAGAGTCACAAATACACTGATAATCATAATGTCCATACTGTCTAACAACATGCTATCCAAAATATCATAATAATTTCCATGTCACTAAGCAACTAATAAACATGATCATAACAAAATAGGTTTCGAAGAGGAATGGGCACTATAATTACATAATAACAACATTTGTAAAATGGAAAATAATCTAGATGTGTAGATTATATTCATATTCATTACAAGATTAAAAATAAGTAAATCGGACATTTGTTTATGATGACAACTGTAGTGCCCACTTCCCTTTAACACCTTATGATACCGATCATGATACTACCGATTATACTCTGGACATGATTATGGACCTTATTATAGTATGATGTTAGATGTTAGATCATGGATTATTGTTGAGCTTGATTTAGTTATGATGCATAATGATTATTAGAGACATTTTTTTAATATATTGATGATGATATGTTTATTTGACATGGTTATATTATGGATGTTGTTTGGACATGTGATATTTAGATACGGTAAGTAGACCTAGAAATGGGAATTATTTGATAATGATATAGTTGTTGAGTAAAATTGCAAATGATCTTGTTGGTTGCTTGGATATTTTTTTGATTCATATATCTAGATGATTTTAGAATTTTATTTATATTATTTTGATGTTTTGATATGGACACGAGGCCTAAGGAGGTATTTGTGTTTTACAGGTTAAAATATCACAACAGACATCGAGGGATTGGAGACCAACCACATTGGAATTCTAGATGAATTAAACAAGGTCACTATTGTAACTTGTATTTGATTGTGTGTTTGTTTGTGTTAGTGATTTCCAAGGGGGATCACCTTTAAACGTGACCAAGGGTTATGTGTATTTTCTTATTTGGTTCCTTTTTATTGATGTTTGTATGTGTTTATTAAGTGATGTGTTTATCCCTTTTATTTAAATAAATTGTGGTATATAATGTGAGTAATCATATTGTTAAAATAAATTAATTAAATTGGGACATAAGAAAGTAATTATTGGAGTGGTTAACTCTTGTATTAAATGTTGTAAGATATGTGTAAGAGATATGTAAGTAAATTTGGAGTATGAAACAGTTCATCTTCTTTGGAATTCAAAATTTTCCTTGGAGACTGATTTTGGAGGCTTGTGGGACAAGTTAAAATTGTCCCATACCTCTTAAATTTGCATACCAACCTCACTTATTGTTGGAGAGTTTAAATCTAGCTTTCATTATGCGTTTTTGTAAGCCTAGCGAAATGTTTTAATTACACTTCTTACTTGAAATTAATTTTATTCCTTTGGGATATGGACTTGATTTGAGTGTGTAAGATTGTCATATTGTTCACCTACTTATTTATTATGTCTTGGAGATTGAAGTTAACATTTGGGTTTGGGTTGAGGATGTGTAATGTGGCATCCTACATGGACCCACCTCATCCTCTTCTCTTCCCTTTTCTATACAATTTGAAATTCTTGCCTTGTTTTGGGTTGCTTCACCTTTGGAAACTCGTTTATGGGGCAAATTATTTTTCTATTTTGGAGCTCTTGATTTGGAAGTTTTTTCTAGAGGATTGTTGCATGCTTGCACTTGGCTGATTTGTATTGCTTGCATTGGGATAAAGCTTGTTGTTTTAGAACTTGGATAGCTCTTGTAATGCTTCTTTCTTTTGTTTATGAAATTGTTATTATTGTGAATGTTTTGGCATGTTTGGGGAATGTTGGGTAGATGGCCTAGGAATGGTGTAGGAGAAGACTATGGGGTTTATTTTGTGGGAGGCACACATGTTTTGGGGAGGTATAAGTGTAGAGGAGTTCGATTTGGGTTCCACCTTACAAAGAAATAGCTTGCATTTATTTACTCGTTATGGGGTGCCATAAGAGGTTGGGGAGGCATAAGGGAAAATTTGGGGAGGCATAAGGGTATGTCAGGGCTTTGATATACTATATTTTGGAGGTTTGAAATTAGGTGGTGATACCCATTTCCCCTTTAGGATGAATAAGTATCATCCCCCATAGTTTCTTACTCCTTTGGATTTCTTGATGAAGCTTAATTGTTGTTTTTCATGCTTTAATGTAGTTGTAAACTAGATTCTATTTTGGACAGTGTTTTAAATGTTAAAATGTTGCTTGTGTGTTGTGGAAGCCTTTGTTTCCATGAGTTGAATCACATCTTTTATTTCATTATGGTTGGGGCTCGGGGGCCAATAAAAAGGATGACTTCTCCTTGTCATTGGATGTCTTGGTTGGGTAGAGTGTTGCCTTTCCCCTACTCTTGTTGTGATTAGAATTGGAAGAATGATAAATCTACATGTTGTTGTTCTAGAGAAAAGGAGAAAAAAAAAAAATAGTTTGACAGTCCCTTGTTGAAATGAAATCTTATTGTAACCCTTCCCACTTGAAGTGGATGAACTCGTATATGTTTTGTAATGGAAATATTTTGTATTGAATATGAAATTTGTAATTTTGAAATGTAAAGGAGAGATATACTCTATTTCTATTTGAAATAAAGAGATGTAATTTGTATATTGTATTGTGAAAATCAACAGAAAAGAGAAGTTGTAAAAAAAAGGAAATCTTGTCTTTTGAATAAAATTTGCAATCTTTTCCACGATTGGAACTACTGTTGTTTAAAATTTGAGTTTGAAATGTATTTGAAATCTTTGTTTGAAAGCAAGAAATGCGTGTGAGAAAAATACAAAACTTTGTCTTTTAAAATGTGCAAAATTGGAAATCGAATTGCATGTTGGTTTTGAATAGTTTGATTTGAATCAAATAAATGTATTATATTAGAGTTGGAATGAATTCTAATACTTAAAATATGAAAATGGTAAATATATCCTTCAAAATTTGATCTTTGTTTTTATTTTCAAACCTGGCAAATATTTTAACCAAAATGCATAGTTCGAACCAAAGAAATAATGAAATAACAAATTAAATAATTAAATTGAAGTAGTATGCCCTAAATGAATTCAATTGGACAAAAATACTTAAGGAATTTCTTAGAAAATTTAGCAAAATCAAGCTCAAACTGTTTTCTTTGTCATTTTGCTGTCAAAGTTGTATTTTTTTAAATTGGGAGTCAATCAAACAAAATTACCTTCTAAATCCATCCTAAATCCATCTAAGAGCAATTCTATATGTATAATTGACATGTTGAGGAGGAAGAAGATCAATTGATTAAAATTTCATAAGTTAAAATTTAACTTGCCTTTTAAAATCCTGCAGATCATTTTCATGAAATTGACCCCTTAAACATTATCAAAATAAAAAAATTAATGATTCTTGTGCAAGAGGTCATCAAGATATTTCCAAAAAGTCCTTGTTTGCCCAAAAACGATCTCCCAATCAAAATTTATGGCCTTTTGAAGTTTTTCTTCATTTGGCATCAAAAATAATTCTAACTATCAAAAAAAAATTGGAAAAAATTTCCTTGGTAGACCCGCGGGCCCAAATTTTCCCTTAGCACTTTTTGGTCAGGAAAACCAAAGGCACAAATTCCCCCCACCACCCTGACCCCACAAGCCTTTCTTTTTGTCAAAAAAATCGGCTTAGTTCAAAAAGGAAATTTTGGAAAAATTTCCCAGCGGACCCACCGCCCCACTTTTGCTATTTTGGTTTCTTTTCGCAGCCACGGGGGCGCATGACAGTTAACTTAACATTTAAAATAATTTAGGAAATTTTTCTAAGTTTCCTCTGCCACCCCATCGGCCCACACCATTCGGTGGTGCCGCGTGGTATCACAAGAGAATCGGCGAGAGAGCGGATCCCCTTTTAGCTTAGCACTTCAGAAATTTTTGGGAAAATTTTCCTAAATTCTCCCACCGGCCCACCGATCCGCACCAATCGATGGTTGAAATGTGTCCTCATGATCCGTCATGGACGCGCGTGGAGTTTTTAAGTCTTTAGACCTTTTTCTCGCAAAAGTCAAATTTTGCTAAATTACTTCGATGGCCCAACGGGCCGCAACCAATATTTGAGTGACATGTGGCATCACTCAAGAAAGTCGAGAGGCACAAGCTCTTTTAATCCTTTGCACTTTTAACCCTAAAGTCTAAAATCTCTAAGTTTCCCCACAAGTCCATTTCCCTGCGATTAATCAGCACTTGACACGTGAGGCTTTGGCGTCGGCGGGACACAAAGGCATCTCGGGCTTTTGTGCCAAAAGAAAAATGTGCTAAAACTCTCCCCACTCCACCAGCCCATGCATGGGAAAATTTTCTTCCCCAGGCTCGCAGACTGCTCTTGGGAAAAATTTCCTCCCAAGGTCCGTTGGCCCATAACTTGAGAAATATGAGGAGTTAGGAGGACTTCTTTATATCATCGGAAAGGTGAGGAAATTTACTATCTAATGGGAATGTTTTTGAAAAGTTTTGAGTGCATTAATTTTGAGAAAAATCAATTTGAATATTTTAAGCTTGTTAGAGGGTGGTTTAGTGAGAAATTACCCTCTTAACCTAATAGATTAATCTAACCCTATGTTTGGACCTTGTGATCTTTTATAGTTGTCATATTAATAAAACTATAAGCTATTAATAGTTTTTGGCTTTGAAACTTGCTTGTGACAATTGTTGTCTTATAACCTGGTTGTATACTCTTTCAAAAAAATTATTCCATAATTTTCCTAACTAATCCTAGGTTGTTCTTGGGTCTCAAGTGGGTTGTTTTAGTGGGCATCACACCTAGTATCAGAGCCGTGGGTTAAAATCTTGGGCCATTGGGCACACTAGAAAACTTGAGACATGAACTTTAAACCTAGCACACTTCAAATCTAGAGAACAACCTTGTTGGAATTGCATACTTAGTAAACATGGAAAATTGAATAAAACTTAGAAAGAAGAACTAACTCTCACCTTGGTCTGTGTAAGAGGCACAAATGGGATGAGGTGTATTTTCACATAGACTTAGGCTTACCACCACCATATCATACTATAGTAGCCATCCTACCACAAATCTTACAGACACTTGAGGACGTTAATGTCACCTTACGCAGAGGGTTTGTGGGAGCACGTTCCAATAGACATGATAGAGAACCATCAGATGAGGCTGAGAACCTTCTCAACATAGTGATGATCAAAGAGCAAATAACTCCCATGTGGATTCAGCTAGAGTAGAGTCACCACCAAGGGGGTAGCGAGACCGGGTTTCAAGACATAGAGATAGGTCTTGGAGCCCTAGGCTTAGGGATGAGCATGCAGAGAGGCCTAGGGGTCACACCACCACTGCAGACTATATCAAGGAGATCCTAAAGCTATGACCAGCTCATTATTCTTGTGACATAGGTGGATTTTAGGTAGAGGCCTGGTTGATGAGATTGAGCGGTGCTTCAAGCTCTTCCCTTGGTCTAGCAACACGAAAGCTCGTGTTGCGATCAATATTCTAAGGGATGGAGAAGGTGTATGGTGGAGGAAAGAGGAGCAAAAGCTCCATGTTGGTTCTAAGATAGTTACCTCGAGCTCTTTAAGGAGTGATTGAGGAGCGAGATATTGTCACCGAGGTTCATACGAGCGAATAGATGAGTTTCATGACCTTTGGAAGGCATCTCTTATAGTAGCAGTATGAGAGTATATTTCTGGATCTACTCTAGTATGTTTATTACATATAGGATGAGCAGTTCGGATCCACAGGTTCATCCAGGGCCTGAATCTAGACATTGGAGGTGCAATGCGGATCCATTGTCCACAAACATTAGGCGAGGCTGTCGAGAAGGCCAATATAGTAGAGGAGACTTACGGAAAGACCCAATAGGATAGAGGCGAGTCTGAAGCCACATATAGTAGATGCAAGATATTAGATCGGTACCTCTTCCTTATGGTGGATAGAGTTCAAAACAATGATATTTTAGACTACAATAGTAGTAGCGAGTCCCACCCACCTTATAGACCTCCACGGAGGTTTGATGCACTTTGAGAGGTAGGATTATGGGGCCTCCTCCTAGGGTCCCATCTTGACCAGGTGCTAAGAGAGCTCACTCTGCGGGAGCTCGCTAGTAGAGACCTCAAAGCAAACCCACAACCGAGATCATCAAGATCCACACCACAAACCTCCGAATATCAACCAGACCTACTACACAGGGAGAGGATCGGTTGGTTGTTTTGGTTGTTGTGTTCTTGGAAATTTTAGAGAGACTACCGATAGAACCCTAATAAAAGGGTAAGGCACAAATCTTAGAGCCTACTGTTGGTAACATGGGGCATAGTCATAGGATGTACGCAGGCGATCGAGAACCACCAAGAAGAGTATTAGACTACTATTATTAAGACTACGGTAACATTGGTGGTATTTCTACCTTCATTTTGTTTGATTACGGTTCTTTTGATTATTTTCTTGCACCATCTTTAGTAGAGCAATGCAAACTGGTGGAAGTTAGGAAGGGTCATAGTTAGGATGTTGAGATGGCTTATGGAGCCAAGATATCTATAGACTCCTTAGTAAAGGAATGTGTAGTGGGTTTGGGACCTTTCACCACTACCTCAGATCTTCATATCCTTTCGTTGGGCTCTTATGGAGTCATCTTGGGAATGGACTAGTTATTTGTACATAGAGCCAGAGTGGATTGTTACCACAAGATCATAACTTGTATAGATGATCTAGGAGTTGAGGCAGTGATAGTGGGGGTCAGGAGACCCATTTCTATTCGTACCATCTCCGCTATGTAGCTTAAGCGGTTTGCGCGAAGAGGTTGTCAGATGTTTCTTTGTCACGATTAGTTACGAGATCGGAAGATGGGTCTAGTGGACCATCGCTAGATGACCATCCCATTTTGAGAGAGTTTTCTGATGTCTTTCCAAGGGAGCTACCAGGGTTACCACCCACACGGGAGATAGATTTTCATATAGATCTTATTCTGGGAGCAGATCCTATCTCACGAGCATCTTATTGGATGACTACCTCTGAGCTCTATGAGCTTAAGTTGCAGCTTGAGGGCCTTCTAGAGAGAGGATAATTTTTCCTAGTGTATCCCCTTGGGGTTCACTAGTGATATTTGTGAAGAAGAACGATGGATACTCATGGTTTTGTATTGATTACCACCAATTGAACAAAGTAACGGTCAAGAATCATTATCCCCTTCCACGCATTGATGATTTGTTTGATCAAATGAAGGGAGCCACAAATTTATTTGAGATAGACCTTAAGTTAGGCTACCATCACCGAGGATTTTAGATGTAGACATTCATAAGACTGCCTTCCGTGCACAATATGGCCCACTATGAGTTCACAGTGGTGCCTTTTTGTTTGACGAATGCCCCATGATGTTTATGAGTTTGATGAATGGGGTATTTAGGACCTTCTTAGATCACTTTGTGATTATCTCCCTAGATGAAATTTTTATTTACTCATGTACACGTGAGGAACATGAGGGGAACCTTCGTCGGTTCTTGATGTCTTGGGAGCAAGCAACTTTACGGCAACTTGGAGAAGTGTGCATTCTTTCGAGACGGAGGTGCGATTTAGGTCATATTATTTATGGGGAAGGTGTTACCATCAATCCTTCCAATATTAGAGTTGTCATGGATTTTCCAAAACCCTCTACATGGCGGCGTACGTAGCTTCATGGGGTTAACGAGTTACTACAGGATATTTGTTCAGGACTTCTCTCAGATTGTGCACCCCATCACTTCCCTTCAAAGTGGAAAGTAAAGAAGTTTGTTTTGTCAAAAAGGTACGAGCGAGGCCTTAAGGACACTAAAGAAATGTCTCGCTACAACACCTATTCTTGTTGTGTTGGATCCACGGGGTGATTTTTTCATTTGCACGATGCTTCTTTAGAAGGGCTTAGAGGTGTGTTCTTGAAGGAGGCGAGTAGTGGCTTTTGAGTCACGCAAAATCAAAGATTATGAGATTAATTATCTGACTCATGATATTGATTTTGTGGTAGTTGTGAATGCTTTGGTTCGATGGAGGCACTTTCTTCTTGGTCGGAGATTCACACTCAGGACTGATCATTTGAGTCTTCGCCATCTCTTCATGCAGCCCAATCTTAACACTCGTCGCGCGTTAGATGGAGTTTCTTTGTGAGTATGATATGGAGATAGGGCATGTGAAGGGGAAGGAGAATGTGGTGGTAGATGCTCTCAGTAGATGGAGACATGCGATTATGGCCACTTGGTGGGCAAAAATTTGTGGAGCACAATTCTTCAGGAGATTCCTCTTGGCAACTTATACGTTCCAGTTCAAGCAGAGATCAAGTCCCGGGACCCCTTAAATGGAGGTTTGATGGATTTTTGTAAAGGAATATGGCCTTGTCGAGCACAAGGTTAGATTTATGTTGTCGAGGTAGAGGCTTTGGGTAGGACATCTTGGTAGAGACACATCGTGCACCCTAGTCACCCATCCCGGGTGAAGAAGATACACACCACCTTGAGACAGTTCTATCATTGTACAGGACTTCGCAGAGACATGGATTAGTTTGTGTCATGTGGTTTAGAGTGCCAAAAATTGAAGGTCGAGCATCAACATCCATCTAGCCTTCTTTTTCCTCACACTATACCGGAGTGGAAATGGGACACCATTTCCATGGACTTCATTGTTGGGCTACCAATGTCAAGATACCACCACGATGCCATCATGGTCATGGTGGATAAATTGACAAAAGTGGCTCATTTTTCTCTAGTGAAGACCACTTATACAGCTAGTGTAGTGGCACGAGTATATCTTGATGATATTTTTAGGTTGCACGGGATTCCACGGAAGATTATTTATGACCGTGATCCTTTGTATACTTCCCATTTCTGGACTACCATGCAGTATGCCCTTGGGATGAGGATCAACTTCAGCACAACATATCACCCGAAGGTAGATGGATAGACTAAGTGGGTGAATCACATTTTAGATGACATGCTCAAGATTTATGTGATGGATCAATAGTCTAAATGGGAGGAGTACCAGTACTTAGTGGAGTTATCCTAGAAAAATAGTTTTGAGCTCCATAGGCATGGAACCTTTTCGGGATTTGTATGGCGAGAGAGTGTAGGACACCTCTTAGTTGGGATAGGTTGTAGTATAGGGTTTCTCTTGGACCAGCTTTGTTGTAGGACATGGAATAGTAGGTGGTTTTGATTAGAAAGAGACTACATGAGGCACAAGATAGGAAAAACAAGTACGTAGATAAGCATAGGACCGACCATAGTTTTTATGTGGGCATAAACGTGTTCCTTTGTGTCGGGATACATAAGAGCGCTATCCATTATGGAAAAGGTTCTAAGTTAGCTCCTAGATTCATTGGTCCTTTTAATATCTTGGAGCATATCAGCCCTTTGATCTACCGTCTAACATTGCCACCTAGCTTGTCTCGCGTACATGATGTGTTTCATGTTTCATTTCATAGGAGATATGTCGCAGATCATTCTCATGTGCTAGATTACACATCATTATAGGTGTAGGATCAGGGGAAGGTTATGGTGGATCTCATTCACATTATAGATTATAGGACCCTAGGCCTTGAGGCGGAGAGATTGACCAAGTCCAAGTGTAGTGGGATAGATATGATGAGACTGCGGCTACATGGGAGGATGCTACATTACTACGAGTTTAGTTTCCACGTTTGTTCTAGTGACTTCCAGGAGTAAGTCGAGTCTAAGGGGAGGGGGATGTAGTTCCCACTTCCCTTTGACACCTTTTTATTCTTGATCATGATCTTTGCTGATTATATTATGGACATGATTATGGACCTTATTATAGTATGATATTAGATGTTAGATCATGGATTATTATTGAGATTGATTCATTATGATGCTTGATTTTTATTAGAGACATATTTTTTTATATATTGATGATGATATGTTATTTGACATGGTTATATTATGCATGTTGTTCGGACATATGATATTTAGATATGGTGAATAGACCTAGAAATGGAAATTATTTGATGATGATATAGTTGTTGAGTAAAATTGCAAATGATCTTGTTGGTTTCTTGGATGTTGTGGTGATTCATATATCTAAATGATTTTGGTCATTTATTTATATTATTTTGATGTTCTAATATGGTCACAAGGTGAAGGAGGTCTTTGTGTTTTGCGGGTTAAAATATCACAACAAACATCGTAGGCGATTGGATACCAACCACATTTGAATTCTAGATGAATTCAACAAGGTAACCATGGAAAATTTTATTTGATTGTGTGTTTGTTTGTATTAGGGATTCCCATGGGGGTCTCCTTTAAATGTGTCCAAGGGTTATGTGTATTTTCTTATTTGGTTCCTTTTTATTGATTTTTGTATGTGTTTATTAAGTGATGTGTTTATCCCTTTTATTTAAATAAATTGTGGTATATAATGTGAGTAATCATATTGCTAAAATAAATTTATTAAATTGGTACATATGAAAGTAGTTATTGGAGTGGTTGACTCTTGTATTAAATGTTGTAAGATATGTGTAAGACTTATGTAAATAAATTTGGAATATGAGACACTTCATTTTCTTTGGAATTCAAAATTTTCCTTGGAGACTAATTTTTGAGGCCTTTGGGACAAGTAAAACTTGTCCCATACCTCTTAAATTTGCATACCAACCTCACCTATGGTTGGATAATTTAAATCTAGCTTTTGTTTGTGTAGAATCTCAAGCACCCTAGATGAGCTCTAAAAGATTTTCTTCTCTAAGGCACATTCATCTGGTGTGATTTCATAACATGGAACTTTTCTGAGGTGTGGGGCCTTGCAAATTGGAAAATCTCTCTAGATTAAAGGCTAGTTCCTTATTCCTCTGTTTAGGTTCATATGTGAGGATTTGCGGAGAGGATCTATTTCTCATATCTAGTATAAAATTGCCAAGGGGACATGGATAAAAGAATACATGAAATGAGAAATAACTAAACTACCATGTGATGCACCGAAGGAATGATGAACACTTTGTTTTCTTTTGAAATGAACCAATAAAATGCATACCATAAACAAGCATAGATAGCTAGATCTATAATGAGAGACCGAGATAGAAGAAAAAGAAACAAGAAGGATCTAAAATTGATCACAAACCTATTTTATTGCTCTATATAATGATAGAGTTAATTATAGAATAGCTAAAAGTAAGAATTGTGTTACAACTTTAATGGAAGGCCTAAACCCCACAAATCCATTTCTAGAAGGAGAAGGGAGCCTACTAAATTGAGAATATCTAACCCTTTAAAATGAACCCTACATATGTCTTTATAGATTCATCCTGAGAGAAGAAAGAGAGAGAGAGAGAAGAAGAAAAATGTGAGTTGAGGCTTAACCACCACTTTTAATGGCTCTGCTAAAATCTACCCCAAATCCATCTTTACTACATCGATCCTTGGTTCATCGCCTTAAGGAAGAGGAAAGCAGCGAGAAATAGATCGAATCCGATCTGGTTATTGAGATTGATGATCTTGCATTGAAAGCTAGAAAATGTTTCTCCATTTTATCTCCATCTAACTTCCCAAAAATTAAATTTTTAGACTCCCATGGCATAGAATAGATTAAGATCTTTCCAATGGTGTCAGATTTGTAATATTTCGAGCCCTCATGGTCGAAATATATGCCCCTTTGGAATTTGAATTAATTCCCTACAAATGGGCGGGAAAACAATTTGAAAAATGGGTCCCCCTTTCCGATTGGGACATGTGGCAGCTAGATTGGGACAAAATTTGGGCCCATGGGTCCATAATTCACCTTTTATCCTTTTGCAAAAAAAATGAGAAACTTAAAAATTCTTATAGCCCCAAAGCTCCTTACAGAGACACATGGATCCTTTTGGTTGGATGCAAAATGCGCTCCGTTTTTACCTTTATGAATTTTGGGTGAAAGGAAAATTTTCACCTTTTCCCGACTCCACTGCCTTAGCTTTAACTCAGTCTAAATGTTGACTTTTCCTTGGCGGAGTTGTAGGCCATTTTGCAACTTTTACTCCCTTTTGAAGCAAAGGGAAAAAAATAAACTTTTTCCATGATGCCCCACTTTCCTCCGGGACATGTGTCACTCTAGTGATTTTTGCAAACCTTTTCTCTATTTGACCCTTGAATCAATGCCCTTAGGAAACTTGGTAGCCTTCGTTGTCCTATTGTGCATTGACTATTCAACTAACTATGCCTTTGTTGATAGAACACGTGGATGCACCACGCTTGCTTGCAAACCCAACCTAGATTTTACCTTTGGAGGAGTGTCGAGTTGACACTTGCAAGCCTCTGCTGATCTATGGAATTTTTAACAGATCTTTCTTACTTTTAGAATTTGAGCTATGTGGTGAGCTTACGCTTG
This sequence comes from Taxus wallichiana var. yunnanensis, assembly GCA_018340775.1. Lineage (NCBI taxonomy): Eukaryota > Viridiplantae > Streptophyta > Pinopsida > Cupressales > Taxaceae > Taxus > Taxus wallichiana. The sequence continues at coordinate 802,637,114 of CM031237.1, read as the reverse complement.
TTTGGGTCTCCGCCTTTGGGCCAACTCTTGGAAATGCGCTAGGCTGACACTTGGCACTCTCCACTTTCACTTTTATACTTAGCTGATTTTGAAGCCCTCCTGTCTGCCTTTGACTTTTTTTTGACCATTTGATCCTACCTCTATTTCTCCACAGGACACGTGGAGATGCGGTATTTGTTTAAGCCTATCTATTTGGATCCATCTTTGGAGAAGTGTCGTGTCGAACTTATCTCTCTCTGCTTTGCTCCTTGACTGCCTTTGACTATTTGCTACATGGAGGGCCGCACAAGTTTGAGTTCCTTCTTATGGATTTACAAGAGTTGGAGCGTCATTAGCATACGTGGTCTCTTCCGTTGCCTCCTCCCTACTTAGTCATTTTTAGGACTTTCTGAAGGCTATGCTTCGAGCCCGAGCATGTTGAATATTCGTTATTCTTCTTATTTCTTGCTCCTGGATCCTTGTAGCATTAATCCTCATTGTCTGACCCTGCAATTCCATAGTTTTACCTTCCATGGACTTGGAGAATGGATTTAAGATGTAGAAATGGCCCGATAGAGTCATTTCTTTTTGTGCAGGATCCTTTGTTTTTTCTTTATCCCCACCACTTCATTTTTGATCCTTTTTTCCTTCCAATTTGCATAATTAAGTGTGTTTTCTTAAGTTTCTCCTATGCGGGGTTGTGATTCGATCCAATATTTAGTTGGGGGAGAAATATGGATAGCAACTTTGATTATGCATTTTTGTAAGCCTAGGTGAATGTTTTAATTGCACTTATTGCTTGAAATTAAGTTAAGTCCTTTAGAATATGGTCTTGATTTGAGTGTGTCGTAAGACTATCATATTATTCACCTATTTATTTATTGTGTCTTAGATATTGAAGTTTACTTTTGTGTTGGGGTTGAGGATGTTGTTTAAGCAACATCCTTACGTGTTGTCTTGTCCTTGAGACCTAAGTTATTGTAATTTTAAGGCAATAGATGTTAAGGATATAAAATATCTTTGGGAAGTCTTACATTATTCATATTTTGTTGGGTCAGCTTGTTATTTTTGCCCCTTTTCCATTAGGATGGAAAGTGCAAGAGGATGTTATTCACTTTTGATACGATGCACCCTTGGATTGTAGTTGGACCCCATGTTACTTGTTTTCCTCCTAGCGACCTTGAGTGGTCATTGGTGTTTCTTGTGCACTCTTTATAGTTATTTTAAGCTTGAGTAGGAAATAAGATAAATAAATCCCATTGTCTTTATAATGTATCATACTTGTATTGATATGTTAGTTGCTAGGGAAATATATATATATATTCTTTTGCTAAACTGTTGACTTCTTTAGATTTGGTTGGTATGGTCTTCTTGATTCTTCAAATAAAAGTGTAAAAAAATTAGACTATAGGAAAACTTGTGGTCTTTACTTCACTTGTATTACCATGAAAAGTTAATTATACCCTCTCGAGTTATAAAAGTCATTTCCTTGAATAGTTCCTTGATTTTAAATGTTTTATTGATTTAGGTGTATTTGTTGATTAACCTCATCCCGTGTGATCCTCAAATTGTGGGACCTTGAGTAGACTTGTTCCTCATGCAAATTTAGTCATAGTTGATTTTTGCTAGCCTTATCTAGACAATGAACCTTGAAATCATGGCTTAAACTTAGCAGAAATGTCAACTTTTATCATTGTAGTATGTTGTATTCCTTGGGAAACTATTTGGTCATTCTCAAACTCATGGAATTCTCCTTATTATTCCTCTACTTGGTGGTTACTCTTAAGACTCTTTTCAACTCTTCATGTTATATTTTTATGTGTGGTATCTTGGTTGATAGCGTAAATTTACTCTCTAGATTTAAGTGTTTGTAGTTTTCCATGCGAAAGTTTAGAACTCATACCCTGTAATCTCCCTTCTTCTTGTTGAATTGCATTGGACCAAACTTAGGTTCTGTAGACCCACACTTGTTTGAAGCAAGCAATCCCATAATGGGAGTGATCCTTTTACGTGGCGTTTGTTCTTATCTCTCTATCCTATGAATTCTAGGGGAAGTTGAATCTAAGGGGAGGGGGATGTAGTGCCCACTTCCCTTTGACACCTTTCGATATGGATCATGATACTATTGATTATATTATGTACATTATTATAGTTTTGATTTAGTATGGTGTTAGATGTCAGATCATGGATTATTGTTGACTCTGATTCATATATGATGCATGATGATTGTTAGAGACATTTTATATAGATGTTGACATGCTATTGGACATGGTTATATATATATTTATGGATGTTGTTAGGACATGTGATATTTGGATATATTGAGTAGATCGAGAAAATTGAATTTAAAATTGATGATTATATAGTTGCTGATGAAATTGTAAGTGATATTGTTGATTGTCTGGATGTTGTTGTGATTCATATATATATATTGATGATTTTGAAATTATATTATATTCATTTGGATGTTCTGATATGGCCATGAGGCCGAAGGGGTATTTGTATTGTGCAGGTTAAAAATATCACAACAAACATCGGGGGATTGGAAACTAACCACATTGGAATTCTAGATAAATTCAACATGGTCACCAAGGCAACTTGTATTGTTTATGTGTCCTTGTTTTGTTAGGGGTTCCCATGGGGAACCACCTTTAAATGTGACCAAGGGGTTATGTGTATTTATTTATTTGACCCTTTGTTTAATGTTTTCATGTGTTTATTTTGTGATGCATTTTCCCCTTTATTTATTTATTAAATGTTGTATTAATATTGTGGGTAAGCATGTTGTTAATTTAATTAATTGAAAGATATCATAAGAATGTAATTAATAGAGTTTTTGGCCTTGAATTAAAGTGTTGTAAGAGATGTGTAAGTTGATTTTGGAGTGTGAAACACTTCATCTTCTTGGAAATTCGAAATTGTCCTTGGAGGCTGATGTTGGAGGCTTGTGGGACAAGTTAAACTTGTCCCATACCTCTTAAATTCATTTACCAACCATACCTATGGTTGGAGGGTTGATTTTAGACTTTTATAATGCATTTGTGTAAGTCAAATTGTAAGTTTTAATTGCACTTTTCTTACATGGTTTAATTTCAATTCTTTAGGGTTTGTGTTGGATTTGAGTATGTAAGTAAAGTGTCATATTATTCACCCACCTATTTATTATGCATTGGAGAATGAAGTTGACTTCTAGGGTTGGGGTTGAGGATGTGTGATGTGGCATCCTGCATGGATCCACCCCATCCTCTTCCCTTCCTTCTTCTATAAAATTTGAATTCCTTGCCTTGTTTTGAGTTGCTTCTTTTTTAGACTTCATTCTTATGAAAATTCCTTGTTGTTTTTGGGAACTCTTACTTTGTTCGAGAAGTTTTAATATTGTTGCATGCTTGTTGTTTGGTGGATTTTGGATTGCTTGATTGGAAACAAATGTTGTTTGGAACATGAGAAACTCCATCATGGAGAGGTAAGAGCTTGGCTCTTGAAATGATCTTATTTTATGAATGTAAATTTTATTGTGTGAATGTTTTGGCATGTTTGTGGGATGTTGGGTAGATGGCCTAGGTATGGTGTAGGAGAAGACTATGGGGTTCATTTTGTGGGAGGCACAAGTGTTTTGGGGAGGTATAAGTGTGGAGGGAGTTGGGATTTGGGTTCCACCTTACAAAGAAATAGCTTGTACTTCTTTACTCATTATGGGGTGCCATAAGAGGTTAGGGAGGCATAATGAAATGTTAGGAATAAGGGGTACTTGGTGGAGGTATAAGGAATGTCGGGGTTTTGATATACTATATTTTCACAGGTTGTAATTCAGCGGTGATACCCATTTTCCCTTTTGGGAGGCATAAGAATCATCCCCATAGTTTCTTGCTCCTTTGGCCTTCTTGATGAAGCCTCAATAATTTTTTTCATGCTTTAATGTAGTTATAAACTACAGTCTGCTTTTTGGACTATGTTCTATTGTGAAAATGTTGTTTACGTGTTTGTGGAAGCCTGTTATTGCCATGAGTTGGATCACATCTCTTATTTATTTTTGGTTAGGGCTCGGGGGCCAATGAAGAAGGATGGATTCTCCTTTTCATTGGATGTCTTGGTTGGGTGGAGAGCGTTGCCTTTCCCTTGCTCTTGTGGTGATCAAATTAGAAGAATGAGAAATCTGCATGTTGTTGTTCTGGAGCTGAGAAAAAGATAGTTTGACAGTCCCTTGTGAAATGAAATTTTATTGTATCCCTTTCCCACTTTGAAGTGGATGATATGTATATTATTTTTAATGGAAAGATACTTTGTATTGACAATGAAAGTTGAAATTCAAAATGTAAAAGAGTTATACTCTATTTTCTATTTTTTGGAAAGAATGTGAAAGAAGGATACATATTTTGTAAAGTTGCATTTTGAAATCAATAAATGATGTATTACCTTTCTCAAATTACATTGTGGTATTGAATATGAAGGAAATGTAATACTCTGTTTTGTGAAGTGCATGATTTGAAAAGAATAAAAGTTACATTCTTGTTTTAATGTTTGATTGAAGGAAATAAAAATATTTAAGACCAGCATGGAATGAATTCAATGTTTTATTTCATGGCAAAAGAGATAGTTTAATCTTTGTTCTAGAAATGTATACACTTCTTTCAATTCATGGTATACCTTGTAAAATTCCTTTATCAAATGTTCAAATAACCTGCAAATAGATAAGAGGAAAATGAAATAATAAATTATGATCCCAAACCCATCTAAAACACTTAAGGAAATGTCTTGAAAACCTTCCAATCGAGCCGAGGCAAATCTGCAGGCTTTTTGTTGTAAAAAGAAAATTGTAATTTTGAAATGCAAATCAATCCAAAAATTTTACACTTGCAATCTATCCTAACACTTCCCTAATGGAAACCTCCATGTCTGTTTGACATGTTGAAGGAGAAAGAATGACAAATTTGAACAAAATTTTATAAGTTAAAATTTACCAGTTTGCACTATAAAATCCTGCATAACGTTTTCACAAAATTGACCCCTTAAATTTTATCAAAATTAAATTCTTAAGATCTATATGTAAAGAGGATGTCAAGATATTTCCAGAAATTCCTCGTTCACCAAAAACTGATTTCTCTATCAAAAGTTATGTCCTTTTAAAGTTTTTTTTTCATTTGGCGTCAAAAAAATAATTCTAACTGTCAAAAAAGAATTTGAGAAAAGTTTCCTTGGCGGACCCACAGGTTCAAATTTTCGCTTAGTGCTTCGGACATTTTTGGGAAAATTTTCTAAATTTTCCCACCGACCCGCAGACTTTATTAGGAGCCGCCACATCGCGTCGCGAGGCATCGACAGAGAGGAGCGGTTCCTTTACGCCTTTTGCATTTTTAGAAAAATTTTGTGAAATTTTTCTTAATTTTTCCTGCCACCCCACTAGCCCATACCCAATAATATGTTGCCACGTGCCCTCATGAGGCAACAACGTCGCGTGGAATCCTTTTTACCTTAGTGGTTTTCAAAATAAAATTTAAATTTTTTTCTAAGTTTCCTCTGCCGACTTACAACCAATTAGAGCTTGACACATGGTGCCTTGGGCATTAGTGGACACGTGGACCATTTTGAGCCCTAGCACTTTTTGGCCAAAAAGACATAATGTCTTAAATTGCTCCGACGACTCGATTTTCCGGGGCATCAGTAATCGACACGTGTCCTCTTCGGGCTCGCGGGCACGTGGAGGAAAATCACGCTTTTTCCAGGAAGGAAAATATACCAAATTTCTCCTCCACTCCGCCAGCCCGCGCATGGGAAAATTTTCTTCCCTAGGCCCACAGCCCGCTCTTGGGAAAAGTTTCCTCCCAAGGTCCGTCAGCCTATAACTTGAGAAATATGAGGAGTTAGGAGGACTTCTTTATATCATTGGAAAGGTGAGGAAATTTCCTATCTAATGGGAATGTTTTCAGGAAGTTTTAATTGCATTAATCATGGGAAAAATCAAATTGAATCTTTAACCGAGTTAAGGAGTGGGTAAATAAGAATTTTGTCGATGATTTTAAATATGTATTCTCATCCCCCACTTAGTTAAACCTTGCTCTTGTCTTAGATCTTGTGAAATTAAATACCTAGGTATTTAATTGTTTTTGTCCCTTAACCCTAAAAGTTTAATTAGGGAATGTTTAGCTAAAATGTCAATGTAATCATGATTAAATTAATCCCTAAGGAGATTTGAGCTAGGTGTGGACTTATTACACTTGTTTCTTTAAAATGTGGAATTAGTAATTATTATAATGGTAAAAGTTATTAGTTGAATTTAATTGTCCTTGAGACATTGGTTGTTAACACTTTAAAATAAATATATTCCATAATTTTGTAACTAAACCTAGGTTGTTCATGGGTCTCAAGTGGGAGATTTTAGCGGGTGTTACTGATTGGAAATACTGTTGTTTAAAATCTGAGTTTGAAATGTATTTGAAATCTCTATTTGAAAGGAAGAAATGCGTGTGAGGAAAATACAAAACTCTGTCTTTTGAAATGTGTAAAATTGGAAATCAGAATTGCATGTTGGTTTTGAATAGTTTGATTTGAATCAACTAAATGTATTAGATTAGAGTTGGAATGAATTCTAATACTTGGAAGATGAAAATGGAAAATAGATCCTTTAAAATTTGATCTTTGTTTTGTATTTTCAAACTGGCAAATACTTTAACCAAAATGCACAGTTCGAACCTGCAATAATGAAATAAAAAATTAAACGATTAAACTGAAGTAGTATGCCCTAAATGAATTCAATTGGACAAAAACACTTAAGGAATTTCTTAGAAAATTTAGTAAAATCAGGCTCAAACCGTTTTGTTGTATTTTGTTGTCAAAGTTTTAATTTTTTTAAAATTGGGAATTAATGAAACAAAATTACCTTCCAAATCCATCCTAAATCCATCTAAGAGCAATTCTCTATGTCTAATTGACATGTTGAGGGAGGAAGAAGATCAATTGATTAAAATTTCATAAGTTAAAATTTACCAGCTTGCCTTCCAAAGCCCGCAAATCATTTTTGTTAAATTGACTTCTTAAACATTATCAAAATTAAAAAAATAATGATTCTGTGTAATAGCTCATCGAGAGCTTTCCAAAAATTCCTCGTTTTCCCAAAAATGATCTCCCAATCAAAAGTTATGGCCTTTTGAATTTTTTCTTCATTTGGCATCAAAAATAATTCTAACTGTAAAAAAAAATTGGGAAAAATTTCCTTGGCGGACCCGCAGCCCAAATTTTCCCTTAGCGCTTTTTGGTCAAAATGCCAAAGGCACGAATTCCCCACCCCGCTGACCCACAAGCCTTTCTTTTTGTCAAAAAATCACCTAAGTTCAAAAAAAAATTTTGGAAAAATTTCCCATGGACCCGCCGCCCCACTTTTGCCATTTTGGTTGCTTTTTTTGCCACGCGGCCCGCAACAGTTAACTTAACCTTTAAAATAATTTGGGAAAATTTTCTAAGTTTCCTCCACCACCCCGCCGCTGCTCAGCCTAATCGGATGTTGCCATGTGGCATCAAAGCAGAGGAGCGAATCCCCTTTTTAGCTTAGCGCTTGAAAAATTTTTGGGAAAATTTTCCTAAATTATCCCACCGGCCCGCTAATCCACATCCAATGGATGGTTGACATGTGTCTTCACGACACGTCCATGGAGCGCAAAGATTTTTAAGTCTTTAAACCTTTTTCTCGCAAAAGTCAAATTTTGCTAAATTGCTCCGACGGCCCGACGGGCCACAACCAATCTTTGAGTGACACGTGGCATCATTCGGGGAAGTCGGAGGCATGGGCTATTTTAATCCTTTGCACTTTTAACCCTAAAGTCTAAAATCTCTAAGTTTCCTCGCAAGTCTATTTCCCCAGGATCAATCAACACTTGACACGTGGCGCTTTGGGCATCGGAAGGTACGCGAGGCAGATCACGCTTTTGTTCCAAAAGGGAAAATGCGCTAAAACTCTCCCCGCTCCACCGGCTCGCGCATGGGAAAATTTTCTTCCCCAGCCTGCCGCACCCGCTCTTAGGAAAAATTTCCTCCCAAGGTCCGCCGGCCCATAACTTGAGAAATATGAGGAGTTAGGAGGAATTCTTTATATCACCAAAAAGGTGAGGAAATTTCCTATCTAATGGGAATGTTTTTGGGAAGTTTTGAGTGCGTTAATTTTGAGAAAAATCAAGTTGAATATTTTAAGCCTGTTAGAGGGTGGTTTAGTGAGAAATTACCCTCTTAACCTAATAGATTAATCTAACCCTATGTTTGGACCTTGTGATATTTTATAGTTGTTATATTAATAAAACTATAAGCTATTAATAGTTTTTGGATTTGAAACTTTCTTGCGACAACTATTGTCTTGTAACCTAGTTGTAGACTCTTTTAAAAAAAAAAATTATTCCATAATTTTCCTAACTAATCCTAGGTTGTTCTTGGGTCTCAAGTGGTTTGTTTTAGCATGCATCACAACAACTCAACAATATATTTGTGAAAGAATCAAATCTTCCATAAAAGAAAACATACCAACACATGATATCATTTCATCAAATACATTGTCAAGAATGGGTAAATCTACCTAGATTTTTCTAGATCTAAACATTATTGCTAAGATATTTTCACAAAGCCATTAGCTCCATTAGCTCGAGAGATAGTTGATTATTTCAAGGATTGTTTGGGTGTCGTAGGACAAGCTTTATCAAGATTAAGGGGATTGTTGAAAAATTGTACTCTTTCCAACTAACATTTACAATTTCAATGTCAATTTTAAGATAGGTGCACATTCAATAATGTAACCTATAGCTATGAGGAGTATAGAGTCTCTAAGGACATTTAATATTCTTTTGGTAGTTGGTTATCCAAGATCTAACTCTCCTATAGCATAAGAGTTTCTATAAATAAGATTTCATTGTAAGTGTCATGTAATGAATGGAATAAGAAGAGTATAAAGTTGTTGTCTAATTTTTGATTCAAGTTATATATGTTTCATTACGTTAAATTTCTGATACATTTCTCATTTAAGTTATAAGTTGTAACATTCATATTTCTATTTTGTATGTTGAGATCACACACCCTTCAAAAATATTTAATTTCATAATAAATCATTGGAATTGCAATGGACAATATCTTTTCCTATGATTGCAATAAAGAAAGACAATAACTTAACTATATTTATTTGTCCAATACTAGTTTAGCCTTGAAACTTTAAATTGAGGGAGTTACTTATGTCTTCATAGAAAATCAATATTACTTAATATTTTTAATGTTGATTTTATTGTAATACACAAATTATTTGATTGTTTGAATGAAAGAACATAATAATAATATTTAATAAATATTTTAAATTTTAGGACATGAAAATGTTGAATGGATCCCTCCAAGAATATTTCGACCTATCGTGTCTTATAAATAATTTGAAAACAATTAGAAATATTAACTTCAAAAAAATAAACTTTATTTAATCATTCTTTTAAGAAGCTAAAACCTCTCATTATAATTTATTGAAATTTTAAAATATTGAAATAATTTATTTAGAATATTCGTCTCTGTAGTGTAAGAAAGTCCATAAACTATTATCTTCAATTGAAAAGAACTATTTGAAGAAAACCTTCTACCACATCAATGTATAGTTAGTAGAACCTCTCATTGAAATTTATTGAAATCCGTATATTGAAATAATTTATTTAACATATTCTTAGATGGAATGTATAGTTAATCCATTTACTATTATTATGAATTGAAATACAACAATTTGAAGAAAATCTTCTAACCTATGGAGTGGATAGTTAGTCCACTAACTATTATTCTGAATTGAAATACAACTATTTAAAGAAAATCTTCATCATGGAAGGGTTGGAAGGGTTCGCTGAATATATATCCTGACCAACACTTCAACCCTTATTAGTTGCTAAGAAGGGTCCTATATTGATCATTTCTTATTAATTTCCTTGTAATAAATTGTCCGTGTTCCGCCTCATGTAATAATCAGCAATATCGCTGAAAACAACAATTTTGTAAACCTAACACAGAAGCGCCATGGCCTTCCATAGAAGACTAAAAGTACCTAAGCAATATAAGTCTGAGGAGAATAAATATTTTAAGATATTGATTGGACTAACTTCTCATAAATATTTTATGAAAATTATATCTTCTCGAATCTTTTTGTGCTCTCAAAAAGATGGATGACGGATGTGGTTGCCATATGTTGTAACCTCTAACTTGTACCAGACTGTACACTGTTCCTGATTCTAATAGCAGCCTGGAGTAGTAGTTGCTGAAGATTGTCGGACTGTACGCTGCACCTGAAATCTTTAGTTTTTTTCTGTATTTGACATTGGAGTTGTGATGTGTAAGTGTTGGATACAGGTCTTTTCTGTTTGGGTTGTTTTGTTCTATGTTTTATTGTATGCTTCAATACTTTATCTACTGATTAAATTTGTATAAATTTATGGGTACCTTCCAAAGACCCCTAGTTACGCTATTTAATAAAAAAAATTACTTCAAAATTTGAAAAAATCTATGACCTAAAGAGAAAGGAAGAATGTGCACATCTAAAAATGAAGACTCTTAAGCGACAATGGAATCAAATAATGTACAAATTATTGAGAGCTGAACATCGAGGTTTCTGAATCCTACATACTACTGAATGGTGCAGATGCCCTCAGTTCAATAGTGATCGCATTTTCCAACACATGTAGTAAACGTAACAAAGAATTAGGTTCGCTGCCATTGTTTTAAGAGTTATGGGGCAAATGCCCCTCCATCAAGTCAGACACAGGGCTGTTGAGCTCCTATGCTTCTCTCTATGACATATTAGGTCGTCCAAAATAAAACAAAACCGAACTCGGATATCAATTGAAAAGGGAAATCATAAGAAACTACAAAAATAGCATTTCCTACAAAGTAATGCTAGACTGATTCGTAAGAAAAGGAAAACAATTTTACGAAATCTGGGGTGTATTTTTTACAGTGGAGGAAATTTTCCTTCCCCCATCTGCCAAAATGTTTCTACCCACACCATCTATCGCGCATTTCAAAACAAAGCAAAATACATGTGGTACTGCAATGAAATTCCACGGACTGGAAAAGTAGCGTAGATATTACGTAGATCAAGGGATAAAATAAATAATTATAATAAAGATATAATATATGCAAGTTATTAGCATTTTGTACACAAAATAACACCGTCAAATTCAAAGAAATGGCTGAATATTGACTAGTTTAGTGAAATTCAAACTTCAATCTAAATCCATTTTGGTATAACAACTCTCTACTTCTAAAGGTTTTAATTCAATGAAGAAAAGAGTGATTTTAGATCGTATTGATAGATCCATCTTTAACGAAATGAGAAATGAAGCTAATATTTGCATATGAATCGAGAATATTATCATTCAGTATTAAACTACAAAAAAAAGCTGACTTCAAATGTAGGAGAAATTTAGAAAATGGAGCCTACAAAAGAGATAATAACAACTGAAATTGCTTCAATATTCTAGAAATCCATAGCCTTCAAGAGTTGAAATAGGGCACTTGAATTTAAGCGAAATTGTCAAATTCAATCATTAAAAATCTATTTACCAAAAACTTGTACGAGATCCGAAACTAACATTATAATGAATTTTATTTTGTTTTTAGTTTTCAGCAATTCGGTAGTGAGAGTTTTTTCCTGTTTTCTAGACTTCTTAACGTAAAACTACAAACAAAGCAGAAGTTGCACTTTTTGCAATAAATATTGAAAAATCCAACTCACAAGAAAATCTATCAATGTGTAGCATCAAGAAAAATGATTAGTAAAACCATGGTGTTAGAAGATGGATTATTAGAAACTTATATACTCGGATCTGCTTTTGCATCAGAACTCTTATCTCGTACAAATATTCCAGACGTTTTGGTGAAGTCTTCTTTTCTCAAATCTTTGCGGATCTGATATCTGCCATAAAATTAAAAAAACATATTTCAATCCTTCTTGTATTCTTGCCCAGATTTCTACTGAAATATTATTTCCGTACAAAGATAATACCTTAGCATGGATGGTATGAAAGATTTTGTCGCTCATGGCAGAAGAAGAGGCACTAACTATATCAAGGCCATTATTTTCCAGTGTAAGTAGCAGATCTGACAAGACCATGTCAGACTTTACTGTGTTTGTTGAGACCAACACACCAGAACCAACAGTTATGACTTTAACTGTTGGGAAAGTCTCAGACGACACAGAAAAGTTCAGATCTTCAGTAAAGGTCAGATCTCCGCCATTTATTCCGTTTCTCGTCTCCTCTCTTTTCTGGGTAAGCTCTTTTACCTTGTGCTGTAGATGCTTAATGTACTCGGTGGTTTGTGATAGATGCTCTGCTGTTGAACGTTTCCCCTTCACACAGTACATATATCGACAGTAAATTACCATAGCAATCATCGAGTTACCATATGTCTAAACCCTACAAAAAGATGAAACATAAAACCTAAAAAACCATTGAACATACCTGATCTGAAAAATTAAACTAAGAAAACATCGAACATACCCTGATGTATTCTTCCGGCAGTAAGGATCTCAACACAAAATAGAGTGTCTTCATGTCTTCTCGCCTTTTTCTTTCAACGAATTTGTAGTTGCCTTTCTGACCAGTGCGTACAGCTTCATTTTGCCCAGATTTGTATGTGCAACTAACCTTTGATTTTCATAATCAATCACACCACAAATTTGGAGAGGGGAGATTGAATGTGAGGAAGAATTTGTAACTGTCAAATATCTAGACTGGACGAACGTATAGGGGCTGATGTCGTTACAAGAGGCATCACCATTGAATACAGGAGATGAAAATAGTCCACAATTAATCCTCTCCATATTTCTAACCTGTAAAACTCGTTGTGTAATTAACAAAATTGCAAAACCTCACAAACACTATAGCGAAGGTACGTGACCCACAAATTATTTTGTCCGATAAATATAATGGATTATTGTTAAAAGAGATATGAAGCGATCCATTTCAAGATCTGAAAACCTAAAGCTGCAGGATGAAAGAATATTTTCAATATTTCTTTTAACTGAATTTCTAAGACAGAAAATGAATAACAATTTTGTAGAAACTTAAAAGATGTGTAGAACATTGAAAGCCGACCTTGTTGAACGAAGGGCAATGGGTTCTGATGCTACCGACAACACAAAGCAAAATATGGCGACTTATGAAAGCTGAGCACAATCTATCACTGCTAAATAGGCCCCTGAAAATTGTGGAATTCCAATGTATGTTCTTGGTAGCTATGAAAGTATGTTCTAATAGAGCTGAAATCTACTATGGCATCACTTCTCCGTATACTAGAATGGCATCATTTATTTAAGGCAACCCTAACTCACCACCAAGATAAATTCGTTTCTGTACGGGTTACGCTAACAAATATTAACCCAATTTCTTCTTTGCCAAGAGCGACAAATATTTCAACGCGTTAAAGTCTGAGTCTTTTATTCATTGTATAACATCTGCATCAATAAAACGTCATGTGCATTATAACTATAGCTTGTCCCTTGTGTGCGTGCGATGACCTAAGGTGCCTATTTGTCACACATATTTGTAGTCGAGAGGGAGTTCATAGTTAAAGGGGGTTCCTTAGCTAAATAATATGATATTTTTACGTTCATTTATATTGAGGTAATTAAAATTGATAAAATAAAAGTCAATATACCAGAAATTAGGTATTGAGCTATGTTAAAGATGTGGACAAAGGAGATGTAGAGTTATTAATAATATAAAACTAAAACATTTGAATCATATTTTTAAAATTAAATACCTTAGCATTAGAGAAGTAGTGTGGGTATAAAGTTAAATTATAATCTCTTTTAATTGAATAAGGAAATCTCAATTACGATATTCTTAAGCAAAAATAATAGGATTGTAGAAAACTAGGATTAAGTATTGTTTTCAACGCAAATGGCATTATTTTACTATATTAATTATTGGAAGAACTATTGATAAATGATTAAAACATAACATTAAGGTCATTGGTAATATGTTTTGAAAGAGTTCAAAATCTCTTCCTAGAGAAAAGATGTACTAAGATAATAATGATTGAGTGGGAAACATGATTTATTTTATGTTTGATACATTAGGGTAGAAATAAAAATTATAATGGAAAAATGGGTAATTAAGGTACATGGGAAAAATTAGGGGGTATTTTCATTCTAATAATATAATAGGAGGGGGTATTATCAATTGAAATATTGGAGGTAAAAATAAATATTAATGGTCTTCTTTAATACCCTTCGATTGAATGTGCTATACAATATTTTACAAAGTGAACACCGATGTGTGATAGTCAATGGGTCATCCCAGTTTTGTTGACTAAGAACTTACATAAAATGTCAATTTCATATTTGTTTTAGCTTCGAATCTAGGACACAAATCTTTCCATGCTCACGTCTTATCATTTCAACAAACATTTTGTTTTAATCATGTTTACGACATCATATTAAAAACATAACACCACATTATATTGTTATCTCTGCTCCATTTGTTTTAATAGAAAATGTAACAACAAATTACATTGTTACCTTTTAGGTAACAATGTAATGTGTTACATTCTTTGTTAGAACTAACAACGACATTAACAGAAAGTATTCATTGATTAGGAAAATTATCTTATGGGAACTTACATGAGGGATATATATGCTCAAGTATTTAATAAATTCACCGCAAACCTCAAAAGGTAATGGGAATGATTGAAGTCAACCATTTTTGGGTCATAGTATCATTTAAATCTACATGATTTACTATATATATATATAATTAAAATATTAAAAATCTTTTGAAGAATAGAAAATTAGAAACACCTAAATTTTTTAAATTGAAAAAATAATTGCAAGATATAAATATTGGAGAAAACAAAATTAATAAAGAGAAATCAATTGTAATAGGAAACCTCGGACAACGGTTAGGTGAACCTCCTCACTCTTTTTAAAAATGTGTAATTAATTTTGTGTTTTGTTTCCTTATAACCTTAATACGCAACACTATGTAAAACCATAAACATGATTACAATAAATAACGCATATTAAGCTTTAATGAATTAAAAGACAGTGGACAAGAATGCAAGGGTCAAAACCCTTATCACTTTTAACAAATAAATTTAATGAAATATTGAAATCTTATTTTCTAATGGGAATTATAAGTTTCTAATAGTAATTCCTTTTTCTCTTTACTGACCGAGATAATACTATTTTCATCAAGTAATTTATTTATAGACCCATAAAATTGTATTGTCATATAATGACACATAATTATGTGGCGGGGCCTAGGGCTCAACTGTGAAAAAGTGCCAATAGAAACATTGAGAGACCAATAATAATGCTAAAAGGGCCTAAAAAGATGCCAAAAGTGTTAGTGGTATAATCTTTTCAAAACCAAAACCAGTAAAGCCAATTTTTCGGAAAATCTCTAGGTGGAAAATCACGGAAAATGACGGTACCGAGAATTTTAGGGAGGAGGAAAAAAACAAGATATATGATTATGAACATTATTATATTTTTTATTTAGTATGGTGTTAGACGTAAGATCGGGGATTATTGTTGACTCGATTCATATATGATGCATGATGATTGTTAGAGACATTTTATATAGATGTTGACATGTTGTTGGACATGGTTATATATATATTTATGGATGTTGTTAGGACATGTGATATTTGGATATATTGAGTAGACCGAGAAAATTGTATTTAAAATTGATGATTATATAGTTGTTGATGAAATTGTCAGTGATATTGTTGATTGTAATGCCCCGTTCATTGTTCTTCTTTTTCTTCTTAGATGATCATGTTGCTAAGCATTTAACGTTATTGCACTCTTGTTGATCTTTGTTGGCTTCACCTTTTCGATTACCTTGTTATGGAAAAATATCATTCTCGAATTCGATAGGTGGTTTGAATGATGACTTGATGTTGTTAGGGCATGACTAGCTAGAGGGAACATCTACATAATAATAATTATTCTTTTAAATTGTCGATTCTTGCTATTTTTGTTTTGGTCAAGCTTGTATGTTGGTCCTTGTTAATGTGATTAATAAGTAGTATTAAGTTGTAATAATAATAGTAATAAAAATAGTAATAATATTATTATTTTAATTATCGATCGACGATAACTTTATTATCTAATCGTCGATTTGTTATAAACTTTATTGTTAGTTATCGATAAGCGATTTTATTGTTTGGATTGGTCACTTCGCGGATCAAGCCTCGATTCGCACAAGAGAAGCTTGTTGTTAGTGGCACCTTGGTTTAGAGCTTGGTGTTTGTGTTTAATGTTAATATTCCTCCTTGGCCATCTAAGGCATGGTTGCATGCCTTGTAAATTTAACTTTGGCTGATAAAAATGTTTTTATTAATTTGTGGAGGTATCCACCCACCCCACCATTTATTCTTTCCCATGTTGGCCGTAATACCCTTGTTTTATTTTTATTTTTATTTTTGAAAAGACCTGGTCTTTGGTTGCATGTGTTGGGAGGTGGAACACCTGCCATCCCATCATGTCTCCTCCATGGCATTGTGTGTTGGACTCTAGCTGGTAGGGAGCTAGCCACTATTTTCCTTTTTCTCAAGGCTTGTATTAATGAAACCTACCATGTCTTTGTTGGTGACTGCTCAAATTAATTTCCTTATTCCTTTCTCACACCATGCCCGGACTCTTGACTTAATAGAAGGAAACACCAAAAAGAAACTTAAATTTTGTCTCGCTTTGTAATTTTTCTTTTGGTGGTTGGGTACACAGTTTTCACTGGTTGCGTGAGTGCTTTGCGTGAAGGACTCGCTTATCGGGAATTTTTTTAGACGTAAATTTTTTTGGCCTCGAAAAAATGCACCCGACATATCAAGAAACATGCTTTTCTCATATGGGTGATATTTTTGACCCATACATTTATGGGACAGTTTTGCCCATGGTTTTGATACCCATGGTTTTGTAAAAATGCTTAAGCAGCTTATCTATTTATATGGTCTTATGCATATGATAGATATACAAGCAAATGTATTGCAGATGTGTTTTGAATTAGGTGTGAATTCTCAGTAGAATTTGTTGAGCATAGCTCCAAACGGATCTGGGTATTGTATTGAGAGAGTGGAGGCTTGCAATAAAATCTTAGCAAGTGATTCTTGGTGGACATAGCCCAAATTGGGTGAACCACATTAAATCTTGTCTCTCTCGTGTTGTGTTATTTATTCTCGCACTTTTATTTGAGATCTCAATATTTTTGCATATTAGTTTCTCTGTTGCGATTCTCGTAAGGGATTATTCCACATATTTTATCTATTATTTCCAAACATGGACCTTGGGAAATGGATGTTGGTTCCTCATGGTTTAGCAGGTAATTTTTATTACTAGTCTTGTTGTGCATATCCTATTGTTGTGTCTTTTCCGCACCACATCTATTTGAGGCACTTTGTCGTGCGATTCACCTTCCTCCTGTATTACTCTCCCATGTTTTTCATGCAATCCAAGGTGCTGTAGCTGAAAGGTGGGCTGAGTAGGTTGGACACCGATCTCCTGGTCATGTATGATGGAATCGGGGTCTTAGTTCAAGCCGTTTTGTCCACATATTCTATCATTGCCATCCTAGAGACCACGTTTCCTTCAAGTTATTGTAGATCTATGTTTTGGGGACTCCATACCATGGCTATAAATTTTTTGTGCCAGATCTAGCTATGAGAAGATTGTGGACTACTCAAAAAGTGGAGAAATAGGCAAGATATTTCTACACTTTGCTCTTGTTGCTAAATTTAAATTATCATGAAATCAAACAACCATTTCCTTGAATTGGTTTGTCATTTGGATGCCTTGTTGGGAGATCTCTCCTTTCTACTTGTTTTACTCTTGTTTTAGCTTATATCGCTATCAGTGTGTTAGTGGAAAGCATGCGTGTGTCCTCTCCTCTGAGTGTTATGTTTTCCTTTCTTGAGTGATCGACCTTCGTATTTTTGTTTATGTATATCTTCTTATTTGTGATTGAGTTTCAAGTTTATTTATGTTGTTCCAGCTAGTATTTCGTTGTCGTTAAAGTAAGCTTGCGATAACTACGCAGCTCCTTCCTATCACCCGAGTTTGTTTTCTTTGTGTTTTGTCGTATGTCGTTAAGTCTCTCTCTCACCTCCTTTGATAACCCTTTTTACATCAAGGAAGAAAGGTTGTAGAATTGGAGTGATCAATGCTTGGGCTAGCCGGGTTGGAGATTCGGTATTAAAAATTTTAGAATGAATAATTTTGTGTGCATCACATTTGTAGACCTCGCATATTTAGATTCCTGTGTTATCATCAGTCTTGTTCCTAGGATTTTAAATCCATCTGCAGGAAGTACCTTGACCATCCCCATCAGCTTGAACCATAGCTAGTTTACGGATCACCTTAGTTCGAGGTTATAATTGTGTGATCCAAGACCCGCTAATAGTAGAATTGTTTTGGTCTTTTTCCCTCTCGGAAAGATTGTTGATGGCAATTTCTATTTTCCTAACTTGTGTCATTTCTCTTTTAAAATTTTAATGCTATTAATTAAGATTAGTCAGTTTCTATGCATGTAATTACCTTCATGTTTTGTGATGGAAATTGCCTTGAACATTATTAACCTTGGGGAAAACTAACCTTGCAATTGATAGTCTTATAGATCTCTAGAAGAAGGTGTTGCTTTGATAATGACACTCAAGGATTTATGTTTGTACCTATGTTGGAAAGGTTGATTATGTTATCAAGGGTTTCCTTAAAATATTATTGTTTTGGGAAAAAGGTGTTTTCTTTTAAATTAACTCGAACTTTAGAATTATTGTGGGGTTTTCAAATCCTTAGAGATATAAAATTTGGATGATGTTTTGTATACTCTTGTTTCATGGAACTCCCTTCGTCTCTTCCTTGTTGTTACTAGCCTATAAGGGCATTGACCCTTCTTGAATGATTGGGGAATCTCTTGGAGTTAATGGTCAAGACTAGTATACTTTACCTTCGCTTTGAAACATATGTTGTGTGGTGTCTGTGTGTTTAATTTCAGTCATAAAATCTTTAAGATTACCGGTTTAAAATACTAATAGACATGTCTTTTCATGTTAATATTTGAAACCCCGTGGTTCCTCTTTTTTGGGTTGATCAACTCTTGGTTTTTTTCAAATCTAATATTAAAGCCTATGCTTTTGGTATCTTTTGATTAGTTAAGATGAATGGCATGTATATCAAACTTCAAAATTGTAATTATATAATTATTTTATGGGATTCCTATTTCCATTAGATTGTTTACTTCTTCTTATAAGGCCTAGGACCCTTCTCGTACAATTTTTATATTTTTGTTGCTTTTGTGCATAACTAAAGTACAAGGTCTTTCTTCTTTGATTGGCATGGTAGAGACTTTATTATAACTTGAGGTGTTGTTAGTGTTTAGAGCATTGACCCAATTCTTGTAATAAAGTGTTTCCTTTCATGGTATTGTTAGATAATAGTTATTGTGGCTTTGTGTAGCCTTATCTTGCTTAGTTCTCGTGAACTGACTCTTGTGGAAAAATTGTTGCAGATGGCTTATGTGAGTAGATGAGGGGTATACTTCTCGGATTTTTCTTCAACCTCGTTTGTGAAGTTATTTTGCTCGAATCCTTTTTATGTTGTTCAACTATTGATAAGGTCCAGTGGAAATTTTAGAAGAGGGTCAGTGTCTTAGTATAATGTATTGTGGATTATGTCATCTTAACTTTGGAAACCTTGGATTGTTTGGCTATCATGGAAAATATAAGAAAATTGGATTACCACTTTGTTGAGTGACCTTAATGGATTATCAGAATTCTAAGAATAGTTTAGCATTTCTTGGTCAATGTTATTACTCTCTTATTCCCTATTCATGGTTCCTTAGAGTGGGTATGTCTGTAATGCCCGTCCATTGTTCACTCCGTGCAGGCGGCCTATCCCCACAGCCAGGACTCCAAAATAAGATAAAATTAAAAAAATTCTTTTTTTTTGCTTGGTGAGTCGGGCAATTTTAGTTAGGTGGAAAATTATGTTTCTTGTTGGCATGGGACAAAGGTGGGAGTCGGTGGAGTGTGGGGCGTAGCTTCCTGTTATTAAATTTTTTTGATTTGCAAATCTTCTCGCTTGACTCCTTTATGTCACGTGGTCCGCTTTGTGGTTTCGCCCAAAACCACGGATGCTTGCTGCACTCCATCAAATGCTGAAACAGATGAATTTGCTACATGTTCTCGGTGTGTTTTCTCCAAAGAAAACGTGTTGATCAAAGTTTGTTTTTCTGCAACGATCTTCCTGCTGCTTTACGTTTGCACGCAACCTCGGTCGTGATCGGTTGTTGGAAAATCTTGCACTGTAGTAGAAGAACGAGGTAAAGCTTTAGTTGAGTTGTCTTGCCTTTTCATTTTGGAAGTCACTTCATCCGTCGTGGTGAATCTAACATGGAAGAAGCTCGATCAAATGACGGAGGCACACCGCCTCTGTTTAGGCCACAAGAGGCTCGGATCATTTTTGTTAACTCCTGTGCATGCGTTTGCTTCTTCACTCATCTCACTCTTGTTTGGATTTCTTGCTAACCAAATCATTAGTTTTCTTACTAGAGATTTCAGATCTCGCGATTTTTCACAAATTCATGCGGGCGAAAGTAGGATACCCATTTTGTGAGGATGGGTAAGGGATCGAAGAAAGGGCGAGTGCATCGGTGACAATGTTCTAAAGAAGGTTTTACCGAGCTACACCTATGTGGCCGTCTGGATCTTCCCGAGCTTCACCGTGATTGTGTTCAACAAGTATATTTTGGATAAAAAGATGTACAACTGCCTTGGCCTGTTTACATGGTG
The DNA here is from genome assembly GCA_018340775.1 of Taxus wallichiana var. yunnanensis. Lineage (NCBI taxonomy): Eukaryota > Viridiplantae > Streptophyta > Pinopsida > Cupressales > Taxaceae > Taxus > Taxus wallichiana. The sequence goes on along the minus strand of CM031237.1, from coordinate 802,616,354 downwards.
GTCGGGTCTTGAAACTTGTGGAGCCAATTGGGATGACTAAGGAGGTCTATTTGTCCTCCATTGTGCCCATTGGAGACCTCGTATTCAATGAGCTTCTCGTTCTCAAATTCTGCCTACATTTATCTATCTCGTGTCATTTATCCGGATGCTTAAAGCCCTCATGCCCGTATGTGTATTCCTTTGGAGTTGGGTTGAAAAAGGAGAACTTTAAGTCTAATGCTATGGCAAACATGATTGGGATTTCAGTTGGGGTGGCCATTGCAGCATATGGAGAGGCCAAGTTTAATACATGGGGTGTGATGCTTCAATTGGGTGCAGTCGGTTTTGAGGCCACAAGGTTGGTTTTGATCCAAATCCCGCTTACTTCAAAGGAATCACCTTGAATCCCATCACCTCATTGTCTATGTTGCACCCTATTGTCTTGTGTTCTTGAATGTACCACTGGTTGTTTGTTGAATTCCCTTTTTGCTCAAGGATAACTCTACATTCCACTTGGACTACTTCGTGTTTGGCACAAATTCATGCATCTGCCTTTGCCCTTAACCTTGCAGCTTTTTTTTCTCCGATCGGAAAGACTTCACTTTGACAATGAATGTCATTGCCGGTGTTGTGAAGGATTGGCTGCAGTTGTCAAAGCTAGAAAACCAAAGCCTCAACTTGATGTTGAGGATATAAATTCTCAGGAAAGTATCAAGAAAAAAAAAACTGAAGACTCAAATGTCAATTCTTCTATTTTGTTGAACCAGGCTGAGCCAGTTGACCTTGAGAAGGGTCGAGTTGGAAATGCAGAATTTCCTACCAAGCTTAATTCACTAGACAAGCAACAAAATTTGCCAGGGTGTGAGGACTTGAGAAATGGAGTTAATAGGATGCTTTGGATGACATTGAAGAAGGGGAGGTCATAGGTATTATCACACTTGAAGATGTTTTTGAAGAGCTGTTGCAGGAAGAAATTGTGGACGAAACAGATGAGTACATTGATGTACACAAGAGAACAGAGTGCTTCTATCTTCCCGGAGTTGCTCCCGAGGATTCCAAGAAGGCATGTTTCAATCACCCCCTTTCCTATGCCAAGCATGGCCGTTAACAGGGTATGGATCTTCAGCAGGCGGAGGAAGAGAAGTTGCGCAGGTTGTGTTGCTGTTGCCCGAGCCCTGGTCGACGTGCTTGTTGGATTGGAAGAATTCTAATCAGGCATGTTAAATCTACTCCTTGTAATAGTTTTCTACCTTCCTTCAGTATCTTGAAATGAATTTTCTTTCCTATTGAATAGCGCCTAGACAAATGTTTTCGTGGTTGTTTATATCGCTGCCTGATTGTGTTGGTTGTTCCTTTAAATCTCGATCCAATTTTGCTGGTTTTGCTTGGAATGTCCTTTCCTCCCTTATAGCTTACTCTATTTCATATTTGTCTAAATGGGTTTCTGCAAATTTTGAGTGATGCAATCTAGTTCATAGGGAAGGAAACATTATTGAGTTTTGTTTGCTTATATGACTCTCTTTTAAAAGAATTCTGTGATGGTAGTTATAATTGAAGGTTACTAAATGGAAGGTTAAGCCTTCATATCTCTATTTGGTTGAATAAATACGTATTTCCTGTTTAGGGCCCTCCTGTTTTGCTAAAAGGTACATTAATAGTGACGTTGTGTTCTAAAACTTGTTTAAGCCTGTGGGCATTCCTTACTTTTTGTTTGATTAGAAAATGGCATTTGGGTTTTGCTTTAGAACTGTACATGGTTGACTGTTGTACCTAGTCTAGAGGAGGGATAACCTGGCATCTATTTTGGCCTCTACGTGTTGAGAGAATTACTATACCTACTTCTTGATGTAAACTCTTGTTTGATTAAAGCAAGGGGAAACATTGTAAGTTTAATTGAATGAAATCTCTACCATTTTTATTAAGGGTCGCAAGCAAGTCATTTACTATTAATGGATCAAACAAAAGTTGTAGGTGAACCCATGGTATTGGACTCGAGAACTCGTTTCCTGTTAGATGACAGATGATTTCAATGATATTATCATAGGTGGCTGTTATATTTATCTGTTTGATATTTGCTATACTTTTCCTCGATAAGCCCACATGGATCGGGTAAAATTTCCATCTTCTATACCTTTGGCAAGGAGTTCATAGAACTTCTAGGCCTGACTGCACTGCGTAACCTTCCTGATGGATATGTGCGTTGGTTCTTGTTTTGTGCTTGTACTCGTGGTAAGGTCTTTTGAGTCTGGGGCATCGTTGGTGTTTTACCCTCTGCGTATCGAATCCCTTTGTTTTCGAACTCGAATACCTTATACTTCAAACTTGGTTACTAAAAGGTCCCATTTTGTGGCCTTGTTAAGGAAATCAAATTTTATTTTAATGTTTATTGACATTGTCTGAATTATATAAAAATTATTAACAACGTTTGGGTTTAGTCTTCCCTTATATATTGTAGAGAAGTTTACGATTGGAATAAGGTTTGTTGGTAGAATAATGGCCCCTCTTGTGTCTCATTTGTATGCTTTGGAAGAGTGGATTTTTTTATTAACTAGTCCTACGTTTAAGAAATTCCTATAAGAAGGTAGTGGTAAAACTCCTTGGTTAGAACTGAAACCATAGTTGTTTTTCTTTTAAGGGCATCGAGCCCTAATCATTGTTATGAAGCCTCCCCTAGGAGATTTGGCTAACGTCGTTTTGTTCCGCGCCTACGATCATAATTAGTATATTTTATCTTCTCTTGGACCTCTTTAGATGGATGGATTGAGTATTGGAATTCCAATCACGTAAACCATAGGATCACATGAAGGAAATATCAACCCTCTTGACCTTCTTGTTCCTAACCCATAAGGTCTTGCCTTGATTTATGTAATTTTGTTCTTACTAGTATTTTGACCTTCTCCTTGTTGGATGGTTTAGATTTCTCTCTCATGTGATTAATCTAGGAGTTGTGAGTTATGTTTTAATCCATTTCTGAATTTAGAACATTCCTTTCTTGATATTGTTAAATGTTAGCTTACTGTTGCAATGTGTAGCTTTAACATGCTCGAGTTCTTCATGAACCGACTTTAGTTAATATTTGTGCGAGATGGATTATGCGAGTAGACTAGAGGAAAAGAGTGTTAAAGGTTCATCTCATACAATTTGTGAAGTACCTTGTAAAAATGTCGAATGTATTGTAGAGTATTGTTGTTGTAGAATCATTGAAAACTTTGGTTTGTTTGGATAACATGCGAAAGATGAAATTTGATTACCGCTTGGTTATGGGATATTCTAGTGTATTTTTAAATCCTTAGAATAGTAGTGTCGTATGTTCCATGTTATTACTCTCTTGCTCCCTAGTCATGGTTCAATAGAGATGGTATGTCCCTTTTGTTTGTGCATCGTGTTGGAATGAATTGATATAGCCTTGTTTTGTTTCCAAAAAGCAAGTCTTTGTTAAACTTTGCACTTGAGTTAAAATGTTGAGTTGTAAATCCTCCTAAGGCTTAGTAGCAATGAGTTTGTAAGCACTATAAAGTGAGCTGGATAATCCTGATAAAAGTTAAACTAAAAATTTATATATATGAATATAATATGTAGATGTGATCTACTTGATAACCTTTGAGACCTGGAACAATCAAGTGGAAACTATCTTTTGTAACGAAATATGACAACTTATTATTTATTTTTTTATTCGAGCCAAGCTAATAAACATTACCCTTTTATGGTGAAATCTTAAATGACGTCATGGTGAAAGCAATGGGTAGATTTTAGAAGATGATAGGATTTAATAAGTAGGAGGGAAATCGATTAATTAAACCTTAAATCTCTCTCTATCGTTTGGAATGTTTTCCTTTGTCAAACTTAATTAAGTAAAGTCTAGATGGAACATTTAACCAACCTTGATAAACCCTTAACCTCAATAAAAGACAGATAGTAAACCCTGTGACCTTGAAGCTAAATTCTGTCGTCCTGTTCTGTTAACCCATGCCTTAATTCATGGTGATATTTCTTAAGCAAGGTCAAAATTTAATCCTTAAACAAGAAGGCTATTGTTATGAACCCTAAGCGGTACTTTTCACTCAATCGGAGCTTATGCCATCACCTGTGCAATAGAGTTGTGAAACATGTGTTAGTGGCTTGAGTAAGATTAATTAACCTTGTAAGAAATGGACACTGTTCTAAAATCAAAAGAATAAGAAAGATTTGGACATCAAATTGATGATCCTAGATTAGAAATCCTGCCCTTAAGCTTTTAGTCAATAGTTGAAAAGAAAGAAGTTCTCCCTTGTGAAAAGAATTGTGTGAATCATTACATGAAATTTTATAAGAACGTAAGTTAAGAATTAAGAGACATTTTAGTAAACAAGAGAATTTAACAAGAAATTCCTCATGGGATGCCCTAGCTGTAAGTGTGTCATGTGGATTGGACTTCCATGTTGTCTTGTCAGAGGAAGAGTACATTGTCCTTGATAGGTGTGAACGTTCTCGTGCTGACCTTGTGGTCTCCCCCGTAACAAGTGGTTCCTGGTGTTGGTTATAACCTTGTGACGACATGTTGTGTCGTGTTGTGTCAAAGCAAGTCAAAAAAAAAAAAGTTATCCTGTATTTCACTGTGTTGTCCTTGTGTTGGTATTTTTGGTGTATTACAATGTCTCTTTGGCTTGTGTATCATGCTAGAAAGAACTAATGAAACCCTGTTTTGTTTTCGTAATTGAGTATTGTTAAACTTTACCCTTGAGATTAAATGTTGAGTTAAATCTTTCTAAGACTTAGTAATGATGTGTTATAAGTAAAATAAAATGGGTTGGTTAATCCTTATAGAAGTATAATTAAAATTTATATTCAAATAAATTAATGTAGAGGTGACTGCTAGAGAACAAGTAATTCCATAAGTGATCAAAGATGAAACTATCCTTTGTAAAGTAAAATTATATAACTTGTTATCCCTAGCTAGGCTAGCGAACATTATCCTTATATGGTGAATTCTTAAACGAGCTTAAGGGAAATCAATGGTTAGTTTTGGAAGATAATAAGATTTAATAAGTAGGAGAAAACAATTTAGAAACCACACAATCTATCTCTCAGCCATTTGGAAGGTAAATTGTTTTCTTTTGTAAAACTCATTCAATGAAGCCTAAGTAAAATCTTTAATAATTCTGGATAAATTCTCAAGCTTCAATTAAATCTTGGTAATAACTAATGAGGTCTTAAAGATGAATTCAACTTGACCTTCTTCCTCTAACTTTTCCAAGGTGCTTTGTATTTCTTCTCTTAAGTGTGTTGAATGCGAACCCATGTTGTTATAAGGGTATGAACGAGTTCTAGTAGCATAAGTGTGAATAGATGGCCTTGTGGAATTAAATTACACCCTTTTTACTAAATAAACGAATTAAACAAATAAAGGTCATAATCGAGAAGACTTAAATAAAAATTCTCTTCAAAGTAAAAGAAAGAAACTTAGCGTTGCAAGAGGAATTGTATGAATCATATTCGAGTCTTGGAAAACATAATTTAAGGATAAAAGAATGTTTTTTTAAAATAAATAACCTTCATAATTTCTCACCGTGGCTTGCCCTAATTGTAAGATTGTTATTGGTGGTTTCCTATGTTGTCTTGTCAAAAAGAAAAAGTGAATTATCCTTGATGGGTGTGAACATTTCGTGTTTACCTTTGTGGTCATCCTGTATCGAGTAGTTCGTAGAGTTGGTTGTAACCTTGATGGTGACATGTTGTGTCGTGTTATGTGTCAAGCAAGTTAAAAAAAAGTTATCCTATATTTTCTTGTGTTGGTAGCGTGTGTGAATTTTTTTGGGTCATTACATTGGTATCGAGCATAGGTTCATGCTCTCGAACCTTTGGGACAGATTGGAGTGGTGATGGTATTACATGATGATGATGATGTTACACATGGTGATGGTGGTTGATATTGGAAGAGTAATGTGCTTTAAGCGTGATGTGATTCATGTCGTAATTGTGATATTGTGAACACACATGATGTGTACGTAAATTAGTGCATTTTTATTATCATGATGATGTGTTGGGGATGTGAGTATTCTCTCTCCTTCTCGTGGATTCTATGAAGAGTTCACGCGTGAATTACTTGCTTATGATGTGTGAAAAGAATTCTAATATGGATGATAGAGTGTTGGAGCTGTATGGCATATTGTGATAAGTAGGTGTGTCGATATGTTGTATGACTAGATTGATGTAAAGTAAAATGAGTTGTATCATGATATTTTTACCATTTTTGAAGAAATGTGTGTATCACCTTTTTATGTAGCAATTAATGTTATGTTGTGATGTTACTTACTATGTTCATCATATGTATGATTTGTGTAATATGTAATGATCCATGTCATGATTTAGGGGCATATGGTGGATATATGAACCCTATTGTATAGTGAATGTTTCTTTGTTACCTTTGTCGTCATCCCTATATCGAGTTGTTCACAGAGTTGGTTGTAACCTTTGTGGTGACATGTTGTGTTGTGTTATGTGTCAAGCAAGTAAAAAAACTTATCCTGTATTTTTACTTTGTTGTTAGCATGTGTGAATCTTTTTGGTCATTACACTTGTACTAGAGCATAGGTTCATGCTCTTAAACCTCTCGGATAGATTGGAGTGGTGATGATATTACATGATGGTGTTTCATGATGATGTTACATGGTGATGGTGGTTGATATTGTAAGAGTAATGTGGTTTAAGCATGATGTGATTCATGTCGTAATTGTGATATTGTGAACGCACATGATGTGTATGTCGGTTAGTGATTTTTGTTATCATAATGATGTGTTGGGGATGGGAGTATTCTCTCTCCTTTTCATGGATTCTATGAAGAGTTCACATGTGAGTTACTACTTGTGATGTGTGTAAAAAATTCTAATATGGATGATATAGTGTTGGAGCTTTGTGGCATATTGTGATATGTATGTGTGTCGATATGTTGTATGACTAGATTGATGTAAAGTAAAATGAGTTGTATCATGACAGTTTTACCATGTTTTGAAGAAATGTGTGTATCACCTTGTTATGTAGCAATTAATGTTATGTTGTGATGTTACTTCTTGTGTTCATCATATGTATGATTTGTGTAATATTTAATGATCCATGTCGTGATTTAGGGGCATATTGTGGATATATGAACCCTATTGTATAGTGAATGTTTCTGTGTTACCTTTGTGGTCATCCCTGTATTGAGTTGTTCACAAAGTTGTTTGTAACCTTGGTGGTGACATGTTGTGTTGTGTTATGTGTCAAGCAAGTCAAAAAAATTTATCCTGTATTTTTATTGTGTTGTTAGCGTGTGTGAATTATTTGGGTCGTTACATTGGCATAAGAGCATAGGTTCATGCTCTCGAACCTCTGGGACAGATTGGAGTGGTGATGGTATTACATGATGGTGTTTCATGATGATGTTACATGGTGATGGTGGTTGATATTGGAAGAGTAATGTGCTTTAAGTGTGATCAGATTCATGTCATAATTGTTATATTGTGAATGCACATGATGTGTATGTCACTTAGTGTGTTTTTGTTATCATGATGATGTGTTGGGGATGAGAGTATTCTCTCTTCTTAGTGGAATCTATGAAGAGTTCATGTGTGAATTACTACTTGTGATGCGTGAAAAGAATTCTAATATGGACGATAGAGTGTTGGAGCATTGTGGCATATTGTGATATGTAGGTGTGTCGATATGTTGTATGACTAGATTGATGTAAAGTGAATTGAGTTGTATCATGATGTTTTTACCATGTTTTGAAGAAATGTGTGTATCACCTTGTTATGTAGCAATTAGTGTTATGTTGTGATGTTACTTACTATGTTCATCATATGTATGATTTGTGCAATATGTAATGATCCATGTCGTGATTTAGGGGCATATGGTGGATATATGAACCCTATTGTATAGTGAATGTTTTGTGTTACCTTTGTGGTCATCCCCGTATCAAGTTGTTCACGAGTTGGTTGTAACCTTGGTGGCGACATGTTGTGTTGTGTTATGTGTCACACAAGTCAAAAAAAAGTTATCCTATATATTTTATTGTGTTGTTAGCGTGTGTGAATCTTTTGGGTCGTTACACTTGGTATTAGAGCATAGGTTCATGCTCTCAAACCTCTGGGACAGATTAGAGTGATGATGGTATTACATGATGGTGTTTCATGATGATGTTACATGGTGACGGTGGTTGATATTGGAAGACTAATGTTCTTTAAGCGTAATGTGATTCATTTCGTAATTTTGATATTGTGAATGCACATGATGTGTATGTCACTTAGTGATTTTTTTATCATGATGGTGTGTTGGGGATTGGAGTATTCTCTCTCCTTCTCGTGGATTCTATGAAGAGTTCACATATGAATTCTTGCATGTGATGTGTGAAAAAAATTCTAATATGGATGATAGAGTGTTGGATATTTGTGGCATATTGTGATATGTAGGTGTGTTGATATGTTGTATGACTAGATTGATGTAATGTGAAATGAGTTGTATCATGATATTTTTACCATGTTTTGAAGAAATGTTTGTATCACCTTGTTATGTGGAAATTAACGTTATGTTGTGATGTTACTTACTATGTTGATCATATGTATGATTTGTGTAATATTTAATGATCCATGTCGTGATTTAGGGGCATATGGTGGATATATGAACCCTATTGTATAGTGAATGTTTCTATGTTACCTTTGTGGTCATCCACGTATCGAGTTGTTCACAAAGTTGGTTGTAACCTTGCTTTGGTGACATGTTGTGTTGTGTTATGTGTCAAGCAAGTAAAAAAATGTTATCCTCTATTTTTTTGTGTTGTACCGTGTGTGAATTTTTTGGGTCATTACAAGGGCATCGGAGCGTAGGTTCATGCTCTCAAACCTCTAGGACAGATTGGAATGGTGATGGTATTACATGATGGTGTTTCATGATGATGTTACATGGTGATAGTGGTTGATATTGGAAGAGTAATGTGCTTTAAGTGTGATGTGATTCATGTCGTAATTGTTATATTGTGAATGCACATGATGTGTATGTCACGTAGTGCGTTTTTGTTAGCATGATGATGTGTTGGGGATGGGAGTATTCTCTTTCCTTCTTGTGGATTCTATGAAGAGTTCACGTGTGAATTACTTGCTTGTGATGTGTGAAAAAAATTCTAATATGGATGATAGAGTGTTGGAGCTTTGTGGCATATTTTGATCTGTAGGTGTGTCGATATGTTGTATGACTATATTGATGTAAAGTGAAATAGGTTGTTTCATGATATTTTTTACCATGTTTTGAAGAAATGTGTGTATCACCTTGTTATGTAGCAATTAATGTTATGTTGTGATGTTACTTACTATGTTCATCATATGTATGATTTGTGTAATATGTAATGATTCATGTCGTGATTTAGGGGCATATGGTGAATATATGAACCCTATTGTATAGTGATTGCACTTTGGGTGCATAATGTGGTAAAGTGATGTATTGCACCCAGTGAATGTATGATTGTGATCTACCCTATATATGTACCATACGTAAGATGTTATGGTAATTTTGTGTGAACCACCATTGTGTTAGTGATGTAGTTACATGTTATGTTGTGAACCTTGCACTAACCGACCCTAAAAAGGAAATCGGTAAAAGTGTATGTCTAGAGTGAGGAAAGGTGTACGGTTGACCAATCACTAGAGCCAACCTTAGACTCGTAGATGGTGGCCTATGCTCCTCTCTCTCTCTATGTGGTTGTTTTATGGATACAACCTTAGTGCAACTATGACTATGTTTAACCTTGTCGAAGTGGTGGTGGGATGATTATGACAGTTGTATTATTGATATGTATTTTTATGAGCTAAGGCTCGATGTTCCGAGTGCTAAGCAACTCATTGAGTACCCCTTGGTGGCTAGATAAGGCCACACAGTTATCGTAATGTGACATTATTATAAGTGTATTTTATTCGTAAATTGAGCTTTTTACTTTATTTTGCAAGGACCAACAATTTTCTTGATTTCCATGCTTTATAGTTTTGGGCATTTCCTTGGTTTGTGGCACTAACATGCAGATTTTGACACTAACTATGGCTATTTGGCCATTTATTTTTCTTGGTTTTGGATCTTCTTTTAAATTTTAAGATTTTACCGCCTTTCCCAAGGCTTGTACTTTGCCACTTGGCATTTTGATCAGATTGCTATGTTGGTTCTATTGTCGTGATGTGTGGAATAGGGTCATGGGATGCACCATGGAATGGTAGGACCTATGGACCCACTTCATTGTATGGGGGTACACCCCAAGGAGTTACAGATAACTAGCTGGTTGTTGAACTACGCATTATTATGTCACTTAGGTTAGGAGTGTCCAAACTTTATGTGTCTTGTGCCATGGGGACACCCGGCCTCCTTGAGGGAGACATAAGAGACTTGAGGGAGGCATAAGTGTTTGAGGGATGTATAAGGGATTTGAGGGAGGTATAAGAGATTTGTGTGTGTGTGTGTGTGTGACTGATGCTTCAGGAGGTATGCAAATTTGTTATGATGTTTTGCGTATGGTCTTATGATATATATATTACTCATGTAAGTTGGAAATGTTTATTGATGTTGTGGATATGGCATTGATGTACTTTTTGACCCTATGTACATGTAGCTATTTTATGAATCATGTAAAATCTTCATATGTCGAATCGAGGAAATGTCTGGTTAACATAGTACTCTTTTGTTCGAGTATTTTGTATGTCGGTCATAGATGTGTGACGTGTACTATGTTATGTGGACCGTGCATGTTCCTTTCCGTAAATTGACTAATCTCTTGTGGTGTGGTACCATCATGAAGTATGTTGTACTAGTATGCTTGTGAATCATTAGTGTTGTGTACGACCTTGGAAGGGCGTTGTAATAGTAGTTCATGTTAGGCACCCACAAGAATGAATAAACTAAAATTCTACAACAATGAAATTCTAAAGAACTTGAACTAAGAATAATGTTAATGGAAAGAGACTAATGAAATAATGAATAAGAGGGAACTGCGAATCTTCACAGAACCTTGCAAGCTAAATTTTCTGCCACATGCTCCTAAGGCCACCCTGTGGCCGTGCTTTTGCCTAGAAAATATTTACCTTAGAGCGTACCTTTTCTATAATTGTTCTTTGTTACGTACCTTTTCTTTTCCTCTGTGTTATTTCACATCGAGGACGATGCTTTCTTAAGGGGAGGAGGATGAAATGCCTCCATCATTCTTATTTTTCTTCTTAGACAACCGTGTTGCTAAGCATTTAACGTTGTTGCGCTCCTGGTGATCTTTGTTGGCTTTGCCTTTTCAATTACCTTGATAAGGAAAAATCTCATTCTCAAATTTGATAGGTGGTTTGAATGATGACTTAATGTTGTTAAGGTGTGACCAGCTAGAGGGAACATCTACATAATAATAATTATTCTTTGAATTGTCGATTCTTGCTATTATTGTTTTGGTCAAGATTGTATGTTGGTCCTTGTTAATGCGATTAATAAGTAGTATTAAGTTGTAATAATAATAGTAATAAAAATAGTAATAATATTATTATTTTAATTATCGATCGATGATAACTTCATTATCTAGATCGTCAATTTGTTATAAACTTTGTTGTTAGTTATCGATAAGCGATTTTATTGTTTGGATTGGTCACTTTGTGGAACGAGCCTTGATTCATGCAAGAGGAGCTTGTTGTTGGTGGCACCTTGGTCTAGAGCTTGGTGTTCGTGTTTAATGTTAATATTCCTCCTTGGCCATCTAAGGCGTGGTTGCATGCCTTGTAAATTTAGCTTTGGCTGATAAAAATGTTTTTATTAATTTGTGGAGGTATCCACCCACCCCACCATTTATTCTTTCCCATGTTGGCCGTAATACCCTTGTTTTATTTTATTTTTTATTTTTGAAAAGACTTGGTATTTGGTTGTATGCATTGGGAGGTGGAACCCCTGCCATTCCATCATGTCTCCTTCAAGGCAATGCGTGTTGGACCCTAGCTAGTAGGGGAGCCAGCCACTATTTTCCTTTTTCCAAGGCTTGTATTAATGAAACCTATCCTATTGTTGGTGAACTGCTCCCATTAATTTCCTTATTCCTTTCTCACGCCATGCTTAGACTCTTGACTTAATGGAAGGAAACACCAAAAATAAACTTAAATTCTTTTGGTGGTTGCATTTCTTTACACACTTTTCCCTAGTTACGTGAGTGCTTTGGGTGAAGGAATGCTCTGGGAGGATGTTGCACATTGGATTGGTGCCTTGTTTCATGTAGTCTGAAACAAATTTGCTAATGCACTGTCCATTGAATTTTTGGATCACTATTTCCTTCTTCCTCCCTGGCTCATGGTAGCAACCTGCAAAGGGTTCTCTTAATGCTTTGGCCATCTGCTAGACATTATTTGTTCTTTATTTCCTTCTCCTGCTTGGTCGCTTCTCTCTTGTTTTACTCTTCCTCCTCCTTGGGCACATGTTGTTGCAACATTGACAAATCCTCTCTCCCGATGCTCAAGATTTCATGGTGGTAGAGGGTGCATATGCCTTAGCTTTGGCCGTAACTCCGCTCATGTCATCATGTTGTCCGGCCGCATGGAGATTTCGGTGTGGAGCCTCGAGTGGGATGGCATGTTAAAATCTTGAGGATGGCTACATGGACCTTGGGGAACAGATGATGTTGGTTGTTCATGGTTTAGGAGGGTAATTTTTTTTTCTAGTTTTGTTGTGCATATCCTGCTATTGTGTCTTTTCCACCACATCTCTTTGAGGCACTTCGTCAGGAAGTTCATTTTCCTCTTGTACTACTCTCCCACATTTTCCTTGCAATCCAAGGTGCTTTGCAGGTGAAAGGTGGGATGAGTAGGTTGGACACAAATTTTTGGTCATGTATGATGGAATTAGGGTCTTAGTTCAAGCCATTTTGTGCACATATTCTATCATTTCCATCCTAGAGACCACGTTTCTTTCAAGGTATTGTAGATCTATGTTTTGGGGAATACATACCATGGCTGTAAATTTTTTGTGTTAGATCTAGCTATGAGAAGATTGTGGACCACTCAACAAGCTGGAGAAACAGGAAAGATATTTCTAAACTCTGCTCCTGTTGCTAAATTTAAATTATCATGAAATCAAACCACCATTTCCTTGAATTGGTTTGTCATTTGGATGCATTGTTGGGAGATCTCTCCTTTCTACTTGTTTTATTCTTGTTTTTGCTTATATCGCTATCAGTGTGTTAGTGGAAAGCACGCGTGTGTCCTCTCCTCTAGGTGTTATGTTTTCCTTTCTCGAGTGATCAACCTTCATCTTTTTGTTTATGTATATCTTCTTCTCTACGATTGAGTTTCAAGTTTATTTATGTTGTTCGAACTAATATTTTGTTGTCGTTAAAGTAGGCTTGTGATAACTACACAACTCCTTCCTATCACCCAAGTTTGTTTTCTTTGTGTTTTGTCATATGTCATTAACTCTCTCTCTTTCTCAAGTCACTTTGATAAACCTTTTCACATTGAGAAAGAAAGGTTGTAGGATTTGAGTGATCAATGCTTGGGCTAGCCGAGTTAGAGATTCGGTATTAAAATTTTTAGAATGAATAAGTTTGTGTGCAACATGTTTCAAACCTCGCATGTTTAGATTCTTGTGTTATCATCAGTCTTGTTCCTAGGATTTTAAAGCCATCCTCAGGAAGTACCTTGACCATCCCCATCAACTTGAACCATAACTAGTTTTCGGATCACCTAAGTTTGAGGTTATAATTGTGCAATCCAATACCCCGCTAATACTAGAATTGTTTTGGTCTTTTTCCCTCTCGAAAGATTGTTGATGGCATTTTCTATTTTCCTAACTTGTGTTTTTTCTCTTTTATAATGTTAATGTTATTAATTAAGATTGGTTGGTTTCTATGCATGTAATTACCTTAATGTTTTGTGATGGAAATTACCTTGAACATTATTAACCTTGCAATCGATAGTCTTATGGATCTATAGCAGAAGGTGTTGCTTTGATAACGAAACTTAGTGATTTATGTTTGTACCTATGTTTGAATGGTTGATTATGTTATCAAGGGTTTCCTTAAAATATTGTTGTTTTGGAAAAGAGGTAATTTCTTTTAAATTAACCGAACTTTAGAATTATTATGGAGGTTTGTAAATCCTTAGAGATATAAAATTTTGATGATGTTTTGTATACTCTTGTTTGATGGAACTCCCTTCTTCTCTCGCGTGTTGTTACTAGCCTATAAGGGCATTGACCCTTCTTGAATGATTGGGGAATCTCTGGGAGTTAATGGTCAAGACTAGTATACTTTGCCTTCGCTTTGAAACTTATGTTGTGTGGTGTCCATATGTTTAATTTCAGTCATAAATCTTTGTGATTACTGGATTAAAATACTGATATACCTTTCTTTTCATGATCATATTTGAAACCCCATGGTTCCTCTTTGTTGGGTTGATGAACTCATGTTTTTTGTAAATATAATATTAAAGCCTATGCTTTTGGTATATTTTGATTAGTTAATATGAAAGGCATTTATATCAAACTTCAATATTGTAATTATATAATTATTTTATGGGAATCCCATTTCCATTAGATTGTTTATTTCTTCTTATAGGGCCAAGGACCCTTCTCGTATGATTGTTATATTTTCATTGCTTTTGTTCATAACTGAAGTACAAGGTCTTTCTTCTTTGATTGGCATGGTTGAGACTTTATTATAACTTGAGGTGTTGTTAGTGTTTAGAGAATTGACCCAATTCTTGTATTACAGTTTTTCCTTTCATGGTTTTGTTAGATAATAGTTATTGTGGCTTGCGTAGCCTTATCTTGCTCATTTCTCGTGAACTGACACTTGTGGAAAAATTGTTGCAGATGGCTTATTGGAGTAGATGATGGGTATACTTGTAAATTTTTTCTTCAACCTCAGTTGTGAAGGCATTTTGGTGAATCCTTTTTATGTTGTTCAACTATTGATAAGGTCCAGTGGAAATTTTAGAAGAGGATCAATGTTTTAGTATAATATATTATGGATTATGTCATCTTAACTTTGGAAACCTTGGATTGTTTGACTATCATGGAAAATATAATAAAATTTGATTAACTTTGCTTTGTTAAGTGATCTTAATGGATTATCAGAATTCTAAGAAGAGTTTAGCATTTCTCGATCAATATTTTTTACTCTCTTGTTCCCTATTCATGGTTCCTTAGAGTGGGTATGTCTCTTTGGCTTGTGTATCATGCTGGAAAGAACTGATGCAACCCTATTTTGTTTTTGTAAATAAGTATTGTTAAACTTTACGCTTGAGAATAAATGTTGAGTTAAATCTTTCTAAGACTTAGTAATAATGTGTTATAAGTAAAATAAAATGGGTTGTTTAATACTTATAGAAGTAAATTAAAATTTATATGCAAATAAATTAATTTAGAGGTGACCTGCTAGGGAAACAAGTATGTCCATGAGTGATCAAAGATGAAACTATCCTTTGTAAAGTAAAATTATATAACTTGTTATCCCTAGCTAGGCTAGCAAACATTATCCTTATCTGGTGAATTCTTAAACGAGCTTAAGGGAAATCAATGGTTAATTTTGTAAGATAATAAGATTTAATAAGTAGGAGAAAATAATTTAGAAACCAGACAATCTATCTCTCAGCCATTTAGAAGGTAAATTGTTTTCTTTTGTAAAACTTACTCATTGAAGCCTAAGTAAAATTTATAATAATTTTGGATAAATTTTCAAGCTTCAATGAAATCCTGGTAATAAATAATTAGGTCTTAAAAATGAATTCAACTCGACCTTCTTCCTCTAACTTTTTCCAAGGTGCTTTGTATTTCTTCTCTTAAGTGTGTTGAATGTGAACCCATGTTGTCATAAGGGTATGAATGAGTTCTAGTAGCGTAAGTGTGAATAGATGGCCTTTTGGAATTAAATTACCCCCTTTTTACTAAATAAATGAATTAAACAAATAAAGGTCATAATAGAGAAGACTTAAAGCAAAATTCTCTTCAGTGTAAAAGTAAGAAACTTAGTGTTGTAAGAGGAATTGTACGAATCATATCCAGAGTCCTGGAAAACGTAAGTTAAGGATTGAAGGATGTTTTATTAAAATAAATAACCTTCAATAATTTCTCACTATGGCTTGCCCTAACTATAAGTGTGTTATGTGGTGGTTTCCTATGTTGTCTTGTCAAAAAGAAAAGTGAATTATCCTTGATGGGTGTGAACTCTTCCATGTCACCTTTGTGGTCATCACCGTATCGAATTGTTCATAGAGTTGGTTCTAACCTTGGTGGTGAAATGTTGTGTCGTGTTATGTGTCAAGCAAGTCAAAAATAATTATCCTATATTTTTACTCGTATGTTAGCATGTGTGAATTTTGTGGGTCATTACACTAAGAATGTTAGGGAGGAGGAAAAAAACAAGATATATGATTATGGACATTATTATATTTTTGATTTAGTATGGTGTTAGATGTAAGATCATGGATTATTGTTGACTCGATTCATATATGATGCATGATGATTGTTAGAGACATTTTTATAGATGTTGACATGTTTGTTGGACATGGTTATATATATATATATATATATATATATATATATATGAATGTTGTTAGGACATGTGATATTTGGATATATTGAGTAGACCAAGAAAATTGAATTAAAATTGATGATTATATAGTAGGCTGATGAAATTGTCGGTGATATTGTTGATTTTTCGGATTTTGTTGTGATTCATATATATATTGATGATTTTGAAATTATATTATATTCATTTGGATGTTTTGATATGGCCACGAGGCTGAAGGAGGTATTTGTGTTTTGGAGGTTAAAATATCACACCACACATTAGGGGATTGAAGACCAACCACTTTGGAATTCTAGAATAATTCAACTAGGTCACCATGGCAACGTTATTTGTTTGTGTGTGTTTGATAGTTGTTATGGATTCCCATGGGGGATCACCTTCAAATGTGACCAAGGGGTTTTATGTTTCTTTTATTTATTTTCCTTGGTTTAATGTTGCATGTGTTTATTTTTGGTGCTTTGACCCCTTTCCTTATTTATTAAATGGTGTGTTAACTAATTTGAGTAAATAATATTGCTAAAAATTAATTAATCAAATTGAGTCATAAGAAAGTAATTATTAGAATTGTTGGCCTACAATTAATGTGTTATAAGAAATGTGTAAGTGATGTGTAAGAGATGTGTAAGTTGATTTTAGAGTATGAAACACTCCATCTTCTTTGAAATTCAAAATTATCCTTGGAGGCTTATTTTGGAGACTTGTGGGACAAGTTAAAATTGTCTTATGCCTCTTAAATTTATATACCAACCTTACCTATGGTTGGAGAGTTAAATTTAGCCCTTCTTTATTCATTTTTGTAAGTCAAGTTGAATGTTTTTATTGCACTTTTCTTACATGATTTTAATTTCAGTCCTTTGGGGTGTGGGCTTGTTTTGGAGTGTGTAAGTAAACTGTCATTTATTCACCTGCTTATTTATTGTGCCTTGGAGATTGAAGTTGACTTATGAGTTGGAGTTGAGGATGTGTGATGTGGCATCCCACATGGATCCACCTCATCCTATTCTCTTTCCTCTTATATATATCCGTATTCCTTTCCTTGTTTTGGGGTTACTTCACCTTGCATTGCTTCATTTTGGGCAACTTCTTTTGGTTTTGGGAGCTCTTGCAATTTTTGGAGAAAGTTGGAGATGGTTGAATGCTTGTGGATTATTGATCTTGGACTATTTTACATTAGAAAGCTTGATGTTTGGAACTTTGGAACAAACTCCATCATGGAGAGGTAGGAGCTTGGCTCTTTAAAATGATCTTCTCTTATTTATGCATATGTAAATGTTGTGGATGTTTTGATATTGCTTGTTGGCTGGTTGGGTAGATGGCCTAGGTATGGTGTAGGAGAAGACTATGGGGATTCTTGTGGGGAGACATAAGTGCTTTGGGGAGGTATAAGTGTGGAGGGAGTTGGGATTTGGGTTCAACCTTTCAAAGAAACAGCTTGCATTTCATTACTTGTTATGGGGTGCCATAAGAGGTTGGGGAGGCATAACGAAATGTGAGGAATAAGGGGTAATAGGGGGAGGTATAAGGGCATGTCAAGGATTTGAAATGATATGTATTTTGGTGGTTTAATTTCAGGTGGTGATACCCATTTCCCCTTTGGGAGGAATAAGTAGCTTCCCCCATAGTTCTTGCTCCTTTGGCTTGCATGATGAAGCCTGAGTTTTGTTTTGTTGTTTTCATGTGGTTGCAAAATGCATTATGTTTTGGACTATGTGTTGAATGTGAAAGATTACTTTTGTGTTGTGGAATCCTGTTGTTGCCATGAGTTGAAAAACATTTCTTATTGCAATGTGGTTGGGGCTTGGGGGCCAATGAAGAAGGATGGCTTCTCCCTTTTCATTGGATGTCTTGGTTGGGTGGAGAGCATTTTATTTCCCCTGTTCTATTGTGACCAAATTGGAGAATGATGGAAATTCATACTTCTGTTCTAGAACTGAGAAAGAAGACAGTTTGACAATTCTTGCTTTGAGATCATTTATTAATGTAATATTTTCCCACATGAAGTGGATGATCATGTATATTATTTATGATGGAAACATGGTCTCAGTATGGGTTATGAAAGTTGTAAATTGAATTCTAAAAGAGATATACTTTGTTCTCTATTTTTGAATAAATGTGGAATTTATTGTATTCGTATATTGTAATTGAGGAGACGATAAACTTATGACATTCCCATGTGAAACTACTTTTATAAACCATTTCCCACTTGATTTGGATGATAATTTAATATACATTTTTGTTAAAGAGTTACTATGTTTTGGAAAATAAATCCCCTTTGAATGTGAAAGAAATATACTTTCTATTTTGTTGTAAAAAGGAATGTAATGAGAAAGAGTTGTGATTGTAAAGTTGTATTTGATCTATATAAATAGAATTGGTTACTTTGTTCAAATGATATTGCTTTCATTGGAAGTCTGATTGTTGAATGTAATTTGAAATCTCTATTGGAAAGATGAAAAAAAAGAATACGTATGAAGAAATGTCATAATGCTTTGTTCTTTAGAAATGAAAGTTTTAAAATCATAATTGTAATTTGGCATTTGAATACATTGATTTGAATCAACTTAATGAGTTAGATTGGATCTGGAATGATTTCTAATACTTAGAAGATGATAAATGGAAAACAAATTCTTTCTAATTAGATCTTTGTTAGATGATAAATGGAAAATAAATTCTTTCGAATTGAATCATCTTAATGGGTTAGATTGGATCTCGAATGATTTCTTATTATTCTCCTTTTCAAGCCAAGAAGCAACATAGATTCAATAGGGAGCTTAGAGGTAGCTAGATCACAAATATATGTCATTTTGTAGCCATGGAGAAATCTAATTGTCCCTTTGTTACTTGGATTTGTGGAGAGATGGATAGCACCTTCAAGAGGATTTGATCTATCCTCACTATTTTAGGCTATGCCTTTCAACCAAGGTAAGAGAACCTATTTTGTAACCTCTTTTATTGAAGAAAAATGATAAATCATTCTTTTGCATAAACTTTATAGAGTAGACCTTGAGAAAATATGATCAAAAACTAGATCTGACTCTCACGAGTTGTCACTTCTAGATCATGGAGATATTTAAAAACAAGGCAAAAGTTACTAAAGACATTTGAGACCCTTCTTGCTTCTACATGTTTAGGTGATGAGGATTGTGCATTGGCATACACACATGAAAAACAAGGGTAGGATGGGTAAGATTAGTTGTTTTTGAATGAATTTTTGGTGGGAGGTGGGGCAGGGTGAAACTAGATTCACCAGATCCTTGAGAAATCTTTAAAAATGGCAATTCAAACCAACGAAATGACACGAGAATAACTAAAATGTTTCTTCAAGTAGAATATGTGCTTCAATGGAGGCCCATATTAGCACTATTTCACACAATCTATGTGATTCTATCATGAAGGCTCAAGTTAGAAAACCCAACAAAGCATCAAGGTCTAATCCAAATCATGCCTAAGGTATACCCAAAGGCTTACAAATAATCTATGTCAACAGATGAGAGAAAAGTGATTTTAAATCATTTATTCTAATCCCAAATGGAAGCTCATCGAGAAATGGAATTGTAGATGCCACTAAACTTTCATAAGGATTGAGACCTATGTGATTGAATCATATTTTAATATGAGATTACAATAGAAACAAGAAAAACTATTTACATACATTGAAGAGTAAAATCAAAACATTTTGCTCAAGACAACATAGAAATAACTCGAATTTGATTAAATCTATCAGCAGGGGAAAGTTTCTAGAATAGTCTCAGAGCTTGTCAATGGTTGTACACTTGCAACCACCTTGACATGATCATATTTTAATATAAAAGAGATATACAAGCTTCTTGAATGGTTTCTCAAAAGGGATGGGCTCTATCAAGCTTTCGATTAGAAAAATCAGTCCAGACCCCTCACACTCCAACCATTTGCATGAAAAATTTCGTGCCATTTATAGCATTTACAACAGAGCCTCCTCTCCATAAATTACCACATGTCACCATGACGCACCTAGAGGTGGTCCAAAAATTTGATACCTTAAACGAGCGCGGGCTTGCCACGTGTCCTATCCTGACAAGGTTTTCTGAATGCTTTAAGCTCAATGGAAGGCACCATGTGTCATGCTCAGAGGAAGTCTCTTTTCAGCCATTGAAAAGTCTAAGTAAAATGCAAGGTGAGTGGAGGCCTCCACGTGTCGCCTTGCACTTCTTTAAAATGGAACTCAAGGGCCCTTCCACGAAGATGCATGGTTCCTCCACGTGTCTCCATGGCACAAATTCAAGATGGTGCCCAAAGTGGAGACCACGAATGAACGTGAGCTCGCCATGTGTCATGTTCCATGAAACTACTCCAACTATAGAAACAATTTTCTAAGTCCGGGCCATGCAACGAAGCCTCCACGTGTCCTCCCGGCGCTGCACCAAGTCCAAACCAAAAGTATATCTTGAAGGAGCGTCATGCCTCCACATGGACACACTTCGAGTTAAGGCTTTCCATGAATTTTTCTAAGTACCCACCTGAGCCACGTCTAGCCAAAAGGTGCCATATCCCATGTAGATACAAGGATGCAAATTTGACCAGGAGAAATGCTCGTTAAACTGTAAAATATAGAAAAATGACCATTTGAGCCTGGAAATGAAATTTTCTTCAAGGACAGAAAGTCTACAAAGGTTATATGGCTGAAATACATTCTATAGGGATACATCCAATCATTTTCTTCAAGTACTTAGGGAAGAAATAATAGGAAAAACAAATCCCGAAGGTGGAGAAAAGAAAACATGGGGGAAACTGATTTTTTGATGGAACAGAGCACGGGAGACTTAAAATACTTACCCTTAAGAGATTTACAACCTAGGAACCATTTAAAAATGGCTAGAAGGACTGATCAGGCACAACACGGGGAAGGAGAAAATGACAGAGGCCGTAAATTAGTAAGCTTTCAAAGGCACAAATGGGGCGAGACTATTTTGAGCACCAACACCGCTCCGAATCGAGGATGGGCACTCCCTGCGAGTGCCACAAGAAAAAAAGTAGATCAAGTGCCAAAAATATCCATTGTTCAACAGAGTCATCTTGTAGAGCATAGAAATAGAGCCATCTTCAAAAACATATAGAAACCAGCAAAAACAGGTCATCGAAGACCGTAACAAGCAAAAAAACAAAAAAAGGGAACAAAAATAAACTATACATTGTACACAAGATTCGTGCCTTGATTCAAGGGGATCAATCTAGGAAATGCTTCAAATTTGTGTCATTAATAGGTAACTTGAGCAGTTCACCATCTAAGTCCTTGAGGAAGAAGGTATGCTCCTCGATTCGATGTCAATAGAGTAAGGGTCCATCCATAATGAGTCAACTTTTCCATGCTCACCCTTATCCTCATGTCTGCTATCCCATAATAGGACAATATCTCCAATATTGAAGGCTTTGGGAGTAACCTTTTTGTCAAACAGTTTCTTTAGCTTTTCTATAAAATTTATATGCCTCTGGTGGGATGCCCTTCTCTCCTCATCAAACTCAATAATCTGGTTGATACAAGCATCATAAGGACCTACCTCTTGATCTTCTATTTGTTGCATAAATTGATATGAAGATAGTTGCATATGAAGAGGCAGCAAGGCCTGAGTCCCATACACCAACTCAAATGGACTCTTTCTAGTGACCCTCTTGACAGTGGTCCTATCTGCCCAAACAACAAACTTCAACTGTTCACCCCACCTTCTCTTGTTCTGCTCTAATGTTCTTTTGATGATCTTGATAGAATTATTATTACTTGGACTCTGCTTGTCCATTTTCTTGGGGTTGTAATTAGAGGCATATGTCAACTTTATCCCATACTCCTTGCACATTGCCATCAAAGGTTTAGCTCTAAAGCTCATGTTATTTTCAGCAATAATCTTGATTAGTACCCCAAGCATGTAGATGATGTTGTTTAGCATAAATTCCATGACAACTTGGTGTGTTTGCTTCTTGGTGGGGATTGCCTCTAAGTATTTAGTGAAATAACCATTTGCTACTGAGAATCCATTTATGGCCAGCACTTGAAGGTTCTGAAATCTCACCAATGAAATTCATTCCCCATTGCTTTAATGGGGCTTCAATTGATACGAGTTGCGAAAGGAAGGGAGCTCAAGCTTTCATCCTTCCGGAAAATGATCACAACATTACATCTTCTCATCAGCATGGTTGTATCCTTGAAAAGAGTTGGCCACCAATAACTAGCCCTTAGGATCTTATGTGTTGCGACTCTTACAACAAAGTGCCCCCGACAAACTCCTCCATGGAGATCTGAAATTATCTTGAGGGATTCTCCTTCAATGATGCACCTTAAGAGGACTCCCTCTGGGTTATTCCAAGCTAACCCATAATTAGTGATGACATATTTTTTGGAAGCCAACTTAAGAGCTCTTTTTGGTTCTTACTTAAATGCTCATGGTAGCTTAGATGTCTAAGATAAAAGATTACATCTTTATACCACTCAAAATTCATTAATGTTTGAAATACACCTTCCCTTTATTCTTCCACCTCATTTACCTCAACAGTTTGCAAGTTGCTCTCACCATAAGATTATCCAACCCCAAACCTCTCACCAAATTTGTGGTTTGGATGTCCATATCATATTCTTGCAATTTGTTCACCCATCTACATATTTTTCTTGAGACTTCCATCTCTGACAAGATGTCCTTTACCATGGTATGGGGAACATAAGAAACAACCTTTGAACTTAGAATATAAGGTCTGAAAACCTTTGTTTCTTTTACCAAGGAAAATGCCTACTTTTCCATGATAGTGTACTTTAGTTCTGCCCCTTGCAATGCCTTACTGAAAAAGGCAATTGGCCTCTCAGCCCCTTCATTATCTTTCTACAACAGGACAAAAGCAATAGTGTTTTCTGAAGCAAAGGAAAATAGTTGGAAAGGTTTCTTATAATCTGGGGCTGCCAAAATAGGGGCATTCTTCAATGCCTCTTTGATTCTATTAAAATATTGGATGCCAACCTCCTCCCATTTGATGACCTGGTCTTTCTTCAGCATGGAAGTAATTGGATTGGTCAATTCCGCAAAGTTTAATATAAATCTTCTAATGAAGTTTATCTGCCCAAAGAAAGATTGGATTCCTTTCTTGGTTCTTGGAATTAGGACTTTTCTGATGGCCTCCACTCTTTCTGGATCAATCATCACTCCTTCTTATGACGCAATGTGGCCTAACAACTTTTCCTTCTACACTCCAAAATGGCATTTCTTTAGATTGAGTGAGATACCATATTCTCTACATCTTATTAGCATCTTCTCCAAGTGCATGGGGGTTCATTAGCTAGGCAATATCCTAGCATGTGGGTTCATATTGAGGTAATTAAAATTAATAAAATTAATTTCAATATACCAGTAGACATGAGGGGGTGAAAGGGTTTACTTTATTAATATTTTGAATCAGGTATTGGGGGTAGGTTAGAGAGGTGGGCCAAAAGAAAGGGAGTTTTAATTTTAATATAAAACTAAAACATTTGAACCCTAGTTTTTAAAAGTAAATACCTTAAAATTGCAAAAGGAGTGTGGTCATAAATTTAAATTATAATATCTTTTTGAATAAAGAAATCTCAATTAAGAGATTCTTAACCAAGAAATAATAAGATGGTAGAAAACTAGGATTGAGTATGTTTTTCAACACAAGTGATATTATTTCACCATCTTAATTATTTAAAGAACTATTGATAAATAATTAAAGCGTAACATTTATAAGGTGATTTGTAATAAGTATTCAATGGCTTCAAAATACATTTCGAGAGGAAATGCTTATTAAAAACATTGATTCAAAAATATGATATATTTTCTATTTAATATATTAGGGTCAAAATAAAAAGGGGTAAATAAAATTGTAATTGAAGAATGGGTAAGTAAGGTACATGGAAAAAATAGGGACTATTTTCATTCTAATAATATAAAAGGAGGGGTATTATCAATTGAATAGTCGAGAGGTGAAAACTAGAATTAAGGGTATTATTTAATACCCTTCGAATGCACGTGCTATACCATACTATTACTAAGTGAACCCCCGTGTCCAAGTGCACAGGTGGTCTCTTCTCTTTCTAGAAAATACGGTTACATCATCTTGATAGATGATAAACTCATTGATGTAACCGAAAACGTAACATCCATTTATTTTTGAAAGGTAGCTCTAGCATTCATCAGACCAAAGGGAATCTTGACATAAACATAGGTCCCCAAAGGAGTAGTGAAGGCTGTCTTGATCCTTTCTGATTCCTTCACCACAACTTGGTTATAACCAGAGAAGCCATCCAAGGTGGAAATCAACTCGTAATCAGTCCACGAACTACAGCATGTGCTCCATGTTTGCTAAATGATAGTTATCTTTCATTGAAGCTTTGTTCATATTCCTGAACTCCACACACAACCTAATCTCAAACTCTTCTTTCTCGATTGGTACTAGGTTTTCCACCTAAGAGGAATACCTTGTGGGCTAGATAATCCCTCCATCTCTTAGTTTATTCAGTTCCTCTTGCATTTTACGAGATAGAAGTGGATTTTATTTTCCTTTGCTTTTACCTCAAATGGTCTTGCATTGGGCTCCAAGGGAATCTCGGTTGAAACAAGTCCTCTTTGTTTGCTTTTAGTTCGAGAATGGGTCCAAGCCATACAATCTTCGCATTTTTCAACAATTTGATGTATGACTATTTCTCCTCTTTGCTAACATTGCTGCCTAACCAAATTTTCCTTTGTTTCTCCCTTGTTCCAAGGTTATATTCCTAAATATCCCTTGAGGCAACCATACATCTATTAACAATGCGATCAACATTATCAAAATTGGACTCAAGAGCCACTAGCCCTCTAGGAATAGTGTTGGTCTTCAGCTAGATGATACCCTGATCAAACAAGGTTCCTTTTCCTTCTGTGGTACAAACCATTGGCTCCTAATCAATATTTTGATCAATAAATTCTCCCTTGTTTTGCAGAAATCTTCTGATTTGAGCATCATCATCAAAGACCTGCCAGTGTTTAATATTATCAGGGACAAAGGGTCTTGTCAATACCTCAACCTCATACTCACAATATGGGGACACTGTACAATTGTCAAAGCGAGACCCCAATACTACAAGCTTTTCTACCAAGTCATTGAATTTCCTATCATGATGCACAATGTTGAAGGAGTCAAACATCTCAATAAGGTCCCAAACTGCATGTTTATATTGTTTCATTTGTTGATTCTTTGTAGCATACAGTTTTCTGACTTGCTTGACAACTAAATCTGAATCTCCCTTGACAATAATGTCCTTGACACCATATTTCCAAGAAATTCTTAAACCTAACAACAATGCCTTATACTTGAGAAATGTTGTTTTTGCATTCCAAGTTGAGTTTAAATGCGAAAAAATATTTCCCGGCTTGGAGAAAGCGAAACAACACCATCACCACTCCCAAACCTAGAGCAAGCTCCATAAAAAAAAAAGATTCCAAGGAGAGCACATGTCTGCTCAAGACATTTACATTCTTCAATCTTGTGTCTTGCTTTCCATCGAAAAATCCCAAAAAGTTGTCTACATCGACATTTGTGTACAATACCTCATAGGAAACATTGTTGGGATCCTCAATAAGATGAAAATTTTCTTTTCTCGATATAGCATGACAAGGCTACCTTCAATTGGAATGGTAGCATATGCAATATCCATTTGGACACTCCCACCAACACTAGAAGCCCACTTTCTTGACAGTAGTATTCCCCACTTGGTTGGGCAATAAACTATGAAAACATCAATTTTTAAATGTTTACAGGTAATTTGCAAGCTACACCACCAACCCCTTCACACATCCCACTACTTGAACTTGTCTAGAGTCCATTGTAGTGCACTTCCTATATGTTGTTGTTACCTTAATAGTCAACTCATTCATGACCTCCAGAGGCATGACATTACATGATGCCCCTAAGTCAAACATACAATTATGGAGCAGTCTATCCTTGAAGATTAGAGTAGTGAAGAATGGATCCACATTCATCTGAGAGTCCACCAAGGATGTTCCCAAATAGACCTCGGTGGTTCATCTAGCTCTTCTGATGCTAGTGGTGCTTCTGGTTCTTCAATGATTGGAGGAGTCTCCACAATATTTACATTTACGCCTAGGCGCTTCTTTCTTGCTTCAACCCCAAGTATTCAAATTCTCTCTTTTTGTGCTCAGGAATCCTAAGTAACTCAACAATTGGGACAGAGACTTTGATTTGACTCAACACTTGGGCAATATCATATGGGACATTTTTTGGCAAGGCAATATTTGAAGGAAAGCCAACACACTCATTAGATGGCATAGGATTCTTGACAACTTGGGCATGAGGAGGGGTATGATTCTTGTTTGGAAATACAGGGATTTTGGCATATGTCTCTTTCCTAGGAGCCTCTTTAGGAATATTTGAAAGTAAGGGATCTTTAGGCTTGGCTTGAGGCCCTGCCCCTTTGACATCCTTACTTCTTGTGTTATATTCCCTCTCTTGACAAACCACAACATTCATTAGTAATTACCTATCTTCCTCAGATGGAATTCCTCCATCATAATTCTTTATCATTAAAGTCGTTAAATATTCAAATTCATTATTGGGTAGTTCAAAATCTTGTACATTATCTACTTCTAAAGTATGAGAAGGGGGAAGAATATGTACCCTATGAATGCAGTCCCAAAAAGTGGCAGCAGTTCTAGCACTTATCACTTCAGTTGAGGTTGCCCCTTGTTGTGAGCTGGTGGAACAACTCATCATCAAAACATCATTATCACTATCATTGGGTTCTTCTTCTTCTTTATGATCTTCTTCACAAGGAGCATGAGGGATGAAACATGTGTCACGCCAATCAATGACATCTCTCCTCCTCCTCCAAAGAAACTCTAGTAGCCAAAGGATGAGACATCATTCTGTTTTCTCTACCTTGGGGCTATCTATTTCCAAATCCAACAGTGTCCTTTGCCTCTGTCATCAAATATTTATTGTTTTGCAAACCTTTCTTGGCCTTGCTTCTTATGTTGACCTTGTGAGCTCGCCCAATTCCTTTCTCGGCTTGGGATAGTTTGTAGGAGATTTCTTTGACACTCCCTTGCAAAAATCTTCACAACTTCTTCCATATCAACAAACTTTCTTGTTTGAGGTTTCTCTAGGTTAACCAAATTTACACCCTCCCTTTTGGGAGGGTTTCCACCTCCTTGATATTATTCTCGATTTGTAAGGCCATGGTGAAGGCCTCGCCTCAAATTTGTGGGGTTCATGTCTCTTAATTAATATGCACCCTTCTTTTCAAATGCATCAGTTTATTTGATCAAACATGACTCATCACAAGGCCTTATTCTAATAGGGAATATTCTTAAGGTCTTATTAAACCTTGTGCTGAAATCATGCAATCGACTCATGAGGGTTCTTCTTGATGTTTTCAAATTTCATCAAAAGAAACCTAGGGTCGATCCTATCACCATCTTTGTAACCTAAATGCATTGCTCATCTCACCAGGAATCACTAGAGTTATTTGGCAATGCTTTACACCATCCCTAGCATCCTCTTCCAAAGTATGGATAAATAGCTTGATATATACATATTCATGTTCAATCTCAAAATCTTCCATTATATGGATAAAAATATTTATATGCTCATCACTAGTAATAGCTTTATTTCCTTGGAAATTTGGAATTTTTTTCATTACATCTTGAGGTACTTGCATTTGGATATCCACCATTCCCATAAAACTTATAGGTCCAAAGGTGTTTACAACAAATTGAGGCTTGGGTCGAGCCATATTGATTCGAGGAGGTGATTTTGGAGGGTGACAAACGATGGAGGGCGAGGTTCTTGGAACATAGGAATATAATTTTCAAAATGGATACCCCCAAAGGCCTTATTTCTTGGAAATATCTATCAAACTCGAAAAGAATGGTGTACATGTGAGAAGAAAACCTTTAAAAAGTCAAATTTCAACCCCTCTCTAGCTTGAGAATTCAATTCCACAAAGAGGCTACCCGATTCAAAGTCACTTGAATGGAAGTCTTCAATGATAGGCCGTTCACTTTCA
Organism: Taxus wallichiana var. yunnanensis; assembly: GCA_018340775.1. Lineage (NCBI taxonomy): Eukaryota > Viridiplantae > Streptophyta > Pinopsida > Cupressales > Taxaceae > Taxus > Taxus wallichiana. The sequence continues at coordinate 802,587,807 of CM031237.1, read as the reverse complement.
GCAATGGAGATCCCTCTTCTTGTCTCGATGATCACCAACATCTTTCCGGATTTTCTTCCTTTTGATTTTACTTTTCCTAGCTCTGGAAACAATGTCCTACTTGAATCCCTAGCAAATAAAGACCTTCTTCCTTCCATATTTGTAAATATTAGTAACAAATATGATTTTGTGAGTTTGAAGACACTGGTACTTATTAAGAATCACATCAACAGAGTGCCACCACTAAGGATTTACACCTTAGTTGTGAAAATGCACTAAATATTATCTATCAAAGGTCTCAATCGATGCAAGAAACTAGAAATGGAAAGATTCTAACATTTCTTTACCAATATTTATCAAATTAAAGCTAGTGCACTGATGTGAAAATTGAAGTAACTGTACATAGCACTTGGAGCATACAAGAAGTGTTTTACTAGGTTCTTGATTTTGGATTGAAATCACAATATCCCGCAACGGAACCACAAGTTTTGGTGTTTTTGATGGGATAAATAGATATGGATTAGCAATGAATCAATAAATCAATCTCTCAATGAAACTCCAGATTTAATAAATCCCCAACAATAGTGCCACTAGTGTTGGTATCCAAATTTGTTCTCCTTTTCAAGCCAAGCAACAACACAGATTCAACAGGAGCTTAGAGGTAGCTAGATCACAAATATATGTCATTTTGTAGCCGGGAGAAATCTAACTGTCCCTTTGTTACTTGGATTTGTGGAGAGATGGATAGCACCTTCAAGAGGATTTGATCTATCCTCACTATTTTAGGTTGTGCCTTTCAACCAAGGTAAGAGAACCTATTTTGTAACCTCTGTTATTGAAGAACAATGATAAATCCTTCTTTTGCATAAACTTTATAGAGAAGACCTTGAGAAAATATGATCAACACACCAGATCTGACTCTCATGAGTTGTCACTTCTAGATCATGGAGATATTTCACAACAAGGAAAAGGTTACTAAAGACATTTGAGACCCTGCTTGCTTCTGCATGTTTAGGTGATGAGGATTGTGCATTGGCATACACACATGACAAATAGGGATAGGATGGGTAATATCATTTGTTTTTGAATGAAATTTTGGTGGGAGGTGGGGTAGGGTGAAACTAGATTCACCAAATCCTTGAGGAATCTTACAAAATACAAAGTCAAACCAACAAAATGCCAAAGAATAGCTAAAATATTTCTTCAACTAGAATATGTGTTTCAATTGAGGCCCGATTAGCACTCTTTCACACAATCTCCGAGATTCTATCATGAAGACTCAAGTTAGAAAACCCAAAAAACATCAAGGTTTAAGCCAAATCATGTCTAAGGTACACCCTAAAACTTACAGACAATCTTTGTCAATAGATGAGAGAAAATTGATTTTAAATCATTTATTCCAATCCCAAATGAAATCTCTTCTGAGAAATGGAATTGCAGATGCCACTAAACTGTCACAAGGATTAAGGCCTGTGTGATTGAATCAGATTTTAATACAAGATTGCAACAGAAACAAGAAAAACTATTTGCATACATTCAAAAGTAAAATCAACACATTTTTCTCAAGACAACATAGAAATAACTCGAATTTGATTAAATCTATCAACATGGGAAAGTTTCTAGAATAGTCTCAGAGCTTGTCAATGGATGTACACTTACAACCACCATGACATGGTTAGATTTTAATACAAAAGATATATACAAGCTTCTTAAATGGTTTCTCAAAAGGGATGGGCTCTATCAAGCTTTCGATTAGAAAAATCATTCTAGACCCCCACACTCCAGCTAGCTACACGAAATTTTTTTCCATTTATAGAATTTACAATAGAGACTCCTCTCCCCAAAATAAAAATGTTTAATGCACCAGTGCTCACCATGATTCTTTCATGATTCGTAGAATCAGATCTGTAAAATTCTCTAGGTGCTCGAGGGGGTAGATTTCATCGAATGCCTCCCACATTCAACTCCTTGCTCTGGTAGATCACTCTTCCTTCAATTTGCCAACCACTTCCACCCCTAATCTGTCAAATCTAGCCCCTTACGTGCTTAGGAGAGGAAAAATGGAAAATCTGATCGGGCACGAAAGTCAAACCATTTTAATGGTGAAAGACACCCTCCAGATCTTCCCACCAAACTTCAGATATCAACATTAACTTCCTTCTCTGCTTAGCATGTAGAAAGGAAAAATAAATCATGGAGACTTACACTTCCGGATGTGTTTCGTAGAAAAAGGGGAAATTTGGATTTAAATTCACAATTGTCGTTGATCTTTACTTTGAATTTGGGCCATCCATGTGGAAGATTTCAAAGTTTAGAAATGACCCGAGGGCTTCCCTTGAATTTTTACTACTTTTTGAAAAAATGGAAAAATTTCACATTTTTCTCTGCACCTCCACCCTCGGGATACGAGCCTAACACATGTCTAAATATGACCTGGAACAGACCATGACCAAATTCTATAGTTTTACTCTCTTTTTGGAAAAGGGAAAACTTTCCAAATTTTCCCGTAGCTCTACCATTGGGAACGATCCTCCGACACGTGTCCAAATATGATTGGAATGGGGTCGCACTTCCTTTTTTACTTTTAAATCTTTTTTCTCAAAAAGGATATTTTTCCAAATTTCCCACTAGAGCCCACACCTCCGCTTTTACTAGGGCAAAACATTGACTTTTTCCCTCATCGAGCTTGCGGGTCACTTTGAAATTTTAATCCTTAAGGAGACAAAAATCTAATTTTCCTCCAATGGTCCGCCTCCTCTGCTCTTTGAATTTTCAAACTGCCACGTGTTACCATGGTGCACCTAGAGGCGCCTCTCAAAATTTGATACCTTGAATGAGCGTTGGCTCACCACATGTCCCGTCCCGACAAGGTTTGCCTAAATGCTTGAAGCTCAGTGGAAGGCACCACGTGTCATGCTCCGAGGTAGTCTATTTTTGGCCATTGAAAAGTCTAAGTAAAATGCAAGGTGAGTGGAGACCTCCACATGTCATCCCGGTGTTTCATTAAAATGGAACTCAAGGGTCGATCCTCGAACTCCGTGTGATTCCTTCAAGTGTCTCCATGGCGCAACTTCAAGATAGTGCCCAAAGCGGAGACCCTAAATTATCGTGAGATTGACACATGTCCTGTTCCACCAAACTACTCCAACTAAATAAAAAATTATCTAAGTCTGGGCCAAGAATCGGAAGCCTCCACATGTCCTCTCGGCGCTGCTCCAAGGCCAAACTAAAAAGTAGATATTGAAAAGAGCATTGTGCCTCCACGTGGACACGCTTCGAGTTAAGGCTTTTCATGAATTTTTCTAAGTACCTAGCTGAGTCGCGTCCAACCAAAAGGTGCCACATCCCCTGTAGATACAAGGATGCAAATTTGACCAGGAGAAATACCCGTCAAACCATAAAATACAGAAAAATGACCATCTGAGCCTGGAAATGAATGTTTCTCCAAGGACAGAAAGTTTAGAAAGGTTATAGGGCTCAAATACATTCTTCAAGGATACATCCATTTATTTTCTTCAAGTAATTAGGGTAGAAACAACAAGGAAAAAAAAATCCCGATTGTTGAGAATAGAAAACATGGGGCAAATTGAGTTTTTGATGGAACAGAGCACAAGAGACTCAAAACACAGAGACCCTTAAGAGATTTACAACCAAGGAAGTAATTAAAAATGGCTAGAAGGACTGACTGGACACATCATGGGGAAGGATAAAATGACAAAGGATGTAAATCGAAACATTTGAAAGGCACAAATGGGGCGAGACTATTTTTAGCACCAACACCTTCATTTTGTCAAAAATGATCTAAGTCCAAAAGGTTAAGTTGGCAATTTTTCCTCAAGCGTCCTCGTTGCCCGTGGCCAATCATTAAATGACACATCAGTTTGTTAGGAATCAATGGTGGCTCGATGGATTTTAACCTTAAGCACTTTCAAAAATAAATTTGTAAAAATTTGTAAGTTTTCCCCACAGCCCCACTAGCCCGCAGTAATCGGGGGCTGCCACATGACTTCACGAGGAATCGATGGAGGAGTGGATCTATTTAAGCCTTAATCTGTTCGTAAAAATTTTGGGAAAAATTTCCAAATTATCCCTACCGGCCCACTAAATTGCAGCTAACTATTGGATGACATGTGGCATCTTCTTGTGTTGGTGGAGGCATGGGTTCCTTTAGACCTTTTTCCCCTTTCTTTTGAATAGTCAAATTTTCCTAATGTTCCCCACTAACCTGCTGATTTTCAGCCAATAAGGATCTTCCATGTGGTCTCTCTAGGTGTCACACGGAAGTGCAGGTATAAAATTTGCTTTGTCCTAAAATGGAAAAAGCGCTAAATGCCTTCCCCGCCTCTGCAGGAGCCTCGCTCTTGGGAAAATTTTCACCACAAGTTCCACACCCATAACTTGAGAAATATGAGAAGTTAGGAGGACTTATTTATATCACCGAAAAGGTGAGGAAATTATCTATCTAATGGGAATGTTTTTAGGAAGTTTTAGTTGCATTAATCATGGGAAAAATCAAATTGAATCTTTAACCAACTTTAGGGAGTGGGTGAATAAGAACTTACTCTAATGATTTTAATATGTATTCTTTTTCCCCACTATAATTAAACATTGCTCTTGTCTTAGATCTTTCGGAATTAAATACCTTGGGTATTTAATTTTTTTGTCCCTTAACCTAAAATTTTAATCGGGAATATTTAGCTAAAATGTCAATGTAATCGGTGATAAAATTAATCGCTAAGGAGATTTGAACTAGGTGTGGACTTATTACACTTGTTGCTTTATAATGTGGAATTAGTAATTATTATAATGGGAAAAGTTATTAGTTTGATTTAATTTTCCTTGAAACTTTGGTTGTTAACACTTTAAAAAAATTATTCCATAATTTTGTAACTAAACCTAGGTTGTTCATGGGTCTCAAGAGGGAGATTTTAGTGAGCATTACACTTGGTATCAGAGCCATGGGTTCAAAATCTTGGACCTTTGGGCACACTAGAAAAACTTGAGACATGAACTGTAAACCTAGCACACTTTTAAATCTAGAAAAAAACCTTGTTTGAAAAAAAAAAATAACGTGTGAAGAAATATTACATTACTTTGTTCATTTGAACTGTCAAAATTAAAATCATAATAAAATAACAAGTTGTTTGAGTTGTTGTGCTTGCTTAGTGGAATTTTGTCTAAACCCGTAACTAAGAATGTCAAATTAAATTGATGTTTGTGAACTTCTAGTGTAGTGGAAACTTGGTTCCCCTTTGAAAATGTGTTGTTTTTACAAGTCCTAAATCTTGATTTAATTGTATGATGCGTTAAGCCCTTTTGAGACCCTTATTAAATTTGTTGGAATGATAAGTTGTATGGTGTGATTCTTGTGGTTGGAAAATAGTGGTTGTGTTCTAGGTCAAGAAGAGTTAATTAGAAGCTATGTTTAGAGCTTCCTTCCTTCAGTGGTTAGGAAAGAGGGTTTGGTTGTCAGTTTTCCATTTTGTTACCCATATGGGAGAGTGGACATTAAGTCTAGGTTTCGTTTAGGACCCAATCCTCGTATGTGTCTTGGAACTAACCTTGAGGTAGAGTACCCCTATTGGCAGCCATGAAGGGCTACAGAGTGAATGTGGTGTTAACTTTTGTGTTTTACATTTGTAATATTGTGTTATTTTATCAAGGACCAGCATCTTATTTTATGATTGATTTGAGAAGCTCTGAGGCTCTTTTATTTATTTTATTTTTTACAAGAATTTTCAGACTTTGTAATACAACTACTTAGCCACTTTCCTTGATTGTCGACATTTCTTATATTTTATTTTGATTGGTGACTCGGAGCTCATTATGTTGTTGGCTACTTAGCTAAACGTTACATGGTTTCCTTCTTGCATGATGATGAGCTCATTCTATGCTTTTTGTATTGTGACATTTTGTCATATGGGGGTACACCCTAGGTGTCTTGAATGTCCTCTTAGGTGCTTAAAGCTATGCCTTGGTTTTGGATGCACAGAACCTTGAGGGTGTCTAGGATATTAGAGTGACTTTTTCATTTCTTGACCTTGCTAGATAGACAACTCGTTGTGTTGAGAGTTCTAGTTGGCAGTCTGTTAGAAGTGGTGGTGATTCTCTTACAATCTGGTAAGAGCTTGAACCTCGTTGGAGTAGAGGTGTTTAATTGTGGGTTGATGAATTATGTTAGGATTGGATTGCTTTTGGCTAGCTCTAGATGTTAGTAGAAAAGTGTGTGTCTGGTAGTGGCTTCTTTTCGATGGCATGCTAAGTTTTATCAGGATTTCCTTATTTCATTATATAAAGTAGTGACTTGAGGATTGTATGCATCTTGATAATTATGGTTAGAATTAATCCCATTCGAGTATTGTGTGTGTAAATTAAGTGTGTTTGGTTGCCCTCTTGACCTATAAATAAGTCTACCCTTTCCTTAATTTTTTTAGTTACTATGAATAACACTCTATGACCTATTAATTTTAAATTACATGGAGACACTTATGGATGCCTTGAGTCTTTTGGACCATGCCACTAGTGATGTTAGTGTAATTAGACCTTGATGAATTAATCTCAATGGTATCTTATAATGGGATTCTTCTTGCGAAACTATAACTCTTGGTTGTAAAGCCGTATTGAATAGATAGTTGATTGGCTACTTATAATTGATGCTTTCTAGTGAGTATGTGGTGTTCTTATAGTTAAAATCCTTCCTTGTCATTTTGATTGCTTGGTTGGTGGTATCCTATGGTAATATGGGTGTAGATTTGAAAACTTTCCTTGTATTATCATGTGAGTAAAAATGTTTTCGCCAAAACAACAAACATTGTTAAACCCTAGTAGATCGTAAAAAGTAATTATGATTCCTTAATCGTTCTTCCTTGTAACTTCCTTTGAGAACTTGTAGAAATCCACTAGGAATGTTTTATGATACTTTCAATTAATGGAAAAGTCTCAAATATTGTTGTGATCCATGTTGGTTGATTATTCCTAGTTCTTATAAATTAATAATGTGTTTTCTATGTTGAATGTCCCTTGTTTCCTTAGAATTAAAAATGTGGTGTGTTGATTTACCTCTCTCTCCCATAAAAGTAATAGTGTGATATGTTTACCCTTCCTTCTCATTAAATTTTTTTGACAAATTGACTCACCCAAACATCATAAAACTATAATTGAGGAGATTTGGCCTTGAAGCTTAATAAATAAATTGGAACATAGAAAGAGAAAATGGTCCTTGCTTTAACCTTGGTAGATTAATAGAAGAAATAAAAACCATGTAGAAGAACAAAAGGGAAAAAAATTGTCCATCTACCTCCCCTAGGAGTAAAATAAATACTTTTTCTCTTTTCTCGCCTTTACAGAATGGTGAGATATCATGGCCACCTTAGTGGTGCTCCTTATAAATGCAAACATGTGATATCAGAATAAAAAGGAATATTTTAATTAAGAAAACTCGTAAAGGAATGTGCTTATCAAACGAAACTACAACTTTTGACTTAATTAGTTGAGTTATAAAATAAGAAAGATTTATGTGTATTGAGTGCAATGTTTAGTTGAACTCCGTAGTTCTGCTGCCTACCTAAAATTGTGAAACCTCGGTGGATATCAATGTGTTCTAGTTTCTTAGTAATTTCTTATTCATATATGTATATGCCTTCTTGTGGGTGTTTTAGGTCATCATACCCTTATCATCGTGTAGCTCGACGAGTGTGAGTTGTGGTCCTTTTGGATTGAGACCGATCTGTTGTTTAAGAAGCAACCTCCTTGCGTGTTGTCTTTTTCTTGAGACCTAAGTTATTGTAATTTTAAGGAAACATATGTTAAGGATATAAAATAACTTTGGGAAGTCTTCTTTTCTAAATATTTTCTTGGGTCACCTTGTTATTGTTTCCCCTTTTCAATTAGGATGGAAAGTGTACGATGATGTTATTCACTTTTTATACGATGCACCCTTGGATTGTAGTTGGACCTTGTGTTACTTGTTCTTCTCCCTGAAACCTTGAGTGGTCCTTGGTGTTTCTTGTGCTCTCTTTATGGTTATTTTGAGCTTGAGTAGAAAATAAGATAAATAAATCCCATTGTTCCATAATGTATGGTACTTAAACCGATATGTTAATTGTTGGGGGATATATATATATATATATTCTTTTGCTAAACTATTGGCTTCTTTAGATTTGGTTGGTATGGTGTGTTCGATTCTTACAAAAAAGTGTAAAAATCATACTATAGGAAAAATTGTGGTCTTGACTTCATTTTTATTACCATGAAAAGTTAATTGCATCGTTGTCTCAAGTTAGAGAAGTACTTTCCTTGTATAGTTCCTTTATTTTAAATGTTTTTCTGATTTAGGTGTCCTTGTTGATTAACCTCATTCTGTGTGATCCTCAAATTGTGGGACCTTGAGTAGACTTGTTACTCGTGAAAATTTGGTCATGGTTGGTTTTGCTAGCCTTGTCTAGACAATGAACCTTGAAATCAGGGCTTAAACTTCGTAGAAACCTTAACTTTTATTATTGTAGTATGTTGTATTCCTTGGGAAACTATGTGGTTGTTCTCAAACTCATGGAATTCTCTTTATTATTCTTGTACTTGGTGGTTACTCTTAAGACTCTTTTGAACTCTTCATGTTATATTGTTATGTGTGATATCTTGATTGATAGCGTAAATTTACTCTCTAGATTTAAGTGTTCATAGCCTTGCATGTAGAAAGTTTAGAACTCATCCCTTGTAATCTCCCTTCTTCTTGCTGAATTGTATTGGACCAAACATAGGTTCTGTTGACCCACCTTTGTTTGAAACAAGCAATGCCATAATGGAGTGATATTTTTTCTATTGCATTTGTTCCTATCTCTCTTTCCAATGATTTCCGGGAGAAATTCAAATCTAAGGGGAGGGGATGTAGTGCCCACTTCCCTTCAAAACTTTTGATATTGATCATGATGTTGATGACTATATTATGCACATTATTATATTTTTGATTTAGTATGGTGTTAGATGTCGATCATGGATTATTGTTGATCCTTATTCATATATGATGCAAAATGATTATTAGAGACATTTTATCTAGATGTTGACATTCTTTGGCATGGTTATATATATATATATATATATATATATATTTATATATGGATGTTGTTAGGACATGTGATATTTTGATATATTGAGTAGACCGAGAATATTGAATTTAAACTTGATGATTATATAGTTGCTTTGATGAAATTGTAAGTGATATTGTTGATTTTTTGGATGTTGTTGTGATTCATATATATATTGATGATTTTGAAATTATATTATATTCATTTGGATGTTCTGATATGGCCATGAGGCCGAAGGAGGTATTTGTGTTTTGCAGGTTAAAATATCACAACACACATCGGGGATTGAGACCAACCACTTTGGAATTCTAGATGAATTCAACAAGGTCACCATGGAAACTTTATTTGTTTTTGTGTGTTTGATAGTTTTTAGGGATTCCCATGGGGGGATCACCTTCAAATGTGACCAAGGGGTTTTATGTTTCTTTTATTTATTTTCCTTGGTTTAATGTTGTATGTGTTTATTTTGTGGCACTTTGACCCCTTTCCTTATTTATTAAATGGTTTGTTAATTAATGTAAGTAATCATATTGTTAAAAACTAATTAATCAAATTAAGTCATAAGAAAGTAATTATTAGAGTTATTGGCCTAAAATTAAAGAATTGTAAGAAATTTGTAAGTGATGTGTAAGAGATGTGGAAATTGATTTTAGAGTATGAAACACTCCATCTTCTTTCAAATTCGAAAATTTCCTTGGAGGCTGATATTGGAGACTTGTGGGACAAGTTACACTTATCCCATGCCTCTTAAATTTATATACCAACCTTACCTTTGTTTGGAGAGTTAAATTTTAAACTTCTTTATTCATTTTTGTAAGTCAAGTTGAATGTTTTTAATGCAATTTTCTTACATGCTTTTAATTTCAGTCGTTTGGGGTATGCACTTTTTTTGGAGTGCATAAGTAAACTATTATTTATTCACCTTCTTATTTATTGTGCCTTGGAGATTGAATTTGACTTATGAGTTGGAGTTGAGGATGTGTGATGTGGCATCCCACATGGATCCACCTCATCCTCTTCTCTTTCCTCTTCTATATATTTGAATTCCTTGGCTTGTTTTGGGTGTTACTTCACCTTCTATTGCTTCATTTTGGGTGACTTCTTTTGGTTTTGGGATCTCTTACATTTTTTGGAGAAAGTTAGAGATGGTTGAATGCTTGTGTATTATTGATCTTGGACTATTTTAAATTAGAAAGCTTGTTGTTTGGAAATTTGGAACAAACTCCATCATGGAGAGGTAGGAGACTGGCTCTTAAAAATGCTCTTCTCTTAAATATGCATATGTAAATGTTGTGGATGTTTTGATATTACTTGTTGGCTGGTTGGGTAGATGACCTAGGTATGGTGTAGGAGAAGACTATGGGGATTCTTGTGGGGAGGTATAAGTGCTTTGGGGAGGTATAAGTGTGGAGGTAGTTGGAATTTGGGTTCCAACTTACAAAGAAATAACTTTCATTTCATTACTCGTTATGGGGTGCCATAAGAGGTTAGGGAGGTATAAGTAAATGTGAGGAATAAGGGGTACTAATGGGAGACATAAGGGAATGTCAAGTATATGAAATGATATATATTTTGGTAGTTTCCTTTCAAGTGGTGATACCCATTTCCCATTTGGGAGGCATAAGTAGCTTCCCCCATAGTTCTTGCTCCTTTGGCTTGCATGATGAAGCCTGAGTTTTGTTTGTTGTTTTCATGTGGTTGCAAACTACATTATGTTTTGGACTTGTTGGTTGGATATTTTGTCAAGAAAAATATGAGGTTCAACTACAATACATGGTATTGAATCCCTCCTTAAAGATAGGTGAGGCTACCTGTTTATTACTAATCTAAAACACAACATAAATGATATGTATAGTATTTACGCTAATCTAACCATTGGGGTTGGAATAGAATCCCATAATCCATATCCACAATAAATGGAAATATTGCTTCTTTCGAAGTAAAATGGATTAGAAAGAACACACAATGGAAAGAAAATGACGGGGACATATTTTCTTTCGAGCAAACATAGATCACGAAATAATCATACGAGTTCTAGATAACAAATGTAATGTAATGTTTGAAACGATTTAAAATGATTGAGAATGCTAAACAAAGAATAGCTTAAGATCCTGAAAAAAATAACAATATCTTAAGAGAGATGAATCTCACAACACAAATTTTACAAAAATAACATCGATTTCTATTCTTTGAATGATTTAAATAAAACACTAAGTTCTTCTTCACAATAGTTCTCAATATTCCAAAAATCTCAACCCTTTGGAATGCATAAGCATCCTTTATTTATAATAAAAGGGTAGAGAGAAAATAGGATAAACCCTAGGAAATAGTCTTTAACAAGAGTTCTATTTTGCTTGACTCTCACGTAGGAGACCAAGTCAAAATTTGCTTCCTATGTGACGAAACAGAAATGAAAAAGACATGTCAATTTCAAGATTGAAATGACATGTTGCATTGTGCCTATTCTGAATCATCATCTTTCTCTTCTTCCAACAAAGCCTACTTGTTCTGAAATTCTTGGAATTTTTGGATTATACCTTGCATTTCATTCTCATCCGCATAGTGGAATGATCACTCAGAACTTCACATGTTTCCTGAGTATCACTAGCATTGTTGGGAAGCTTTTTCAATTTCTTGTTGAGTTTCCTTAGGGTCTCCAAAGAATGTTTGATTTTTACAAACCTGTCAATGAATTCTATGACGAATCCGTAACTTGGATCATGCTGAATTGATTCTTGGATCTATTCGTAAAGATCATCAACAGAAGGATACCCGAGCCTTCACTCAACACTTTTGCATAGATCTTGACAAGCTCTTCTTCCAGGTCATTCTTGTCATCGACCAATTGGTCTCTTGATTCTCTTAGTTTTCTACAAGCTTCGTTGAGAATCTTTATTTTGAATTTGATGGCTTTGGTTACCTAGAACTGTTTATCCACATGCGGGATGGAATTTGTTTCAGTTTGGAGAGCTTCAAAAGTCAACTCCAGGTTCTGATTTCTGAAGAAAACTCATCATCCTTTTTTCTCCATCTTTCTTTATATCTTCCAAAGATTGATAGACTTCCACAGTATCTTGGATTACTTCTTTTCCCTGTAGGAGCAGCCTTTGGGTCCATTCATCGACCACTCTCCCCTTTTCATTAATCTTTTCAATCATGGGTACCGATGAGAAATCGAACCCGATAGGAGTAGAGGATAATGGTGCTGACTCAGGGGCTTTGAGAGCTTAAGTAATACTTCAGTCAACTGCTCCACTTTCTCTTTAAGCTCATCCCTGCTTTCCTTTGTTTCTTTTAACTTCTGACATAGCACATTCATAGCATCTCATGCATCTTGTTGTGCTCCTTCTACCGTCACCTTCCCTAGATCGACCCTAGTTATCTGATAATCAGAGGCCACTATGTCCTCTTTGGTCTTGTCAGTTGTGGGAGTGGTGATCTCTGTAAACTTGTACCTCAAGCATCTAATAAAACCCTTGAAACTATTTTGGGTTTCTTGGCTGATTTAGCAGTAGAAGATCTGAGTAAACTGAAGTGAAAGGCTCATATGGGAACCACCACCTTGCTTTTCCTCGGAGTTTGATCAAGCAACCATTGAGGCATGCCAGGAAGTCACACTTTGTTGTAGGGGTTTGGGTCACACTTGCAGGTGGAGGAAGACTTACTGGTGGAGTGGGAACAACCACAAGTGTGGTAGTGGATTTAGTGAAAAGAGGTGTAGAAGGAGGAGGCATATCTATAGTCACTTTGGTTCTAGCAGAGAGAGGTGAGAGTTTGGAGAAAATGCTGGCCATGGCTGATGAAGAAGATGGAGAAAGAGGAGGTGGAAGTGGTTGTGAAGGAGGAGGTGCAAGTGGTTGTGAAGGAGGAGGTGCAGATCCTAAAGCCAAATCCTGGGAAGCAAGGGATAAACTTACTTCTATTGGGCAATCAGCAAATGGTGAAATTAGAGGTTGACTCACCTCTACCTCCAAAGATATTTCCCCTATTTTTGGTGGTACTGGTGATTCTGGTACGTTTACTATTTCAACTAGAGTAGTAATTAAAGGGGATTCTTTTTCTCCTCCCTTCTTGAAAAATTTGACCTTTATAGGCCTCTTAGAAGAGCTCTTGTCCTTTTCCTTTTTGGAGGGTCCCGCTTCCAAATCAACCAACTTTGAAAAACTATCTTCTTTGTAACTCATTCCCTAAGAGGTGAGCCATGCCTTAGTGTGTGCGAGAATCAGATCTGATCTATCTGTAATAGAAGATTTTTCACCGATAGACCAATCAATAGTTGGGAAAACGTATTGATCCTCATTCAGTTGTCATATGAAGGATCTAGAACACTTTCATTGTTGCACCAGTACCTTCTGGGATGTCAGCGAGCTTGAGTGTCTAGAATTTATTCAAGTGTTAATCTGCTATGATCCTTTCTGCGACAATGACTTCATCATGAAGATCAACCCAAATGTCTTCTATGCTAGGCACGTGCAAGGTACAAGGTTCCATATGACTTAAGAACTCCTCGAAAGTCGAACCCATCTCTGGCTTCATGTGCTTCTTTAACTTGTCCTAAAGCTCATGAACTACGTTCTTGGCTTTTACCACCATTGAGCAGGTATACCTTCCAATATAAATTGGGAAGGATACGACGGCCTTGTGCTTACTCTGTTGGAACTTGTGAAAATCCAACAATTGCCTGACCAACTCCATTAGGACCAGCTTGTCTCCTGGATATCTAGGCAATCGAAAGGATCACCTGTACATGACCACTCAAAGATACATGAACTTCTTGAATTGCAAGAAGACACAACCCCATTTTGAAACTTCAGCCCATGCCTCATCAGAGACTCTTATTTTCCTTAGTTCGGGGTTCATCCTGCAGATGTTCTTGTAAAAGAAAGCATCATTTACTCTTCTGAATTGGTCCTCGGACCCCTTCTTTGTTAGCTGAGGAAAATACCGATAAATGTGTTCAGGTTCATTGTTCCACTTTGTTTCCAATCAGGGATATTTCCTCATACCAGCTGCAAAGATAGATGACGTATGAGGACATATAAATTTTTCCTATAGACAAAACCATTTTCATCTGGGAGTCTATCTCATCACTGATAAGACTACCCCAATCAATCCCCTATTGATTCTTCTTAATGATGACCATGAATTGGTACATCCATCCTTGAAAACATTTGACTTAGGAAATCTAAAAACCCAGCTCAACAAAGTAATGATATCATTGATCTCTTGAATGAAATCACTTCTAGGAACAAATCTTGGAATCCTAGACATAGTCAACAGCTCGATCAGGAACTTCTTATTCACATGTTTAATACAGTATTCTTGGTCTTTTTCCTAGGATTTCTGGGCTGACTTGAGATCTACATCCCCATACTCCTTGAAGTTAGGCAATTTGAGAAGGTCATCGAAGTAACCTCCATCCAACTTGACTATGACTTCTCCCACCTGATTTCTCACTAAACGAGAAGCAGAGTCATAATTCAAGCACATGCCAAGATGAACTCGGGGCATTGAGTAGACATGGGGAATCCTGCTACAAGAGGGAGGCCACTGCCAGCTATTGATCTCATCTAGGGGGTTTGGGAAGAACTCTTGACTCTATTCCAAAAATATTCCATGTCTACATTTCTGAGTTCTATATCCCGGATGTCATAATTACAATCAATGTAGGAAGGAGACTCCACCTTCCTGAATTTGTACTTCATCTTCCCTGATTTATCCGACTTATCCTATGATGAACCAGGATCCGACATGAGGAGTCTTGGAGGAGGAATTCCTTGATCACTTCTCTAGTTTGAACACTCGGGTTTGAAAACTTGTTGAACAACCCCACAGACCCGATGCACTACTGAGTGTGTCGAGGTTAGGCTTTGTCAGACACTATGCAAAACCCGATGCACTGGAGAGAATGTGTCGGAAGATATTAGATGTTGGACACCTATAGAAACCCACCACACTATGGAAAGTGGAAGATGTCGGACACACCGGCAGACCTGACACAAAGGAAAATGGATGTCGGAAGATGTTAGATGTCCGGCAAGACTCAAGACTGACACACTGCGGAACTTATAAACTGCAAAACACCCTACAAAACCCAAAAATAAGGGATTGGGTTTTTGAGATGTCCAAACATGAAATTTTCCTACCATTTCAATAGTTTGGATTTTTGTCTTCTTCTTCTCTTCTTTTAAAATACAAAAGGCATATTCCAAGGAATAAAAATAGGCAAAGAACCCTAAGGGTGAAATTTTAATCAATGATTTCTATTTAGAATACAACTCAAAAGAAGAAGAAACACCTAGAACCATAAACCTAAAAAGAAAATAGGAAAGAAAGGAAAAGATACAAAGGACATCACAAAAATAATTCAAAAAAACTTCATAAGCAAAAGATAGAGTAAATACTCACCATCAAATTTGAAAAATAATTGAAAATGGATCACGCAAGTGAGCACGAGATCAAATCGGGTTCGGAGGCCGAGAGAGCATGTAGGAGAAAATCCACACAACCAAAAGCACAAAAGGTAAAAATGACGTGTAAATCCAACTATTTATAAAGACCCCACATTTATTACATCTCACTTGACACATGTGCCAACTACCCTACAACTCGGCATGAATGTCATGTCATCATGTTTGTTGTCCGAAAACCCCGACATGAAGCAAGGTATGTTTAAATGCTTGAAGGTTCCACAAACCTGACACAAGGCATGATATGTCAAGATGCTTGAAGGTTCCAAAACTCAACACAAGGGAGTTGAATTGGGTTTTGGGTTTCAAAGTCATGTGACATGAAGCATGTTTTTGATCACGCATGTTTTGATGCTCAGGAGTTCCGAAAACCCGACACAAGGGAGTTGAATCGGGTTTCGAGTTTTAGGAAACAATTAGCATCTTGCATGTAAATAACATGTTTGCATGTTGTTGAAACCCGAAAACCCAAAATACTCTTCAAATGGGTATTTTACTAGATTTTTTCAAAAATTTATATGGTTATCCCCATTTTAGCTGGAATCACTAAAATGATATAACAGTTGGCTCTAGTTGGGGACTTTCTTTGCAATTTAAAAGGAAGAGGGCTCAAAATTTCTGGCTTTATCCATTGGGTTACGAGATTCTGGAAGAAGAAAAACCAAAAACAAACAAAAGAAAGAAAGAAAGAAACGAAAGCAAACACACGACATAAGGCAAAATATGTACAATACAAGAGATCTTATTGCATTACTGGTGGAACATCTTCATATGTTGACCACTAAAAGGTAAAGGAAGCAACTCTCCATCAATATATGATAGAAAAAATCTATTTTCACCATTCAAATGATGAATCTGTAAAGGTCCTTTCCACAAAGAATCAAACTTTCCATGAATTCCTTTTCGCTACCTTCTCTTATCCCAAAGAAGCACTAGATCTCCAATTTGAAAGTCATGTTGCTTTGATTTCTGATCAAATATCTTCTTTACTTTTCTCTGATGATCTGTAATGCTATCAACCACCTTGCTTCATTCCTCTTCTAGCCTAGCTAGGTACATTACCCTTTTCTCAAGAGAGTTTTGAAAAGTCTCATCTTCGACAACTTTGGCCAACTGTAAGGCAGGCAGTTCTATAGAAATGGGAATTTCAGCATCAATTCCATATAGTACTTGGAAAGGGGACATTCCAATAGCTTGCTTTGGATTAATCTGATCTACCCATAATGCATCATACAATTCTTTGTGCCATGTTCTCTGGTTCTCATCCACTAACTTTCTAATTATGGTAACCAAGTTCTTGTTGTTGGATTCAACTTGACCATTTCCTTGGGGATAATAGTCAGATGAGTGAGCCAGGGTGATCCCGAATCCATAACAAAATTCTGTCAGCTCATATGATGAGAAATTGGTGGCGTTATCAGCCAAAATCTTGTGAGGCATGCTGAATCTGAAAATTATATTTTCTTTAAGGAATTTACACATGGCTTATGAGGTTGCTTGCTTGATTGGTGTATCCTCCACCCACTTGGTGAAATAGTTTGTAGCATAGAAGCACGTAATTGTGTCCGGAACTAGAGGCAGGATTCAACGTTACAATGAAATCAATTCCCCATTAGTGAAAAGGTTCTTCAATCACTATAGGCTTCAGGGGAAGAGCTGCTAGTTTGGGGCGACCAACAAAATGTTGACAAGCTTCACACTTGGATACCCATTCTACTGAGTCTCGAAAGAGAGTAGGCCAATAGTATCTAGCCCGTAGGATCTTATAAGCTATCATGGAAGAAGAGAAATTTCCTCCACATGCTAGACTATGGAAGGATTCTAGCAACCTTACCTGCTGAGATTTATCAACACAACGAAGGAATACACCATCAATACCTTTCTTGTATATTCCATTATCCCACAGGATGTATCTTGTAGATCTTAACTTAATTGTCCTCTTCTCCTTTTGGCTTAAATGTAGGGGGCATTCATCATAAGTCAGAAAGAAAGCAATATCTGTGTACCATTTGTCAGTTGTGCTCACAAAAAGCACCATGGGCAACTCAGAAGAGGTATCTTCAGTCCTTTCACATTCTGTCTCAGCATTATTTTCCACAATCAATTTGCACAAGCCTCTTCCACGTACCAACTTGGTAGGTCTGATGTCCAAGTCATACTCTTGAAATTTAGCTATCCAGTTACCCCATTGACTACCCAACTCTTGTTGATTCAAAATTGATTTAACAACAAAGATCTCTGAACAAGAACAAGGGTATGACACTCAAAGACGTAGTCTCTAAAATGTTTCACCACTCATACCACGCATAAGCATTCTTTTCAATCTGTGAAATCTTTAGTTCATGTTCCCTTTATGGGTAGCTCATGAAAGTGATGGGAGCTTCAATGCCTTCTTTATTCTCCTACATCAGGATGGCTGACACTGTGTGCGGAAGCATAACTGTACATGATGAAATCTTTCTTGAAATCCAGACATACTAGAATAGGAGCATGAGCAATTGCCTTTTTGACTTCATCAAATGCAAGCTTCCCTTCGGTACTCCATCGAAATGTAGTTTTTCCTTTCATCATCCCAAGGATATCCTTGGTTTTATCAGTGAAGTCATGGAAAAACCTTCTTAGGAAATTAAACTTTCTGAAAAAGGAATGAACTCCAGTTTTTCTTGTGGGTAGGGTAAGGCTTTGAATGGCCTTCACCCTCTCTGGGTCAATCTTGGTTCCTTCTCTAGGTATAATAAAACCAACAATTTTCCCTCTGTCACTCCAAACATGGACTTCTTAGGATTTAATGAAATCTTGTGATGCCTGTATCTCAAGATTACTTGCTCCAGATGATCATAATTATCACTCCATTTTTTAGAGAAAACGGTCAATTCTTCAAAATATACAACTATAACTTTTCCCATCAGATCTCTAAATTCCAAGTCCATAGATCTCTGAAAGGTGGCTCTAGCATTGATCAAACCAAAAGGCATCCTCCTATAAGCAAAGGTCCCCCATGGGGTTTTGAAGGCCATTTTGTGTTGATCCTCAGTAGCTGCCTCAACTTTATTATATCCTAAAAATCCATTGAGCATGCATAGCATTTCTAACCCAGTAACAGTCTGTAACACGTGATCCATGATAGGCAAAGGATAGTTGTCTTTTAACAAAGATTGATTCAAATTCTGAAATCCACAAAAATCCTATTTTTTCCATTCTTCTTCCTGATGGGAAGATGTTAGCAATCCAGGTAGAATGGTGGATTGGGAAGATAATCCTTGCATCTAACATTTTCTAAATTTCTGCAAGAATAGTCCTTGAGATCTTGGGGTTGTAATGTATTTTCTTCTACCTGTGGGGTTTAGCTTTAGGCTTCAAGGGAATGCTATGTTGCACATCTTTGGGCTGGAAGGATTTTAAATCTACATAAGACCAAGCCAAGAAATCCATGTATCTCTTCAGAAGTGAAGTGAATTTTGATTTCTCCTTACGGGAATAACATTTCCCGATATTCACCATCTGCGGTTGATCCGAAGAGCCTAGATTAACTTGATCTAATTCTGATGAGGAGGTGCCTTCAGTCTACCCTTTATTCTGGATAAAACGATCTTGTTTATAAAACAAACCTTCCAGAGAAACCAATCCCTTGGGAATCTTATTTCCTTTTAGCTGAATAAACTCACCATCAACCTCCTGATATGAATTCAAAATAGATTCACGGAAAGCTGATTCTGACCCTTCAAAATATAGTTCACTAAAGTTATCAGCTTTCTCTAGAAAAGACAATATCTATTGATCATCGTTAAATACTTGCCAATGTGCTGAGTTATCCGAACACTGGGACGATATACAATTTCAATGGTGTACGTGTCCCATTTGAACTATGGATGAGGAAGGAGAAGAGATGCAGACATGGCTAAAGAATCAGCTTTGTCATTATGATCCCTCAAAACTACCTTGATGGAAAAAGCATCAAAGCATTCTATGTTATCCCATACCTTATTCCTATAATGCTTTAGGTGATCATTTTTCACTTGATAGATCCCTTTTACATGGTTAACAATCAGCTCCACATCTCCTTGAACCTTGAGATTTTGAATTCCCTTTTGTCTGGCCATTTCTAATCCTAATAACAAGGCTTCATACTCAGTTGTATTATTAGTGTTATCAAACTGCAACTTGAAGGTGAAGGGAAAGATTTCAGAATCTGGAGATATAAGAACTACACCAGCTCCCAATCCGGTAGTTGAACAGCTCCCATCGAATTCAAGGGTCCAAATAGCATTAGAATCCTCTTCTTTGATGTCTACAACTGGTACCTCTGATGTCATGAAGTAATTTCCCAAGCCAACGCATCTTCAAAAAGAATTTGAGCCTTGGGGTCATCTGATTTAGTGACCAAATACTTCGCTTGAGGTTCAGGATGGAGAATGCAAGAAAATCCATTAACTAGGATTTTAGCCTTGGTCCATTCCATGTTGATCTCTCCCCCAACATCTTTACAAAAACCTCTTCCTAAAAGAATACCATAAGCAGCCGGAATATCAGCAACTAGAATGGTCATTTTCACTCTCTTCTCGGGAAGGCGACGAATGCAAATTGTGCATCTTTGATTTGACCAATCAAGGGGACTTGCTTGGTTTCCATGGAGTAACACCGTCCATATGATTTAGTCAAAGTAATTCCAAGGGCATGGGCTACCTTTGCGGGCATCACATTATTGGAGGCTCTTGAGTCAATGATGCAATTGCTGAGTTTGAATCTATTTATGAGTAAGGAAAAATAAAACGGTTCGATCTTTCCTGAAGAAGAAGCAAAGGCCATATTGGTAGAAGGTGAAGATTGATTAGGACTTGGCAAAATTCCTTTTGAAGGTGAAGGAATAGCATCCTTACTTCTAATGAATTTGGCAAGTTTCTCGAATTGTTCCGGGTTTGATTGAAGGTATTCTGCTTCTGACATTTGGATCTTGGTTCTTTTTGCATGGTCAATGATGTCAAAAGCAGTGTATGAAGGAGTGATGGTAGGTTCATTTCTGATCACATGGGCCTGAGTTGTGGTACTAGCCTTAGGAGAAGGAGAATAGGAGGAAGTTGTTACTTTTTTAGTCATCTCCTTTTCAGTTTGTGCTGAGATAGGAGAGCCTCTCTTAGCTATGACCATGGGAGCATCTTTACTCTTCTCCTTGGAGCTTTCCACTTGGTTTTCTGGGATTCTGGGATTGAGATTGAGTGAAGACCGCAAATGACTGACCGTCAGGTTTACATCCATCTTCTTCGTATTCCAAATACCCAATGTTGGAGTCACCAATTTGAATCATCATAGGACTCATCAGCGTATCCCAAAGCTTCAAAAGCTTTGTGAGAATTTGGTTCTTCTTCTTCTTCAACTATCTCCACTATAGCATTAACAGGAGGAGCTTCAATAGCTAGTCTCGGTTGAGCAGTAATCAACCACGAGTCTATCTCTTGTGGGAGCACCATTAGTATTATTGAAATTCCATCTAGGAATATCCCGATACGGAACATTACTCACTTGTTGAGACATTTGATTTTTTAAATAAATGAAGTCATTAGCCATCTTCTAAATCATGGGATTAGTAGTACTCTGAGAAGAACTCTGATTTTTAGGCTTAGATGATTCTTTCCTGATTTTTCCAGCCAGAATAAGATCATCTTCTATTTTGGTGGCCGTAGCTTAAGCAGTGGCCAAATCAAGGATAACGATCTTCTTAATAAGAAGCTTACATCCGGAGGTTGAGCATTGATGAAGAAACACTTCTGATTTTCAAGAGTAGGAACAACGAAGATCTGGAATCTTGCAGATCAGCTTGTTGAATTTGGCTATGAAGTCCCGCATGGGTTCATAAGGCTCTTTCTTCATGTGGGTAAGCTGTGCCAACAAGGTATGAGAATCTTTAGCTGGTTTGAACCTTGCTTCAAATACAAATCTCATGGTAGCCCAATTGGTAATGCATGCATTTGGGAGATGGTAAAACCATTCCGCTACTATGCCATGCAATGTTTCGATGAAGAGTCAAATAGAGACATCTTTGTGAGCAACCCCAAGAACACCACATGCAACAAAGAATGAGGCAATGTGTTCGTCAGGATGCTATTTTCCATCACCATTTAACTTAGGAATATCCTTTCGTGATCCATGAGGTAGGTCATGCAATGGTGGAGTAAGGAAAAGAGGACCAATAATCGCGCCCCCAAGACACGGGTTGTCTGCCATTCTCCTAAATGAAGTGTGAACAGGAATTTGAATATCCGAAAGAATAATGCATGACAAGTTGTAGAAACTTCTAGTTCTTGAGGAATCTGATTCCTTTGGATGGGTGAAGAACTTCTTACAGGCTAGATGCAACACTATTAGGTGAAAGTATGAAATTATGCTACTAAAGCGGATCAAAGAATGGATCAATTTCACCTCGGGCTCGGGTTGACCGAGTGAAGACCTTTCTTGCCAGCTTGAACTGGAAAATAGATCTTGTTGAAAATAAGGCAAATACAAATTCGCGGACACTAAAAGGATAAGCTTTATACTATCAATCCATATTCCCAAATGAGTCGCCAAAAAATGTTGGTTGGATATTTTTTCAAGAAAAAATATGAGGTTTAATCATAGTACATGGGATTGAATCCTCCTCAAAGACAGTGAGGCTTCCTATTTATTACTAATCTAAAACACAACGAAAATGATACGTACAAAGTATTTACACTAATCTTACCATTGGGGTTGGAATAGAATCCTAGAATCCATATCCACAATAAATGGAAATATTTTTGCTTTCGAAGTAAAATGGATTAGAAATAACACACAATGGAAAGGAAATGACGGGGACGTATTTTCTTTCGAGAAAACACAGATCATGAAATAATCATATGAGTTCTAGATAACAAATGTAATGTAATGTTTGAAATGATTTAAAATGATTGAGAATGCTAAACAAAAAATATCTTAAGATCTTGAACATAAGAACAATATCTTAAGAGAGATGAATCTCACAACACAAAGTTTGCAAAAATAACATCAATTTCTATTCTTTGAATGATTGAAAGAAAACAAAAGGTTCTTCTTCTTCACAATAGTTCTCAATATTCCAAAAATCTCAACCCTTTGGAACGCATAAGCATTCTTTATTTATAATAAAAAGGGTAGAGAGAAATTAGGATAAACCCTAAGAAATAGTCTTTAACAAGAGTTCTATTTTTTGACTCTCACGTAGGAGACCAAGTAAAAATTTGCTTACTATGTGAAGAAACAAAAATGAAAAAGACATGTCGATTTCCAGATTGAAATGACATGTTGCATTGTGCCTATTCTGAATCATCATCTTTCTCTTCTTCCAACAAATCCTGCTTATTCTGAAATTCTTGGAATTTTTGGATTATACCTTGCATTTCATTCTCATCCGGCGCAGTGGAATGATCGGTCGAACTTCACATGTTTCTGAGCATCATTAGCATTTCGGAAGATTTTTAAATTTCTTGTTGAGTTTCCTCAGGGTCTCCAAAGAATGCTCGATTTTTACAAACCTATCAATGAATTCCATACCGAATCCGTAAGTTGGCTCATGCTGAATTGATTCTTGGATTTGTTCGTAAAGATCATCGACAGGAAGGATACCTGAGCCTTCACTCAACACTTTCACACAAATCTTTACCAGCTCTTCTTCCAGATTGTTCTTTCCATCGACCAATTTGTCTCTTGATTCTCTCGATTTTCTACAAGATTTTTGAGAATCTTTATTCGTGATCTTAAGCTATTCTTTGTTTAGCATTCTCAATCATTTTAAATCGTTTCAAACATTACATTACATTTGCTATCTAGAACTCGTATGATTATTTTGTGATCTG
This sequence comes from Taxus wallichiana var. yunnanensis, assembly GCA_018340775.1. Lineage (NCBI taxonomy): Eukaryota > Viridiplantae > Streptophyta > Pinopsida > Cupressales > Taxaceae > Taxus > Taxus wallichiana. Next base: position 802,564,434 of record CM031237.1, on the reverse strand, counting down.
TGTTTTCTTGAAAGAAAATACGTCCCCATCATTTCCATTCCATTGTGTGTTCTTTCTAATCCATTTTACTTTGAAAGAAGCAATATTTCCATTTGCTGTGGATATGGATTCTGGGATTCTATTCCAACCCCAATGGTTAGATTAGTGTAAATATTGTACGTACCATTTCTATTGTGTTTTATATTAGTAATAAATATGTAGCCTCACCTATCTTTGAGGAGGGATTCAATCCCATGTACTGTGGTTGAACCTCATATTTTGTGTTTACAAAATATCCAACCAACAAGACTATGTGTTGAATGTGAAAGATAGATTTTGTGTTTTGGAAGCCTATTATTGCCATGAGTTGAAAAACATTTCTTATTGCAATGTGGTTAGGGCTCAGGGGCCAATGAAGAAGGATGGATTCTCCCTTTTCATTAGATGTATTGGTTGGGTGGAGAGCATTGGCTTTCCCTTGTTCTATTGTGACCAAATTGGAGAATGATGGAAATTCATACTGTTGTTCTAGAACTGAGAAAGAAGACAATTTGATAGTCCTTGCTAAGATCATTTCTTAATGTAAAACTTTTCCAACTTGAAGTGGATGATCTTGTATATTATTTGTGATGGAAAGATGGTCTATATTGGTTATGAAAGTTGTAAATTAAATTTTGAAAGAGATATACTCTATTCTCTATTTTTAATAAATATGAAATAAATTGTATTCTTTATATTGTAATTAAGGGATAAGATAAAGTTCGACAGCCCCTTTCAAGACTACTTCTTAAAACCATTTCCCCACTTGATGTGGATGAAAATTTAATATACATTTTGTGTTGAAGAGTTACTATGTTTTGGAAAAGAAATCCCTTTTGAATGTGAAAGAAATATACTTTGTATTCATTGTAAAAAGGAATGTAATGATAAAGAGTTGTGATTATAAAGTTGTATTTGATCTATGTAAATAGAAGTGATTACTTTTTTCAAATGATATTTCTTTCATTGGAAGTCTAATTGTTAAATGTAGTTTGAAATCTCTGTTGGAAAGATGAAAAAAAAGAATACCTATGAAGAAATGTCAAAATGCTATTCTTTAGAAATGAAAGTTTTGAAAATAAGAATTGTAATTTCGCATTTGAATACATTGGTTTGAATCAAATTAATGAGTTAGATTGGATCTAGAATGATTTCTAATACTTAGAAGATGATAAATGGAAAATAGATTCTTTCGAATTAGATCTTTATTAGATGTTTCAAAACTGGCAAATGTTTTATCAAATGCACAGAACGACCCTACAGACTAGGAAAGACATTTGAAACATTAATACAAGCTAAGAAAGATCAAAACGATCCCAAACAAACTATAATACTTAAGAAATTTTCATAGAACCTTTCAAAATCGGGCTCAAGCAATTTCTCAGTCATTTTTGCTGTTAAATTGGGAAAATTCGAATTGATCTTCAATCAAACGATTTAACCCTTGAAAAATATCCTAAATTCTTCCAAGTGAAATCCTCCATGTCTATTTGACATGTGGAGAAATAATTAATGGTGGATTTGAACAATTATTTGCAAGTTAGAATACCAGTTCACTTTCTAAGTGACAGAAAGATGTTTTCTAAAAATTGACACTTTAAAATTTATCAAAATTAAATTCTTAATATCTTTGTGCAAAGAGGACATCAAGATATTTCCAGAAAGTCCTCATTTTCCAAAAACCAAGTTCCCAATCAAAAGTTATGGCCTTCTGAAGTTTTTATTTCATTTGGCTTCAAAAATATTATAACTATCAAATTTAATTATTAAAATATTCTTGGGGGACCGGAGGCTAAAAATTTATTTTTTTGTTTTTTTTCCAAAAGGTGCAAATTCATGAAGTTTCCCACCGCTCCGCTAATCCGCAAGCCTTCATTTTTTCAAAAATGATCTAAGTCCAAAAGGTTAATTTGGAAATTTTTCCTCCCTAGCCCCACCATCCTACAACCAATCATTGAAAAACATGGGATTCGTTTAGCGTTGGTGGGGTATCGGATCGATTTTAACCTTAAGCACTCTCACAAATAAATTTGCAAAAATTGTAAGTTTCTCCCGCACCTCCGCCGGCCCGCAGTAATCGGAGTGTTACCACGTGGCTTCACGAGGCATCGGCAGAGGAGTGGATATTTTTAATCCTTAATGCTTCAAAAAAATTGGGAAAAATTTCCAAATTATCCCCGCCGGCCTGCCAAACCGTAGCTAATGGTTGGCTACCTCATGGCATCTTCTCACGTCGGTGGAGGCGCAGGTTCCTTTCGACCTTTTTCCCTTCATTTTGAATAGTCAAATTTTCCTAATGTTCCCCACCGACCTGCTGACCCACAACCAATAAGGAGCTGCCACATGGTCTCCCTGGGCATTGGTGGAGGTGCGGGTATAAAATTCACTTTTTCCCAAAAGGGAAAAATTGCTAAATGCCTTCTTCGCTACGCAGGGCTGCTCTTGGGAAAATTTTCACCACAAGTTCCGCCGGCCCATAACTTGAGAAATATGAGGAGTTAGGAGGACTTCTTTATATCACCGAAAAGGTGAGGAAATTCCCTATCTAATGGGAATGTTTTTAGGAAGTTTTAATTACGTTAATAATAGGAAAAATCAAAATGAATTTTTAACCGAGTTCTGAGAGTGGGTAAGTAAGAATTTAATCTGATGATTTTAATATGTATTCTTTTCCCCCACTGTAATTAAACATTTCTCTTGTCTTAGATCTTGTAGAATTAAATACCTTGGGTATTTAATTGTTTTGGTCCCTTAACCCTAAAATTTTAATCAAGGAATATTTAGCTAAAATTTTAATGTAATCGATGATTAAATTAATCCTCGAGGAGATTTGAGCTAGGTGTGGACTTATTACACTTGTTGCTTTATAATGTGGAATTAGTAATTATTATAATGGGAAAAGTTATCAGTTGTATTTAATTGTCCTTAATACTTTGGTTGTTAACACTTTAAAAAAAAATGTAACTAAACCTAGGTTGTTCATGGGTCTCAAGAGGTATATTTTAGTGGGTGTTAAAGTATGAGTGTGGAATATTAGTAAATTAGGTTCTTTAGAGTGCTTTACATTGGAAATCCTATGATGAGTCTATCTCTCCTTGTCTGAATTTTAATTCACTATTATTCTAGTTTAGAATTCAAAAATTCACATCATGATTGTAAATGACTTATTCTCATTATTTATAATAACTTATGTAGTTTGCATAGTGATATGTATGTATATGCGATCAATGCGCACTAGGGAGATATGTACATACATGTTTGTCGTACATGACTATTTATTTGTTAAAATATTAAATTTTTATATTGTATTTGGGAGGTTGTTGATTATTAGTTACTATCAAGTTGTTAATGTTAGATGTTAATTTTTCAGCCCAATCAATTTCATATATTGTTCCCCCATGTTCACTTCTTTCATCTATTATTTTTATATCATCTCCTAATTTTTACATCTCATCATGTTTATATGATTTCCTAACAAATTTTCTACAAACATACTAGTACAATTCTTATTCACAAGAAAAAAACTTATATAGTTCTTGCTTACATTTATTTTGGGGCTTTTGATCCTTATTTGGGTTCATTAGTATTTTTTCCATTCTTTTTCATCTTTCCTACCTTTTTGTGCCAACATGCACACATATACATCTTATTTTTTAAAATCAAAATGTTATAAATAAAAAGATGCATCAGTGCATTTAGGATCATAATAAAGTGATAAAATATATCACATTCATTTTAGCAATATTGTAATCATATACAAATAATCAAATAGATATGGGGTGGGTATTCACATTACACTAGCTCACACGATGAATTCCATTAACCACTAGATTAAACACAATTTGACTAAAAGGTTTCATAATAATGTAGTTATAATATAGGCCCATAGAATGGTGGCTGAATTTTATTATGTTTTTGCAAGGTGTTTCTACCACATTAACCCTACTTGGAGGGAAACCATATTTCAAGAGAATATTTGAATAAGCTATTCAATCACCAAATTATGTGAACAAGATTCTCAAACAAAATTTAGCGTAATTCATAGTCCGAAGAAATATATTGATACGTTTGCAATTAGGTCAGCTTAATGTTTGATGCCCTCATATGCGATGAACAAAAACCATGTCAAACCTCATTAATTACTTAGGAAAATTGGGAATTATTTTTTGTTTATAATGTCAGCAAGAGTGTTTAACTTTAGATTAAGTTTAATTAAATTCTCGTTAATACTTTCTACACATTCACATGGTAGTAAAAATCAACTTATTCCCCAAAAAGCATTACAAAGTGTAAAAACCTTGTACTAAGTTCCAATATTTTATTTAAATATGGTATGAATTAATTCCATTGTTTAATCCTCTTAGTTTTCCTTTAAAATCAATGAGGGTCATTTTCGAGTTTATTTAAACCTAACATCCATTCCCATAAAAAAATTAACTATACATATCAATTTTTTATTAATTTATTTCTTTTAGACCATTATCTAAATCCCATGCACAATGCTATTTATCTAATCATTTTAATCCAATGTCATTTAATCCAATTTCGGTTAGTGTAGGTTATTATTTATCCTTTTATTTATTTATTAGGATAATAATTACACTTGTGTTAGCCCTACACTTGTTGGGTTAGCTTGCTTAGGTGTACTAGTTGTGTGGAATTAGCTTCTCGGGTATGTCGAGTTAGCTTACTAGTATTTTGAAGTTAACTTAACTACCAAAGATCGGTTAGTGGGAGTTCTTCACGACGATTTAGGTAGCGATTGCACTTCTCTCCTCCTATATGTAAATCTTTCTTATTCAATAATTCAAGTCATTCTATTGTAATGTATTGAGCATTATGGATTATGATGGATTTCCATATATGGTATTTTAGCTATTCTCGCTTTGCAAATCTAATGTGGTGTGTTATTATCATCGAGATTGTGGCTTGGAACAATATTATTTTCATTCCTTTCATGGTATCGAGCTATAGATGATGTAGACATCCATCTCGTAAGTTTTTATTTCGCAAGCAAGAGTTTATTTTTTCATGTATTCATATTTTTAGCACTTTTCTACAGCATAGATTTTTATGCAAAACGAGCCCGTTTTCATGTGTGAAAGTGTTGAAGACTATACACTAAGAGTACTGTACACTTTTCATGTATCCTCACCGGGGTTTAGGCGTAAAATTTTTTGGCCTCGAAAATGCACCCGACATATCGGAAATGTGATTTTCTCATATGGGTGAGTTTTTTGACCCATAGGTTTATGGGACGGGTTTTTCCCATGGTTTTGATACCCACGGTTTTGTAAAACTGCTTAAGCAGTTGTCTATTTATATGGTCTTATGCATATGATAGATGTACAAGCAAATGTATTGCAGATGTGTTTTGAATTCGGCTGTGAATTCTATAGAGTTTGTTGAGCATAGCTCCAAACGGATCTGGGTATTGTATTGAGAGAGCGGTGGCTTGTAATAAAATCTGAGCAAGTGATTCTTGGTGGACGTAGCCCAAATTGGGTGAACCACATTAAATACTGTCTCTTTGTGTTGTGTTATTTTATTCTACAATTTTATTTGAGATCTGTAATAATTTCTACATATTAGTTTCTACTGTTGCGATTCTGTGAGGGATTATTCCACATATTTTATCCCTTATTTCCTAACAATTGGTATCAGAGCCTGGTTTGGTTTGTTGAAGTGTTGAATCACAAGGAAAGTTTTTAGCTTGAGTGGGAGCTATGGCAGATGAAGGAAGATCTAGGGTTGATAAATTCAACGGGTAGAATTTCAGTCTTTGGAAGATGCAGATGGAAGATTACCTTTATCAGAAGGATCTTTATACTCCGTTGTCTGAGAAGGTGAACAAACCCTCGAGTATGACAGATGCGGAATGGGATTTGCTTGGATCGGAAGGCACTTGGACGATCCGACTGAGTCTTGCATCTTCGGTATTATTTAATGTTTCAAAGGAAAAGACTACAAAAGATCTAATGGATGCATTAGGAAGTTGTATGAAAAACCCTTTGCCTCTAATAAGATATTTTTAATGAAAAAGTTGTTTAATATGAAGATGTCTGAGAATAGTTCAGTAGCAAATCATTTAAATGATTTCAATATAGTAGTGAATATGCTAGCTTTTCTACATAATAAAATTTGATGAAGAAGTTAGGGCTTTATTAATTCTCAGGTGCTTTTACTCCGAGAGTCGAATAGCCCGGTAATGGCGGTAAGTAACTCTGGTTCCAGCTAACTCAAAGTTGAAGTTTGAGGATGTCAGAGGGGTGATTCTAAGCGAGGAAATGCAAGAAAAAGCTCTGGGAATCTTCTACTTCAGGAATGCTTTGACAAAGGGAAACTAGAGGGAGACAAGAAGAATAGAGGAAACCGTGGAAAATCAAAAGATCGGCAAGGTCAAAATCCAAGAACAAGATCAGTATGCTGGAATTGTGGAAAGCCTGGGCATGCAAAGAAGGACTGCTGGGAGCTTCGGATAAGAAGAAACAACAGAAGAAAACAAGGAGGCAAATGTGGCAACGGGTAATGTATGTCGATGCTTTGATTCTTTCTTTGCACACAATATTATCAATCTTGGGTTTTAGATTCAGGGGCTTCTTTCCATGCTTCTCCACATAGGCATTATTTTGTTGATTATGTTCAAGGAGATTTTGGGCATGTTTTTCTTGGTGATGATGAGCCTCAGAAAAGATAGTTGGAAAAGGTTCTGTTCAAAGTTAAGATGCAATGGGAATACATGGCTATCAAGGATGTCGACATGTGCCTACATTAAGAGAAATTTGATATCGGGCAGGTGGGGCAATTGGGAAGTGATGGTTGTATTGTGATATTTACAACTAACTCTTGGAAGGTTACCAAGGGTGCTCTTGTGGTGGCAAGAGGTAAGAAGGTCGAACCTTGTATTTAACCACCGATAGTACTAATGATTGTAATCTTGTGGCTTTAGATGCAAATATACAACATTATGGCACTATAGGCTCACCATATGAGCCATAAGGGCATGAACATCATAAAGAAGAATTTTCCTGATATACGTAAACATGTTTGGATTTATGTGAGAACCGCATATATGGGAAACAAAAGCGAGTAAGGTTTCTCAAGGTCGACCTACAAAGAAAGAGAGTAAGTTAGAGTTGGTGCATTCTCGATGTGTGGGGCCACTGTATCATCTCTCGGGGTTCAAGTTATTATGTTACTTTTATTGATGATGCAACAAGGAAAGTTTGGGTTTATTGTATTAGAAACAAATCTGATGTATTTGACACTTTTGTTAAATGGAAAGCCTTGTAGAGAATGAAACAGTCTTAAGCTAAAATGTCTCAGTCAGATAATGGAGGGGAGTATTACAACAATGAATTTGATGATTATTGTTCTAAGAATGGAATCCGTAGGCAAAAGATGGTTCCAGAACTCCGCAGCAGAATGGGGTATCAGAAAGGATGAACAAAACAATAATGGAACGTGCTAGGAGCATGAGGTTACATGCAGGACTACCTCTTTCTTTTTGGGCAGTGTGTGAGCACACAATGTGTACTTGATAAACAGAGGACCCTCAAGTGCCTTGGATGGAGGCATACCTGAGGAGGCTTGGTATGGTAAGAAAGTTGATTATTCATTTCTTAGAGTCTTTGGATGTGAGGTGTTTGTTCACATAGACAAGGATGATAGGACTAAGCTAGAGGCTAAATCAAAAAATGTACTTTCATTGGTTATGGTGGTGATGACTTTGGATATAAATGTTGGAGTATTAAGGACAAGAAAATCATTCGATCTAGGGATGTGGTCTTTAATGAGAAAGTCATGTATAAGAAGCAATTGCAGGAAAACAGGGAAGAATCCAAGAAAGAATATGCAGCGGTAGAGGATCTTCCGGATGGGAAAGTGACACATGAATCAGTTCAGAAACCCCCTCAACAGAACCCCAAACTCCTATATTGAGGAGGTCTTCTAGGGTAAGAAGAGAACCTGAACGTTTTTCTCCTTCTCTTTATTATTTATTACTCACTGATAGTGGAGAACCAGAGAGCTTTGATGAAGCAATGCAGTAGATGCCAGAAGAAGTGGGAGCAAGCCATGGATGAGGAGCATCATGCTCTCATGGAGAACCAGACATGGGATTTGGTAAAGCTACCCAAAGGAAAAAGAGCATTACATAATAAGTGGGTGTTTAGAGTCAAAGAGGAAGAAGGAGGCAAGAAAAGATACAAGGCCCGGTTGGTGGTCAAGGGGTTTGCACAGAAAAAAGGTATAGATTTTGATGAGATTTTTTCTCCTATAGTAAAAATGACTTCTATCGAATCTTTCTTGAATAGTGGCAAAGCAGAAGACTTGCACTTAGAACAGCTTAGATGTAAAGACCGCATTTCTCCATGGCGATTTGGAGGAGGAGCTATATATGCAAAGCAAACCAAAAAGGATATGAAGTCAAAGGTAAAGAGGAGATGGTGTGCAAACCGAAGAAGAGCTTGATGGCTTCAAACAAGCTCCACGTCAATGGTATAAGAAATTTGATAGCTTCATGATGGAGCAAGGTTATATCGATGTCATTCTCGACCATTGTGTGTATACAAAGAAATTTGAGGATGGAAGTTATATTATCCTCGTGTTTGTATGTTGATGACATGTTGGTTGCAGCAGTAAAAACATGCAGAAATAAAAGTACTCAAGAAGCAAATAAGTGAATCATTTCACTATGAAGGATTTGGGTGCAGCCAAACAAATCCTCGTATGAGGATATCTCTGATAGAAGGAACGGAAGCTGACTTTATCTCAGAAGAGTACATTAAGAAGGTCTTGAGAGGTTTAATATGCAGGATGCTAAACCGGTTGGGACTCCTTTGGCGGGCCATTTCAAGTTATCAAAGGAGCAATGTCCCAAGACAGAAGGCAGAAAGAAACCAAATGTCCAAGGTACCTTACTCATCAAGAGTTGGCAGCGCTTGATGTATGCTATGGTGTGCACTAGGCCTCGATATTGCCCATGCAAAGGGGAGCTGTGAGTAGATTTATGAGTGATCCAAGTAAAGAGCATTGGCAAGCAGTAAAGTGGATCCTTCGGTATTTGAGAGGGACCATGGGGACAGTTTTGTGCTACAGTGGATCAAACACCACTTTACGTGGTTATGTAGATTCAGATATGGCTGGAGATGTAGACAGCAGGAGGAGCACGACAGGTTATATTTACACTGTAGGTGGGACAACAAAGGAGTTGGATTTCACGACTACGTGCTTGTGGCTTTGTCAACCACGGAGGCCGAGTATGTCACCACAGAGGCAAGCAAAGAGATGATTTGGTTACAACAATTGCTTGAGGAGTTAGGGCATAAGCAGGAGGAATGTAAGCTACATAGTGATAGTCAGAGTGCTATACACCTAGCTAAGAACTCTGCTTTCCACTCAGGACAAAGCATATACAAGCTTAAGGTACCATTTCATCAGACAACTTGAGGAAGAGAAGTTCAAGTTGAGAAGATTCATACCACCAATCCTCGCAGACATGATGACCAAGGTGGTCACAAGGGAAAAACTAAAGTTTTGTTCACTTTGGTTGGTCTTCACAAAAAACTAGTGAAGGGTTAAGCTTGCTCAAAGGAAAACTAGTCTCCAAGTGGGAGATTGTTAGGTTGTGAGCCTTTTTTCATGTGTGAAAGTGTCAAGACTCGTACACTAAGAGTACTGTACACTTTTCATGTATCCTCGGGGGTCGGGGTTTAGGGGTTTAGGCGTAAAATTTTTGGCCTCGAAAAATGCACCCGACATATCAAGAAATGTGCTTTTCTCATATGGGTGAGTTTTTTGACCCATAGGTTTATGGGACGGATTTTTCCCATGGTTTTGATACCCACGGTTTTGTAAAACTGCTTAAGCAGTTGTCTATTTATATGGTCTTATGCATATGATAGATTGTACAAGCAAATGTATTGCAGATGTGTTTTGAATGCGGCTGTGAATTCTATAGAGTTTTTTGAGCATAGCTCCAAATGGATCTGGGTATTGTATTGAGAGAGTGGAGGCTTGTAATAAAATCTGAGCAAGTGATTCTTGGTGGACGTAGCCCAAATTGGGTGAACCACGTTAAATACTGTCTCTTTATGTTGTGTTATTTTATTCTGTAATTTTATTTGAGATCTGTAATAATTTCTGCATATTAGTTTCTCTTACCATGATTCGTGAGGGATTATTCTACATATTTTATCCCTTATTTCCTAACACTGGGTGCATTCTTTTATCCATTAGATAAAAGCGTGTACCTTCTGGATGCAGTCTTTTACCCTCTAGATATTTTAGTTTTAGATGCGCCTTTTATCCACTGGACGCAGATCTCAGCACCCTCCGGTGCATTCTTTTATCCATTGGATAAAAGCGTGTACCTTCCAGATGCACTCTTTTACCCTTTGGACATTTGGGTGTCACGTGTACCTTTTGAAAAGAAGATCAATATTAAAATATTATTTTAATAGGAAAACCTTCTAGAGCTCATAAATTTTGATCCGTAACTCGGATTAAGGTGATATTTTTTTGAAATTGTGTATTTTTTCGAGATCTATGCATTGGTGATTTTTTTATACACATATTTTAAATGTAAAAGTTACTTTTACTCATTGTAATATTTACATGCACTCAATTATAAAGTGCCAAATTCGGGAGGGTGTTGTGATCACTTGTGGATGCATTTTCGGTTGAGCTCGACGTCCTAAAATTTTGGGTATTGAATTCTTGTATCTATGGGTGTATACATTTATATCTCTCTTGTTTGTTGAGATATTTTGGATCTGTATTTTTGACACTTTTTTTGGCATGTTGACAGTCTCTCTTGTGGGGGAGCTATTCTGGTGGAGCCCAGTGTTAGTTTGTCAGTGTTTGAGTAGTTGATTTTGACAACTCATACAGATTTTTGGTGTCACTCTACCCATTCTCGCAAAGTATGGAAGGGTGTGGTGTTGATACTACTCTCCAATTTTGTGCCCTTGCCTTGATACCTTGGTTTTTTCTTGGATCGTGGCACTCCTATTTATTTGGATCTCGTGTCCTTGCCTTGTTGCCTTGGTTTTTCTTGGATCGTGGCACACCTATTTGTAGCAATTGATCAAATTATGTTTGGTGTTTGTTTTTCACTTTTGACATCACTCCATTGATAGTCTCCTTGCATGGAGCTATTTTGGTGAAGCCCAGTGTCAATTGTTTTTTATTTATATGATCGAGCAGTGGATTTAGACCATAATGTTCACCACACTTCTTCAACATTGTACAATTTTTTTGAGTCGAGCTTTTGAGGATATCTTGCAGCAGGATTTTTCTCTCTACTTTTTTATTACTGGTTTTGGGTACCTTGCGGTGTCTATTTTTCCCAGTTGTTGTACGTGGGTACCTCATCAGGCCTTGTTGCCGGGACCCACCTTCTTTTCCACCCACCTAAGCTATGCTTACGGGAGGGTGTTAGTGTAGGTTATTATTTATCCTTTTATTTATTTATTAGGATAATTATTACACTTGTGTTAGCCCTACACTTGTTGGGTTAGCTTGCTTAGGTGTACTAGTTGTGTGGAGTTAGCTTCTCAGTTATGTCGAGTTAGCTTACTAGTCTTTTGGAGTTAACTTAACTACCAGTATCAGTTAGTGAGAGTTCTTCACCACTGATTTAGGTAGTAGTTGCACTTCTCTCCTCCTATATGTACATATTTCTTATTGAATAATTCAAGTCATTCTATTGTAATGTATTGAGCATTATGGATTATGATGGATTTCCATATATGATATTTTAGCTCTTCTGCTTTGCAAATCTAATGTGGTGTGCTATTATCATCTGAGATCGTGGCTTGGAACAATATTCTTATCATTCCTTTCAAATCAATGAGGGTCATTTTCGAGTTTATTTAAACCTAACATTCATTTCCATAAAAAAATTAACCATACATATCAATTTTTGATTAATTTATTTCTTTTAGACCATTATCTAAAACCCATGCACAATGCTATTTATCTAATCATTTTAATCCAATGTCATTTAATTATTTATTTAACCAAAAAGAAAGGGTCACAACTTATTCTAACTCACTAATGCACTAGGTGGCCCCATTCACTAAATACCCATACCTTTTATTTAAACCCCTTTCCCATAAAAATTTCACCACTTAAAATTGTAGGATTAAATCTCTACCCTAGATTGAATCAATATGGGCCCTTAGATTTTATGTTTTCCCTAAAATCCCTAAATATCCTTATGTTGCCTTTTTATTCCTTTCTTGCCCTAATCTTTTCATTTGTTCATTTGTGTTTTGTAGGTTGAAGGAGGTGGAGGCCATGGAAACTTGAGGGGAAACCATGGAGGTTTTCTTTTAGATCTAGATTTGCAAATGGGAGGAGACTTCCTCCATTTTACTCTCCATTTTAGTTTAGTTATTATTAGGTTTATATTTTACAACTATCTATTTTATTGTTGCATGCATCCCACAAAAATTTGGTTGCGTATTTTTTTCTTGACATTTTCTCGAGATGAATCATTATATAAGCTAGATCTACATTATATTTCCAAATATTCCTTTAAGATACAAATTTGAGTTGAAAATCAATATTTAAAAAAAAGAGTTCACGTATAGGCGACTGGTGGTTGTCGGTTGCATTTCTATCTGTGCTATTAACGTCGGTGCACCGCAGCCCCAATTCTTATGAATTTGGTACATTTTATAAAAAAATATTTAAATGTATATGTTCTCAAATATATGTGTCTATATACATTTTTTTTAAAGTTCAAATAAATTACAATCTCTATTTTACTGTCATTTCAATAGTGATTTTGATGCAACTAAGTAAAAAAAATTCAAAATTCTGAAACTATAACCATGTTTCGATACGATGTCGATCTACTTACGCCGACGTTGTTTGGCCGACCAACATCGATTATTGTGAAAAAAATTGTTTTAAAAATGAATATATATAAACATATATATTATGCAATATATATATTTATATATACTTTGAAACATATTTCTATTCTTACTAGTTTTTTTACGAATACATAAATGGAAGTAAACAACTTCTTTATTTGATGAACACAAATAAATGTATCCTTTTTCCTTTTTAACATTGTTGTATCAACCATATAAACAACACTACATCACACCACTTTACATACTTAGTTTAAAGAGGAGAAAAGCTATAGACACAACTCAAATGTAAGTTCCTTTTCCTCTTTACTACAAATATTGACAAGAATGCTTCAAATGGAAGCAAGCATATTCTCCAATACAAGCAAACCATTTTTAAAAATTAAGACACAACATGACTTTTGATTAAATTCTGGATTCAAAAGAGCTACATTTCGATTATATTACAACTCCAAAATCCCTTCTTTTAACTATTACAATACATGTCTTAAAAATTACATTTTATAAGAAGTCCATTTAAATAAAACTTAAAAATTCTTATTTAAACCATTTTAATACATAGTTTGATAATCAATTTACAATAAATCACCTTTAAATACATGTATATACAAGCCTTGCACTTAATGGTGGAAACAATGTGATAAATTTATAACAATAGGATTATTTCTTTGATCTCCACACATAAGTCTTTATCCCAATAAAATATTTCAACTCCATAACTTTCTCTTCATCTTCAAATCACAACAACAAGGAAGGGAACATAGGAAACACTCACCTCCCAACCTTTATTCCAATGATAAGGTGAAGCCACCCTTCTCATTGTCCCCCAATCCCCAAAAATGGAGAAATAGGGAATATTTGCAACCATGGAAACTCTTTACAAAGGCTTCCACAATACATACATGCATGCCAACAAAACTTACACACATACAAGCACAATAACAATAATAACAACAATATACAATTTTCCAACACAAAGGCTTAAAATATAATCCAAGGGAGAAGAGAAATATGGGAACCACCTCCTTTTACCTCCCAAGTGAAATAGGGGTTCCACCAAATAACCTCCAAGTGCACATCACAAAAACTCAAAATATCTTTATCTCCCATTTCAAAATACACAAAGTGTAGCAATATTTTCCTTTTCTCTCCCCATAGGTGGAACACCCTAATCACACTCCCTCCACAATACCTCACACCACCTTTTCACTCCCCAATTGTCCCATTTTATTTCTCCCCACACATGTTATCCAATTTTTCACCTCATGCAAATTGGACAAACATGACCCCACAAAGAAAAAAAAGTTGGGATCGATTCAGCCGAGGAGATCACACTTTTGGATTGGCCAAAAAGGTTTGGCAGGCTAAGAAAATTGGAGAGGAGTTCGGGAAATGAAGAAGCTCTAAATTCTGAAATTTGGAATTTGGAGGTGAGGTCATTCGGAGGTGGGCCAAAGTAAAATTCTTGGACTTAGAAGAAAGATGCACAAAAAAAGGAGTGGCAAGTTTTAAACCCAATGTCTAAAATTCAGGACTTCGGGCTTTCAGAGTTTCAGAGGTTTCACAAGCTCGCAATGAACAATGCCATGTGGGGAGAAGATATTTTGAAACCCAAAGTCCAAAATTTGGACTTCGGACTTTTGGGATTTTTGAAATTTCAAGTGCCAAGCAGAAAATATAACCCCAAAATTGAAATTCCCAAAACTCAAGTCCTTAAACCCCAAAACCCAAAGTCCCAAAACCACGTTACCCGAAGTCCTATAACCCCAAAACCTGAAAACCCATTCCCCTAAAAGGAAAAAGGTCTCAAAACCAGAAGTTTGAATTTCAGACTTTGGGGTTTCATAATGTTAAAAATTTGGCTCGAAATATGAAAAGTGTGACACTATAAGATTTCATAGTTCGAACTCCAAAGTTTGAATTTTGGATTTTAAACGTTCGGCATTTCAGAACTTTCGAGCCAACTTGAGCAATGAACAATACAATGATGTCCAAAGTGAAAAAGCTTGAAGTTATCAATCAGAAAAGTCCGAAACTTTAGATTATGGAGGGTGCGATACAAGTTTAGATTCAAAAAGGTAGATCACCACTAACATTTATTGAAGTATGGCACCCTCATCTTCAGATGCCCATAACTTTTTACTAGAAGCCCAGATTTACACAAAATAATGAGAATAATTATTTAAAAATGAGGAAATATAGTTCTCCATTTTAGAGGGTGTTTCCAAATTTCTCACCTACCAAAATGATGAAGGTATGGGATTCCTTTCTTCCCAACAAGGAAAAGTACATGGAGGTATGGGTTTTACGTGTGACACCCATCATTATTGAGGTTATTTTAATGCATTTTTGGTGGTTGAAGATTTTTTTGAATCCCTTCACTCTCCCTTCTCTTATTCTTACTATATATTGTAAGGAGGGGCTCATTTCAAAAGGTTGGATAATATTTATTTGCACCCTCCTTTCTTCTCTTGTTTGTGGAGTTAAATCCTCCCATTGAAACCGTAAATGGAATTTTTACCTCTTAGCCATTGTAATGCATTGTATAAAATCTATGGAGGAATAATATATGTCTATAGATGAATTTTAACCCTCTATTTTGTTAATTTCATCTTTTTGATATCTCATTATAATTTTGGTTAACTGTGCATTTTAGGTTGTGTTACATGTTTTGGTGTTTTGTGTTTAATGGTGAATAAATTTGTGACAAGAAATTGATCTGTGTTGATGCTCATCCTCTTCAATATTGTTCAATTTTATTCCCTTGCAAGGTAAGTTATTCAACATTCCTCTTCATGCATCACCCCCTATAGATTAGGTTTAATTTCTTGCAATCTTTTTAACCCTGTCTCCTTAGAAAGTTAGAGTATATTTTAGGATAGATCCTCTACAATTTGAATCAACTAGGGTTCTTAGGCCAATCATAATGGTGCATCTACAAAAGCCACCTAAGGGACAATGAATCCCTTTGTCAACTTCATAGGAAGTAGTCCACTTGCTCTAAATGCTCAAAATCCAATCTTGGTTGTAGAACTAAATAAAATTCCCTATTTCATAGGAAAAAATCATAAAAATCCTATTGACCACATACATGACATCGCCAATGTTTGTGTAATTCAATAAATTAATGAAATGGATGTTTTGGTCAAGTTATTAGCTTCATATTTTAGAGGGTATGGCCTTAAACTGATTTAGGAGCCTAACATCGGGGATATATTTAGAATTGGAAGAAACTATGTTCAACTCTTTGCAACAAGTTCGAGAGAGGGTAGATAATCTATCTTTATTGGAACAATTAACAATAATCAAAAGGGATCCTAATAAATAAATGGTAGATTTTCATTTTCATTTTCAATGTACATGGGAAAGGATTCCGATAGTTGTCAAACCAATTACCGAAGGAGCGTTCCTTTACTTCTTGAACGGTATGAACTCGATATAGCTATGATAATAAAATCAATGGGAGAAATAACACTCGCCAAGGGCCTACGACATAACGATCAAAGCGAAACTTATTTTATTCAAGATGGTAAGCTAGCACAAAGGCCACTAATACCTCTCTATCCGAAAATGGGAACTCCTACAAAAATTCAAACACCCGAGTTGAATCCTATTCAAACCACTAGAAGTTAAAGAAATAGTGAGACTTTTACGTCTTCTAGTAATTCCAAGGAACTACATGAGGTTATGAAGCAACTCCGTAACCCGATAAATAAGCTAATGACTATCAAGAGATAGAAAGATAAAATTTATAGACCGTATCTGTCTCAAGTTTAGTATCATACATGGCCCCCATATCAACAAACTAAACCACCAAATCAAGATGCGAATAAAAATCCAAACCAAGGACAACCTCAAGTTCTTTGGCCATTCGACCATATGATCAAAATGTAGGTTCAACATCAAGGGCCTTGGTTCTCGACCCCAAAACAACATGGCATAGGAGTACGAGTGGTGTTACCCCTGAATTCTACCTCATAATAAATCAACACGTTTCAAGGGTGTACTTGAATTAGGCTCTAATGGTGCATACCATCCGTGTGTCCCAAGAACCAATTCAAATAGGAAATCAGCAAGCAAGAAACCCAACAAGAGGCACCTCCAATGGAAATTACATTTGTCTATTAGGAAACAAAATACTTATTCAAAGTTGATCAACCTCCTTTCCAAGGTTTAGCTTCCAATACATGGTCAAAGCAGAGAAAAATAGAGGAGGGGAAACCATCTAATCCAATTATTTCTCTATCCACTCTTACACAATAATGATTTAGTAAACCAAATGGAGCTTCAAATGTATCAAATAAACCTAAGGCACCTATTGCACAAGACCATGTGCAAGAGAAATTTATACCAGTAAATGGAAGAAAAAATATAATCTATCTCCTTTCAACATCATTAATTAGATGAAGAAAACACATGTGAGCATTTCCATGTGGCAGTCACTTGCAATCCTAGGAAAACGAGATTTGTTATAAGATTCAATGGCCAACTAGTCTACCTCAAATGGATCAAACCAAAGACAGGAAAGTTATCCCTATTGTAGTGCAACATGATGGGGTTTAACCAAATAAGAATTTGAATCCTCCACCATTCTATGTTTCATTTATTGTCAGAAACCACATAGTAAACAATTGCATGATTGATTCCGGGGTAAGTAGCTCATTAATGCCAAAGAAAATCATGGATCAATTAGGTCTAAAGTATGAGCCAGTCTTGAGAGAAGTTACGTAGTTAGACAAAACAATACTAGTAATAGTTGGGATCATCAAATGGTTAAGTCTTACACTACATGCTTTCCCAAATGTAAAATTTATACAAGATGTTTCTATGATTGACCTTCTGCCACTTTTTGCACTATGTTTGTTAAGGGTATTCACTTTGCCAAAATTGGTTGATATCTATCTACAGACTGGTCACACATGCTATACAAAACAAGATATGGAGCTAAGGCTACAATCAGTGGTAGGAACTAATTTCCAATTTCCATCTTGAGCATCATGTGTCAAGCTCAATCAACACAAATTGCTCAACCTTTGATGAGGAAGAGTGTTCAAATGATCTAGAAAAAGGTACTAAGATTGAGGGTATTCTAGATTTGACTCTCGATGAATGGAAAAAAAAGACTTGCTTTTGATCCTTACAAGGAAATGGAAGAATCAGAATTGGGTGTATATTGTGTACATGAAGAAAATTCACCCATTCATAATATCACTAAGACAAAAATACGGATGACAATGGAGTATGAAAACTATTTTTTGATTGTTCAAGAAGAAAAAAAAAGGTTCGGAGAGGGTGCAATGTTGGTTTCACCATAGAACATCAACTATTATTCAGATTTTCATTTCATGTTTTCCTATTCCAATAAAATAGTTGAATATGAGGCTTTGATTCATGGACTTCATTAAGCTACAAAAAGAGGCATAAAGAATTTGCAAGTATTTTGTGATAGTGAAATGATTGTTAACCATGTCAAAGGACAACATGCCACTAAATATGACCTACTTAGGAGCTAAAAAATAGGGTATGGGACCTAATTGAGGATTTCAAAGCTTTCAACATTGAGTCCATACCCCGGAAGAAGAATGAAGTTGTGGACACATTTGTAATAGTTGGAGCAATATTCGACGTGGTGGATAATGTCAAAAGAGATAAAATGTAACAACACATCCATGTGATTGTAAGACCAACAGTCCCAGATAACAACACAAGCTAGCAAGTGTTTGAGAACGATCAACAAATCATTAATTTATTACAAGAAGAGGTTGAATGCTCAACTAGGAATCGGGATAAATTAGAGCGGTAGTTAGGGGTTCATGTAGTGTAGATGCAAACCAAAATTCTTCCCAAAGGCTTGGTTACGTTGGAGTCTATCTTCAACCTGAATGATCAATTTCATAAAGAGAAAGCCAACATATAAGTCAAGGGAGAATATTCAAAGCCAATTTTGGTTGGAAAAGGTAAAACAATCCAAATTTACAAAGTGGCTAATAAGTAGGAAAGATATGAGTTCATACAAAATTTCCAAGAGTTTTCGAATGTCTTCTCCTAGAGCTATTAAGACCGAAAGGATTCAATTTAAAGTTGGCACAACATACAATATAACTAGGCCCAAATGCTAAACCCATCAATCAAAAACAAATACCAGTCAACCCACACATTGATCCTCTAATGAAGAAAGAGATAAACAAGTTGATAGAGGCAAGTATTATATTTACAATCAAGCACTCCAGTTGGGTTACAAACTTAGTGCCGTTCAAAAAAGAAGAATGGGGAAATCTGGTTGTGCGTAGACTTTCAGGACCTGAACAGGGCATCTCTCAAGGACCACTACCCACTCCCTTCAATGGAGAAAATCTTGCAGTGGTAGCTGTTTTAGAAAGTTTATCTCTCGTAGATGGCTACTCAATTTATAACCAAATAATGGTGAAAGATGACGATCAATTCACAACAAATTTCACCCCCAAGTGGGGCACTTATGCCTATCAAAAGATGCCATTTGGACTATCAAATGTTGGAGCCACTTTCCAGAGGGAAATGGGTATGGAATTCAAGGGGTTGATCAACAAAATAGTGTTAGTGTATCTTAATGATATAACTATTTTCTCCAAAGATGTAAAGCAGATCACCCCTTTCATCCGAGATAGGTATTTTAGATTTGTTGGAGATTCTGAGTTTATTTAAACACAAAAAAATGTGTATTATTGGCCCATGAAGGAAATATTATTTCCCATATTATGTCTAAGGAGGGATTGAAAATTGACCTAGAGAGATTTGAAGGAATTCGAACATTACCCTTTCTAGGCCATAAGAAGGCTCTTCAATTCTCTTTAGAAAGGATCAACCTTGTTCACATATTTGATCTGAATTTTGTTTCTCTTTTCAAACAAATAACATTAATTTTGAAGAAGATCTTCGTGTTTAAGTGGACTGCGGAAGGTAAATCAAGTTTTGAAGATGTCAAAGAGGCTCTATTTTAAGCACCAACTCTCATCAATCTAGACTTTTCTGAGGACTTCATGCTCTATTCCTTTGGTGGTTCGGACATGATTTTGGCAATCCTAGTGCAGCAAAATAAAGAGGGATCTAAAAATCAATTGCCTTATTTAGCTAAGGTTTAGAGGACTATGATGTTAGATACTCCTTCATTGAGAAACATGTTCTTGCAGTAATAAGAATTCTAAAGAATTTTAAGCACCTAGTTTCAAATAATAAGATCCAAGTTCTAGTTTCCCATGCGAGAGTCAAGGAATTCCTTTTGAACAAGTATTTAAATGAGAAACATGTAGAATGGATCACTCGTGTCATGGAATAAGATATTGAAATTAAGGTCACTAATCTAGTCCGTGGAAAGTGATTATGTTAACAGCTAGCCTCGAGTCAATCGGTTGAAGAAAGTAATGAAAATTAAGTTGTTTTAGTGCTTCAAGATGATCAAGAGCAAGAAAATGATAATGTGTAGTCCTTATTGCATTCAATACATGATACAACTCCTACAAACATGCCTATACCCTCAAGAAAAGAGTAAAGAAAAGAGGAGATAATTTATATTACAATCCATTCCATATGTTCTTGTTGATGGCATCTTGTTCAATAAGAACATCAATGGAGTTTTATTGAGGTGCATTGGAATAGGTCAAGTTGCAAAAGTGTTACGGGAATTTAACAACAGAGAGGCCATAGGAATTTTTCCCTGTAGGTAAGAGCTCTCAAAATAATGAAGGTGGGGTACTATTGGCCTACAATATTCAATGAACATTATATTTGGATCAAAATGTGTAAAAAAGTGCATTCTTTAGAGGCAAGGAAAGGCTAAGCGAACTTCCATTGCACCCAATTTTAGTTGACCATTGATTCATGCAATGGTGATTGGAATTCATCGGGGTCATCAATCAAAACTTATGCCAAGGTCACAAATGGATTCTGATAGCAAAAACTATTTCACCAAGTTGGCCGAGGAGGTAGTACTCAAAGAAGCTAACGATTCTATCATACTAGAATTCTACGAAGGAATAGTCACATGGTTTGGTATGTTGACCACTATAATATCAAGAAATGTATTGGAATTCCTAGGTACCAAGATCATAGAATGTTTTTATAGGAATAGGATCTATTTGAGTACCTCTTCTAGCTATTACACCCAGTGGTACTCGAAAAATAGAGTCCACGTACAAGAAATTTTTGAAGATCATCAAGAGGACTTTAGATGAAAATCAAATAACATGGCATACCAATCTCAAATAAGAATTTTTGGCTGAAAGGATAACACTAAATAGTTTAACAAGTAGCTCTCCCTAAAAGGTTGTCTACAATAAGGAAGCAATGTTACCTATATCATTGGAGCTACCCTTGTTGGAGTTCATGAGGCAGTTGGAGTTGTCATAATTTGAACCAATGGAGGCTAGGTATGTAGATCTGATAGAATTGGAATAAATTAAAGAACATTTAGTGCACACAATGGAGAAATTTCAGGCCTTAGTCAAAAGATGGTTTAATAATAAATCAAGTGAAAGTACCTTTCATACAGGGGACATAGTTCTAAAGTGGGATGCGAGATCGGGAAAAATAGGGTAGGAATTCTAACCTCGATGCCATTTGGAGTGGACCCTACATGGTCACTTTGGATGTTAAAGCATAAATTATTTCTAATTTTCTACTTTGGATAGAGAAAACTTCCAATTCTAGTGAATGAGATCTATATTAAACATTGCTACTGAAAAGGAAAGGTTTCACCCTTATAAATATTAGCCTAGGATTTAACTTCCTCTAAGTGTGTATACACATTCTCTTGTTGTAGTTTAGGTTTCATTTCCCTAAATGCCTTTGGAACAGGTTTTGTTGCTCCTAGGTTGTATCACTATGTAGTTCAATGTGCCTCCAAATGAATGTTGTAATAGGAAGAAGTTCATAGTTATGGGAAATAATGAATAATTTAAAGTGAAAATTAGTGTAGAAAGCAAATAAAAACAAGTTTCGGGATAGTCCCTTTCAGGAACAGATGAAAAATATAGGTCAAGACAATTTCCTACCCTCACAAACCTCATTTTAAATATTTTCTTATGAAAATTGAGAGTGTGGGAAGTAAAGAAGATTCAAGGTCATAATTTTACAATATGTTGGGAGCAAGTTTCATGTACAAGATTAGTATATGGATATCATTTATAACTCCATGCCTAATCAACACTTCAAGGAAATTGGTCTTTCATGTAGTAGGCATGTGATCCCATGAGTTTATAAATCGACAAACATGACCCCACAAATAAAATATGAGGGATCGATTTGTCCAAGGGAGATCACACTTCGGGATTTCTGAACAAGTTAGGAAGGCCGAGAACATTACGAGAGGAGTTCATGAAATGAAGAAGTGGTAAAGTTTGAAATTAAGACTTTGAAGGTGATGGCATTTGGAGGTAGGATGAAGAGAAATTTAGGGACTCGGCAAAAAGAAGTGAGATAAAGTAGTGCAAAGTCTGAAACCCAAAGTGTAAAATTCATACTTCAGGGTTTTGGAGTTTCAGAGGCTTCAGAACTCATTGTGAATAATGCCACGTGGGGAGAAGAAATTTTAACACTTGAATACTAAAATTCAGACTTTGGGATTTTGGGATTTCAGAGGTTTGATTTGCCAAGTAGATAATGTTACCCCTAAACCTGAAGTCCTGAAACTCCAAAAAATAAAAACTTGAACCCCCAAAAAGGAAAAGGTCTAAAACCCGAAGTCCAAATTTCAAAGTTCAAAGTTTCAAAATTTTGGAACTTTTGGCTTGAATGATGAATAATGTCATGTGACATGATTTTGGAGTCCAATATATGAAGTATGAATTTCAAAATTTAGAGCTTTGGCATTTCAAAACTCTCGAGCCAACTTGAGCGATGAACATTAAAGCGATCTCCGAAGTGGAAAATCCCAAAATTCTAAATCTTAGATCTCGAGAGGGTGTGATGGAAGTTCAAAGTCTAAAATGGTAGATCGAGTACTTGAATTTGTTTCCATATGGAACCCTCATCTTCATATTTCCATAAATTTTTTTTGGGAGCTCAAATTTTCACAAAATAGTGAGACTAAGTATTTAAAAATGAGGAAATATAGTCTAACATTTACAGGTGTTTCAAAATTTCTCACCTACTAAAATGATGAAGGTATTGGCTTCCTTTCTTCCCTAAAAAGGAAAGGTACATGGAGGTATGGGTTTTGCAGTGGTACCCATCATTGTTGCAGGTGATTTTAATGCATTTTTTAGTGGTTAAACTAAGATTTATAATTCCTTCTCTCTCACTTCTCTCATTCTTCCTATATATTGTAATGAGGGGCTTATTTCAAAAGGTTTGATAATATTGCTTTGAACCTCGATTAAAATCGTAAATGAAATTTATTACTCTTAGCAATTATAATACACTTTGTATCAAATCTTTGGAGCAAAAATATAAGCCTATTGATGAATTTCAACCTCTATTGGGTTCATTGCATATTTTGATATCTCATTACAATTTTGGTGAAGCTGTGCATGTTGGTATCCAAATGTATTCTCCCTCAAAGTCTTAGTAGCATCACTTTGGTTTGACAAGAAGCTTAGAGAAAGGTCATGATGAGTCATTTGTAGCCGGGATGAGATCTAACTGGCCCTCTGTCACTCAAATGTTGAGAAATAGATAGCACCCTTAAGAGGATTTGATCTATCCTCACTATTTTAGGTTGTTCCTTTCAACCACAATAAGAGGACCCTTTTGTAGCTGTTGTTTATGGAGGAGATGGAGATATCCTTCCTAATGAAGAGGTTAAGAATACCTTTGAAAAAATATGATCAACACACCAAAATTGACTCTCACGAGTTGCCACTTCCAGATCATGGAGATATTTTTACAAGGAAAAGGCTAGTAAAGACATTTGAAATTACGTTGTTTCTACATACTTTGGTAATGGAAATTATGTATTTGTGCACGCACAAGAAAAACAATGGTAAAATGTACAGTACGATTGGTTGTTTTTGAATGAATTTTGGTGGGAGATGGGGTAGGATGAACTTGATTCACCGGATCATTGAGAAATCTTACAAAAAGGAAGGTTAAACAAATAGAGTGCCATAGAATAGCTAAAATGTTTCTTTAACTAGAATATGTGCTTCAATGGAGGCCAAGAACAACAGTCTTTCACACAATATTTGAGATTCTATCATGAATGCTTAAGTTAGGAAACCAAACAAAGTATCAAGACCTAAGCCAAATCATGCCTAAGGTACACCGAGAGGCTTATAGACAATATCTGTCAACGAGATGAAAGAGAAGTGATTTTAAATCATTTATTCCAATCCCGGATGAAAGCTCTTGAGAAAATGAAATTAAAAATGCCACTAAACTATCGGAAGGATTGAGGCATGTGTGATTGAATCAAATTTATTACAAGATTGCAACGAAAACAAGGAAAACTACTTGCATGCATTCAGAAACAAAATAAACACATTTTGCTTCAAGACAACATAGAACAACTCAAATTTGATTAAATCTATCTGCAGGGGAAAGTTTCTAGAACCGTCTTAGAGCTTGTCAATGACTGTACACTTGCAACCAACTTGACATGATCAAATTTAATACAAAAGACATATACATGCTTCTCAAATGGCTTTTCAAAATGATGGGCTTTGTCAAGCCTTTTCTATTAAAAAATTTAGTCTTGACCCCTCACACTCCAACCATTTACACGAAAAATATGTGATATTTATAACATTCACTACAGATCCCCTTCTTTCCCAAAAGACAAAAACATTTAATGCACCAATGCTCATCATGATTTTGATCATGATTATTAGAATCAGATTTGCAAAAAGCCTCTAGGTGCTCAAGGAGCATATCTTATAGAATATGTCCTGCATTCAACTCCTTCCTCTAGTAGATCACTCTTTCTTCAATTCACCAACCACTTCCACCCGTAATCTGTCAAATTTGTCTCCTTGCATGCTCGGGAGAAGAAAAACAAAAATATGATCAAGCACGATAGTTAGACCATTTTAATGGTGAAAGACATCTTCTAGATCTCCCCACAAAAATTAGATATCAACATTAACTCCCCTCTCTGCCTGATGTGTAGGAAATACCAAGAAATCATGAAGACTCGCACTTCCAGGTGTGTTTCAGTAAAATGGGGAAAATCATATTCAGACTCTTATCTATCGTTAATCTTTACTTTGAATTTGGGTCGTCCACATGGAAGATTTAAATTTAAAACACGTCCAAGGGATTCCTTTGACTTTTTACAATTTTTTGGAAAAAATGGAAAAAAATTCCATTTTCTCTACACCTCCGCCCTCGAGAAATGATTTCTACACATGCCCTAAGGTGGGCCCTAGTGGGACCACGGCCAAATTCTACCATTTCACCTACTTTTTGGAAAAGGGAAATTTTCCAAATTTTCCCCGCAACTCCGCCTTTGAAAAATGGGCTTGACACATGTCCTAATGTGGTTCCAGGTGAAACCATGCTTCCCTTTTTACTTTTAACTCTTTTCACCCAAAAGGAAAATTTTCTGAATTTCCCCGAGAGTCCGCACCTCCCCGTTGACCGAGAAAAATTTGAACTTTCCTTTATCGCGCTTGTTAGCCATTTTGATGTTTTTAGTCATTTTCATGTCAAGGGAAAAAAATCCAAATTGGCCCCAATGGTTTGCCTCCACTGCCCCTTTGACTTTTCAAACCACCATGTGTCACCGTAGTGCACCTTGAGATGGTCCCTAAAATTTGGTACCTTGAATGAACGCTAGCTCGTCACGTGTTTTGGCCGAAAATTTTCTCTAAGTGCTTAAATCTCGATGAAAGGCACCATGTTTTATGCTCCAAGGCGATCTCCTTTGGCCATTTAAAATTCTAATAAAAATGCAAATTGAGCGGAGGCCTCCACATGTCCTTTTGGTGCTTCTTTAAAATGAAACTCAAGGGGCACTCCCCAAACATGCGTAGTTCCTCCATGTGTCCATGACCTCCCAAAACCCTTTGAAAATTACTAAGTATGGGAAGACATTGCGGGAGCCTTCGCGTGTCCTCCCGACACTACTCCAAAGCCGAGACCAAAAGTAGATCCTCAAACAAGCATCGTTCCTCCAAGTGGACACATTTTAAGTTGAGGTGATTCATAGAAAATTTTAAGTACCCAACCAAGCTGCATCCAACCAAAAGGTACCACATCCCCTGTCGATGCAATGATGTAAATCTAACCGGAGAAACACCCGTCAAACCGTAAAATACAGAAAAATGATCATTTGAGCCTGAAAATGAAAAATTATCCAAGGAAAAAGAATTTATAAGTGTTACAAGGCTCAAATATGTCCATAAGAGACACATCCATTAATTTTTCTTCAAGTATTTAGAGTAGAAACGACAAGGAAAACAAATCCTAACTGTGGAGAACATAAAACATGGGAGAACCTAAGTTTTTAGATGAACAGAGAATGGGGGACCCAAATTACGACCTTTTCCGGAGGAAAAAAAAACAAACAAGGAGCAAACCATGGACACATAAGTGATCTATTACCCAAGCAGACTAAAAATGGCAACAAAGATTAACCAAAGAACGACACGAGAAAAAAGAAAGTGATAGAGGCCGTAAATTGATAGATTTTCAAAGGAAAACTAGGGTGAGACTATTTTAAGCACCAACATTGCATTTTAGGTTGTGTTAGATTTTTTGGTGTTTTTTCTCTGTAATGGTGAATAAATTTGTGACAAGAAATTGATCTGTGTTGAATCTCATCCTCTTGATCTTGTTTAATTTTATTCCCTTACAAGGAAAGTTATTCTGCATTTCTCTTGGTGCATCACCCCCTATAGATTAGGTTTAATTTTTCGCAATGTTTTCAACCCTATCTCCTTGGAAATTTAGAGTAAATTTTAGGAAAGATCCTATACAATTCAACTATATGTATTAGATTAGAATAATAGGAACTAACCTTGATCGGGAGATCTTTCCCGATTGAAAGTCCCACACTTTTGGAAAATCTCCAAGTTATGCAATCACACCGACATTTTCACTCATTCAATTTACAACAATCATTGGTGTTGTGATTCCACATCAACAACACCTTCTTAAGGTCAAAATCCACCCAATCCCATGCAAGAGTTCACATATATCCATTCATATTTTAACATAACACACAAACAAGAATTAAAATGCAAGGTATAGATCCTACCTTTACCAAGCTGCAACATGTTAAACCCTTAAGAAAAAATCTCCAAGATTTTATAATTCCATGCCAAATCCAAAAGCAAGCTTTGAAACTCCCCAAACAATAAATTCAAGAAAAAATCCATAAATATTCCAGTGTGTAACTAAAGCAAGTAACCCTAAAAGCTCTAAAATAACTCAAACAAATAAAAAATGAGGAGAGGAGGGTGAGGTGGCTCCATGTAGGATGCTACACCCCTTCTCCTCCAATCCACTTTACGAAGTCAAAAACAAAGACCAAGACTCATAAATGGGTAAGTAAGGATATGAAAATTTTCCCTCAACACACAAACTACTACTCCATACTTCTAAGGAAATAATTAAAAGAGTTTATAAGAAAGTGAAATTAATTACCTCTTTTTCCTTCTCAAACATAAAACGAGGCCTAATGGTTACCCATTACATCATAGGTATAGTTTTGTGGGTGAGTTTAAGAGGTATGTGTAAACACAACATTTAACACACACAAATACAACACTAAAAATACCGGAATAAATTTTTTTATTTACGTTGCAATACACATGACACCACAAGAGATCACTTAGGACAACACATAATACATGATATGTTTACACAAACATTAACCCACATAGATCACATGAAACCATGATGCACGTCAAGGCCATAAATGAAAAGGCACAACATAACTATTCTACCACAATATAAACTTATAGATAATGTCTTCCAACGATATGATAATTTTATAAGTCCACATTTATTACAATCATGTTTCAATCTTTTAAGTTAAGATATAGGAAGGATTATAATATGTAAATCATAGATTCCTTTTCCTTTTCTATATTTCATTTATATAATTTAACATTTAACTTATGCTATATCTCATATCATAAGGATTATCGACATTATTTTAATTACTTGTTTTATTCACTCGTTTTTAGTAGGGTATTTATTTACACACAAGACTATTTACATATAGCGGGCTACTAGGTATTATCCCAGGAATCACTCCTAAGGGCATGCATTTTGATCTCATTTCATACCTTCATTACACAAGAATAAATGTGCATCTAAAGGAAAAAAGTTTTACATTTTTTCTCAAGGATTTAGGGTCAAGTTTCCTTCCTTATTTTATAAATTGATCATTGAGTTAGTATACAAAAATCATTATAGGATTAGGTTTTTTTATCTATAGAGAGAAGGTTAAATAACATTACAACAAAGATCATGATTCACTTAACCCATGGAATAACATCTCACAATCACATGTTCCCAGGACAAAGATCAATTATTGTTTTATAGTAGTTAATTTCGACAAAAATTTAAGGATTCAAGGCTCTTAACATGGAAACATAGTTCCTTATGTTTGTTACTAGATTAGGTTTCTAGGGTATTTTATTACATCTAACTTAAGATGTTTTATTTCTTCCTAACTAGGTTCATATAGATTTTTGTATTGAATTGTGTAGACTATTTGTTAATAGGGAATTTATATCCTCAATGAGACCACTTGTCCTTGTCTTAAGGGATTTTCTTCAAGAACAAGATCACAATTTCACATAGTATATCCATTACATGCTAGGATATGTGGGAGAGAAAGATGGAGTGGTCGGTTATTTAATGGTTAAGATTCACATTAGCGTTTACACAACATGGTTCCCTTTACTTACCACAAGATTTTTTTAACGCGTTAAATGAGTGATCTAAAATTAACCTTTCTCCAAGAAGATAATCTTATGCACCAGCAAATCATAAAATAATTAATGTTAAGTTTCACAACTAACCCATAGTATTGCACCATAAAATTTAAATGATAATTGAGATTGGGTATCAAGTTCATTTATGATCACATGTCTTAATGGTGATTTCAAGGTTAGATGGTGATTTTACACTATGTTAAATGTTGGTTCCTAAGTGTAAGTGTACTACGTTAAGGCAACACATTCTCCTTACTAACACAATTACCAATCACGGAAGGGAACCACATACTCTAGATAATGTTTTACCATGTCGTTCATAACCATCGGTTCACAAGGACATCACTAGCACTATATGATATCATGATAATATCAAAGTAGGGGTCTTAGTTGATAAATCTAGAAGATTTCGTTGAGTGTAAGAATTTAAGTTCATCCTAAGGTTTTAATTTTCTATGCTAAAAAAGTCACACGGAAGAAAAATCATGTACAAATTTTATTACGGGGATGACTATTTCGTTTAGATTTCTTTATTACATTTTACCGTAAGTAACACAACACACTAATTATTTAATCATCAATTTCACACTGGAATGGCACTATAAGATATTATATTCTAATTAATTTAACATATACATCAAACATTTACAATATAAATTTTTGGTATAAAATAACACCCATGTTTAGATGAAAATGTCTCTTAAACAATAACATCTTAAAAATATTACAAAACTTCATTAATAAACCTTTCAATAATTCGTAAATGTTGAAGTGTCCTCTAAAATATCACTTAACATATATACCCAACCCCATTTTTGACTATATGTAAATCAATAAAAAACACTTATAGTAAAATGCACATTTTCCAAAGCAACCCTAAAACTAGCATCTCACTCATATTACCAAATTTCAATAATAAGTCTTTACTGTAACATAAAAATAGATAAAAAAATTCTTTCCATTAACATACATGAATTAAAATAATATACAATGAATCACAACCACGTCGTTTTACCATTTTACTTGCATCCTGCAAAACCATGTGAGTGTGAAATCAATGATAAATCAACGACATGATATCCACCTAAATCTAGTATAATTAACTTTTTCAGTTTTCCATTTACATTATAATACTATTTTGCACTCATAAAGAGAGGGTTACTGAGACATATTTATTCATTTTATTTATTTTCACTTCATTTCTTAACTAGCAAGAGAGAGAGATAGGGAAGAGAGAAAAACACTATTTTTCTAAAAGTCAAATTTCACACAATAAGCCACAAGATATATTTTCATACAATTATATATAAGTTGCAAGAGGTATTCATTCCTATTTTCTAACTTGGTTAGGGTTTTATGGTCATCCTTGACATTTTCCCTCAACTTGCAAAACATTCTATTTTAACTTGGAGGCTAAGAAAGTGCATTCGAGAAAATGTCTTCTGATAAGAAAAATCATGATGGGAGAATTCCAATGTGTCTACCTATATACCAAGAATCCACAAGGAGTAACAGAATTGAGAATTGAAAAATGGTGTGAAATTGGTAGACAATTTTCTAGAGCCACCAATCATAATCGGTCAAGTGTCAACAACAACCAATTTAATCTCAAGGGCTAAAAAACCCTAAACCAAAACTACCCTTCGATAGATGAACATGCAATGGATAATTTCCTACATGCTCTCCAATACATGGAGAATTCACTGGAGTTAATGAAACTAAGAACTGGCAAATAGGTTACAAACAGAGATGAGTTTTCTAGAGCTACTAGTTAGAGTTGAGTCAATTTGACCTAGTCAAACAACGACCCAATGCATACAAAATGCCTTCACCAAACTATATAGAAGAGTGTTTTTCCAAAATTGACGGTTAGAAGAAATTATCTGGTAAAAATACTAGAGGTCTACAAAGGTAGATAGGAATTTTGTTGCTTAAGGATCGAATGGTGGTTTAACATGAAAGCCAACTTTTAGGTTTTGGCACTTCCTCAAAGTGCAAAATAGAGTAAAAGGGTTCCTAGAGGAGTGGAAAAGAGAGTGAAAATGGTCAAACAAGGTCGTGTTAATTCTTGATGTGACTCTCTTCATAACAAGAAACACATACAACGTTTGACATATCCTTTACGGGATTCAAGTGTTATTTTGCAAGTCTTTAGAAAATGCATTTTTCTAACTTTACAAGATAGACATTTTTGGTTGTTTTAGTTAACTCATCTAGCTATCGCCAATAGAAATGGACATGAGCACCTAATTTTGATATTGTGATTTTAGCATGTATAAAGTTACGATAGCAACATGGTTGATGGTTAAATTTTAAATTTGTAACGTAGATGACCAAGTGAAGTTTTATAGTTTTGCACCAACATTCTAAAAATACCCAACTATATACTTATCCACGGTTTATTATTTCTATTACATTGTAGAGGAAGAACAAAATTATAAAATAAAAAGGTATAGAGACCATGCCTAACAAGGATGAGTGAAGTGGGGTAAGAGATGTTGCGGGGGTTTATGCTCATCATCTGTTAATTCCACCACTCGAGCACATGTCTATGATTTTTACTCTCTGCTATGGTTGTGTATTTTACACCCAATATTGAAGCTCTCAGGCACTTATAACTATAGTATATGACAAAAATAGTATTCCATGTGTTTTTATGGGTCCATACCAATTACAAGGATCTCATTTTGGCACAACCCGAGGGAAATGTTGGCAAAAGTTATGGGGATCTAAATTTAAATTTGCCAATTACATTTCCTCAAAAGTTTTTAAATCCTTTTCAACAACCCATTTCATACATACCCAACAATCAATTTTGTCCACCAAAACCATGCATTTTCTTTAATACATTCTATCAAACAATTCATGTGCTTGGTGTATGCTCCCATACTTTTTTTACATACAGTCTATGAGGGAAACCATAATTACTAGATCTGATAGAACTCTGCTTTCCATACCTTGTTCTGAAGCTCCCATTTTAGCACATGTCAGAAACATTGGTAAAGTTTAATTGATTGGGTTTTACACTAGTTCTATTCCCTTAGTGAAATAGATACAGTTCTTCATGAGGATTCCCATGGCTTTTATAATTTGCTTCATTGGTGCGGATGGAAAAACCAGCATATATAGTGGTATACAACCACCTTTTGCATACACATTTACTAAGAACTTGTAACTACAATTTCTGAAGAATAAACTCCATATTTGTGTGCAAATGGGTTCTCATACCTACCTCAAAGTTCCTATTTAGGAATAATTTTGGGGGTGATGGTTTCAACTGTTCTGGAGTTGAGCTTTAGACCTGAAAATCACCTTTTCATAGAAGTTCAAAATCCATTTGTGTAAATCTGAGGCCATATTCATTTTGGGCATTCAATCGAATAGTTTACATGCCAAGTGCATGCTTATATACCCACATCCATATCTACTGAAGTATTTACAACTACAACATCTAACAAAATTCTTGTCTTTAATGATTTCTTTGGAAGTCCATTCCCTGTTCTAGCACTTGTAGTTTTTTATAGGCCGAGATTACATAGGTATATCTAAACCGATCATGTTTGAGACCTATTTTTTACATGCAGGAAATGGTGGGAATGTCTAGTTAGGGAACCCTTTCTTTTGAAGTTTTATGCCCAAAGTGTCATCCCATGAGAAGCTTCCTTGATATTTCATTAGGTGAAATGTTAGAACCATCTAATCACTACTACATC
Source organism: Taxus wallichiana var. yunnanensis (assembly GCA_018340775.1). NCBI lineage: Eukaryota > Viridiplantae > Streptophyta > Pinopsida > Cupressales > Taxaceae > Taxus > Taxus wallichiana. The sequence goes on along the minus strand of CM031237.1, from coordinate 802,531,956 downwards.
TATAAAGTTGAAAAGGGGTTTAGCGTGATTAATATTTTTTGGTCTCTATTATCCAAAATTCACCCCTAACGTAATTTTGATAACTTGCACAATTTCTTCATACTTAGAGGGGAAGAAATGGTGAAAGTCCAAACAAAATTAGATTCTCTAATTTCCATACCTAAGAAAAATCCAAGGAGTTAGAAAAGTTTGCAAAAAATCTATAAAAATGAAGTCAAGGGCCTATTTTAGAGAAAATAGGTTTGGAGATTCTAGATGGTGTTTCACCTATTTCTAGAACATTTCTTTGAAGTATTGTGAAAAAAATAGGGTGACGGGCATAGGAAGAATACCTGTTGAAATGTTGGTTCATGGGTTGGTGCACGCGTATGACTTATGAATCCACATTTAATTGTGAGAACTTCCTTTTGGCTAGGAGGAACTACCTGTAATGAAAAGCAAGACCACCAGAAGGAATTAAACAATATATGTAGTGAACTGCCTAGCATATGCTAGATCCGAAGTGTGATACTTCCTAGATGGTTATCAGTCCACTATTTTAAACAATTTAATGTTGTAAACAAAGTAAATCCTATTGTAATTCAAAATGATTTAGGTATCTCACTTAAAACACAATAAGAAATATATCTAATCTAATAGGCTAGGCTAGAATAGGATCCAAAGGTCAAGTAACTGGTTCTAGGTCTCTATAGGTCTGACAGAGGTCTCAGGTAGATCACAAGTGAATGAGGATGAAAAGAAATTAGGTGGATAGGCCACTGTTCTAGGTTGTATGGGCAAATATAGAGACCGATGTCGGTTAAGGGTAACCAACGACGGTTAGGTGTAATCGGTGCCGGTTACTATGGAAATCTGGGAATGCCACAGAACAAGCTTTAGGTCTCCTTTGTGATTGCACAAAGGATTTTGGCTGGTCAGGATGATGTATTGGGTGATTTAGGTTGGATTTGGTGAAGTTTTAATGGGTATATGGAGGTGGAAGTGTCGGAGCAGGTCAATAGGTCACTAGGTAAACAATGGATGATAAAATAATGATGAAATGAAATAAACCAGAGAAGTATGACATTATACTTACTTGGATTCTGGTCCTGATGCCTGTGAGTGAGGGATGGAGGTGCTTGATGAGAGGTTTGAAGGCTACAAGTGATCACCAACTGAAATAAATCTTCTGCATGGGCTACATGTACATTCCTCTTTGCTTAGTTAGATCAGATCATGGCTAGGATGGTTGTGTAAGAGAAAGTGCTTGATCTCCTTCCTTGCATGCGTGTTCTCTTTGGAATTCTCTCTCTGAAGATGTGTTATCTCTTTGAGATGTGTTAATGCTCACCAACCTTATTTTATTTAAACTTCCAACCTTGAGAATAAGGTTGTTTTGGGGTTAAAAGGGTAACCGATGGCAGTTCCGGCTTAACCGGCGATGGTTAGGGGTAACCGGCGTTGGTCAAGATGGGATTTCATAGGTTTACTAAACTAGAGAGATCCTCTTGATTTCCTTGAATCTCATGTCATTAACCCTGCAGATTGGATTGGGAGATTCTTGTAAGCATGCAGGAATGTGGTTAGAGGGAATGTAGGCATTGATTTTTAGGGTTTGGGTAAGTCTTAGTTAGTTATGGCAACTTACTAAGAATAGGTCTTAGGTTGAGTTGGCTTGGTGAGGTGTCTAAGTGAACTGTATGTGTGGGTATTATTTAAAATAAGATATTTAAATAATAAATATAGTGAGGATAATGAATTAATTTAATTTAATTAATTAAATTAATATTAGTAGGGTGAAAGGGGCCATGGTTAGGTGAATGTGATGAAGGGTGTTTATTTGTTGAGGGACCAAAGGGGAGTGTGACCTAATTTTAGTGTCTACATTTTGCCCCTTTTTGTTGCGTAGCTTGTATTGGTAAGCGCGCTAACAAAAAAATAAGATGTGGTTGCCCATGTGTGGGTGAAGGTGGTCCCCCTCAAACCAGAACCCGCGAGGAAATAGGAAGAATTGGTGAGTGGTTTGATAAAAGGTAAATGCGAGGAAAAGACAGGTGGGCACGGGAAAAAGGGTAAAAGCTCTACTCGGGCCATTCAAGGTAATGGGTCAGGTTCAAAGGTAGCAATAAATCAAACACACACATACATATAAACTACAAAGACACTACCAGGTTGAAGAGTAGGAAAACTCTACATCGTCTAAGGTTGATAGGTTTATCCAAATGAGGTTGAAGTGATTCCGGTATCCAAGGTATAGGATATGGTCAGGAAACATGACGTAGGTTAGGTGCAGGAACGTTTAGGTATGTTTTGGTACACCAAAGGTAGGGTCAGGATAAATGGTCATGGTAATAGGCTAGGTAAGGTCATTAGGTCAACAACATAGGTAACAGTGCCGCAAGGTATAGCGAGCACATGAGGTCAAAGGTCACTAGTGATGGTCCAGGTCCAAATATCTAGATCATGGCATGGGTAAGGCCAAGGTAGGGGTAAAATAACGAGTCCCCAAAGGAGGACGAAGGGAGGTAGTAACTGATTTGGTCAGGAAAGGTGAGGTAAATGGGTAGGGTAAAGGTGGGGTGGGGTAAATGATCAGGGTGAAGGATGGGTGGTGAAAAAAGTGAGGTAGGGGTAGGGTAATGGTTAAAATGTAGCGCAATGTGTAGTTGATGGTGACCGATGATGGTCATGGATAGCCAACATCGGTAGAGGGAAATCGACGATGTTACGTAGGGCACGAATCGATGCCGATCAAGGGTAACCGACATCAATTAGGTAGGGTTTGTTATAAAAACAAAAACTATGTGTTTTTTTTATTCATTTGTTATTGTCAAAGCGAGAAAACAAAAAAAAAAAAAAAAAAAAGAGAGAAAAGTGTCTGGACGAAATGGAACAGTGAGCTGGTAGTGTGATTTGATGAGGGATTGATTGGTGAGTAGCGGGTCCACGGGATCAGGGTGAGAGATTTGATTAGTCGGAGGTTGCGAGTAGCTATTCGGTGATGGCAGAGGCTGGAGATGGATCAAGTAGGCCACTTTGTAAAGTGGCTAGATGTGTCATCGAGACGGTAGTAGCATGATGAGGTAAGCGCCCTACTCATTCTTGATTTGATAGATTAGAGGATTGTTGTAGTGTTGGTTTAGGTTTTGTTTGGTTTTTCAGTTTATGGGAGGGTAAGTATGGAATTTGGGAATGGGGGGAATGTTGGGTAAAAGGAGGAATTGGGAGGGTAGTAAATAGTATAGGTGGGATGGGTAGAGGTCCAGGAGTAGTTTAGGTCATTATAGGTGGGGTAAAAGGGGCGGGGAGGTTTTTAGAAAAGGGGGTTTTGGGAAGTCGTGGGTTTTTTCACAACAAAGGACCGAAGTGTCGGTCAAGTGTGGTGGTGTCGATTAGGTGGAACCAATAGCGGTCACCAAACAGTGGCCTGATTCAGTTAAGGAGTAACCGTGGTAGGTAAGGGTGAACCAAGATCGGCCACCAAATAGGTGTCCTTTGGTGAAAGGTTGATCAAGGTCGGTTAGGATGAACCGGTACCGGTCAGATTAGTGGGCACAAGGGTCCAAAAGTGATGTGGGCTAGGTGGTTGAGATGGGTAGGGTGAAAATAGGGTGTAGGAAAATGATAATTGGTGAATAGGGATTGATACAGGTAAATTAATGTTGTGTTTATATTAGATGTAGGGGAGAGTGTAGTTACATATGCGGGACAGGGTTCTACCGCTACTAGTGCCAATGCATGCATGGCACAAATGACCCCATTAAAGATGTAGCATGTGGAGGAATTGGGTTTGAGTGGGGTTCACCTCTATAAACATGTTGTTTGGCAGCCCAGCTTGATGGTTGCGCTCATCGATAGATAGGAATCTGCGACCAACACATTCTACTTGCCCATCGATGAGATGACTATTACCCTAGAGGACGTGTTCCAGATTCTTTGGTTACCCATATTGGGTGCCCAGGTGTATTTTATCTCCTCCGAGGCCTCAGAGGAGTTGATTGTGACTATTTTTGGTGAGGGGGCTGATCTGAGATTCCATAGCACCAGTTTGAGCTATGGAGAGATGTACCTAGCCCATCTGGAGGAGATAAGGCTAGTGGTCCTGTTGATGGAGGTAGTGTGCTACTATGCACTGCCAGATGCAGAGGGTGGACACTTTCCCTGATCACTGATGGGGGTACTCCATGACATGATGGTGCATGAGACCCACTTTTCTTGGGCACCAACATTCTTGGTGCAGCTATACAGAGAGTTGTGGGCATATGGGTAGCTACGAAGGTTTAGCTTGTGTTGTACATTTATACTGCACTATTGGGCCTACGAGCACATAGTCTATGTGCAGCCTATAGGGATGCCCCGAGAAGATGCATTCCCACCTATATTTTTGTGGGTGGGGTACAGGAGATGGGTGCCGATGATAAGAGAGCAGAGATCAGATAGGCCGACACATGATGTGGCCCATTTTTGGTAGTTACTGGAGGGATTGTCTAGAGTGGACATTATATGGAGGCCATATGTGGGATTCCCCTCATATAGGCATATGCATGAGGAGCTAGCTAAGCTCTAGCTAGATAGGTGGACACAAGGTCACCCTGCCAGGGAGGATGATATGATCCCAAGAGAGCCAGTCTGACGACAATTCGGGCTAGTACAAGACATTCCTCTGCCCTTCCCATAGTATCATAGAGATGACATGGAGAGGCCCTTACCTCTACCACACCTACAAAGTGCCCACGAGGAAGGAGAAGAAGCCATTGGATCGGCAGATAGATGACGCGATGTACAAACAGTACAGGTAGTGGTGGATGACTCAGTTATGAGCCATACCACCCAGACCGGGGCTGTCAGACCTAGCTACCATTAAAGTGTGGATATACGCCCTATAGGGGTAGGTAGCTATGTTGATTACCCAGTTGGGTATACTGCAGACACAGATGGAGGGCTCCGAGGTAGAGGTAGCAAAGCCACACATATAGGTGTCTAGTTTGCGAGACCCATATGGCTGGTGGAGGAGATGGAGATGGAGAAGAGGGAGATGGTAAGGTGGCAGCCTTACAAGATTAGGTGGCAGGTTTATAGGGCTACTTGGGCATAGCCTAGGCACGAGTTGGTGTCTTACAAGCCCAGATACGAGCACGGGGTAGGGGGCATCACCACGAGGCACCGGGAGCAAGTCCCGGTTCACGGGCGGCGTAGGGCGGGTGGTATTACAGTCGGGTACAAGGGGCCGAGACCTATGGGATGACAACAGACCATGCCTATATCTAGGTTACGAGATGCCCTATGTGAGGCAAGATACTATCAAGACTAGCTTATGGCAGTGAGATAGATTTCATATCCTATGTCGAGTACATGGCACAATAGGCGTCTAGTGAGAGGATGAGATCCCACACTCATAGTGTGGAGAGCACGGAGGTTAGCGAGCTCCGAGGTCGATCGGGAGAGGCCACTAGTGCACAAAGACCAGCTCTAGGTGAGGTGCCAGCAAGGACACAGGAGGCCAAGGGTATAGGTGACATAAAGATGGACAACATCCAAATGAGATGCCCGATATGTGAGCACTGGTTTTTGATGTATGATAGCTATTTTTTGAGATATATATACCGGCCTGCATGCCAAAGATAGTTATATTTTTTATCACATACTGGCTTGTATGTAAGATAGTGAGGATGTATGAGTGATTTGTATATTTTGAGTATATACCGGCCTGCGTGCCGAAGAGATTTTGTATTATTTCATTATTTTTTTGTATATATGAGACCGGCCTATGTGCCGATGACATTTTGTATTATATATCAGCCTACATGCCAACATTTTTGAGATGATGGACATGATGAGATAGCCATGTATATTTGAGATACACATTTATTTATTTATATGATGAGATACATGGTATTTTTTGATTTGTTGATGTGTTTATGAGATTTTGATTTATGGCTTGTGTTAGATGAGATATGGATTTGTTGTTTTGATATGGATGGAAATTAGGTGAGTTAGGCATGGTGGAGTCAGGTCGGTTTAGGCATGGATCGAGTTAGGTTATAGGCATGGATCGAGTCAGGTCGATTTAGGCATGGTTGAGTCAGGTGATTTAGGCATGGTTGAGTCAGGTTATAGGCATGGATTGAGTCAGGTCAATTTAGACATGGTTGAGTCAAGTTATAGGCATGGTTGAGTCAGGTTATAGGCATGGTTGAGTCAGGTTATAGGCATGGATTGAGTGAGGTTGATTTAGGCATGGTTGAGTCGGTGTGTTAGGCATGGTTATGTTGAAAGTAGGTGAAATTGTGATTCATTATTTTTGCAATGAATGATACTATGGCTCATATGTGAGATGTGGTATAATCTATGCATAGTTATGATAGAGAAATGGTAGGTGTAATAAATGTATGTTGTGATAATGTTTAAAATATGAAACAACTTGTTTTGTATGTGGTTTAATTTCCAATGTTGGGTATAAAAGAAACAAAGTTATGATGTAATGTGATGCACATGGAAGATGAATTTTTAGGGTAGAGGATGGCCGAGCTAGCCTCTAGGGGCCCCATGTCCTCAAAGTGATGCCTACATAGTCCCGGTGAAAAGGTACCTCGGGCTGATGTAGTTCTCCCATGAGCTAGGGAAGAATATAAGGAGGTATGAAAATGAGGTGATACGTTTTTGGGAATTTTGTAGGTTTATATTTGTTAGATGTGGGTAGATTATAGGTAAAGTGATGTAGGTGGGGTTGATTGTGGTGAAAGAAGAATATTATCCCAAAATTAAGCATCGAGGACCAAGTCCTATGTAAGGTAATCAAAACATAAAAAAAGATGGTTAAAATATAAAAGGGGGCAATAAAGCCACCTGATTGGGTAGGATCATACCGAGTAGATCATACCTTGGTGGAGGTGATGAACGTAAGACCCTAAAGACATTGCATGATGAATGTTCTATAGTGAAAAGTAGTCACATGATCACCAAATGTCTAAGTTCCAAGAAGTCCCTTGAGGCGAGGGAAATGTTAGTGGGCATGGTTCAAAAAGATGAAGAGTAGGTAATTTGTATATGGTGTAGGTAGCATGAGTTTTGAGCAAGAGAACCTAGCTCACAATGGGAAATTCTTTGACAAAAAGGTTGAGTGTTTTGACTTATAGTTGAGATAGAATGATCGATGCAGGAAGTCTATATGGGAAAAATTGAACTCCTTGAGGTCTTCGTGAAGCTGATCGATGCGGGAAGCTTCGGCTTCTCTCGTTTGTTTTTTATTTTTAGTTTTTGAAGATCTTTACATGGCTTTCCTTTGAGAGAACAATCTATTTATAGCAGCAGTTGTCGAGAGGAAGATGTCCTTTATGAGGGAGTCATCTTTTTATTAGAATTTTGACTCGAGGATTTTTGTCCCATGTGAGGTCTTTGTAGTCATGAACAAGACCAAGGTGAAGGATAGGACTCTTGTTCAAAAGGCAAGGAGAAATTACCATGGGGTCTCATCTAAAGGTAGATGAAAAGTATCCATGAGAATCATGCTATGTGCAGTGTTGTGGTACACATTTTCAAGAGAAGATAACTAGTGACGGGTACTCACATGATTCTTGTTCAATCGTTAATGAGGTGTATGAAGTGAATAGCACTCAAGGGTTGAGCATGGGAAGAGACAAAAGGTGAGGTAGGATAACAATTCAACAATAGAATGGTTGAAGATGCAAGCCATTAAGGGGCTCAGGTTGAGGTTTACCATCGAGTGAAGATAAATGATAAGCTCATGATCCATAGGTATGAATTACAATGTATTGTCCAAGAGAATTAGGAGCAATTTTTCACCGTTTACATTTTTCTACTTTTGTTACATGTTGATTTTCTTTTAGGACAAGGTCACCGACCTGGAAGGTTCATTCATGAACCTATTTTTCATAGGCACATTTGATACGTTTTTGGTAAACTTGAAGGTGATCCAGAGCATTAAGATGACATTCGTCTAATAACTCTAGCTATGTTAAACAGTCCTGATGAAAGTCATCATCATTGAGCATGTCATGGAGAGAAATACAGAGTGAGGGGATCTAGACTTTGAGAGGCAGAATTGCCTCTGTACCATAGACTAGAGAAAAGGGTGTGGCCATAGTGGAAGTGCAAATACTAGTGCGGTATGCCCATAGGGCAAAAGGAATGTGTGTATGCCAATCCTTCCTAGTATCATCAACCACTTTCATAAGAATTTTGTTTAAGGTTTTGTTAGTGGATTCAGCTTGGCCATTGGTTTGTGGGTAATAAGGTGATGAGAAACTAAGCTGAATGCCGAAGGCGTCACAAAGTTTTTGCAATGTTTTGTTTTTGAATTGTTTTCCATTGTCATTGATGAGGTGATGAGGAACACCAAAGCAACAAATGATGTGGTGGTTAATAAACTCACATATTTTCTCAACTTTCATGGAGATGAGTGGTATGGCTTCCACCCATTTTGTATAGTATTTGGTAGCAGTGATGATCCATTGATGGCATTGGGACGAATGAGGATTGATTTCTTTAACAATATCCAACCCCATTAAGATAAGGGCCAAAGTTCACGAGCGACTTGTAAGGCATGGCTTGGTTTATGAAGAAGATTGGAATGTTGTTGGTAGTTTACACAATGTTTGACGTAGTCACAACAATCATGGTTAAGGGTCGGCAAGAATAGCCTAGGCGAAGAATACACTTAAGAATGAAAGAAGGCCACTGAAGTGACCTCCACATATGCCATCATGAACCTCCTCAATGGTATAAGGAATGATCGTAAGAGAATACCATCAAAGTCACTCTTATAGAGGAGTCCCCCCAAGATGATGTAACGAAAGATTTTTAAGGAAGGTGCGTTGTCTGATATGGGTGAGATCAGGAGGTAAGATGGAGAGAGAAAGGTAGTTGAAGTATTATTTATACCAAAGGTCACTCGGGTCAAGGGTAGCAGTTCCGATCGAGTAAACATCGTGAGGTAAATAAGAAGGTGATTGGAGTCATTGTATAGTGACAAAGATTATAGAATCGGTAGGTGAAGCGGGTATTTGGGAAGCTAAGCAAGCCATGGTATATACAAATTTGTTGGTTGAACGTGGGATGGTTTGAAGGGTGTAAAGGTCAAAGGTGGTCAAAAGTATGTCTACACGATGTTTATACTTTTGAAGTATCTCGTTATGACATTGGTACATACCATTGACTTGGTTTACGACCAATTGAGAATCACCAAAGATGTTGATTGATTTGACATCTAGGGTGTAGGTGGCTTAGAGACCTAATACGAGCACTTCATATTCGGCAATATTGTTGGTACATCCAAAATGTAATTTGAAAGACAAAGGCATGGGTTCACCATCAAAAAGAATGATGATAATACCAGCCCCGCCTCCATGCCGACACTTGGAACCATCGAAAAGAGAGTCATTTGGTAAGGAGGTTCATCCAGGGAAAGGGTAGCAATTGACTCATCTGGAAATTCAAAATTAGAGGGTTGATCCCCGGAAATAGGTGCGCCGCCAATTGGTTGGAAATAGGTTAGCCCTTGATGGAATTTTGATGAATGAATTTGAGGTCCAAATCAGCTAAAAGCATAAGCCATCATGTGGCCCGCTGATTTTGATAAGGTTTGGCATACATGAAGTGTACGGGGTCGGTGTTGGTCACAAAGAAAAAGTTTTTGGTTGAGTAGGTAATGATAGAGTTTGGTGGCAATGAAAACTAAGACTAAGAAAAAAATTCAGGGATGGGTGTATCAGGCTTCATAGTCCAAAAGAGTATGGCTTATGTAATAAACCGCTTGCTCACCTTGTGTTGTTAATCGTGATGAGCGAGCATGGATCCCAAGGATTGATCGGTAGAGATATGTATAGGTAAAAAGGTTGATCATATTTAGGTGGGATGAGTATGGGTTGTTGGAGAAGGTATTGTTTTAAGGCCTCAAAATCTTTATGGTAGTCATCATCACATTTAAAGGAGACATCCTTCTTGAGAAGATGATGAAATGGTTGGCACCGATCCGATAATTGTGAAATGAAACAATGAATGGACTACAACTTACCTTGCAGGATATGGAGTTGTCAAAGGTTAGGTGGTGGAGGAATTTCGAGAATGACCTTGAATTTAGTAGGGTAAACTTCTATACCACGAGGGAAATAATAAATCCTAGGAGATTTCCTGAGAGAACAAAAGATGCACTTCTTAGGTGAAGGCGATGATCTGATATTTAATGAGACGGTCAAAGATGGTTTTGAGGATGGTTAGGTGCTTAGAGCAGCATTTAGATTTAGCCAAGAGATCATCTATGTAATCTTCCAATATGTGATGCATGATGTCATGGAAGATGTAATTCATAGCCCATTGATATGTGGCACCAGCATTTTTAAGGCCAAAAGGCATTATTCGATAGCAAATGGTCCCCAAGGGGTGATGAATGAGGTTTTTGTTGATCCACAGGGCAAGTAGTATTTGGCTATAACCCAAGAAGCCATCCATGAGTGATAGCATCTTGTGGCTAGCAACAAGGTCAACCAGCTAGTCAATACCAGGTAAGGGAAAGTCATCTTTTGGGCACACTAGATTGAGGTCACGGAAGTCCGTGTAAATACGAGTCCCCCTATTGCTTTAGTGACAGGGATAATGTTATAAATGCAATGAGGATAATCAATGGGTAATATGAAGGAAATGGAAAGAAGGCACTGAAGTTCTTTGATGAGAAGAGCAATGCAAGGGTGTATTTTCCTCGTGTTTTTTTATGGGTTTAGCATCGGGAAAAGTTATGATATTGTGGAATACATGGGCATGTCTCGTGTAAGACCAAGAAAAAGTGTGGTTATGATCTCCGAGAAAATAAATGATGGCTTCCTATTCGGTAGCATCTAAAGATTGTCGATCTTTAGGATGTGCGGAGTTGTCTCCAGTATGAATGTTGATCTCGATAGTCGATTCATTCAACATGTTTTGCGTCTCAAAAGGTAATGACCAATGAAAATATGATTCTTCTACACGAAGGTAGGTGAGTATGGATTCATTATCCTTACATTAAACGGTGTTAATTGAAGGTGTATCGCCATCGATCATTTCAGGGATATAGGAAGGGAAGAGTGGAAGGGCCTTACCCTCGTGTTGATAAGTCGAGGCCCCAAGGAAATGCTTTTATGAAAAAAAAAAAATATGAGGGATAGATTCAGGATCCATCGACTTCATCGATGAAGGTGGCAATAAAGGTGGAGTGGGTGAAGAAGGTGTAGAAGAGCTAGTGTCCTTAATGAGTTCAATGGGGGCCTGTTTGGTAGGTGGTTTGGGAAAGCCAATACCACTATAGTCGTTATGTTTGTGGGTGGTATATGAAATAACGGTATGGTGGCCTTGCTTGTAAAATCCAAAACCAAAACCCTTCCACACACATTGGTGCAGGAAGGTGTGGGTGAAATGGTAATTGGTAAGTGATTGGATGTCAATGGAAAAAGGGTAGGTTTGTGGTGGTGGTTCGGATGTGTAAGTGCTAGTATCAAGTCCCTCATAGGTGAGACTAGTACGAAGGTAAGGAGGACCATAAAGGATATGTTCTCCTATATAGTGATCGTAACGTGGGTGTTGGTGAAGGCTTCTGTACTCTTGTGGAGTAAGGAATGTGTTGACACTATATAAGTGGTACTCCCCAAAGTGAGGCATTTAAAAACACCTTCCAAGGGATCAGTGGCTAGGATGTAGGTAGCTGGTATGGATAAAGTGTCGGAGGTCGATGCTGAGGTAGAGTTAATAGATTGGGAAGCTGATGGGTCAGCTGTGGAGGTTATGGCAGTGGTAGGAATGCAGGAGGTATGTGTGGTAGAAGTAGTGGCTATATTGGTAGGTGGAGGCGTAGATTTAGAAGTATCGGTTGTGCAGGTAGATGGCTTAATAGGTATGAGCACATCATTGGGTCGATAAAGCATGTTGTAGGTTTTGAAAGGTGAGGGTCAGTTGGAATGGTATAAGTGTGTCATTCGTGTTCAAAATTTAGACAGTGATGCAAAGTGGAAGGAATGCAACCCATGACATGGATCCAGGGTCTGCCAAGTAATAGGTTATATTAGAATTCCCCTTCCAAAACATAAAACAATTTTGGAATAGTGTGGGGCCTACGCGAATGTGGAGGATGATGGTGCCTAGTGTAGAGGTGATAGTGTCATTGAATGAACGTAACATGATCTGTTTATGTATGTAATTATCAGGTATGCACATTTGAGTGAATGCATGGGATGAAATGATGTTAATGCTAGCACCCCCATCAATCATCACATGGTGTACCCGTATGTCATTGATGTGGATAGAGATGAAGAGGGTTGGGTTTGGGTCATCTTTTTGGTGTGGTGCAATCTCTTCCTCTGAGAAGCTAAGGGAGGCCACTTGGTGAATAGGGTGGGGTGAAGATGAAGGCGGTAATTTGGTGACAGAGGCTACATGACGGGATGTGATAATGGAGGCCACGGGTGTAGGGTCATTGGGTAAAACCTTAATAGATTGAAGAACCTCCATGAGAGCTTGACGATGGGATTTTGAGGTTTTGATGAGGTCATATAGGGAAATTTTGAGTGGATATCGATGTAATTGTTTGAGCATGGTGTGATGTGTGACACCATTAGAAATGGGGTATGTGGGGCTGTAAATAGTGATTTTAGGTATGGGTCCGATGGTATGTTGGGCATAGGATTGGTTGGTGGGTCAGCTTCCTTTTTTACCCTTATCCTTTTGATCGTGCATGTAGTGATGTGTATCATGTTGATCTAAAGGGAGTTGGAAAATGGAGAAGGTGTAGGGTGAGTGGTATCATGACACGAAAGGTAAAAACCTACCAGAGGAGAAAAAACCTATGAGGTGAGTTAGGCGCAATGACATTTGGGTGGTGGGATGGAAAGTTCTCTAATGTGACCATATTAATTTCAAATCTTGGGGTGGTTCTAGGAGCTGTGAGGGTGGAGTTTGTGGTTGCTAAGTGGGTAGTGTGGGAATGGGTGTCAGTGAAGTAGGATCCTTGTCGAGAAGGTCGTCATTTTCAAAGTTAGTGTCTGGTGGACATAATTGGAGGTCGGATTTCAAGGCCTTTTAGTTCTCCATGTCGTGGCACGACACACGATGGTATGCACAAATTTAAGTGTCATCAAACCATTTTAGCTTGGGTTTGAGGGGGTCGAAAGTCTCGAGTGGTGGTAATGTGATGACATAAGTCTCTAGGAGGTTGGTTAAAATTTTGGCATAGGACCTTATTAGTGGATCGCAATGGGAAGTGAACGTGGGTTTGGATGTAGGTGTGGTTGATTGTTGAGGAACGGTATTTGGAAGAGGAGGAGCGGGCCGAGCTACGAGTTTGGGTGCTTGGAATGGTTTTGGGTGTTAGTCGTGTTGGGTTTAGGTAGGGGTACAATAGATGGATGGGTAGGAGGGTGCGTGGTTGTTTTGACTACCGTATTGTGGGGTGGCACCTTCTTGGGTAAAGGTGATATGGGTGTATGAGGTATAGAAATAAAAGTAGTTGGGGAAGAGGGTGAGTTACGCATGTGGATAACGGGGTCTTTGTGAAGGTAGATCACGCAGTCATGCTTGGGGTGTGAGAGATAGTGATCAAGTGTAGTGGGTAGTGAATCAATAACTGAGGGTATTGGTGGTATGGGTGGTAAAGATGCTACAGTCTTGGTGTAAGTCATGTTAGGTGTCCGGGGATTAGAGGTTTGTGAAGAAATAATGGGTTTTTGTGCTTTTGGTTTATTGGTGGGTGAAGGTTTCTTGACCATGTGGGGAAGCCGAGATCCTAAGATGACAAGATAGGTGCGGAGTGCGATTGGCACACCTGGGGGGTATGAGGTTGATGGGTTTGGGTCTTCTTTTTGGTTTGGGAATAGGTATCATTTTAACTGTGGAGGATGTAGCTAAATCCAATTTGATAGGTGGATGAGTAAGGTGGTGGTCGGGGTGACCCCTAAAGTGGTAACAGGTTTAGTCGATGATGATGTCATATGTGTGGATTTGGGTTTAGATATAGATTGGGCTATGGGTAAAGATGTGGTTTGAGCTATGACAGGTTTTGTGGAAGGATTTGTGATAGAGGTGGTTGCATTTGCTTCGATTGGTCAAATATTTTTGGGTAGATATTAGAGGTATCAACAAGGGACCTTTGCATCTCGTGTGTTGAGACTAAAACAAGACGCCCCCATAATAAGGCTTTATCCACATAATCTAAGTGATCATCCAAACGTGAGAATGACATGTTTTTAGGTGGAGTTGATGAGGAACTAATGGAAATTCCCATAAAATGTGTCTTAGAGATGGGAAATTGGCTAGCTTCAACTTCCGTGGGTAAGAGAGCCAAAAGTAGGTCTCAGTAGAATTTTGAGTAGTGGATGGAGAATGCTCACCAAGAGGCAACGATATCTCAACTGGGTCTATGAGAGGTGGAGGAGATGATGGGTGCTCCTCTATGGGTGGAGGAGGTAATGGGTGCTCCTCTATGGGTGGAGGAGGTACTGTGGGTAAAGGTTCTCTAAGTGGAGAAGCCAGGGGTGAGATGGTCTCGATGTTAGCGGAAGACTCCTTTGTAGGTGATGAAGGAGATGAAAGATGTTCCTCTGTGGGTGAAGGAACAAGGGAGGTTAGTTCTGATGCAAAAGGAGGATTTTGGCTAGGATTTCCTCTATGGAAGGAATGTGAGGTAATTGGGAGGTGACAGGTACATCATTAAAGATAGCATGAACCTCGCAGGTATGGGTATCATGAGTTGAGGTCTCACCAATTTGATCAAACATAGGGGCATGGTTGGGAAACAGTTTCTTGAAGATGTGTAGGTTTTGGATGGCATGTGCATTATTATTATCCATGGTTAACTCGTCTTTCCGATCATTTCTTGGACAATATTCTTGAAAGTGATGTATTTTCCGTCACTATGACCCTTTACTTGATGATAATTACAGATATCATGTTCTTTATACCTTGCAAGCATGGGGCGTAGGAGGGTCAAAACTAGTATGTGGTTTTATAGTTGAAGGGTGATGGCTCGGCTTTGATAAGATTTTCTAAGATAGAAGAGTAAGGCTCCCCGATTGGGGTATATTTCCGCTACTCTCGTCTGAATTGAAAAGTCTTGACGGTGAGAGATTAGATGAGGGGGTAGCTTGATTTGGTGGATGTGCTAGGACGGCCTTGAGTACCACTGCATTAGCGGTGCCCTTAGCTTTTGAATAATTTTTTGTGGTTTGGAAGAAGAAGAGGTATCATTCGACTTGAATGCCAAATTTTTATTGTGTAATTGGATTTTCTTCTCTTCATTGGCCCGAATCTCTAACTTTCATCCCATAGTGAATGCTTCATCAAATTTTTGGATGTTTTAGACCTACAAGGTCGGTGAGATATGTCTATCACAAGCCCACGTGAAGATATCGATGATTTATATTTGGGGCGATTGGAAGGTGAGTTGGTTGATTAAGCTACACCAACGAGCAACAAAATCTGTGATAGATTTGTCCTCATACTGACGCATGGAGTATAGATCGGTCACGGTAACCTTCTTGACGATATTGATAGAGAAATGATCAAATGAGGCTTGGGCTACCTAATTGAATGAGAATATGGAGTGTCTAGGTAACCCACTATACCAATCTAATGCAGGTCCACTGAGGGACATGGGAAAGGTTCTCAAGAGCAAGGCATCATCATAAGCGATCAGATAACACCCATGTTTAAACGACCACAAATGCTAATGCGGGTATTCTTTGCTATTGAAACGATTGAATTTAGGCATTTCCCAATGCATGGGGTATGAGTGGATAGGAATGGATGGGTGGATGGGATTGTTGCAAATCTCGTCATAGGTGAGAGTGTTGTGGGATCCTGAAACCGATGCCTCCAATGTTTGCATCTTGTCCAACATCAATTTAATTAGGTCGTTGGTGGGTTGTGATGATTGGGTGCCTCCTATAGTGTGAGAGGATTGGTTTTGGGCATATAACAGGGGTGGCACTCCAGTGTATGGGGATGCCATGTAGGTTGATTGAGAAGAAGGTAGTGAAACAGGGGGTACGTACCGAGTGAATAATGGATGAAATGGGAGGTTGTTGGTAGTATGTATAGGGAGGTGGAAGGGTCATGGTAACCCTAGTGGCAATAGGGGCTAATGATTGTGGAATGGAAAGGACCACATTCTAAAATGGGGTAGGGGTCACTAACATAGGAGGTGGTAATGTAGCTACGGGTATGTGTGAGAAATTAGGGGCAGATGAGGTTGTGTTTGGGGTAGTTGTCGAGGGTATGGTGGATGTAACAGGTGTCATGGAGATGGTAGATGCGGCAGTCATAATGGGGTATAGGATGTAGCTATAAAAACCGGGGTAAGGTAGATGCGGGTAGAACTGAGCTGATGGGGATAATGCAAGAATGGGAATGAGAGTCAAGGGTATAGATACGGGCATGTCGTATATCAACTAACCCGAGGCATCTCGAGTGGACGAATGGGAAAGGTAAAACTTCAAAGTGGCAAGGTTTTGGTCAAGGAGTCGTGTAAAATCCTCATCTCTGGTAGCGATAGTAATAGGTTGGATGGGATCTATGGTTGGTGATAAAATGGAATATGGTGAAGGAATAGGTGGGAGTGGTTCATAACTAGCATGAAATATGAGTGTGCTTGCTTGTCTTCGGGTCAGCACCATGTGAACCAGTATTGATTAGGTAGGGTTGCTTCTCTATAAATGACACAGAGAATAACAGGAATAGGTGAATCTAGTGGCAAAAAGTGGATTAGGTACCAAATGATGGTTGGAATGTGAAATATGCTAACCAATGCCGGTTAAGGAAAGATGACACTAATCAGGGGTAACCACACGCTGGTCACCGTAGAAACCGGTCGCTGAGTGAAAACCGTGTAGAAGGTAAAATATGATAGGTATGCCAAATCTGATGTTGTTTTATAGTGTCAATGATAATGATGGTAGTGATGTGGACCGTGAAAAGTGGAAGAAAATGAATAAAATGTCATTTTGGGTAGGTTAACAAAAGGACCCGAACCGACGTCGGTTGGGTATAACAGATGACGGTAAGAGTGTAACTAACGATGACAGTTACTTATGAAATTGAAACACCGATGAAAGAAAAGTCGTTGTGAATTAAAATCTGATGTAGAATCGACCTAGAATTATGAGAATGATGATGATATGGCCCGGCACACTCAGTGAAGCCGAATACACCATCTATGATGAGAAGCGTGTAAGGATGAACAACAAAAAAATGAAGAACGTGATCTCTCACCTCAAAACACAAGCCAAGCAGAAACACTAAGAAAAATGTGATCCTAAGAGTGCCCTTTTCTATTATGTTTGTTTAGCTTATATTATTTAGGCATTGACACATGAGTTGTGAAATAGATTTTTTTTGGTGAGGATGGCTCCCTACAAAGAAGGAGATCTAAAAGGTGAGGATTCAGGTATGTTATGGTGGGGTAGGCTTTGCTCTAAAGTATGACTCAACAAAGAAGCGAGCTAGGTGCCCATTGTACCGTGATTGTGTGATCACCTACAGCTTCTTCTAGGTAGGATGTTGTTTAAGAATGTGTATATTTGAATTTTTGTGAGGCTTGGTAAGACTCAAAGAAAGAGAAAAGGAAAGAAGTGCTTTTCTATGATTCATTTGTCAACCATCACCGGTTATGACTTCCAAAGATATAGGTCTGCCCTCAATTAATGTGAGCTAATGCGATAAATCAAAATGTAATGCACTTATTTTTAAGCCCAAATTGAAGTGTGAAGTTGGATGACACAAAGAGATGAAGAGGAAGAGGGATGCTCTTTCACTACAATGCAGAAAACATGAAGAAATGGTTCTTTTTAATTACACCAAAATAATGGTTTCCTTTAGAGCAAATAGAAAGAAAAGGTGGGTTACCAAGGAAGAAGATTAATGTGTATTCTTTGCAGAAGATTAAAAACACACAATTTTTCCTACGAGTGAATGAAATGCAACGAACCCCGGATGGCTCCCACCGGGTGCCAAAATGTTTCACCTATTTCTAGATTGATTCTTTGAAGTATTGATGAAAGAAATAGGGTAACGAGGCATAGGAGGAATACCTGCTCAAATGCTTGGTTGATGGGTTGTTGCGTGCATATGACTTCGAATCCACATCTAATTGTGAGAACTTCCTTTTGGCAAGGAGCGACTACCCGTAACGAAAAGTAATACCACCAGAAGGAATTAAACAATATATGCAGTGAACTGCCTAGCATACGATAGATCAGGGAAGTGTGAAACTTCCTAGATGGCTGTTAGTCCACTGTTTTAAGAAATTTAATGCTGTAAAAAAAGTAAATCCTATTGTAATTTGAAATGATTTAGGTATCTCACTTAAAACATAATAAGAAATAGATCTAATCTAACAGGCTAGGCTAGAATAGGATCCAAAGGTCGAGTAACTGGTTCTGGGTCTCTATAGGTCTTACAGAGGTCTCAGGTAGATCACAAATGAATGAGGATGAAAGAGAATTAGGTGGATAGGTCACTATTATGGGTTTTATGGGAAAAGAAAGAGACCGATGTCGGTTAAGGGTAACTAATGGTAGTTAGGTATAACCAAAGTCGCCATCGTGGAAATCAAATTCCATAGAACAAGCTTTGGGTCTCCTTTGTGATTGCACAAAGGATTTTGGTTGGTCAGAATGATGTATTGGGTTATTTAGGTAGGATTTGGTGGAGTTTTAATGGGTACATGGAGGTGGAACTGTTGGAGAAGGTCAATAGGTGGCTAGGTAAATAATAGATGATAAAATAATGATGAAATGAAATAAACCAGAGAAGTATGACATTATACTTACTTGGATTCTGGTCCTGGATGCCTGTGAGTGAGGGATGGAGGTGCTGATGAGAGGTTTGAAGGCTGCAAGTGATCACCAACTGAAAGAAAGCTTCTGCATGGGCTGTATGTACATTCCTCTTTTCTTGGTTAGATCAGATCATGGCTGGGATGGTTGTGCAAGAGAAAGTGCTTGATCTCCTTCCTTGCATGCGTGTTCTCTTTGGAATTCACTCTCTGAAGATGTGTTATCTCTCTGAGATGTGTTAATGCTCGCCAAACTTTTTTTCAACTTCCAACCTTGAGAATAAGGTTGTTTTGGGGTTAAAAGGGTAACCGACGGCGGTTCCGCTTAACCGTGTGATGCTTAGGGGTAAATCGATGTCGGTCAAGGTGGGATTTTCTAGGTTTACTAGACTAGGAGATCCCCTTGATTTCCTCGGATCACATGCCATTAACCCACAGAGTAGACTGGGAGCTTGTAAGCATGTGGGAATGTGGTTAGAGGGAATGTAGGCATTTATTTTTTAGGGTTTGGGTAAGTCTTAGTTAGTTATGGCAACTTGCTAAGAATAGGTCTTAGGTTGAGTTGGCTTGTTGAGGTGTCTAAGTGAATTGTATGTGTGGGTAATATTTAAAATAAGATATTTAAATAATAAATATGGGGAGGATAATGAATTAGTAGGGTGAAAGGGGCCATGGTTAGGTTAATGTGATGAAGGGTGCTTATTTGTCGAGGGACCAAAGGGGAGTGTGACCTAATTTTAGTGTCTCTGAGATGGAACCAATGTGGGTCGTATCAAGGTTTTTCGTACCAAGTTTGGGGCAGAAACGATAAGTTAATAGCAGTTTATGGAAAAATAGTATTGGTGCATCCCAGCCGCACGAGAACACACGGGATAGTCTTGCCCAAAAATGTCGATTTCACCGTATGAGAAAGAAATTTAGATTATTGTGGAGATGGTGGAAAAAATTGCACGAGACAAAGTGAGACCCAAAAATCCAAAATAGCCACAAGTAAGGGAAATGTGGAAAAGGTAGATGTTTTTGTCCCACACGGTTCATGGGATAAATGGGACAAGCATAAGTGTGGGCTCCGAAAATTTGAAATCACCGCACTTAAAGAAAAGTGGGTGGAGTGGAAGTCAACAACCCGCATGGCCAAGTCAATGGAAGACGCTACTGACAAAAAGTCCCGAATTGGGTCTTTGTGAAAGAAGGATGCCTTGATAGTCCCAAGTATCATGGGGATTTGAGTTCCCCGTGGAGAGGTAAAATTATGACATGCCAAAGGAAATAAATATGGATGCAGATAAGGTGGACTTGGGAGGCCCGGAAAGTCCGAGTACCACAGTACATGAGTTCCCTAAAACCCAAATTCTTGCAGATCACAAAAAGAAAGTCAACACTTGACCCCCGAACTTCAAATGGTCATAAATTTTGACCCAATGCTCCAAGAAATTAAATTCCCAGTCTCGTAAAAGGTAAGAAATCCCTAGCAAACTCAAAATGGTTTCTCACACTCAGAAAGCCATAACTTTTGCAATTCTCAACGAAATCACACAAAATTGGTCTCGTTGGAATCATGATTCTGAGACCACTAAACAAAAACCAAGAAAAGAAGAAATTAATGAAGTTTTGATGCCAAATTTTTTGAAAACGTGGCCTGATTTAGAACAATGTTTTACTTGGTGTTTGGGATGCATTTAATGAAGCATGAACATACATTTTTTACTGCTGCAAGTCATGGGACATCATGCGGAGATTTTTCCAAAGAACATACTATCATTTCACTCTATTTATGACATCTTTTAGGTGGTTTAAAAATGTATTTCTTGATTTGCATCCTCTCTCTTCCAAAACTCTATAAATTAGAGTTTTTGGCTTATTGTGAAAAGAATAGTTTTGAGTAGCAAAAATATTTGATTTTCGCTTTAGGAAGCCAATTTGTTACAGACCCTTTTAGTAGAATCCTTGCATGGTGATCTTGGAATTTACCTTGTAATATATTGAACTGTGTATATCATGAAGCAATAGATGCAATTTTGTGGATGTATCATCACTAGTTGTGTTGTTTGAATTCTTCTTGTCCCTTCAACCTTATTACAAATATATTGTGTTTATCTTATTCTCTGGAAGGGATCCATTAACATTGTGTGTGTATGAAATATTGTTGTGAATATAGTTGCTAGACTATGGAGAACTATTATCACTCTCTCTAATATGCACTTTGCTTCAATTTTTAATACATTGGAAAGTTATTCTCATTCCCTCCTTTTTTGTTGTATCACCGTTGTTAGTGTACACTTTACTTTCATGCACTCTCTCCCCTTGGTCCATTGGAAAATTAGATTAGGATAAGATAGTTTTTCCTCTATTAGAGTAGATTGTGGGAGGTAGTTTAGGAGTAAGAACAAGATTTCTCTAGAGGTCTATCTAAAGTAGCAAGTCCCATAACTTAGAGATAACACCCATAGTAGCTAATCACATAGTGATCTCAAGCATATAAGCTTGTGCAAATCTAAGGGTGTTGTGATTCGGTGATAACAATCTCGACTAAAGTCCTTATAGTATAATCTAAGGGAAAGTGATAGGTCTAAAAATAACGTATGTGAAAGCCCTAGCCACTGTCCAAACCCCGCCACATGCCACCACCTTACCACTCCCACTCACCCTCCGCCACTCAATTAAATGTCCTATTTTTAAGTTATTTATTTTGTATTTGTTGTTTTTTTTTTTTTTTCTCTATTAGGAACTAAATTTCCCTCCCCTTATTAGATCATTTTCCTCAATTCGATAAAATATCGAAGCTCGAACAGTAGGTAGGCAAGATAGTCAATAATGTTAAATTTTGTTTAACAAGAAACCTTGTGGGTACAACACTATCACAAGCAAGCAAAATAAATATGGAAATATATTAAATTTTAATATTATGAGAAGATTGGTAGTTCTCTTTTATTTTATTACTTAGTATTTTCCTTTAAATTATTTCTTAATCTCAAAATCTTAAAATTTCGTTGTTTCAAGATTTCAATTTATTTATTTTTGTGGCGCCCCATGAAACTTACATCACAATAATAAACATGGGCCAAACACAACACTAATGGTTCAAAATCCATCAACATATGCATTTTCACAACTATATAATATCACAAGTACTCAAACAAACCATGGAATAACATACATAACCCTCGAACATAATACTTATCGTAGATGCACCCAATACAATGTTACATATAACATAAGAATACTATAACAACATGGAATTCTAATCACACACATATGAAGGTTTCACAAAACTTGAGACCAAAACTATAGTTATATAGTTTCAAAAGGGGATACACAATCGTACCTTTAATGAGGAGCATCAACCTTGATATTAAAAACAAAAACAAACCCACATGAGTACTTTTTTTGTGCTCAAAATAGTCTCACCCAAGTTTGCCTTTGAAAATCTATCAATTTACGGCCTCTATCACTTTACCTTTCCCGTGTTGTGCCTAGTTAATCTTTGTTTCCATTTAAACTCTGTTCTTGGGTCGTACATCACATATGGGTCCATGGTTTGCTCCTTGTTTCTTTGTTCCTCCGGAAAAGGTCTGTAATTTGGGTCCCCCATTCTCTGTTCATCTAAAAACTCAAGTTCTCCCATGTTTTCCATTCTCCATGGTTGGGATTTGATTTTCTTCTTGTTTCTGCCCTAAGTACTTGAAGAAATATTAATGGGTGTGTCTCTGATGGACTTATTTGAGCCTTGTAACACTTCTAAGTTCTTTGTCCTTAGAGAAATTTTCATTTTCAAGCTCAAATGATCATTTTTCTATATTTTATGGTTTGATGGGTGTTTCTCCCAGTTAGATTTACATCCTTGCATCAACAGGGGATGTGGTACCTTTTGGTTGGACGCGGCTTGGCTGGATACTTCAAAAATTTCTATGAAATGCCTCAACTCAAAATTTTGTCCACGTGGATGAACGACACTCATTTGAAGATATACTTTTTGGTTTGGCCATAAAGTAGTGCACCGGAGGACACGTAGACATTTACGCTACTTTGCTCGGACTTAGAAATTTTTTTATGTAGCTAAAGTAGTGTGGTAGAAAATGGGGACACGTGACAAGTCCACGCTCATTCAAGGTCTCCACTTTAGGCATCATTTTAAAATTGTTCCATGGAGACATGTGGAGGCTTCTTCCTGGGTCTCCACATACTTAGTCTTTTCAAATGATTTTCAGAGGTCTGGGACACATGGAGGAACCACGCATGTTTGGGGAATGACCCTTGAGTTTCATTTTAAAGAAGTGTTAGGAGGACACGTTGAGGCCTGCGCTCACTTTTCTTTTTTCTTAGACTTTTCAACGGCCAAAGAAGATTGCCTTAGAGCATGACACATGGAGCCTTCTGTTGAGCTTCAAACATTCAAACAAACTTTACCAGGCCAGGACATGTGTTGAAGCTGTACTCATTCAAGGTATCAAATTTTTGGGACCATCTCAAGGTGCACAATAGTGACACATGGCAGTTTAAAAATCCAAAGGGGCGGTGAAGTGGACCATCGGAGGCAACTTAGAACTTTTTCATCTTATGCTCAAAAGGGTTAAGATATCAAAAATGGCCCACAAGCCCAATGGAGGAAAGGTCAAAGATTTCTCTAGTAAATAGCAGAGGTGCGGGCCTTCGGAGGAAATTTGGAAAACTTTCCCCTTGTGGGAAAAAGAGTTAAAAGTAAAATAGGAAGCATGGTTCCCTTGGGAATAACATTGGAAACTTGAAGCGGAAGGGCAGAGCTACGGGGAAAGCATGGAAAAAATTCATTTTTCCTAAAAGAGTGTGAAATTGTAGAATTTATCCATGGTTCCTTTGGGACCCACCTCAAGACACGTGTTAGGATAATTTATTGAGCACAGAGATGTGGAATAAAATGTGAAATTTTTCCATTTTTTCAAAAGTTGTAAAAAGTCAGAGAAAACCCCTAGATCTATTTTTAAGTTTGAATCTTCCATGTGGATGACCCAAATTCAAAGTAGAGATCATTGAAAGTTGAGAGTCTGAATCTGATTTTCCCTCCATTTTACTAAAACACACCTAGAAGTGCAAGTCTTCATGATTTCTTTGTATTTCCTACACGCCAAGCAAAGTGGGGAGTTAATGTTGATCTCTTAGTTTGGTGGGAAGATCTGGAAGACATCTTTTGCCATTCAAATGGTCTCATTATCATGCTCGATCATATTTTCCATTTTCTTGTCCCAGAGCATGCAAGAAGCTTGATTTGATGATAGATTAGGGGTAGAAGTGGCTGGAAAATTAATGAAAGAGTGATCTACCAAAGGAAGGAGTTGAATGTAAGACATATTCAATGAG
This sequence comes from Taxus wallichiana var. yunnanensis, assembly GCA_018340775.1. Classification (NCBI taxonomy): domain Eukaryota; kingdom Viridiplantae; phylum Streptophyta; class Pinopsida; order Cupressales; family Taxaceae; genus Taxus; species Taxus wallichiana. The sequence goes on along the minus strand of CM031237.1, from coordinate 802,507,835 downwards.
ATCTACCCTCTCAAGCACTTGGGAACTTTTTACGATCCGATTCTTAGAATCGTGATTGCGATCATGGCAAGCACTGGTAGCACTCAAGGTCTAGGATTTTGGAGGGGAAAAGGGGTCCATGTCGTAAATGTTATAAATGGAACATTTTTTTCGTGTAAATTGTTGGAGTTTTAGGGTCGGGACTAAATTTTCTAATAAAAAAATCTTTACTGAGCCCATCGTTTTTGGAGAAGATTTTTGGGAAGCTTGTACATCTCTTTTATGTTAAATCTGATCATGTCAAGGTGGTTACAAGTTTACAGCCATTGACAAGCTTTGAGACTGTTCTAGAAACTTTTCCCTACTGATAGATTTAATCAAATTCAAGTTATTTTGTGTTGTCTTGAGCAAAATGTGTTTGTTTTATTTTTGAATGTATGCGAGTAGTTTTTCTTGTTTCTGTTACAATCTTGTATTAAAATATGATTCAATCACACAGGTCTCAATCCTTGTGACAGTTTAGTGGCATCTGTAATTTCATTTCTCGAAGAGCCTTCATCTGGGAGTGAAATAAATGATTTAAAATCACTTCTCTTTCATCTGTTTGACAAAATTTATCTATAAGCCTCAGGTGTACCTTAGGTGTGATTTGGATTAGATCTTGATTCTTTGTTGGGTTCTCTAATTTGATCCTTCATGTTAGATTCTCATAGATTGTATGAAAAAGTGCTAATCTGGGCCTCCATTGAAGCACATATTCTGGTTAAAGAAACATTTTAGCTATTATGTGGCATTCTGTTTGCTAAACCTTCCATTTTGTAATATTCCGAGATCCGGTGAATCAAGTTCATCCTACCCCACCTCCCACCAAAAATTTATTCAAAAACAACCAATCCTACCCGTACTACTACCCCGGTTTCTCCTGTATGCATACAAATGCATAATCTTTGTTACCAAAGCATGCAGAAGCAATCGGGTCCTAAATGACTTTAGTAACCTTTTCCTTGTTATGAAAATATCTCCGTGATTTGGAAGTGACAACTCATGAGAGTCATATTTGGTGTGTTGATCATATTTTCCTAAGGTCTTCTCTATAAAATTTATGCAAAAGAAGGATTTATCATTGTTCTTCAATAACAAAGGTTACAAAATAGGTTCTCTTACCTTGGTTGAAAGGAACAACCTAAAATAGTTAGGATTAGATCACATCCTTTTAAGGTGCTTTGACAAGTCGAGATAGATTGTTTCCCCTGCTACAAAACAACATACATGATTATCTATCCGCCTCCGTGTCCCGTTAAAATCCATGATGTTGCTTGGTATTTGAAGGAGATTAAATTTGGGTAATAGTTCACTCTTCCGACACCATTGCCGAGGATTGTTTTTAATTCCCTGGGAAATAATTAGCATTTCTAAGACTAATTTGTTGATTCACTACCAATCCATATCTATTTATCCCTTCAACATGCTTCCGGCACCGTTGCTTAGGGACTATTTAAGTTGTTGAGACCAATTTGTTGATTTTTGTTATTTCATATCCATCTAGCCCACCAACAACACCTAAGTGGCACCATTGCTGGGGATTTTAGTTCAAAATCAAGACCCTGGTAAAATAATTCTTGTATGCTTCAAGTCTTGCGTGTAGTTGTTTTAGTTTTTATACCTAGTGCACTATCTTTCATTTGATAAATTTGGGTAAAGAATGTTAAGAATCTTTCAATTTCTAGTTTCTAGCATTGATAAACATTTGACAGATCATACTTAGTGCATTTTCACAACTAAGGTTGAAATCCTTAGTGGCAACTCCTTGTTGATCTGATTTTTAATGAGTATTAGTGTCTTATAACTCTTTCAAAGTCATATTTGTTACTAATATTTGCAAAGATGGAAGGAAGAAGATCTTTCTTTGCTAGGGATCCTACTATGACATTGTTTCCAAAGCTAGAAAAAGTAAGATCAGAAGGAAGAAAATCCTAGAGAGTTGTGGGAGATCACCAGACAAGAAGAGGGATCTCCATTGATGAAAGTGATCGGCCTATTATTAAAGACTGCAATTCAAGTGAATCTGAGTTAGGTAGCCTGTTTGTGGAATTGAATTCTCCAACTGGGAAGGGCCTTCATTTGATTTCGAATGGTTTTCTTCACATTCTACACCTCTATTTTCTGAGGTTAATAGGGATTTCCAAGAGACAAGGCCTTTGGGGTACCCATTTTGAAAATTATACTCCTCTGTTCCAAAGACCTTCTTCCCCTTATCAATTTACCACCCCTTCGGGTCACCTTCTTGAATAAACATGTCCCAGCCCCACCTGCACTCCCCCTTTTGTTGTAAACACCTTTGGACCTATAAATTTTGTGGGAATGGCTTGTTATCCAAATGCAGTTCCTCAAGATGTAAGGAACAAAATGCCAAAGTTTGAAGGGAGCAATGCTATTACTTGTGATCAGCATCTAAAGATTTTTATCAATATGATGGAAGACTTTGAGATTCAACATGAAGATGCATATATCAAGATGTTTATCCATACCTTGGAAGAGGATGTCGAGGATTGGTGTACAACATTTGCGAGATAATTCTATTGATTCTTGTACTAAGATGAGTAATGCATTTAGATTATAGTATGGTGATAGAACTGATCCTAGGTTTCTTTTGATAGAATTTGAAAATATTAATAAAAATCCTAATGAGTCAGTACATGATTTCAAAACAAGGTTTAATAAGACCTTGAGGAGATTTCCTATTAGGATAAGGCCTTGTCATGAGTCGTGTTTGATCAAATATTTTTGTGCATTTGATAAAAAGGCTGTATACTACTTGAGGACAAAAACCTTGCTAATTTGAGGCGGGCCTTCACTAAGGCTTTCCAAATTGAAAATAACATCAAGGAAATTGGAAAGCCTCCAAAAAGGGAGGTTGTAAACCTAGTTAACCCAGAAAAGCCTCAAACAAGAAAGACTGCTGATTTGGAGGAGGTTGTGAAAACTTTGGTAGGGGCTTTTAAGGAAATTTCCTACAAATTAGCCTGGGATGGGAAGGGAATTGGATAGAAATCACAAGGTCAACACAAGCAACAAGGCCAAGACACATTCACAAATCACCAAAGATCTGATTACAGAGGCAAGGGACCTGTTGGATTTGGAAATAGACAGGTCCCAAGTTAGGGACAATAGAATGGTGCATGATCCTTTGGCTATCATAGTTCCTATTCTGGAGGAGACAGATGTCATTGATTGGTATGACAAATGTTTCATGCCTCATGCTCCTTGTGATGAAGATCAGAAAGAAGAAGAAGAAGTTGATGATAATGATGATGAGGTCTACATGATGGGTTGCTCCACAAGCTTACAACAAGGGGCAACTTCAACTGAGGTGATAAGTTCCCAAAATGCTACCACTTTTTGGGACTGCATTCATAAATTTACTGTTCCTCCTCCTCCGATGATTTATAAGTAGATCTTTGTAAAGGCTTATGAATTTCCCAATAATGACTTTGGATATTTAAGGGATTTAATGATAAAGAAGTATGAGGAGGAATTCCATCTTAGGAAGATAGGCGATTACTAATGAATGTTGTTGTTACTCAAGAGAAGGAATATAACGGAAGAAGTAAGGCTATCAAAGGGACAGGGCCTCAAGCCAAGCCAAAATCTCCCTTACTTTCAAACATTCCTAAAGAGTCTCCTAAGAAAGAGGCATCTGCCAAAAGTCTTGTAGTTCTAAATAAAAATAATATCCCCCCTCATGCCCAAGTTATCAAAATTCCTATACCACCTAATGAGTGTGTTAGTTATTCTTCCAATACTGCCTTTCTAAGGAATGTCCCATATGATATTTCCCAAGTTTTAAGTCAAATCAAAGTCTTTGTTCCAATTTTTGATTTGCTTAGGATCCTTGAGCACAAAAAGAGAGCATTTGAATACTTTGGATTGAAAGAAGAGAAGACTGCCCTAAGCGTAAATGTAAATATTGTGGAGACTCCTCCAATCATTCAAGAATTAGAAACACCACCAGCATTAGAGGAACTAGGTGAACCACCTGAGGTCTATTTGGGGACATCCTTGGTGGACTCTCAGATGAATTTGGATCCATTCTTCACCACTTTTATCATTAAGGACAAACTGCTACACAACTGCATGTTTGACTTAGGGGCATCATGTAATGTCATGCCTCTAGAAGTCATGAATGAGCTGAATATAAAAGTGACAACAACATATGGGAAGTGCACTTGCCATGGATTCCAGAGAAGTGCCAGTAGTGGGATGTGTGAAGGGTTTGGTGGTGCAACTTGCAGCTTACCCAAGTAAAAATTTAAAACTTGTTGTCATCGTTGACTACCCAGCCAAGTTGGGCATGCTACTATCGGGAAAATGGGATGCTAGTGTTCATGGGAGTGTTTAAATGGATATGTCATGTGCCACCATTCCAATTTAAGGCAGCCTTGTCAACTTGTATGGAGAAAATAAAATGTTGCATCTTATTGAGGATCCAAACAATGCATCCTATGAAGTATTGTACACAAATGTTGATGCTGACAACTTTGAAGGATTTGTTGACGGAAAGGAGCACAAGATTGAGGAATATAGGTGTCTTGAACAAGTGGGCTCTCCTTGGAATCTATTATTTGATGGATCTTGCTCCATATTTAGGAATTTTGCTAGTGTTTTTCTACTTTCTCCTGGTCAGGAAAAATTTGTTTTTTCCTTCAAACTCAACTTTGAGTTCACCAACAACATTGTTGAGTATGAGACACTATTGTTGGGTTTAAGAATTGCTTGGAAATATGGTATCAAGGACATCATTGTTAAAGGAGACTCAAAATTAATTTTTAAAAAAGTCAGAAAGCTATATGCCACAAAGAATCAGCGAATGAAATAGTATAAACATGTAGTTTGGGATCTTATTGAGATGTTTGATTCATTCAACATAGTGCATCATAATAGGAAATTAAATTACTTGGCAGACAAGCTTGTAGTGTTGGGGTCTCGGTTTGACAATTGTACAATCTCCCCATATTGTGAATATGATGTTGAGGTATTGATAAGACCTTATATCCCTGACAACATTAAACATTGGCAGGTTTTTGGTGATAATGCTTAGATCAGAAGATTCCTTCAAAACAAGGGAGATTTTGTGATCAATACATTGATTTGGATCCAATGGTATGTAAAATAGAAGGAAAAGAAACCTTGTTTTGCAAGGACATCATCTAGCTAAAAACCAATACCATACCTAGAGGACTGGTTTCTCTAGAGTCCAATTTTGATAATGCTGATCACATTGTGAATGGATACATGGCATCCTCGAGGGATATTGAGGAGCATGACATTAGCACAAAGGAGAAGCCAAGGAAAATTTGGTTAGGCAACAATCTTAGTAAGGAGGAGAAGCGATTATACATCCAATTGTTGAAGAAATACCAAGATTTCATGGCTTGGACCTATTCAAAACTAAAATCATACAGAGAGGACATGTTTTAGCATGAGATTCCCTTTGAGTCTAATGCAAAGCCATTCAAGTAGAAATAGAGGCCAATCAACCCACTCTTATCTCTCAATATGTAAGAGGAACTGAAGAAGATGAGAGATGGAGGGATTATTCATCCCACTAGGTATTCTTCTTGGGTTGCAAACCTAGTACCATAAGAAGAAAGAAGAATGGTGATATCAAGTTATGTGTGGAATTCAGGAATTTGAATAGAGCATCAATGAAGGATAATTATCCTTTACCAAATATGAATAACATGTTGCAGTTAGTGATTGGGTATAAATTGCTATCTACCTTGGATGGTTTCTCTGGTTATAATAAAGTTGTGGTGAAGGAATCAGAAAGGAGCAAGACAACCTTTACTACTCCTTGGGGAACATATGTGTATATCAATATGCCCTTTGGTTTGATGAATGCTGGAGCCACCTTCCAAAGAGCAATGGATGTTTCTTTTTCTAGTTACATCAATGAGTTTATTGTTGTCTACCAGGATGATGTGACTATGCTTTCTAGAAAGAGAAGTGACCACTTGTTGCACTTGGAGAAGATGTTGATAAGATGTAGATAATATGGCATCTCACTCAATCCAAAGAAGTGCCATTTTGGGGTGCAGAAAGTAAGGTTGCTCGGTCACATAGTGTCAGAAGAAGGAGTGATGATTGATTTAGAAAGAGTAGAGGCCATCAGCAAGGTCCTAATCCTAAGAACCAAGAAGGGAATTCAATCCTTCTTTGGGTAGATAAAATTTATTATAAGATTCATATGAAACTTTGCTAAGTTGACCATCCCAATCACTTCCATGTTGAAGAAATACCAGGTCATCAAGTGAGAGGAAGCTGCCACCCAAGGTTTCAATGGGATTAAAGAGACACTAAAGCATGCACCTATTCTAACAGACTCCAGACTATAAGAAACCCTTTCAACTATTCTCTTTCCTTTAGAGACCACAAGTTCTTCCGTCTTACTGCAAAAGGATGATGAAGGGGTTGAGAGGCCAATTGCCTTCTTCAGTGAGGCCTTACAAGGGGTTAAAATGAAGTATACTATCATGGAATAGCAGACATTTTCCTCGGTAAGAGCAAAAAAGGTTTTTAGACCTTGCATTCTAAGTTCTAAAGTGGTTTCTTATGTTCCCCACACCATGGTGAAGGAAATCATGTCATAGATGGAGGTCTCAAACAAAAGATGTAGGTGGGTGAACAAGTTGCAAGAATATGATATAGATATGCAAACCAAAAATTTGGTGAGAGGTTTGGGCTTGGCTAAGCTTATGGCTAAGAGCAACTTGTAAAATATTGAGGTAACGAGGTAGAAGAATAAAGGGCAAGTGTTTTTGAAAAGTCGATAAGTTAAGATTTGGTATAAGGATGTGATTTTCTATCTCGAGACACTTATACTACCCTGAGCATTTAAGTAAGAACCATAAAAGGGATATTAAGTTGGCCTCCCGAAATATTTCATTACTAATTATGGGTTGGCTTGGAAGAACCTAGAGGGAGTCCTCTTACGATGCATTCATCAAGAAGAAGCACCCAAGATAATTGTTGATATCCATAGAGGAGTATGTGGGAGACATTTTGCTGCAAGAGTCACAGCACACAAGATCCTGAGGGCTGGTTATTGGTGGCCAACTCTCTTCAGGATACAACTCTTTTGGTTAAAAGATATGAGAGTTTCCAGCACTTCTCTAGAATACTAAAAGCTTCAGGCTCCCTTCCTTTGTATCCTATATCAATTGAAGCTCCATTCAAGCAATGGCGAATGGATTTCATTGGTGAGATTTCAGACCCTTCAAGTGTTGGCCATTAGTGGATTCTTGTAGCCACTAATGATTTCACCAAGTGGGTGGAGGTAATCCCCACCAAAAGATAAACATACAAATTTGTCATGGATTTTCCGTTGAACCATATCATTTACAAGTTTGGGGTGCCAGTCAAGATTGTTCCTGACAATGCCATGAGCTTTAGAGATAAACCTTTGATGGCAATGTGCAAGGAGTATGGGATCAACTTGACATATGCCTCCAATTACAATCCTCAAGGATATGGACAAGTTGAGTCTAGTAACAAAAACTTGCTGAAGATTATCAAGAGAAAGTGGGGTGAACAGTTGAAGTTTTCTATTTGGGAAGATAGGATCACTATCAAGAGGGTCACTGGAAAGATTCCATTTGAGTTGGTATATGGGACTCAGGCCCTACTACCTCTTCATATGCAACTGTCTTCATATCATTTTATGCAACAACTAGAAGATCAAGAGGTAGGTCCTTATGATGCTCACATCAACCAGATTGTTGAGCTTGATGAAGAGAGGATGGCATCCCGCCAGAGGCATGTAAAGTTCGAGAGAGAAACTCCAGAAGAAGTTATTTGAAAAAAAGGCCACTCCCAGGGCCTTCAATGTTGGAGATCTTGTGTTGTAGTGGGATAGCAGACGTGAGGATAAGGGCAAGCCTGAAAAGTTTGACTCATTATGAATGGGCCCTTACTCAATCGATATCAGGATTAGTGACCATACCTTCTTCCTCAAGGACTTCGATGGTGAATTGCTTGAGCTGCGTGTTAATCATAAGCATTTGAAGCATTTCCTAGATTGATTCACCTAAAATAAAGGAAAAAATCTTGTGTATAGTGTATAGTTTATTTTCGGTCTCTTGTCTTTTGTGTTTTTGTTCATTTTGGTCCTTGGTGACCTGTTTTTGCTAGTTTCTCTATTTCTTTTTTAAAGATGGCTCTGTTTCTCTCGATCTACAAATTGAATCTATTGTGCAATGGATATTTTGGCACTTAGTATACCTCTATTCTTGTGACATCCACGGTGAGTGCCCACCCCAGTCGGAGCTGATGTTAGTGCTCAAAATAGTCTCGCCCTAGTTTTCCTTTGAAAATCTATCGATTTGCGACCTCTATCACTTTCTTTTTCCCATGTTGTGCCTAGTTAATCTTTGTTGCCATTTTTAATTTTTTCCTGGGTCATAGATCACTTATGGGTCCATGGTTTTCTCCTTGTTTCTTTGTTCCTCTAGAAAAGGTCTATAATTTGGGTCTCCTGTTCTCTGTTCATTTAAAAACTTAGGTTCTCCCATGTTTTCCATTTTCCACAAATCGAGATTTGTTTTCCTTGTCATTTCTTCCCTAAGTACTTGAATAAGAATGAATGGGTGTGTCTTTGATGGAATTATTTGAACCTTGTAACACTCCTAAATTCTCTTTCCTTGGAGAAATTTTCATTTTCGGGCTCAAATAATCGTTTTTCGTATTCGGTTTGGGTGTTTCTCCTGGTCAAATTTACATCCTTGCATCAATAGGGGACGTGGTAGTTTTTGGTTGGACACGGATCACCTAAGTACTTCAAAAATTTATATGAAAGGCCTTAAATCAAAAAAATTTCCATGTGGAGGAATGACGCTCATTTGAAGATCTACTTTTTGGTTTGGCCCCGGAGTAGTGCTCGGAGGACACGTGGAGGTTTCCGCTGCTTTTCCCAGACTTAGAATTTGTTTTATGTAATTAATACGGTGTGGTAGAAAAGAGGGACACATGACAAGCCCGCGCTCATTCAAGGTCTCTGCTTTGGGAACCATTTTGAAATTGCGCCATGGAGACACATGGAGGATTATGCTGGGTCTCCCCATACTTAGTATTTTTCAAAGTGTTTTGGGAGGTCTGGGACACATGGAGGAATTGTGCATGTTTGGAGAATGTCCCTTGAGTTTCATTTTAAAGAAGCGCTAGGAGGACACGTGGAGGCATCCTCTCACTTTACATTTTGCTTAGACTTTTCAACAGCCAAAGTAGACTTCCTCGGAGCATGACACAAGGCGCCTTCTGCTGATCTTCAAACATTTAGACAAGTTTTTCCAAGCTAGGACACGTGGTGAGCCTAAGCTCATTCAATGTATCAAATTTTTGGTACCATCTCAAGGTGTGCCATGGTGACATGTGACAGCCTTCCAAAATCAAAGGGGCCGGAAACTGGACCATTGGAGGAAACTTAGAATTTTGGTCTCTTATGCTATAAAGGATTAAGATATAAAAATTGACTACAAGCCCAATGGATGAAAGGTCAAATATTGCTTCATCCAATGGCGAGGTGTGGGACTTCAAAAAATTTTGGAAAAAATTTCCTTTGTGGGAAAAAGAGTTAAAAGTAAAAAGGAAGCATGGTTCTGATTGGGACCCACATTGTAAACTTGAAGCGAAAGGGTGGAGCTACGGGAAAACTTGGAAAACTTTCCTTTTTCCAAAAAGAGGGTCAAATGGTAGAATTTATACATGGTACCTTTGGGACCCACCTCGTAACACATGTTATGCTCATTTCTCAAGGGTGGAGATCCGGAACAAAATGTGAAATTTTTCCATTTTTTCAAAAGTTGTAAAAAGTCAGAGGAAACCCTTGGGTCTATTTTTAAGTTTGAATCTTCCACATGAACAACCCAAATTCAAAGTAGAGATCAATGACAACTAAGAATCTAAATCTGATTTTCCCCCCATTTTATTGAAACATGCTTGGAAGTGTGAGTCTTCATGATTTCTTGGTATTTCCTACACGCCAAGAAGAGTGGGAGTTAATGTTGATATCTGAGTTTGGTGGGAAGATCTGGAAGACATATTTCACCATTAAAATGGTTTGACTATCATGCTCGATTGGATTTTCCATTTTTCTTCTCCCGAGCATGCAAGGAGCTAGATTTGACAGATTAGGGGTGGAAGTGGTTGGAAAACGGAAGAAAGAGTGATCTACCAATGGAAGGAGTTGAATGTTGGAGATATTTGACGAGATCTGCCCCCTCAATCACCTGGTGACTTTTTATAGATTTGATTCCTAGAATCGCGATCATGATCATGGGTAACACTAGTAGCACTCAAGGTCTAGGATTTTGGAGGGGAAAAGGAGTCGATGTCATAAATATTATAAATGGAACAAATTTTCTTGCAAATGTTTGGAGTGTTAGTGCTCGGGACTGAATTTTCTAATAGAAAAAAGCTTGATAGAGCCCATCATTTTTGAGAAGCCATTTGAGAAGCTTGTATATCTATTTTGTATTAAATCTGATCATGTCAAGGTGGTTGCAAGTGTACAACCATTGACAAGCTCTGAGACTGTTCTAGAAACTTTCCCTTGCTGATAGATTTAATCAAATTCAAGTTATTCTATGTTGTCTTGAGAAAAATGTGTTTGTTTTATTTTTGAATGTATGCAAGTAATTTTTACTATTTCTATTGCAATATTGTATTAAAACATGATTCAATCACACAAGTCTCAATCCTTGTGATAGTTTAGTGGCATCTGTAATATCATTTCTCGGAAGATCCTTCATCTGGGAGTGAAATAAAGGATTTAAAATCACATCTCTTTCATCTGTTTGACAGAGATTATTTGTAAGCCTTTGGGTGTACCTTAGGCATGATTTGTCTTAGATATTGATGTTTTTGGGTTCTCTAATTTGAGCCTTTGTGTTAGATTCTCATAGATTTTATGAAAAAGTAATAATCTGGGACTCCATTGAAGCACATATTCTAGTTAAAGAAACATTTTAGGTATTTTGTGGCATTCTATTTGTTTAACCTTCCATTTTGTAAGATTCCTCAAGGATTTGGTGAATCAAGTTCATCCTGCTCCACCTCCCACCAAACATTTATTCAAAAACAACCAATCCTACCCGTAAAACCCTGTTTTTCCTATGTGTATACAAATGCATAATATTTGTTACCAAAACATGAATAAGAAATTAGGGTCCCAAATGTCTTCAATAACCTTTTCCTTGTTGTGAAAATATCTTAATGATCTAGAAGTGACAACTCGTGAGAGTTAGATTTGGTGTGTTGATCATATTTTCCCAATGTCTTCTCAGTAAAAATTCATGCAAAAGAAGGATTTATCATTGTTCTTCAATAAAAGAGGTTACAAAATAGGTTCTCTTACCTTTGTTGAAAGGCACAACCTAAAATAGTTAGGATCATATCACATCCTTTTAAGGTGCTACCCACTCCTTTCGAAACTTGAGTGCTAACAAGTCAGATAGATTGCTTCCCGGCTACAAAATGACATACATGATTATCTATCTACCTCTGAGTGTCCTATCAAAATCCATGATGCTGCTTGGTATTTGAAGGAGATTAAATTTGGGTACCAACAAGTACACATAAATCAAAGTACCAACACCATACACCTCCCAAAACATCACAAAACAACTCTATATACCTCTTAAATCTCCATCCACAAACACAAATCTCTTATCCCTTCTTAAAATATCTTATCACTCCCTCGAAATCTCTTATCACTCCCTCGAATATCTTATCATTCCATCAAGGAGGCCATTCACCCTATGGTCTTGTGTAAATAAGGTCCGAATAATTGTAGCCCATCGACATAATAACTCGTGGTTCAAAAACATACTAGTTATCTATAACTCCTTGGGGTGTACCCCCATACAATGAAATAGTTCCATAGGTTCAACAACTCCATGGTGAATTCCATGACCCTATTCCACACATTATGAAATTAGAACCAACATAACAATCCGTTTTGAATTCCAAGTGCAAAAATCCCAAGCCTTGGTCTAGGCTATAAATACTTTAAACATGAAAAGAAAATTTTAAAAAAGTAAAGAAAATGGCCAAATAGTCCTACTATGTTCAACAATCCGCATGTTAGTGCAACAACCACTAAAATGCCTAAAATATAAGAACAAATCAATCAAGAAAACTATTGGTTCTGGAAGAAAAATATATATTGATGAATTTACGAATAAAATACGTAGAGAGACATAAAACATCACAATATATTTGTGGCCTTATACGATGACCAAAAGGGTGTTCAACAAGTTGTTGGAACTAATACATCAAGCCCGATCTCGTAAAATAACATATCAAAGAATACAATTGTCATTATCTCTATTTCAATCATCACTCCAGCACTTCCACAAGGATCAACATAGTCAAAATCACATAGGATTGTTTGATGGATAACCCAATAAGAGAGAGTGGGTGATGTTAGCTTGCATAAATCTAGCCTAAGGTGGCGCATATCCACAATATACTTGAGAAAGTTTGAATTATAGTAAATAGATAGAAATGGATTTTTAGTCTATATAAGACTTGAATTCCTTGCTTGTACTCGACTCAATATTATGAAAACCCGATCCAATCCTCCTCTCTCCATAGATACACTCTTAACGATTTCTCCCCTTAGGGTCATCTAGTGTAAGGTTCACAACATAACACATAACTACATATCAAACACAATGGTGATTTACACACATTAACCATAGCCTCTTACACATTGTATATATAGGTTATAACATAATCATTTCTTTTATAGGTTATAATACATCAAGTTTCCACATACTACACCCAAAGTGCAAGTATAGTACAATAGAGGTCATTCAATCACCATCTTCCCGTAATTCACAACATGAATATCATATATTACACGAATTATATATATGGTTAACACAATGACTAACATTACAACATATACTCAATTTCAATACAACATATTGATCACATGATTTATCATAGAATGGTGTTGACATCATGATACCATGCAATTAACTATACAATAATCCTTTTCATACAACACATCATCATGCCTACATATTATAAAATGATAAGACACTATAATAATTTTCCATCCATAATAAAATTATTTTCACACATACCAAGGTATCACATCACACATTAAATCATCATTCAAACCACGAAAAGGATATTGAATACTCTCATCATAAGCACATCAAAAGGATTAACAAATACACACTAAGTGACATGCACAACATGTGTGTTCATAATATCACAATTACAATGTTGGTCACATAAAAACATATATCACATTACTCTTCCAATATCCACCACCACTATGAAGAATAATCACCAATCCAATCCATCCTAGAGGTTTGAGAGCATGAACCTCCGCTCTGATACCAAGTGTAACACCCACATTTTACACACACAAATACAACACTAAAAATACCACAATAAAGTTTTTTTACTTACATTGCAGTACACATGACACCAAAGGAGATTACCTAGGACAACACACAACACATGATATGTTTGCACAAAGATTAACCGACATAGATCACATGAAACCGCACGATGCACATCAAGGACACAAATGAAAATGCACAACATAACTATTCAACCACAAAATAAACTTATAGGTCAGGTCTTCCCACGACATGATGATTTTTGAAGTACACATTTATTACAATCATGTTTCAATATTTTAAGTTAAGATCTAGGATGGCTCATAATATGTGAAACATACATTCCTTTTCCTTTTACTCAATTTCATTTATAAAGTTTAACATTTAACTTACTCTATATCTCATTACATAAGGATTATCGACATTATTTTAATTACATGTTTTATTCACTAGTTTTTAGTAGGGTATTTATTTACAAAAAGGCTATTTACATACACACAGGGATACTAGGTATTAACCCTAGGACTCACTCCTAAGGGCATGTATTTTGATGTTATGTCATACTGCATTACGTAATAGAACACATGTGAGTCCAAATTAATAAAGTTTCACATCTTTTCTCAAGGATTTAGGGTCAAGTTTCCTTCATTTATAAATTGATAATTGATTTAGAACACAAAAACCATTATGGTATTAGGTTCTTTATATCTAGCGAGAGGGTTAAATCACATACATTGAAGATCATGTTTAACTTAACCCATGGAATAACTTCTCACGATCACACGTTCCCAAGGATAAGCATTGATTATTTATTTATGGTAGTTATGTTGTGAAAAATAGTTAAGGATTCAAGGCTCATGACATGGTAACCTACTTCCTTTTTTTTTTACTAGATTAGGTTTCTATATTATCATATTACGTATAACTTAAGAGGTTTTATTTCTCCCTAACTAGGTTCATATACCTTTTTGTATTGAATTGTGTAGACTATTTGTTAATATGGCATTTATAACCTCAATAAGACCACTAGTCCCAGTCTTAAAGGATTTGTCTCCAAGAACATGATCACAATTTCAAATCATACATCCATTACATGCTAGGATAAGTGGGACTAAAAGATGGAGTAGTACATTGTTTAAGGGTTAAGATTCACATTAGAATTTACACAACATGGATCCCTTTACTTACCATAAGATGGTTTTAACACGTTATATGAATGATCTGAATTTCACCTTTCTCCAAGCACATCATATTACGGTTAAATTTTTACCAACTACTAAAAAAATAATTAATGTTAAATTTCACAACTAACTCATAGTATTGCACCATAAAACTTAAATGATAATTGGCGTGTATCATGTTCATTTATGATCCCAAATCTTAAGGATGACTTCCAAGGTTACATGGTGATCTTCACCACTCAACATGTATCTTGTTCGTAGAGGATTTAATACTATGTTAAATGTTGTTTCCTAAGTGTACTAGCTTAAGAGAACACATTCTCCTTACTACACACACAATTACAATTTTGGAAGGGAACCATATACTCTAGATAATGCTTGACAATTTTATTCATAACCATCATTTCACAATGACGTCTCTAAGCATACATGCTACGGTGATAAAATAAAACTAGGGATCTTAGTTACTTAAGCTAGAAGCTTCCATCGAGTGTAAGGATTTAAGTTCATCCTAAGGTTTTAATTTTATATTCTAAAAAGAATCACATGGGAAGAACAGTTATGCATGAATTTTATACCAGGGTTGACTATTTTGTTTAGATTTCTTTATTACATTTTTCTATGTAAGTAACACAAAAACTGATTCTTTAATCATCAATTTCATATTGGAATTGAAATATAAGATATTAGATTCGATTTCATTTATCATATACATCCAATCATTCTGATACAAAATATTTAAGTCAAATAACATCCATATTTAGATGAATATTTCCCTTAAACACTAGCATCTTAAAAATATTACAAAAATTCATTAATAAACCTATTAATAATTTGCAAATGTTGAAATATGATCTAGAATATCACTTAACATATATATCCAACCCCTATATTCAAATCTGAATGAAAAGAACACCTATAGTAAAATCCACATTTCCCACAAAGACCTTAAATCTAACATCTCATTCATATTACAAAATTTCAATCAAAAGTCTTTACTTTAACATTGAAATACAGAAAATGTATTTCCATTAACATACATGAATTACAATAATATATAATGAATCACAACCACACCATTTCACCATCTTACTTCTATCCCGCAAAACCATGTGAGCGTGAAATCAACGATAAATCAACGACATGGCATCAACCTAGATCTAGCATAATTGACGTTTTTAGTTTTCCATTTACATGTTAATATAATTTTGTGCTTGAAAAGACAGGGTAAAAGACATATATATTCGTTTCATTTTATTTCACTTCATTCTTAACTAAGGAGAGAGAAAAGATAAGGAAGAGAGATAAACATTGTTTTTCTAAAAGTTAAATTTCACACAATAAGCCACGAGATAGAGTTTCATACAATTATCTATAAGTTTCAAGAGGTTTTCATGCCTATTTTATAACTTGGTTAGGATTTTATGGTCACCCTTAACATTTTCCCTCCTAGTTTAGAAACGTCAAATTTTGAATCAAAGGCTAAGAAAGTGTGTTAAAAAAATGTCTTCCGATAAACAAAATCATGACACGTGAATTTCTATGTGTCCATGTATATACCAAGAATCCACAGGGATTGAAGGAATCTAGAACTATAGAATGGTGTACAATTGATAGATGGTTTTCCGAAGCCACTGGTCATAATCGGTCAAGTTACAACAACAAGAAATTCTAGCTCGAGGGCTAAGAAACCCTCAACCAAAGCTAACCTTAGATAAATGAATGTGAAATGGAAAATTTCCTACATGTTGTCCTATATTGGTGGAATTCACTAGATTTTATGGAACTAAGAGCCGACAAATGGCTTGTAAATGACGATGAGTTTTTTTGCAGCCACACTGTCGTAGTTGAGCCGATTTAACATAGTCAAACAAAGGACCCAAGGGCTACAAAATGCATTCACCAAACTATCTAGAAGATAATTATTCCCCAAAATGAAGGTTAGAAGAAATTATATAGTAAAAATACTAGAGGTTTTCGAAGGTAGATGGGGATTTTGTTTCTCGGGATTTGAACGGTGGTTGAAACCGAAATCCAACTTTTCGGTTTTGGCGGCTTCCTAAAAGTGTGAAATAGAGTAACAGGCTCCTAGAGGAGTAGAAAGAGAGAAAAAATGGTGAAATGAGGTTGATCTAATCCTTGATGTGACTCTCTACATAACAAGGAACACATACAATATTTGACATCTCCTTTACAGGGCTCAGAGTGTTATTTTGCAAGTCTCTATAAAATGTATTTTTCTAACTTTGCAAGATAGACAGATATGGTTGTTTTAGTTAACTCATCTAGCTCTCACCAATACCAACAGACAAAGCACCTTATTTTGATGTCACAAGTATAGCATGTAAAAGTTATAGTAACAAATTGGTTATGGTCAAATTGTAAATTAGTAACATAGATGACCGGGTATAATTTTAGTGTTTCGCACTAACATTCTAATTGAAATACCTAATTATATACTTATACACGGTTTATTATTTCTATTACATTATAAATGAAGAACCAAATTATACGATAATTATAAAAGTCAAAGGTAAGGAGAAAATGCCTTAAAAGGATTGTGGAAGAAGGGTAAGAGGGGCTCCACATGGTTTATAATCAAGATCTGTCAAGTCCACCACTCAATCACATGTCTACAATTTCAACTCTCTGTTATGCTTTTGGATTCTTTCACTCAATACTAAAGTTCCTAGGCATTTGTAATTACAATATCTTACAAAAATATTATTCCATTTACTTTGATGGGTCCATACCAATTCCAAGGTTGTCATTTTGGCACAACCCGAGGGAAATGGTTTGGGGATCAGCTTTAAATCATCCAGTTACATTTTCTCCAAAGTATCTAAATCCTTTTCAACAACCAATTTAATGCATACCCAATAGTCAATGTTAGTAACCAAACCAACATATTTTCTTTAAGACATTATGTCAAATAGTTCATGTGCCTGATTTATGCTCCCACATTTTACATACATCTCTATGAGGGATATTGTAACTACTAGATTTGACATAACTCTTCTTTCCATACCCTATTCCAAAGATCCCATTTTATTACATGTTAAGAACATTAGAAAAGGTGAACTTATTAGACACGTGTTCTTTGCACTTGGTGACATAGATACAATTCTTCATGAGGATGCCCATGTATTTGATTATTTTCTACATTGGTGTGGATGGCACGACTTCAGAAAATACTTGGTATATAACCACCTTTTGCATACACATCTACCGGGCACTTGTAACTCCAATTTATGATGAATGAACTCCATTATTTTTCCCTAATGGGTTTTCATACATGCCTCATAATTTTTATTTAGGAATAATTTGGTGGGGTAAAGTTGTCAACTATTGTGGAGTAAGGATTTAGACCTTATAATAACCTTTTCTTAGAAGTTCAAAATCCATTTGTGGAATTCCTATAACCATTGCAGTCCATGAGGAAATATTTATTTTAGGAATTCAATCGAAGAGTTCAAATGCCAAGTTCATGCTTCCAAACCTACATACATAACTATTGGAGCATTTGCAACTACAACATTTGACAAAATTAAAATGTATTTTATGGTTTTTCGGAAGTCCATTTCCTATTCCAGTGCTTGTATTTTGATAGAGGATGGGATTGCATAGGAAGATATAAATCGATCATGTTAGAGATATATTTTTACATCGTGAAACAATGGGACTATCTTGTTAGGGAACCATGTCTTCCAAAACTCCTTTCCCAAATTCTAATCCTATGATAAGTTGCCCTGATCTTTCATTTGGTCAAACATTATAACCATCTAATCACTGATACATTTACAACGTTGGATAAGGGTTTAGCGTGATAAATATTTCTTGGTGTCCAATAAAGTGCTTGTTTTATAATGCAAGGGAAAGTGACAGGTGTGAAAATAGAGTTGATGGAATCCCATGTCCTATTCAAAACCTGCCACACGCCACCACCTATCAGTCCCACTCACCCACTCTACCACTTCACTAACTATCCCATTTTTTAAACTTATTTATTTACTTTTTTGGTTTTTCTCTCTGGGCACTACGGTATGGGACAAGCTTAACTTGTCCCACGAGTCTCCAAAAGTGGATCTAAAGTGAAAAATCAAGATTTTAAAAGTGAGGTTGAGTACATAACTCCAAAATCCATAAATTCCATCTCAAATAAAAAAATGTAGCAAGGAATATCTACCATAATTAATGCCCACATAGTCACATCCGAATTTAGCATAATCAACATGATTACTAACTAAATAAGCACATTAATTAAGCATTAATAAAGTGAGCATATATTACAATACATAAATCACATACATAACTAAATAAATGAAATGAAAGAGGGAAAACAAGCACAGAATCCCATGGTCACATTTGAGGTTACCCCCCATGGGGACCTCCTAACAACACAACAATATACATAAACACAAAGTTGCCAAGGTGACCTTGGTTGCAAACATCTGATATTATTCCATGGTTAGTATCTTAGCCCCTTCTTGTTTATTTTGATATAATTTCTTGCAATCGATCAAAAAATATCCCTTTGGCCTCAATGCACATTAAATACATCATTAAATAAACACACATACATGTTATCAAAAACATCATACACATAGCTATATCACCATCATCAAAATTAGAAATCTCTACCAATTATTTGCAATCACCGAACATCTCAATTTTGATAAGTCATAAAATCAATGAGATCATGAGGATAGTGCAAAAATTTAAATATAATCCTCATCATCAAGAATCCAAAAATTTATCATCCATAAATGTTTTCTAGTAGTCCATACCATCTATAATAGGAGTCACAACATACCAATAATCAAAATATCCATAATGTCTATCAACATGCTAATAAAAATGTAATATTAATGTCCATGTCTCTAATCACAATAATACAAATCATACTATAATCAATGTCAAATATGAGTGGGAATTACATCTCCCTCCCTTTAGACTCAACTTACTCTTGGATGTCATTGGAAAAAGTGTGGGAATTGGCTCGTAGTAAGGTGGCTTCCTTCTAAGTAGCTAATGTCTCATCATAACAATCCCACTTGATGTGCAAATAATGCATACATGATACATAGTCACCTATTCCTATTGTTACACATGTAAAGTGGTCCAATCTGAGACAAGAGAAGGATTTGGAATGTATCTAGGTAATAAAGAAACATGGAAAAAATCAAGAATGTGAGATAAGTTAGGTGGAAAGGATAAGTGGTATGGTATTGGACTGATATGATCAAAGATATCAAATTAAACCTCAAATCTTGAAGCTATCTTAGATCCTTTTCCATAATGGATGTGTATTTTTTGTCCGAATCTCGAAACACCTTCGAGCCCACCTCATGACTACATTAAACTCTCCTTTGAGCTATTACTTCTTCTATCTATCATGTGCCTCCTATAATCTCTATCTAATCAAGGTGACCCACCGCTTTATATCCCGTAACATGGATGACACAAGAAATACCCTATCCTTTAACTTGTCCCAACTCAAGGGAGTCCTACACTCTCTTCCATATAATGCTTAAAATGGTGTCATGTTGATTGAACTCTAAAAACTAATTTTATAAGAAAACTCTTCCGAGATATGGGTACTCCTCCCATCGTGACTCATGGATCATAACGTACGTGCGAAACATATCATAAAATATTTGTTTCACATGCTTAGTCTAACCATTTGTCTCTAAGTGACAAGTGGTACTGAAATTAATCCTCATCCCAAGAGCATGCTTTGCATGGTTAAAAATACGAGGTGTAAAAACAATCATGGTCACAAATTATCTTCTCGCATAATCCCATGAAGTATAAGTGTCTCATCTAACTAGACTCATGTCACTACACTATTCATATAACACCTTCATCGAAGAAAAAAGAGCCACTTTCATCAATCTATCCACTTTGTGACCATGATGTTGTCGTTGTGATATCTCAATGTAGGTAACCCCACTATGAAATCCATGGAAATGGCGTCCCATTTCCACCGAGGTCTAACATAATTGTAAAGAATGCTAGCTGGGTGATAATGCTCAGCCTTCACCTTCTGAGACTCTAAACACCGAGACACAAATCGGGCTATACCCTCCAAATTCCTCCCTAATAATATAATTATTTGAATGTAGCGTGCATCTTCTTCACCAATGGATGGGATGAATAATGTTCAAGATGAGCCTCTTCTAAGATATCGTATTGGAAACCTCCATCTCTAGGTATATAAATCTTACCCCTATTCCTAAGAAGTCCATCTGAATCAAGTTTCAATCCCCTCAATTTTTTTCTCAAAGGGTCTCTGAGACTCAATCTCTACTCTAGTTGAAAGGTAGAAGTTATTTTGTGGAAGCTACTCCAAGATCCTACTCATCGGGTCTATACCTACTATTTTAGCCATGGAAAGGTACCTTCGTTGACTTAAGGTATCCACTACCATAGTATCCTTCCTTCACATGCTCAATCTCCATATCATATGCGCATAAAATCTCCATCCAATGCCATTTATGGGCATTGAGATTGGGTTGTGTGAAGAGGTTTTGTAGGCTCAAATGATCTTTCCCGAGAATGAACTTCCCGCCTAATAGAAAATATGGCCATTAAACCAAAGCATGAACCACCGCTACAATCTCAAGGTCACGAGTCACGTAGTTGAGCTCATAATCCTTGAGGTTTTGAGACTCAAAGGCTACAACTCGGCCATCCTACATCAATAATCCTACTATCCATGCCAAAGAAAGATTTGTACACACAAATATATACATGTATGGATCTGAAACTACTATGATAGATGCTATGGTAAGGCATTCCTTAAGATTCTTGAAGGCTTTTGCCCAATTTGCTAACCAAAAAAACTTGTTTCCTTTCCGATGCAAGGAAGTAACATGATGCATAATTCGAGAGAAGTGTTAAACAAATCTCCCGTAATATACCACTAATCCCATAGAGCTAGGTGCCTTAGTCACCTGGTTGGTCTTGGCCAATCAATGATAGCTCTAATCTTGCAAGGATTGATGACATGGTAAATTAACACCATAGGTCAAAAATACTTATTGTAAACCCATTTACCAAACACAATCCATTGATTTCTGCTATAACCATTAAACCATGTGTAATAACTTAAGCGTAACAAAATATCAAGGTGTCTGCTATAATGTTCTCCTTCCACTTCACATGCTCAATCTCCATATCATACTCACATAAAATCTCCATCCAACACTTGTTGACGGGTGTTGAGATTAGGTTATGTGAAGAGGTTTTATAGGCTCAAATGGTATTTCCTAAGAATGAAGCTCTTTCCTAATAGAAATATGGCCATCAAACCAAAGCATGAACCACTGCTACAAGCTCAAGGTCATGAGTCAGGTAATTGAGCTCATAATCCTTGAAGTTTTAAGACTCAAATGCTACAACTTGGCCATCTTGCATCAATACTCCTATTATCCATGCTAAAAATCATCTCTACACATAAATAAATCCTGTATGGATCTGAAACTGCTATGATAGGTCTTTGTGGTAAGGCATTCCTTAATATTCTTGAAGTCTTTTGTCCAATTTTTGACCAAAAACTTATTCCCTTTCGATCGAGGGAAATAACATGATGCACAAAGTGTGAGAAACATGTTGAACAAATATCTTGTAATATCCTACTAATCCGATGAAGCTACGTGCCTTAGTCACCTCCAGTGATCTTGGAAAATTAATGATAGCTCTAATCTTGCAAGGATCAATGGTAGGGTAAATTAACACCATAGGTCAAAAATACTTATTGTAAACCCATTTACCATTAAACACGATCCATTGATTCCTGCAATAATAATTAAACCATGTACAATAACTTGACTATAATGAAAGATCGAGATAAGACATAATAAGCACAAAAAGAGGGCTGAAAATCATCCACAGATCTATATTATTAGTCCAAAAGTTGATAAAATGCATTGGGGGCCAAAAGTAAAAAAATTACATTACAATTTCAATGGGAGGCTTGAGCTCCATAGGTTTCGATAGACGAAAGAAGGGACAGGCAAAGGAAAAAAATACAACCTTTTCTCTTGAGAACCTATTTACAATTTAGAAGAACATTTAGAACAGAATAGCAAGACAAGATAGTCCAGAAGTCCCCAAAATCCTTCAAGAAATCATCGTTAGAATTTTGGAATTGCTACAAGATGTGAAAAACTTCATCCTCAGATCTTGTGTCGTGTGTTTGAAGGAAAACCTTCATGATGCACCTAGGTATGGGCTTGGATCCTACCATTTCATTATTTTTATTACCCATAAAACCCATGAATTTCTCTTCTCAGATCATTTCATACTAAAGATCTCAAAATTATCTTTCCATTGACTATATTTTTGCTTTAATTGGTCGAGTACAAAGGAAGATATCATCATTCTCACACAAACTACTGGATTGGGTGCATATTCACTTACCAACATGGTTTCTGGATTTTGAAGTGTCCATTGGATTCTTGTAATTCCCAATCCTCCTCGACAATTATCCACTACGATTTTATTATTTGTTGATTTGAGACATTGACATTATGATTATTATATTTTTATTAGCAGGTGATAGACTATATAGACATTTGGATTATTGATATGTTGTGATTCATGTTTTGGATTATGATATGCTAGATGACACTGGTGGACAATTTATACATGTTGATTTGCATTGTTCTGATTTTATACTGACACATTATATTCATGATGCATTGCCTATATTTGGATGTTTGGATTAGTCTTTTGATCTCATTAATGTTAGTAAAATGGTAGATTCAAATTATTTAGACATTTTAGATAGTTGATAAAAGTGCTTAATTTTGATGATGATTATCTATTAACATGTATGAGTTATTTCTTGATGTTATTGATGCCAAATTTAGGCTAGAGAGGTATTTTTGTTTTTGATTGTAGGAAAATAATATCACTATACACCGAAAGGGGATAGGGGACCAACCCTAGAAGAATGATGGGTGTTTACAACAAGGCCAATTTGACAAATTGTGTTCTATGTGTATGTTGTTTAATTGTTATGCTTGGTTAGGAGGTTTCAATGGGGTGTTACCTCATGTGTGTGGCCTTGGGTTGTGATGTTTACCTCTTTTAATTTTGGTTATTTATTTTTTGGTGCATGTATCTAATTATTTGTAAAATCTAGTCACTTTATTAGTACTTGTTGATATGCTTTTAATTAGTTAATTTAACTTAATTAGTAAAATAAAATGAAGATGTGAAAAATTGGTCATTTAATAGGGTAGATGGTCCTTGATATTTCTTGATGTTGAATGGAATTAATTGCATTTTTAATTTTGTACTCTTGCTCCTTTCCCAATCTTCATTTTTTCCTTAGAGGCCACTTTTTGAGACTTGTGGGACAAGTTAACCTTGTCCCTTGCTTCTCAAAGTCATCCACCAACCATACTTATGAAGTATGGAATTAGATTTAGAATTTTAATGCACTTGTTGAGAGAAAAAGATTAAATGAAGTCACTTTTTTACTTACCTTATTTATTATGTCCATGGATAGTATGGAGTGTACACTTGTGCATGTCATATCCTTACTTATTCATTTATTAGCTTTGGTCTTTGTGTGTTGACTTATTGAGTTGGAATTGAGGAATGATGAAGTGGCATCCTACATGGAGCCACCTCATCATCCTCACCTCCTTTCTATTTATTGAAGTGAATTTGGAGTAATTAGGGTTACTTGTCTCATTTTCCAAACTTGTATTTTTGGAATTTTTGCTTGGGATTGCATGCTTGGAGCTTTTGGAGTTACATTTTGGTATTTTCTCAGATTCAAGGTCCTTGAAGTTATTTATGTGAATATTTTGGAAGCTAAATGGAGAGGTAGGATCTTCACTTATTGTTTCTTCTTTTATATATGTATGTAGTAGTGAAATTTGTGATTGTTGAGTGTATGCTATGTGTGTTGTGATTGCATTATGTTGGGATGGGTAGATTTCCTTTAAGAATGGTGTGGGAGATGGAAAATGGGACCATTGAGGAGGGAAAAGGGAGTTATGTGTCATGAATTTTATTGCGAGTGTGTTTATAGTTTTCCACCTTCGGGGGGAGAGAAAAGGAAAACATTGCAACTTTTGCATATTTGCATGGGGAGAGACAAGGAAGTATTTAAGAATTTTCTGATGTGGACATGAAGGTTTTTTGGTGGAACCCCTATGTTAGTTTGGAGGTAAAAGGAGGTGGTTCCCATTTTTCCTTTTTCCTTTGGCTTGTTCTCAAGCTTATGTGTTTATTGAAAAATTGTAAATCTTGTTTGTGTGTGTTTATTAGAGCGGGTTGTAAATTTTGAATTTTATGTTTTGTGGAAGCCATTAAAATTGCGTAGTTGTCAAATTTGCAAACTCTCCATATTGTTCTATAGTTGTGGTTTGGGGTCCAACAAGGAGGATGGCTTCTCCTCCTTATTTTATTAAAGGTTGGGCGGAGAGCGTTTCCTACTCCCCTTCCATGTATTGTTACTCAAATTTGAAGAAATGAAAGAATGAAAAGTTTAAGCTATGAAGCTGGAGGAAGACATTGATATGAAGATTTTGTATTGAGCCTATGGAAGATCCTATTTTATAAATTCTTCCATGTTGTCTCCATTTACAAAGGAAGGATTTTAACTCTTGCTATTTAATGGAGTAGTTTCTTGTAAAACGTATTTGTTGAAATTTGTATTATTATAGTTGGAAGAAGGAAATTGAAGTGTTATTGTATTTGAAATGAAGTTCTTGAAATCTTAAATTTTATTTAAAAGTTATATTATGACTTTGTTATTTTAAAAGAATGCTAATATGTTATGGAAAGTATCTATTCATTTTCCTTTTGTAATGTTAAGAAACTTCATTTAAAAGGAGAATGAATAAGTTTCATTTAATTATGTTTTACTTTCATTCCATTCAAATGAATATGTTAGAAGGAATGATTGGAGTTGATTTTAAAATCACATTTTACATTGTTGCAAGGGATATTGTTCCAAATATCCCACAGATATGAATATATATGAATTAATAACAAATTCATATGCCCTTATAGTTGTTATATAAATAAGTTTGAATTGATAAAGTGTTTAATGTAGAAAAGGACACAACAAATATATACAATTATAAATACATATATTTATATACTTACAAAAATTATAATCGTATACATTTAAATTATATATATATATATATATATATATATATATATATATATATATATATATATAAAATATGATTGATAAAAATGTTTGGGAGCATGATGGAAGGAAAACGAAAGGGAACTATTACAAAAGCGGGAAATTTTTTCAAACTCCAATTGTCGTAATGTGGCTCCCTTCCTCTATGCATTCCAGAAGGTGTTAAGGGGCATCCTACTAGGTATGGTCTTTTGACTTCTTTGTTCAGTCATCTAGGCCCTAGAGTGGCCAAGATAGTCCCATATTTTCCAAGAAAACATGGGAGTGCTCAAGTTAAAAATGATTCTCTCCCGCAGATTTTGTGTAGGTATCTTAGGATGATACAAATTGTCTTTCTTTCCAAAGTGCAATCTACTGGGAAATGACAATTTTTGCAAAATTTTTGGGTCACCACTTTTAGTGGATGGGATTTGTAGTTGGTGCGATACCCAATCGGGTAGCGGACTTTCTATCCGGTTCTTGTCTAAATGAATTTTTTGGATATTTTATGTAGACAAGAACAACGTGACAAAACCTTTGAGAGGAAATACTTCTTATTCTTTTATTTTTGGGTTCTCATTCATAGTTGGAGCACCCATTTTCATCCTGATCAAGCTGAAATGGATGATTTTAAAGCTTGGGTTCATCTTTACTCTCTTCCGTTTGAGTACTTGAATCCTAATATTTTCAAACAATTTTTTTCCATGTCAAAGATTTTTTCACATCGACTCGATTACTCTTGAAGGTTCTATTTCTCCTTTCTCATGTGTCTCGTGTCTCCATTGATTTTTCTAAAAAACTACAAGACTTCATTCTAATCTCCTCCTCTAATGGAAAATGTGTCTAGAAGGTCGAACATGATTTTATTTCTAATAGCTTTTTTGGTGCAAACAACCAAGAAATTTTCAAAAATATTGCAAAAATATTTCTACCTCTAATTACGTGCCATATGGAAAAATAAAGTTTCCTCTTTTTTGATCAAAGTGGCCTTAGCTCTGTCTTATCTCTCTCTAGCTCCTAGTTCCAAACTAGTTACATTCTGTAATGCTCTGGCCTTTGAGCCTTTATCTTTCTATCTAGGTATCCTCTCCTTGTTTAAGGAAATTACGTCAATGGTTCAAGACTCCACCCGTATCCTTTACTTGTTTCAATAAGGACTCGTCTTAGGTATAGGTTTTGATGCATCTTCCTTGGAGAAATGGGAAAGTGAAAAAGAAGAATTGGTTAGTCAAAGAGCTGATGGAGTCACGGAAGTTTCCAGCGACTCAGAGGCGGATCAAGAATTTTTAAGCAACCAAATATTCCTATAAGGTTTCATTCTTCCTACTCCAACATTATTAAGTACTTATTTGGGTGCAAATTTTCCTCTGGAAGACCATTCAAAGGTTGTCTTTCGAAAAGGAGATTGCTGTTGCAAGAAAACAACAACAACTTTACTCATTATTTCCATCATCAAGTAAGAGATGCATGTCCTCTCTCGAAGAAAGGAAGAAAATCCTATCTTGGAACGTTAGGGGTCTTAATGCCCCTAACAAGCAATGTCTTCTTAGGTGATATATTTCAAACTTATATGTGTCAATTTTTTTAATTCAAGAGACCAAGATGTCTAGTGGTGATTTTCTTTTTAGTTGGTTTCACAACTAGAAAGGATGGGATGGCCTTTTTGTCAATTTGGATGATGCCTCAGGCGGTTTGGGTGTATTATGGAAGGCTACTATTTGTTTAATCGATCCTCTTTCAGATTTCCCTAGCATACAATAGTGTAAGGTTTGTTTGAAACATTATGATGAGTCTTTTTTTCTTTGTAATGTCTATGGTCTTAATAATCCTATAAAAAAGTGAAATCTGGTCCAAGGTTTTAGATGCTATTAGAAATTTCATTGATTCTAAAATTATAATTACTGGATATTTCAATGCAAATATTTCAGATAAAGATAAGAATGGTGGAATTAAGCTTGAAGCCACGATATCAAATAGATTTTATCTCTTTTGTTTATGATACTAAATTCTTGGATATTGAACCTCACTCTGGTTGGTTAACATGGAACAATCGTCGTCCTGGGTTTGGTTATATGGTTCTCAAGCTTAACAAATTTCTAGTGTCTGAGGATTGGCTAAAACAAAATTTCCTTCTTGACTCTTATTTTATTCCATTATCTAGCTCGATCATTTACCCATCTCTCTCAATATCAAGTTTAACGCTCCCCTTGCCGATCTCCTTTCAAGTCCGAATCTATGTGGATTTAGGACCATAATTTTGGGATCTTCTCAAGAATTGGTTGGCATCTTTTTTTTTCTCGTTGAGGATGTTTATCCTTTCTAAAAACTCACGTTGCTTAAAATTTAGATACTCGCATGGAATGCCTCTTCCTTTAAAAATATTTTTCAAGAAAAAGTGAGAGTTGAAAAAGAGATTTGTGCTCTTAATGAATTTTTTTTAGAAATGGTATGAGCCAAGAGGAATTCATTAAAGAAAAATCTCTTCTTAGTGAACTTGGTGATAGTATTTTAAAAGAAGAAACAGATTGGTGACAAAAATAAAGAGAAACTTGGACGGATGATGGGGACAAAAATAAAAAATTATTCCATGCATCAGTAAAAGATAGAAAAATATAAACTATATCTCCTATTTGAAGTTGGATGACTATTCATAGATTTCTACCTAACCTCTCATTAAAGAAGAAACTGTGTCATTCTTTATAAATCTTATGAATGATGAATCTTGATATTCTTTAGCATTTTAGCATCCCTTCTTATCTCAATCTCAAACGTTGATTCATGATGCTACCAATGCTAAACTTCTTTCCCCCTTCTCCAAAGAAGAAGTTCGTTGTATAACCTTTTCTATGGAAAGAGATAAAGCCCCTGGTCCGGAGACGGATTTCTGGCTGCCTTCTATCATGATGTTTTGAGTGTCATTGGTAATGATTTATGGAAAATTGTTGAATAATTTAGAAGAACCGAGAAGATCTAAGGCATTTGGAATCACACCTTTATTTGTATGTTTCTAGAAAAAACCCAGGTGATAAACTTGATGATTTTCACCCAAATTCTCTATGATACATATTTTAAAATCATCTCCAAGGCTATTACTTTTAGATTGACTCCTCTTTTACACAAGCTCATAGCTCCATAACATAGTTGTTTTATTCATGGTAGATTTATTTCTAATGGCATTATCATTGCTCACAAGATTATCCACTCATTGCATTTATCCTCACATCTTTGAATGATAATTAAATTGGACTTTAGTAAATTTTACTACCGAATAAACTATAGATATATTATTAAATCCCTCGAGCTAATGGGTTTTTGCTCTCACTTTTGTAATTGGATTTTTAACTACATCTCTACTACTAGTTTCTCTATCCTAGTCAATGGTTCGGTGGAAGAGTTTTTCAATAGTAGTAGGGGGTTAAGATAAGGTGACCCCTATCTTACTCACTTTTCATTCTTCTTACTGAGGCTCGGGCGAGAGTAATCAAGTCGATGATTGCTCAAGGTTATTTATCCGGTATTACCTTAACTGCTAATTTTCCTCCTCTCTCTCATTAGCAGTTTGCATATAAAACCTTCCTCTTTGGTTCTACTACTGTTCAAAGCTAGAGCTTTGGATAATATTTTGAATTCCTGTTCTAAGGATGTTGGTCAGGTAATCATATTTCATAAATTTGTTATCTTCTTTTTTAATGTTTCTCTTTGATTGCAGTGAAGAATTAGGGAGGCTTTGGGATTTCTTGTCGCTCACTCCCCATCAATAATCGGGTATTATGCTTTTTCTAGAAATGGAAAATCCTCCTATGGGCTTATATCTTACATTATTTATTGTTGCGATTGAAATATTGGAAAGGGAAATGGATTACTCTTGTAAGAAAAGATCTTCTCATTGAAATGGTCCTTATGGATCTTCCTATTTATATTCTCTTGGTTCTATTGATTCCCAAATCCATCCTGGTCAAAAAGGAGAAAATTTCTAGGTCCTTCTTATAGAAGGGGAATAACAACAAGAGAAATTTTCATTTGGTAAAATGGGATGATGTCAAACTCCCTAAATCCTCGAATAGTGCAGGGATTGTTCATTAGGCTCTTCAGAACACTGATTTGGGTGCTAAATTGGTCTGAGATTTCATTTTAGATTCCAAGAGGTTGGTCTTTCAGGTTCTCTCTCATAAATACTTCGAGGTTATCATCCTAAACTCCTCTCCAGTGAAGAACTTCCTAAAGGTTCACATATTTGGAACTTCATTTGTAAATGTAGATTTCTTATTGTTGATTCTATTTCTTGGCACATCAACAATGGTTATATTACAAATTTTGGGAGGAAATTTGGAATGTTAATGCTCTATTAAGCTTAATCAAATTCTCAATAGGGTCATGAACGTTTCTAAGGTAGTTTGGGGAATAAAAGTAGTTTATTTGGGGAAGGATATTGCCACCCTCGGTGCTTCTTCCTTTGAATTTTACTCATCACCCCTCTCCTCTCACCAAACTTCCTTCAAGGACTCTGAGGACCATCTTCTTTGGTTAGGCACATCTTCTGACATTTACTCTATTAAAGAGGGTTAATTCATAGTTATTTTACTATAAGGAAAAGGGGCTCCTAGTTGGTCAGGATGATGGAATTCTAAAATCCTCCTTAAAGTGGCTATTTTTGGCTGGTTGGTTCGAAAAAAATTCTAACTCATCTTCACATGGGAACCAGGGGATACAACTCGTCCAAAGAAATAAGAATAAGATATTGATCACCCCCTACTTTTTTATCCTTTGTTGTTAAGAGTTAGAATTGAATCCTCTATAAGATCAACTTATCCTAGGCTCCATGTAAGCATATTAAATATTCCCTTCATGCTTGGCCTAAGTTGGAGTAACAGAGCTCCTTCAGATCCATTTGGTCAATTTCTCCCTTCTTTCTAATTTGGCACATCTGGTGGGAGTGAAATCTTCATATCTTTAGAGATCTTTTTTAGATCTTCCTGCCTTTTTAACCAAATTGGAAGTGGTTATTTATTAAAATGTCAGTAAACATTACATCAATAATCCTCTTTTCTCCTCTTGAGATGTTGAAATCAAGAAAGCATGGCCGCTAATTAAAATTCCTTAACTTGGGTCGATTATAAGTTGTGTTCTATCCCAAGTGGAAAAAATCTTGAGAAGGGAAAATTTTAGATGGAGGGCTCCTCCCTACGGTTCCTTGAAATTGAACTCGTAAGTCCGGTTTTGGTTGTGTTATCGAAAGTTCAAGTGGTTCTCTAGTTTTTGTTGGCTCCTTTCCACTTCATGATTTCTCGTGCAACCTAGTCAAGCTCAAGCCATTTTAGAAGAAATGAAATTCACATTTCGATTGCGGTGACTCTCTATTTAATCAAGGGGACTCACAAATCATCATTTAGGCCATTGTCAAAGGGTCAGCCCTTTCATGGCATTTAAACACATTCATCTCCAACATCCTTTTATAGCTCGGGAATATAAACGAATGGTACATATTTCACACATTCAATTAAGCCAACTCTACCATCACATTTCTTTCTAATTATGCCATTTATTTCCCTACTTCACCGAATTTCAAACAACGTGAGAGATTGGGATGGATTCTCTTCCATCATCTTACATGAAGGAAAGGGTGACTAGTCAGATTTACATATGTTCTCTCATGTCTTTTCTCTTTAAATTTTTTCACCGGTTCCCTCTCTATTTACCTATCCTTGGCTTCTTGGTTCATCCTCCCATGAGATTCTTAGGCTTTCATTTAATTTCCCTCTATGGCTTCCAACCCAAACCGGCTCTCACTTGAAAATTGATTGAAACCATCTTTCGGATATTTTCAAGTATTTGTCGTCTGTGAAGCCAAAGCCATTTAAAATATTCTTAGTGATTCCTTTAAGTTCAATTCGTGTCATGTTCGGACTTATTCAGATATTGTTGTGGCATTCATTTCCTTTTGTTTATTGTTTCACCATGTTCTATATTTTTTGGACTTTGATGTTGATGACTATGTTTATCATGTGCATCGTGTTGGTCTTCATGATGAATTAGTGGAATTCTCCCTTGCCGATCCTATCTGATGTGTTAAAGAGGTTGATGAGTTGGCATTGGGTTCGGTCGAGGGATCCAATGGTTACGAAGCCAATATTTAGATCTTTTACACTATGCTAAAAACATGGAATCTCTTTTCATGTATGGTCAGCTTGACCACAGAGCTTCTACCTCCTATTGATGTTGATACATCACATTTCCTATTCCACTCGTGATTGATAATTTGAATGAGCTTGAAGACCATGATGGTGCTGAATTTGATCTTCTACTCAAGGAAGCCAATTCTGCGTCGAAACTTGCATTGTTTGAATCCCTCTGGTTCTTTTTGGTTTTTGTGTTCGTGTGTTTGTGGGCCTCCCTTCTCCTCTACTCGTATGATTTTGTGTCTTCTTTCTCTTCTCGCCCTTCTTCTCGATCTCTTTATCTCGACATGTCTTCTCTCTCCTACACCCTTTCAATCCTTTTGTGCTCTTCCATGATTCTCGCTATGGTTTTCTTCCTAATTTATCTTTCATCTTCTTCTCTATTGTAGGGGTGGGGTCCTTAACCCCCGTTTCATAGCTCTGGGTCAAAAGTGTTTAATCATAAAAACAATTAAATAAAAAATAATATATACTAATCTATTATTAAGATATATATATATATATATAAAAATCAAATTCCTATATACGAATTGGTCTACATTATTTTTATTTGATAAAAGCAAGTATTTGAAACAAATAAAAAATATTGTTTAAGGATTTGCTTAGGCCTGTATGGGCCGCGACTTACAGATTTAGTATGGGTTTGTGGGGGGGGGGGGCGCACCGCTCCACCCCATCCCTTTTAAATAGTAATGGGTGGGGTGGATCAGCGCCCCCATAATATTTCAAACCATATCTTAATATATGCGTCACGACCACCATATTTTCTAGGACAATGTTTTTTTGCGGCCTAACCATTTGATATTATATATATAGATATAGATATAGATATATAGATATATCTATATATATATATATATATATACCACTAATATTTAAATATATTTTTAAAACAAATGGAAACATATACAAAATAAAAATTAATATATATACTTAAACATTAGATCTATGAGTATACCTCATTTTTAACCAAAAATTAAATAGAGGTAAAGTCTTCACAAGTTACATAAATTAAATGTAAGAGAAGACAAAACTTAGGAGAGGAATGCAAAAAGGATCTCAAAATTTGTGTGTATCCATTCAAGTGCAATAAGAAAACCCTCCATATAGCTTCCATGGACTCCTTCCTCCCAAACTTCCAAATGTAAAAATTTGATGGATTAGGAAAAATAATAAATAAAAGTCAACATTAGGATTTTTAGGGCATTTTAAAAAACGTAAAATCCAAGGGCCCATAATAAATTGATCTAATGGTTGATATTATATCCTATATAACTTTAAGTGATGGAATTTTCATGGGAATGGGATTTATATAAAATGTATGGGTAATTCATATAATGGGGCCACTTAGTGGTTAGGTCAAGTTGTGACCTTTACGTTATAAGGCAATAGATAAATAATGGCATTAGATTATAAGGATTAATTTAGAAGTTTGTGCATGGTATTTAAATAATGAACTAAAGTAGGTTTTAAATAATAATTAGCAAGGTATAATTGAATAAATAATCGAACATGATTATTAAGTATTTGTAAAGACTATAATAAAGTAGTGGAACTTAATGGGAGGCTTTTAAACCATAAAATATTTTGAGGAAATAAATTAATAATATTTAATTATTAATTTGAATTCGATTACATTATGAAGGTTTTGAAATCATTCACAACAACTTAATATAACATAAGTTATTTTTATAATAATTTTTAAAAATTAATTACCATAATTTTTCTAAGTAATTAATGAGTTTTTCTTGGGTTTTGTGCATCAATTTAGTAGGCGTTACACTTGGTATTAGAGTCATGGGTTCAACACCTTGACCACGGGAAACCACAAAATACATCAAGTAAACCTAAGCCAACGGACACCTGTAAAGCAGCTTTGGCGAGTTCTAAGATGTGCGAGTCCTTCCTTCCATGGAGCACTACGGGTTTGAAGATCAAGGAGCACTGCGGGAGGGTTTTGAGAGTGTGGTTTCAGCAGCTCTGCCACTGAATGTCTATCAAGAGATTGTGAACTAGCTGATAAGGCACATTAAGAGAGGGAGAACCAGCTAAAGGTGTTAGTATCGGATCTAGAGCCTGGGCTGATATTGTTAAGGTACCTCCTGACAAAAATGTGGGTCCTCATTCCCTTACATGTGAACTAAATTTTAAAAGTACAAAAGATTCTGAGGGGGTGACCCACATACAAGTGCCTGACGGATGTCTGCATAGAGCTCTTGAGAAAACCAATCTAGCCCTAGTCGGAAAGTTTTTGGGATCAAGACCCAATGTAGATATTATAAGAAAATGGGCCATTCGCAGATGGAAACCAAAAGGAGATTTGATTATCACCACCATGGCCAAGGGTTTTTTTCTAGCCCGATTTAATCTACAAGATGTGGACTCTGTCTTATTGGGTGGTCCCTGGTGTATTGGCAATATGGGGCTTTTTTTAAAAAAATGGTATCTTGGGTTTAATCCAAATACTGAGAACATTCATGCCATACCCATCTGGTGTAGACTCCCAGGGCTACCTCTTCATCTGTGGGATGATGAAATCCTACTTCATATAGCTAAATCGATTGGTTCACCAGTTGGGCTTGATGGACCTACAAAAATAGATCAAGACTTGCCTTCGCAAGGTTCTGTGTCTCATCTGAAATGGATCAAGAGCTGCCTGATCACATTATTCTTTAGTCCAAATTTGGAGCATGGAAACAACAAATAGATTATGAGGCTTTCCAACTAAGATGTAGCAAATGTCATAAATTAGGGCATTTTGCCAGCAAATGCTCTGAGCAAATAAAGCAAAAGTTGGAAATACCCTTAGATCATTTTGAGGCACAAGAGCAGAAGCAGATGGATAAGGATGATAAAGACTCTTTAACAGATCTGAACCAGAATGTAGGAGATCACCGCATGCAGACGAATCTCAGGTTAAAGGACCGGAAAAAGGCTTTAAGACAAAGAGGCCACCAGTTTATAGGAAGCTGTGGAGACCTAAAATTCACCAGTCGGAAAAGCATGATGAAGCCCAAAAGGAAAAAGATCCTGAATCGACAAAGGGTGAAGAAAGCAAGAGGGAAATGGAAGTGGATCCAGCAATGAACATTAAGACACCTAATCCGGTAAAGCTGAACATGGAAGTTGATGAAGAAAATGAAAAAGTCTTCATTCACCTTATCACTTCTATGGAAGAAGAGATGGAAAAAATTACTCCTTTTACTCATCAAGAACCGATAACTAAGAATAGTTCTCTGGAGCTGCACAAAATGAGACAAGGAAAATCCAAAGGGGTTCTGGAATCCATAGCAAGAGATTTAAACCAAGATAAAGAGTTTGCCGATATGGAGGAGCTCACTCCTAAAATAGCTAAACAGATTGATGTTGATAAAGGAAAAGAGGAAGGGGAAATTACTCCTACTATCAAGAAAATTCTATCAGAATATGATAAAGATGGATTCATCACAGTGAGAAGTAAGAAACGAAGACAAAAAAGTCTTGAAGAAATTCTGGAATCACTCTATAGTGATAAAAAGAAGCAGATAGGAAGCTGGGAAGCTTCCACCTCAAGAATCACAAGGGCTACTTCTAGAAGAGCTACAAATATTGGAGTCACCTATAGAAAAGGCAGACTATCCAAGAGAGAAGTAAGAGAAAAAGAGACTGAGAAAGAAATTACAGATGGTACGCAAAGGATTTTGAACCATCCGGAAACTTCATCTCCAAAACTTTTTTAATGAAGGTTATTTCTTGGAATGTCAGAGGGCTCAATGGGGGGCCTAAGAAAAGAATGCTTAAGGAAATTAAAATATCAAACAAGCCCAGCATCCTTCTTATTCAGGAAACTAAAATGAAAAGTAAAGTTGTTGAAGATTGCAAAAGATATTTCTAGGAGAATGTTGCCTTTGCTACTGTTGATTCTCAAGGTGCTTCTAGAGGCTTAGCGATTTTCTTTGGGACAACAAAATTGTTCATGGTAATGTGCTTTCTTCCTCCCAGAATCATTTAGCTATAATCTTTATTAGCCTTGAGAATAATTCTAGCTAGATTCTTTCCAATATTTATGCCCCTAATACTGTTGTTGGTAGAAGAAATTTGTGGAAGGAGTTAGTCTTGTTTTGGAATAATATTGAGGATATGAACTAGTTGATAATGGGAGACTTTAACACTCCTTTAAATCTGGGAAAAATTTGGAGGGAACTCTGATTTTTCTATCAGCATGGAAGAATTTGTTGACTTCATATCGACTCTTAATCTTATGGACATAGAAATTCATGGTAATCAATTTACCTGGTCTAACAGAAGAATTGGGGAGAACTTGATTCAGGTTAGACTGGATAGAGCTCTCATTTCTGCTAATTGGATCTTAGATCAAAATTTTCATCTCTCTTCTCTCCCCAGAATGGGTTCAGATCACAATCCTATTGCCCTTAATTTCTTCAATTGGTCAAAACCTTTCCACTGCAATTTTAAATTTGAAAAAATGTGGCTTGAGCATGAGGATATTCTGGACAGAATTAAAGAGTGGTGGTCTTGGGAAGGAACAGGGATGGCCCAATTCAGTCTTCTTCAGAAGCTGAAAAATGTGAAGCAAAAGGTTAGAATCTAGAATAGAGAGGTTTTTGGGAATATTTTTGAAAAAAAGAAAGAGCTTAAGCAGCAGCTGGAAGAGTTTGAGCTTAAAGTTTCTTTGAAAGGTATGACCCTAGAGGATCATCAATAGGAAAAAAATCTTCTCTCAGATCTGCATAATATAAATAGCCGTGAGGAATCCTTTTGGAGAATGAAGTCTAGAGCTCTCTGGTTAAAAGCAGGAGACAGGAATACAAAATTTTTCCATATGACAGCCCTCAAGCATAGGGCTTGTAACAAAATTACTGAAGTCTCTAAGGGAAATGGGAGCATTACTATGGATTTTGAAGACATCAAAGAAGAAGCCCTCAATTTTTACAAGAATCACTGGGAATAATTCCTACAATGAGCAAGTGGCCTCCTTTCTCTTAGACTCCATTCCTAATAATTTACTACATGCTGAGAGGTTTAAGAGTCTTTCCAAAATAGTCACCATTGAGGAATTGAAAAATTTGTTTTCACTTTAGAAGGGGATAAGGCTCCGGGCCCAGATGGTTTTTCGAAAAAACTTCTTCCAAAGATGCTGGGAAATCTATTCCGAAGATCTGCTGAAAGTTGTTAATGAGTTTTATAGAACTGGAAATCTCATAAAAGAGTTAAATAATACACATATTGTGCTTGCTCCTAAGAAGATGGATGCAAAGGATTTCAAAGATTTTAGGCCAATCAGTTTAGTTAATGTAATATATCGGATCTTCACAAAGATTCTAACCACCAGGATGCAACCTATTCTTATGGAGATTATTTCTCAACAGCAGAGTGGATTCATCCAGGGAAGAATTATTCAGGATGGAGTTATTATGGTCCATGAAACAATTCATTCTATGGATAAAAGTAAAAATCAGGAATGGCTATAAAGCTTGACATGCATAAGGATTTTGACAGAGTCTCCTGGAAATTCATGGATGAAGTCTTATCCAAGTTTGGTTTTCAAAATAAATTCAGGAAAATTATCCATTCTTGCATTTCTTCATCTAGATTCTTAGTGGTTGTTAATGGGGAACCGGTTGGTTTTTTTGCCAGCAATAGAGGAATTCGGCAAGGGGACCCAATCTCCCCTTTATTATTCATTATAATGGCTGACAGTTTAAGTAGATCTATTTCAAAAGCTATTAATATAGGCATGATAAAGGGATTTCAACCTACTTCTGGTAATCAGGTATCCTCACACCAGTAGTTTTCTGATGACACTCTGCTACTTCTGATGGCCTCAATAATTGAGGCAAAGGCTATCAAAACTATCCTTAGATTTTATGAGGAAGCCTCGGGGCAAAAATTTAATTTTGACAAAAGCTCTATCTATTTCTTCAACACTCCCATTGAAAGGCAAAGAAAGATTGCTCATATTCTTGGATGCACTATTAATTCATTACCTGCTACTTATTTAGGGCTCCCTTTGAGTACTAGCAAGATTTCTAATGAGGTTTGGAATGATCTTATTAAGAGATTTAAAAAAAAACTGGCTGGTTGGAAAGGAGCTTTACTTTCAAGTGCAGGAAAGTGTTTATTGATAAAAAGCACTCTTCAGAACTTGCCTATTTATATCATGTCAATGTTCAACATTCCAACAGCAGTGACAAATAGTATTGGAAAAATACAAAAGCAATTTTTATGGCATGGTACTGAGGACAGGTTTAGGTACCATTTAGTGGCTTGGGAGCAGGTTTGTAAACCTAAGATGCTTGGGGGGTTAGGAATCAAAGACATCAAACATATGAATGTTGCTCTTATTGCAAAGTTAGGTTGGAGACTTATAAAAGAACACAAGCCTTGGATAGAGTTGGTTAAAATCAAATACCTTTCCAACCAAAGCAAGATTTCCTTTATTTCTGATCCGTTTCTTCTGAATGGTTCTATTTTCTGGAACAATCTTCTACACAGCAGATAGATTCTCTCTCAGGGATGTAGCTGGAAGCTTGGGGATGGTCAAGACATTAATTTCTGGACTGATAAATGGTCAGATATTAACTGGATTTCCTCTTATGGCCACATTAAAGACAACTTAATTAGAAATTATGGGCACAAAGTACAGGGCTATATTGAGGTGGATGAAACCAAAAGAAAATGGAAATAGTTCAAATTTGAGGAGGAGAATGTGTAGTCTGATGTTTCATCTATGCAGAATCAACTTTCCCTAATTCATATCATTCCACAAATTCATAAGGATGAGCTCATTTGGAAAGATTATTTTGATGGAGAGTACTCGGTTAAATCGGGCTACAATTATTTCTTTGCCTCTATTGAAAGTGATACTGAGTAGCATAAGCTGTGGATGCCAGAGCTAACCCCTAGAGTGAACTTTTTCTAGTGGCTCATCATTAAAGGTAAGATACTAACCAATGACAATCTCATTAGGAAAGGATTCATCATGCCGAATAGATGTTGCAGGTGCCAGGAAGAAGTAGAAGACATCAAACATTTATTTCTTCATTGTAAGTACACTTCCAAAATTTGGCAACTTATATTTAAAAAATTTAATTAGGAATGGATCTTTCCCCTTACTTGTCTTCATGCCTGGGAACAATGGAACTCTCTGTACAAACATTGTGTGGTGAGGAGATTATGGCAACTAGTTTTACCTCACACCATGTGGTGAGTTTGGAAGGCTCGTAATGATGTCATTTTCAGGAATACTAGAAAGTTATGTAACAAAGTCTACAAAGAAATTATCATTGTTGTGCAGGAAAACATTATAAGATTTAAACCTCCTAAAAATAGACTTTTCCCTGAGGAAGAAGAGAACATTTTGGCTGCTTGGAATATTGGCACTATCTTGAATAAGAATAATAATGGTATTGATAGATCCACTATCCGATGGATTAAGCCTCCCAATGCTTAGCATAAATTGAATTTTGACGGGGCCTCAAAAGGAAATCCTGGAGATTCTGGAGGTGGGGGAGTCATTAGAGATCATAGAGGCTGTTTTGTTGTTGCTTTTTCTGGAAAGATGGGAAGGCAAACTAACCATTACTCTGAAGCTCTTGCTGCTCTTTGGGGAATAAGGCTAGCCAGGGATTGTAATATTCCAAATATTATAATTGAGGGTGATTCGCTGAACATCATCAATCTCTTGAACCAAAAACAACCCCACCGGTCAATCAGAGATTTTATTGCTGAAGCTACTGATATTTGCAAGAGTTTTGAAAATTTTGAAATCAAACATACCTACCAGGAAGGCAATAGGGTCGCGGATAGTTTGGAAAACTTTGGGGTTAAAAATACTTTTCAAACTTGGCTAAGGGGTGACATTATTCCCACTCAAGTTAATGAAGACATCATCAATGATCTACATGACTTGAAAGTAATCACTAATGGCTGTAATGCTGATGCAAAGGAGTGGCTTTTTAAGTACAGAATGATGACATCTTCTAAGATTTGTGTGACCTGGAGCGACATCATTACTAGTCATAGGGTGGATGCTAAGGAGTGGGTCACTAATTACAAAGTAAGGTCTAATAATTATATCTTTCTACATGATTGGGAGAGATTCAAAAATAGAGTTGAGGCTGGGTCGCATACTTCTAAAAATTTTACCGTTGTAGGTAGAGCCACTAGAAAAATGGGGGGACCACCTTGCAAGACAGAGCCCACCCATAATCCATCTTGGAAAGATGATACGGTTCTTTGGAACTATCTTCAAATAGGGGGTCTTGCGAACTTTATTGAAAAAATCCAAGGTTTTGATCAGGATATCTCTATTAAATTTTCTCAGGGATGGAGGAATCATGTGGTAAAATACAACAACATTGAGGTTGAGATTTCGGAGGAGCTTATTGCTCAAGTCACCGGACTCAGTCTTGATGGCTCCAAATTCTTTAACAAGAGGGTGGTCAGAGAGGTGGAGACAAAGAAATTTCTAGATGAAGGGGAAGATCTTGAATTTGTGATGGCCGGCATCAAGCTGGCTTCGGTTCCCGAGCCTTTTGCTGAGATTGCTAGAATGGTAGTAAGGTATGTAACTCTTGAGGGGAGATTTGTCACTATTCCTCTAAAAATTTGATCTTTCTCAATCACTTTCGTAGAAACATCATCATCAACTTCCCTCATTACTTGATAAACTCACTGGAGAAATCCGTTCGGGAAGTGCAAAATCATACTAGGGCAGTTCCCCTACATCAAGGGTTAATACTACTTATTCACCACCATTCCTCCCCCCCACCTTACCCACACTACCTCCATTCCTCCCCCCCCCCACTACCTCCATTCCTCCCCTACTCAAAAGGAAGATTGACACTTTGCTTCATCTAGCAAGAAAAGGAAGGGGATGAAAACTAAGGTCCCTGCTTCTGCAGAGGGTTCTTAGAAGTCACAAAGACCTAGAGCTTGCCGAGAATCTCTTGCACATTCTCCATCTGGTGGAGGAGCCTAAGGATGAGGACTTTTTGATCAGAGTGGGAAAGATGGAAAAGGAAATTCAAGAGCTTAAGAGTGTCATCAGAGATATGGAAAAACCTAAGGGGAAAAGGAAGCGCAAAATGATGAAGAAGAGGATTTCACTTCTTTGAGATTTTCAAGAAGATTCAATCTCTAGATGACAAACTTGGAAACTCAAAAGGGCATAATGACTATATCCTCTCTAGCCCTTAAAAGTATTTACAATTTCATCGAACAACACATTCATAGTATCTGTAGTCTCAGTGGGATTACTGAGGACATTTGGGGCTCCAAGGAGAAAAGAGATATTACAATTGCTCAGGTGGATCTGAAAGACCCTTCCTAGGCCACCGCCATTGCATTCTTTTTCTCGCTTCAAATGATCAAAGCCAAGATTGACCGGGCTATCAAGTGATTTGGCACTCGATTGTTGTTTACTGGATGTGAAGTTTCTATTTACTGGTAGTTTTTGTGTTGTTTTTTGTTGAGATGACCAGTCTCTTGTTATTTTTTTGTCTCTTCTGCTATTTCTCAGATCACTGTACGTCTTGATCCTATTTTATTACTATGTTGTCTTATCTGGCTGTTGAGCCCTTTGGTGTTGGTTGTTTTGCTCTTTTTTGGGTTGTTTCTACCTCTTTTGATATCTGGATTTTGAGCCTTTCTGTATACAGGGTATAGTCCCTTCAAAACTATTTACCCTTAATAAAAAAACGGACACCTAGAAAAGACAACATTGCTTGATATTTTGAAAGCTATAAAATTTAGTAAACCCAAACAAACCTAGTTGATGATGAACTAACTCGACTATAGTTTGTGTAGGAGGCACAAACCAGACAATGAGATCTTGCATGTTGAGTGAGATATACCACCCTACCGTAGGCGTGAGCCGCTATATTACTATAGATACTACAGACACTAGAGGAGGCCAATGTTACTATATGTAGAGGATCACTAGGGGATGACCTCGCCGTAATGATAGGGAGCCATCGGTGGAGGCTCATGCCCCTTCACGACATAGTGAGGAATATGGACAAGATAAATCACATGTGGAGCTAGTTAGACTAGATTCACCATAGCAAAGACATGAAGATAGGGCTATAGGACATAAAGATAGGTCTAGGATCCCTAGGTCAAAGGATGAACATGTGGAGTTACGTAGGGGCCGATAGTTGAAAATGACATATCATATATGAGAGAAACTAAAGCTACACTCACCCCATTTTCCCGGAGACACATGAGGATTTTAGGTAGAGGCATGGTTGGTTAGCTTGAGTGAATGCTTCAAGCTATGTTTGTGAACCAAAGAACATGAAGGTTGATCTTTCCATCCACTGCCGAGAGATGGAACCGACCTTTGGTGGAGGACTAATGAGCGAAGCTCCATGTGGATTCATATATTGTTACATGTTAGCTCTATAAGGAGTGATTCGGGAGTAGGTATATCTCCAAGTGGTTTATTCAACAATGGATCAACAAGTTCCATGATCTATGTGGACATCTATTACAGTAAATACTGACTATGAGAGTCAATTTTTAGACTTGTTACAATATGTTGAGTATATGTAGGATGAGAAGGTTAGAGTACAAAGGTTTATCAAACACCTAAAATTTGATTTTAGGAGGGGTATTGCATATGCATTCTCCACACACTTTAGCCGAGGCCATGGAGAAACCCTTCATTATAGAGGATAATAGGAGAAAGACGCAACAAGATAGAGATAGAGTGAGGATCTATACTCAATAGATGTAGGATAGTAGGTTAAGGTGGTTAACTCCTCCTACTTGTGGTAGACACGATTCAACATAGTCCTCCTTTCGAGCACAACAATAGCTATTACGAAATAATAGACCCGTCCCACCTTTCATGCCCCCAAAGAGATAGGATGTAGAGATAGGATGAAGTACGAGGCCTTCTCTGGACGATCCATCAGGACAAATGCACAATGTAGAACTCAGGCACTTGGAAATCATCAGTAGCACCCACACAGTCTATAGTAGCATCATCGTGGTCTACAACATGGACTATCGTGGTACTTGGAAAAGTATCTCATTATTGGATTGGAATAGGTAGTTGTTTTGGGTGCAGTGTACATGGGCATCACAAGAGAGATTACCCACATAAACTTGTTAATCATGGTAAGGAAAAAATTTTAGAGCCTACAATTGGTGATATGGGATGTAACCATCGATTTATGTGGTGGACGATAACCATTAGGAAGAGAATCGGGGTTTAGTGACGAGACAACAAGTAGCATTGGTGATATCCCTACCTCTTTATTGTTTGATTCTTTCTCTTTTGATTCATTTCTTGCACCATCATTAGTAGAGTGATGCAAGCTAGTTGCACATAGGCAAGGTCATATTTGGGACACCGAGATGGATTCTAGAGTCGAGCTAAGAGTGGGATCCTTAGTTAAGGAGTGTATAGTTGACCTAAGACCCTTCACCATAACCTTGGATATTTTTATCCTTTCCTTAAGTTCGTATGGAGTTATCTTGGGAATGGACTTATTATCTACACATAGAGCTATAGTGGATTGCAATATCAAGGTGATATCTTGGGAAAATGATATGGGAGTTGAGTCGGTGATAGTTGGAGTCGGGATACCCATCTCTATTTTTACTATATCCACTATGAAGCTTCAATGGTGTGCTCAATGGGGATGTAAGATTTATGTCATCACAGCTTAGTGACTGATTAGAGGATGAGAAATATGGAACGTAATTTGATGATAATATTTTTAAGGGATTTTTCTGATGTTTTTCCATGTGATTTTCAAGGGTTACCTCCCCACGTAAGATAGAACTTCATATTGATTTGGTTCCTTGAGTGTAGCCTATCTCGGATGCACCATATAGGATTACTACCCCGAGCTTTGTGAGCTCAATTTATAGTTAGAAGGCCTTCTTGAGAAAGGTATAATTTTTCCTAGTATATCTCCTTATGGGGTTCTAGTGATTTTTAAGAAGAAGAAGGAAGGATATTTGAGTTTGTGTGTTGACTAGAGATAACTAGAAAAATAAAGTTCAAGATTTGT
The DNA here is from genome assembly GCA_018340775.1 of Taxus wallichiana var. yunnanensis. Classification (NCBI taxonomy): domain Eukaryota; kingdom Viridiplantae; phylum Streptophyta; class Pinopsida; order Cupressales; family Taxaceae; genus Taxus; species Taxus wallichiana. The sequence continues at coordinate 802,463,894 of CM031237.1, read as the reverse complement.
TACCCCCTTTAACGCATAGATAACTTGTTCGATCAAATCAAGGGGGCTACTATGTTTTCCAAGATAGACCTTAAGTCAGGTTATCATTAGCTAAGGATTGCAAAGGTGGATATCTATAAGATAACCTTTCACATTCAATATGGTCACTACAAGTTCAAAATTGTGACATTTGGTCCGATTTAATGCCCCGTAGTATTTATAAATTTTATTAGTGGGGTATTTAGAACATTTCTAGACTATGTTGAGTTTTGGAACTCAAGTACTTTAGAGTAGAATGCAATATGAAACTTGTTGGAAAACACAACAACTAACTTCAGTTATGGACGAATTGACATCAGTCACCTATGACCAGCATCGGTCAGGAAAGGAGGAAGCTCCATTGGTTAGGGCTAACCAGCATTAGTTACATGTGTAGGAGTGTTTTAATTAACTCTCGGTAATTAGATCTATTTTTAGTATTAGAGCAAATCTATTTATTGTTCTTACATGGCTAAGTGCCCTAAGTTTGTATACACCTATATAAGCATGAAATCTAGTGTTTAAAAGTAAGAATTTAGAAGAACTTGCAAAACATTGGTCAATATTGTGAGAATAATTATGAGTGGGATAATTCTTAGAAAAGAAGAAAAATATTGAGAGAAAGAAAGTATTGTATATCTAAGAGGTGTGGAAAATTGTAAATCTTCAATTGTATATCTTGTAAAAGCTTTGGATAATATATTGGCGTGTTTCTTGGTGGACGTAGCCCACACTGCGTGAACCACGTTAAATATGGTGTTGATTTATATATTGTTTTCTATATATTTATTCTGGTAGAATATCTACTTTTATTTATATGTATGCTTAGATCTGATATATTATCTGTACAACCGGTGTGTTAACCCCAACAACTAGTATCAAAGCATTATTTGAGGGTTTTGTGTGTTGATAGATTTACTCAGAGGGGGTTTTCTGATTGAGTGGGAGATACAACAATTGCAGAAGAAAACAAATACAAGTTAGAGAAGTTTGACAAATAAAATCATCAATTATGGAAGATGCATATTAAGGATTATCTATATCAAAGAGATTTGTATTTACCATTGGATGAGAAGTCCGTATCTACTAAGATGACTATTGATGAATGGAATATTCTTGATAGAAAGGATTTGGGATCTATAAGATTGAGCCTAACAACATTTGTGGCTTCCAATATTACGAAGAGAATTCCGTGGTAGGGTTAATGAAATCTCTTGCTAATTTATATGAAAAACCTAGTGCTTCAAATAAAGTTTATTTTATGAAGAAACTATTTAGTTCAAAGATGCATGAAGGTGGATCTGTATATATTCAATTGAATGATTTCTCATCTATTGTAAATAAGTTAAAATCTATTGATATACCATTTAATCATGAAGTGAAAGAACTTTTATTCTTATGTTCTTTTCCTAATAGTTGGGATAACTTGGTAATGGTTGTTAGTAATAAAACATTTGCTAATAATATTTTGAAATTTGATGATGTGGTTAGTATAATCTTGGATGAAGAAATTTGCAGGATGAGTATAGAGGAGTCATCATCTGGGAATTATTTGAATGTAGAAAGTAGGGGCATGCGTAAGGATACATACATGAGTAAGAGTAATGCAAAATAAAATTCAAGGGATAGTAGTTCTAATTCTAGAGGTAAGGGAATTACTTGTTTGAAATGTCAAAAGAAAGGACATGCAAAAAAATATTGTTTGTCCAAGGATAAAGAGAACAAACAACCGGATAAAGGTAAACTAGAAAATCTTCTTGCAGTAGAGGTAATGAAAGATGCCCTTATTATTTCTTTATATAATAGACTTTAATAATTGGTTTTAGATTCAAGAGCTTCTTTCCATGCAACCCCTAATAAGGGTTATTTCAGAAATTATGTCCAGGGAAATTTTGTGAATGTTTATTTAGGTGATGATGAACCTTGCAGATTTCTGTAAAGGGAAGTTCATCTAAGATTGTAGAATGGAAATACATGGGTATTGAAATATGTGAGGCATGTGCCAAGGCTCAGGAGGAATCTTATTTCTGCAGGGAAACTAGGTGAAGCTGGTTGCATGGTTACTTTTACAGGAGACTCTTCGAAAGTCACCAAGGGTGATTTTGTTTTGGTAAGAGGTAAGAAGGTAACAACATTATATTTATTTTCATGTGTTACTGATTCCTTTTCTGCATTATCTACTTCCAATTCATATGCATGGATGTGGCATAATCGGTTGGGCCATATGAGTCAAAAGGGAATGTAGATCTTAAAGGCTAACGATAAGTTATCAGATTTGAATGATTTAGATCTTGATTTCTATGAGCATTGTGTCTTTGGAAAGAAAAAGAAAGTGAGATTTCTCAAAGTTAGGCCAACTAAGGAGCACAAATTTGAGCTTGTACACTCGGATGTGTTGGGACCACTCATGTAGCTTTTCATGGAGGATCCTAGTATTATGTTATCATGTTATCTCTCGAAATTGCACCTTGTAAAGAGATGACTGCAGGTGTTCTAAGCTTGCAAAATGGATCTCTCTCTTTAGTAGATACAATCGAAACACCTCAAGTCTATGGGTATACCTATTATTGACATGAGTCATTGGTATCAAGGATAGTTCCTTCTTGATGTATCCTAAATTAATTTTATACAAAGTTTGAGGGTAAAAGATGACTGTAAATGGGTTCAAAATCGGGTGATACACCAAAATTGTTTAGAGTATTTGTATGAGTACATGTAAAATTGATATGAAAATGGATTCTCGGATGCACAAACCAATAATTATTAGAAAAACATTAAGGCAAACACTTGATGCATTGATGGAAAGCCTCACAACAATACTGTTAAGCTATACATGCACACTAATATCATGTAGAAATTACTAAACTTTAAACAGGGTAGGATGATTAATTAGGGAATTTGACATTCACAAGGATTAATAAGACATACACAAGACTGCAAATAATTGGAAAGGTAAAATATACTTCTCATTCAAGGGGAAAAAATAGCAAAATGCTTCAGACACACATGTGTCAAAAAATTCCTCCTTTGTGCTTTGCCAATGCACACAATATATAGAAAAATTATTCACCCCACCCTTCCTAAAAATAGGTTAAAAATTTTACCCTCCCATGCATCCTATTTTTATCCTTTATCATAAATAAAGGAGTAAAATAAACATGCTAATACAATGAGGCACTAATAGGCTTTGTTACCAAAATACAACTTAGTCAAACTACAATTGATTGTTCTATTTTTAATAAGGTCGGGTGAATAATTCTACTAATAATAAAACTTGCTTGATGAGAAAGTCTTCTCCAATGCATGAAAACTCTATCTTCTAGTGTTTTATGTGACATATTCAATTTTAATCCAGTTTAGCACCCTTAGATGCACATGCCAAATAATATGTCCCTGTGTGAGAGAAAGATAATTCTTTTGATTTAACACTTTACAAAATTCACCCAAAGTGTGGGGACCACCTACAGGCTCTGATGTTGACATCTCCATGCATAATTTTATTTGTCTCTTTTGATAGTATGTAAAATTAAACCTTGTGCACATAATGTTATTGTTTTCTTTTAGACCTCCCATTGTGGGGACCACATGTGTACATGCAAAGTAATGCATCCTTTTGATTTCAACTCCTTCGGTATGAGAATTTTGGAAAGATTAAGGTAAAATATTCTACATACTCATTGTTTCTTGGTCTTGTCTACTCCATCATGGGCCCTTCTTTGACCTTGCATATTCATCACCAATGGAGCTCCTTCACCTTGATCATGGCATATATTATAGTGTCGGCCTTTTGATAAATCATGGCACTACTATAGTTGGACCCCTTTTGGATTATCATTACAAATAACATAGTGTTTTTCAGAATTTTGAGATATTTATGTGGCATCATAGTTTAGACCTTAAAAGGTCAAAGTAAACAATAATTATCAAAACATTTGGGGGTCCCCTCCTATGATGACTCGATCCATACGCATTGTCGGTGGGGTTTGAAACTATGGTCATGATTAGGTTTTCTGAATACTTACATGTGCAGGTTTTGAACTCCGATTGAATTAATGGTGAAATTAATGAGTTAGATAGAAAAAGACTCCAAACCCCAATAATTTTTCATTCTTTGTTGAGCCTTCTGGAGGCATGGAAAATCCCTGTTGAAATTTTTCTCTAAGGTGAAGATTTGATCTTTTGAGCTCACACTATAACTCTTTTCAAGGGTATCTTTCTACCACTTATTTTTCTCGATTTTCTTACTAGTTGGAACTATGATCTTCCTGTTCATGGATACGAGATAACACTTTGTGAAATTTGGGTATGTTATCATAAGAGTACTTTGAATGTTACATTTTATTTGTATATCTTACACTCGATGCCATGGTCATGATTTTCGAGCCTAAACTCTCTATAGCCATTATAACAAGGTAAATGGATTTTGAATCGTGGTTTGAGCTAGATTTATATTTAGTGGCTATCGTAAAATAGAACAACTTCTATTTTATGGGAATCATGGTTTGAGCTAGATTTATCTTTAGTGGATGTCGTAAAATAGAAGAACTTCTATTTTATGTGGATTTAGATTATGGAATCTGAGCCCGTATTTGATTTAACGGATCTGGGTACTTGTATTTTTCCACTTTGTGCCTTTATTTCAATGTAAAAAAAACTGTGAGTTAATTTTTCTTCAACATTGTTGGTGGAGTTTTAAGGGCCTTTAAGCTCTTTTTCTAGTATTTTGTATTCGCCAGGAGGGTTTGAAATTTGGGTCTTTTTTTTTCCTGTAACTCAGACTGAGTTTTATTCGGTTCAAAGCTCAATAATGCTTGAAATTTTGAAAACCATATCTTGCTATTCAAATCTGATCCTTTTTGAAAATTAAATTTGATCTCCACTTCTTTGGTCATTCTAGGTTCGTCTATTTCTCCTAAAAATTTGCTTATCTTGAGATGGCATTAGATTTACCTGTATTTTGTGTACTTTTTTATTTCAAACCTTGTTAGTAGCTAATTCAAGGGTTTGTAACTATAAAATATGTACTCAACTAGGTGTTGGTCGTCACTATCTTTCCGATAAAACCTGTGTTCTCTTGGTACATGTATTATCCCATGATACTTTGATCCATCTTTGATTTCTTGATACCCATCAACCGGTTTTTTATTAATGACCTAAATCTATACATTTCCCCGATTTTCAAATCGTTTTTGCACTCTGTTTCATTTTTCTCTTGTTCTGTGATGGTACCCATAGTGACCGAGCTTGTTTTGACATGTATCTATATCATATATACTTTTCCTCATTCTTATGATCTAGCTTATATCTTGTATGAGGGTTTTTAGCTTATGAAAAAAAATTGATCATTCTCTCAAAACTTTTGAGCTCGATTCATGATGGTATTATGCAAGGTTGTGAGCTATCTTGCTTTGACATTTGTGATTTTAAAACTAATATTGTTGCATCCTCCTTGAAGTCAAGATCATACTGTAATGGTCACCATTGTTATAACATAAGCTCTGATTTTTCTGACTTTTCAAGTTTTGAGATGGATGATTGAACTCTTGAAACTCTATGGAATGTCTTAGTAGTTTGAGAAAAGTTGCAACCTGTACCTTGTTTTTTACCTGGATAATATTGATTCTACTCCTTGAGAAACTTTGGCTGAGAAAACCTGGCTGTCCTCTAGTGACATGGATTTATTGATAGAAATTTCTCTTTTACTACTTAGAAAAGGTCATTTGAAAGATTCCTTCTCTGATGAGTTCTTTTACAAAAGTAGTTTACTGAAACTTTTGATAATTTGTAATCTTTCAGGAACTAAAATGAGGCTTGAGATTTCTATACTCATCTAGACATTTGCTTCGAGTAAATTTGTTCTATTATAGCTCGAAGGTTACATTAGCTTGCAACTTCCTTTTTTGTTCATTTGTGCAATGCTTATCTCCTTTTCTACTGGAAGCATGGGCCTTTACTATAGGGGAAACAAATATCTCAATTGATGTATTTTGAGATAAATTTGCAATGGTTGTAACCTGATGAAGATTTGTATTTCTTTTAAAGCTTAAGATACTTTGATGAACCTGGAATATCACCAAATATTTGAAAAGCTAATCCATGTAGTTTTGCATCATTCTTCTTTGAATAATTTGGACTACCACATATATTGCAATCTCCTGAAGATATCCTTTTTCTAGAGGAACTTGACTATATTGAATTATTTTGGTAGAATATGTGCTTCATATGCTAATAGTAAGGACAACTCTTTGTATGGTTACCATTCTGCATTAGTTGAATCTCTTCCCACCTGGCTGTATAGAAACTTGAATTCCATATAACTTACATTTTTTTAAGAAAGTGTCATCCTTTGCAAGATGTATGTTGTTGGAAAAGATGGATCACTTGTCTCTGGAATCTGTGTTTTTAAGACTTTTATTTTTGAATTCAAAACCCTGTGCCATTGATGATTTATTAGATTAAATCTTCTTCTTTTGTTGGCTATCAACTTGGAAATATTGCTCTTTTGGATTTGTGACCTGTAAGATCATTCCTTGATTGCTTTGTGATCAAAAAAATTCAACTCGTAACGTGCATTTTGAATTCTTCCATTGAGCGGCACTTCTTATGTATTTCCTGGAACTATACTCATATTTGTTGGTCCATATGGTGGTCCTCTGCCAAATCGTATCTCTTATGACCTGTACTTTTCCTTTTAGCTTCGACCCTAAGCTGGACATGATCAATTTATTCCTTTATTATAATTTTTACTTTGATAGATGCTTTACACTTGACTGTAACCTTTTCATGGATGTGTAGTCAATGATGATTCTACACTTGTGCTTATCTATTGAGCTACTTGCATTGTGAGTTATAACTCTTCATCATGAATCATATTCTACATCTTTAGTTGTGCTATAACTTAAAATATTATTTATCATGAGGTCAATTTTATTTATTTTAATCTGTAGCTTAATGTATTCATTCCTTTCATGTATACTATTTGATGTATGTACAAATTTCAAGCATGTATTAGTTTAAAATAGCATGATGGAAAGATGTAAAATGTCCATATTACATGGTGAAGCCCTGTCAAATTTTTCTCATATTTTATTTTCATTTTGTTTCATCTTTAATCTTGTCTCATTTCAGGTAACTTCATCCTTTAGTTTGAACTAAAATAGATGTAATTTTCTTATTCAAGTTACAAGAATGTATCACTTCTTTCTTTTTACATGTATCTGTACATTGAGATAAACTGGTTAGAAAATATTAGGCTTTTTGGCCTCTCTTTTATTCCATAGTTTTCTCTTTCTTCTCTCTCCTTCTTTCTGAGTGAATAAATCATGTATGCTACTACAAAATAGTGCTTTTATCAGTTGTTCCTTTGATCTTCATGTAATTTATACCTCCTGATGTTAAGAGATCCACTTGCATGAATTTGGATAGTATAGGAATATGGATCAACCCTAAGCTCAAAATTGACAATCTTTCCTTTTCTTGTTTTTAGGTACAGTGCCATTTGCTAAGAAGCGAGGATGAAGATGGAGTAAAGCTAGAGCTGGAAATGCATCAACTAAATGAAATAAACCCAAGGAAATGATGGGTTCTTTCATACTCCTTTACTTTCTTTTTCATGCATATGTACCTCTTACTTTAGTAGTTGTAATTTACTTTTGAGTTACATCCCATGGCTTGTGTGGGAACATTTGAAATTCCTTATGAATAAAACATTGAATTTTGAAACTGATTTGTGTATTTCTTTATGCATTTCAGCTTTGTATATGGATTGTATGATGAATTAAACAACTCAATAACATAATTGAATGTATTTAATCATGAAGTAAATAACTTAAAATACCCGTAACTTTAGCAATGAAAATTGAATGTTGTAATTTTTAACTATTATTACTATTCCAAAACTTAACTCTTCATCAAGATAACACATCTTTCCTTTGGGGATTTGTACTCTTTTCTTGAAGATAATCATGAAATTATAAACTATGTGATTTGTTACGTTTTGTAACAACACACATAGCTCTATATTTCATGTAATCATTATCTAATCCAACATGAATAATATTCAACTGAAATAATATCCCCATCTTAGGTTCACTTCACTAATGCCATCCATCGTAACAAAGTTTTTGAGTTGCCCATTTATTCACAAGTGTAAAATTTCTCAACATTACTTTCATTAACGATGTTGTTTCACCTTTTTGTTATATTTTTCTTTGAATTGTTGACCAAAAAAATAGGGTAACGAGCATAGGAGGAATACCTATTCAAATGTTAGTTGATGGGTTGTTGCGTGTATGACTTCGAATCCACAACCGATCATGAGAGCTTACTATTGGTTAGTAGGAACTATTGGTATCCAGATTTAATCTCCTTCATAACTTGAACAACATTATGAACTTGCACAAGACACTCAAGGATAGATAGATGGTTTGTATGTCATTTGTAGCCAAGGAGCACACCTATCTACTTGTTTGCATTCAATATTTAAGGGAGTGGATAACACCTTCAAAAGGGTTTTGATCTAACCCTCACTGTTTTAGGTTGTGCCTATCAACCAAGGTAAGAGAACCTATATTGCAGCCCTTGTATGGTAAAGGAGATGGAGATATCCTTGTATTTTGCACATAGTGAGGAAGATGGCCTTGGAAAACATGATCAATTATCCATTATCTAAACTCAAAGGAGTTGTCACTACTAAATGATGGAAATGCTTTCAAAACAAGGCTAAGGCTGCTCAAGACATGATGAAACCATAATATACTTTGTACAATTTTGTGGACACATAATGCAAACGCAGGGGTATTATAGGTAGGATGAATTAGTTTGAATGAAATTTTGTGGGGAGATGTTTTAGAAAATACTAGCTAGGAATTACCAACTTCTTTGATAACCTTTGCAAGAAATTTGTAACACCTACACAACAACAATACTTCCAGAGGTTTTAAATGCTACTTCAACAAGGATATGTGCACAAATGGAGGCCCAGATCTGCACTCTTCCACACAACCTTTGATAACCTGCTACAAAATCTTGAAGCAAAATACCAACAAATTATCTAGGAATCCCTATTCAATCATGACCTGAGGTGCACCAAAAGGTTTACAAACATTCTCATTATTCAAGGACAAGTAAATGTTTTTAAATGCTGTTTATCTTATATCCGATGAAGGATCTTATAAATATAAGATTGCGAATGCCATCAAACCATCAACAAGAAATGAGACCATGTATGACCAAAGAGATTCTAAACACAAGATTGCAACATGAGCAAGAAACATAAATGAAAAACATTCTCAAACATAAGTATATGCAAACTTTTCCAAGAGAATAAACTAGATAATTTAGAAAATGATCGGATACATCAAGCAAGTGGAAAATTATGAGAACAATCTCGAGCTCGTTGATGGCTTTACAACTGAAACCAACTCAACATGATGAAATCTGATACAAAAATGGAATTGATCTCAGTCGGTTTTCTCTAGAGAAGTGGATTTTTCCACCTTTTTGCTTGAAAAGTCTCGAGTCTTTTTTTCTCTTTTGTCTCCTCCCCGCTTTTACAAATTCTTCAAAAATACATTTTATACATCATGACAAAGTTAGATCGTTGCCTCCCAACCAAAGAATGTGCTTAGGGATCAAATTTGTTACCAGAAACCTTATCCATTTCATGAAAATGGCACTAAACTCTAAAACAACTCGTAAAATGCCGTGGGTGTGTAAATTTTTAAAATATTGCATGAATTTGGATCCTTATCCATCCCAGGGTCACGTTTTTGGCATTTAGACATGCCAACATGCATTTGCAATCATTTTCCACCTTTTACTTCATCATTTTCACCTCTGCAACTTTAATTTTTCACCTTTCACGTTTTTACACGGGCCTGAATAAAAATTTCATCAAAAACACCATAGGGCACCGAATTAGCTCATAAAAATGATGCCATTGCACTCAGAAGGCTGAGGGGATGTGAAATCATATAAAATTTCATGCATTTTGATGAAGAAACATGATTTCCAAGCTCCTTGGAGCTCCCATGGCGTCCCAAAATAAAATTGCATAGTAACCGTTGATTTTAGTCAACCTTTAATGCCAGCCCTCCATGTGGAGGATGAGATTCATGAATATTCCCTTTTTTCCTTTGGATAAGGTGGACACATGTCCAAAAACCATTGGCGTGGGTCCCTTCCCTTTAAAATTTGCATTTGTAACCTTTTTATGCCTTTGGAAAATTTTGAAAATTTTCCCCGCTTGCCCCCTGGACCCGCCACGTGTCCACATGTGGGCCCCAGTAAGAGACTACGGGCCAATTTGATGAATTTTGCCACTTTTTTGAGAAAAGGAAAATTTTCTCAAATTCCCGTGGGCCCGAACACCCGCTCACTCCCTTGCCACATGGCGGTCTCCCATTCGCTGTGGAGCCGACCCTTCAAGTTTGCCTTCAACCCTCCACGAGCACAAAACCTCTTGCAGGCCCATGTTCCCCTTTTCACCTTTTGTAAAATGCCACATGTCACCCCCTGATTGGCTGCGGGGACACCTCCAAATTTTCCATGGGTCAATTTTTTACTTTGAGATTTTTCACCAAAATTTGTAAATTTTTCCATTTCTCTCTGTGCTCCAAACCTCCGCCAAATTTTGGACATGTGTCCTCCTCCAATTGGACACGGGCCTTCGGGAAAAATTTTTCCTTTGTAACTTTGAGCCCAAAAACAAAAATATTTCTAAGTTCCCACTTCTCCATTTGACCTTCCTGACACGTGTCCACTTTTCATTGGAGGCGGGCCCTTGGGTCAAAATTTTCCCATGACATCTTGAGCCAAAAAATTTCTCCAACTCCCCCGCCATCCGCGTGCTCTTCCTGCCATGTGTCACCTTCCTATTCATTGTGGGCCTTCGGGAAAAAAATTGATTTTGAGAAATTTGCAAAAATGAAGGAAAAATTTCTAAGTGACCTCCACCACCCGCCGATCCTCCAGCCAATCAAATTGTGCCACGTAGGCACATCACTGTAGCAATGCGGGGCCATGGACCAAAATTTTCCTTGTGCCAAAAATCAAAAAGTGACAAGTTATAACATTTTCCCGACTGCCCCTAGCCAATAGAAACTTGCCACGTTAGCAATAACATGCGAAGATGAATATGACGGGAAAATGACACCCGTATGCCCGTCAAAACGTAAAAAATGTAGAGGATGCCCTAGAAATGGAATTTTTTCATGAGGAAGGCATATTTCTTAGTTTTAAATCAAATGAAACATGATTTTACATTGTTTTCGACATGGGGAGTAGGATTTTAACCTCAAATAACTCGATTTGATCCATTTCGAGTTTTTTCATGATTTGGCAATGGAAAAAATGACACAACCCGTATAAATGAAAAAATTAGGGCACAAATGGGGGAAACTTGGATTTTGTTTCAATTTAGGGTAGAATGACAAGATTGTGAGTACTTTCAAAGCATTCAACTGGAAAAAATGAGTTGCAGATCACCCACTCGAGAAAATAAAATGTTTTTGAGCAAAAATGGATATAGAAAATTAGGGCAAAGTGTGCAAACTCAGAATTTATACCAACATTGGCTCCTGTTTGGGGTTGGTTACTCCCAACAAGTGCCATAAGATCACAACATAGACCAAGTGCTATAAATCCATTGGGCAAAGAGTAAAAAATGTAGAATAACCCAAAAACTAGAAATTCTACCAAAAATAGACCGAGAAAACTAGACCAGAAATGGTTGCTTAGACAAAAGGGCAAACCACGAGCCAACAACAAAGAAAACAAAGCAAAAACAAGGACTATACAAAATGTACAACTTGTGCATACCTCATATGGGGATTTAATCCAAGAAGTGTTTTAAATGTCTACCATTAATAGGTAGCTCCAGCAAATCCCCATCTAGATCCTTGAGAAAAAATGTATTTTCTCCAATCCTGATATCAATGGCATAAGGGCCCATCCATAGAGCATCAAACTTTCCATGCTTGCCCTTGTCTTCATGCCTACTATCCCACAGCAAAACCAAATCTCCAACACTGAAGGCTCTAGGAGTGACCTTCTTATCAAACAACCTCTTCAATTTCTCTCTAAATCTGATATGCCTTTGATGAGAATCTCTTCTCTCTTCATCCAACTCAATGATCTGATTGATTCTTGATTCATATGGGCCATGTTCTTGATCTTCCAACTGTTGGGAAAACTGAAAAGTGGATAATTGCAGGTGTAAGGGCAGCAAAGCCTGAGTTCCATACACCAATTCAAATGGGCTCTTACTAGTTGCTCTTTTAGGAGTTATTCTATCAGCCCAAAATACAAATTTCAATTGCTCTCCCCACTTCTTCTTGTTGATTTCCAAGGTCTTTCTCGATGATCTTGAGTAATTTCTTGTTACTCGACTCACCTTGTACATTTCCTTATGGATTGTAGTTTGAAGTATATGTTAGATTGATTCCATATTCATTGCACATTGCCATCAAAGGCTTGGCTCTAAAACACATGGCATTATCGATACAATCTTAATCTGAACTCCAAATCTGCATATGATATGATTCAATAAGAAATCCATTACCACTTGGTGTGTTTCCGTTCTAAATGGAATTGCCTCAACCCATTTTGTAAAATAGTCGGTAGCTACAAGGATCCATTTATGACCAGATTAGAAGGATCTGAAATATCACCAATGAAGTCCAGTCCCCATTGTTTGAAAGGAGCTTCAATTGATACAGTTGCAAAGGAAGGAAGCTTGAAGCTTTCGGTCTTCCAAAGAAATGTTGCCAACTATCACACTTTCTAACCAAATTGGGTTGCATCTTTAAAAAGAGTTGGCCACCACTAACCAGCCCTTAAAATCTTATGTGTTGTCACTTTCCCAGCAAAATGTCCTCCACAAAATCCCCCATGTAAATCAGCAATCAACTTGGGAGCTTCATCTTCAGTTATGCATTTCAAGAGGACACCTTCAAGGTTCTTCCAAGCTAGCCCCAGGTCTGTTATGATATATTTCTGAGAAGCCAGCTTGAGGGCTCTTTTCTGATTTTTATTCAAGTGAATAGGATAGCATAGGTGTCTGAGGTAGAAAATCACATCTTTGTACCACTCAGACCTCATCAATTTGTCAAGAAGATCTGCCCTTTCTTCCTCTAGCTGATTTACTTCTACATTTTGCAAATTGCTCTTAGCCATGAGCTTGGCAAGACCCAAACCTCTTACTAGCTTTGTTGTTTGGATATCCATATCATATTCTTGTAATTTTTTGACCCATCTACATCTCTTTCTTGATATCTCCATGTCTGATAAGATGTCTTTAACCATGGTGTGGGGAACATAAGCAACAACCTTTGAACTCAAAATGTAAGGCCTAAAAATCTTTGTTGCTTTCACTAATGCAAATGCTTGTTTCTCCATGATTGTATACTTCAACTCAACTTCTTGTAAATCCTTGCTAAAGAAATAAATAGGCCTCTCAGCTCCATTCTCATCCTTTTGCAACAAGACTAAAGCAATAGTAAATTCAGAGGCAAAAGAAAAGATTTGGAAAGGCCTCTTGTAGTTTGGGGCTGCTAAAACAGGTGCATGCTTAAGTGCATCCTTTATTCCTTCAAAAGCTTGAATGATAGCCTCCTCCCACTTGATAACTTGATCCTTTCTTAGCATGCTTTTGATTGGAAGAGTTAGCTTAGAAAAATTAGAAACAAACCTTCTAATGAAATTGATTTGGCCAAAGAAAGATTGGATACCTTTCTTGGTTCTTGGAATAGGCACCTTGCTGATTGCTTCTACTCTCTCAGGGTCTATCATAACACCTTATTTGGACACAATATGTCCCAAAAACTTGGCCTTTTGCATGCCAAAATGAAACTTCTTTGGATTAAGGGAAATTCCATACTCTCTACATCTGATTAGCATCTTCTCTAGGTGTTGCAAATGGTCTCCTCACTGCCTTGAAAAAATAGTCACATCATCTTGGTAAACTACAATAAATTCATTGATATAACCAACAAAGGCAACATCCGTTGCCCTTTGAAAAGTGGAACCATAATTAATCAATCCAAAAGGCATCCTTACAAAAACATAATTCCCCCAAGGAGTAGTGAAGGTTGTCTTAAGTCTTTCGATTCTTTGACAACTACTTGATTATATCCGGAGAAACCATCCAAAGTAGAAAACATCTCTTACCCTATTACAAGCTGCAAAATATTATCCATGTTTGGCAAAGGGTAGTTGTCCTTCAAATATGATTTTTTAGATTCCTAAAATCCACACAAAGTCTGATATCGCCATTCTTCTTTCTAACTGGCACAAGGTTGGCAACCCAAGATGAACACCTAGTGGGCTGAATGATACCGCCATCTCTCAATTTCTTCAACTCTTCTTGCATTTTCATTGAGAGAAGTGGATTAATAGGCCTTTTTCTTTGTCTAAATTTCTTAGCCCTGGTCTTAAGAGGAATTTCATGTTGAAACAAATCTTCTCTATATGCCTTAAGCTCGAATAAGACCAAGCAAGGCAAAGTCTTGATATTTCTTTAAAAGTTGGGCATAGGACTATTTTTCTTCTTTCTTTGAGATTACTGCCCAACCAAATCTTTCTTGGTTTGTCCTTAGTTCCCTAGTTCTACTCTTCCACATCCCTTGAAGCAAACATGTTTCTATTAATGATGCAATCAGCATTGCTAAAATTGTATTCAAGTGCAACAAGACCTTTGGGAATGGTGTTTTTCTTCAATTGTATAATATCCTTATCAAACAAGGTTTCTCTACCTTCATTCATACATACCATTGGTTCCCAACTAATGTTCTGACCAGAAAACTCACCTTGACATTGTAATAATATCAACACTTTTGCATCATCATCAAAAATTTGCCAATGTTTCACATTATTTGGGACAATGGCCTTTTTAGCACCTTAATGTCATATTCACAAAAAGGTGAAACGGTGTAATTGTCAAATCTAGAATCAAGGATAGCCAGCTTATTAGTAGCAACATTAAGACTTATATCATGGTAAACAATGTTAAAGGAATCAAACATTTCAATCAAGTCCCGAACAACATGCTTATATTGTATCATACGCTGATTTTTTGTGGCATACAACTTCCTTACTTGCTTGACAACCAACTCTGAATCTCCCTTGGCAACAATATCCTTCACTCCATATTTCCATGTAATCCTTAACCCTAACAACAATGCCTCATACTCAGCTATGTTGTTAGTGCATTCAAAATTAAGTTTGAAGGAAAAAGGAAACTCTTCCAAACTAGGAGAAACCAACACTATACTAGCACCATTTCCAAATTTGGAGCAAGCTCCATCAAATAGCAAGGTCCATGGAGAACCTACCATACCAAGGCATTCTGATTTTTCCATCTTGTTCTCCTTTCCATCAGCAAAACCAATGAAGTTTTCAACATCTACATCAGCAAACAACACTTCATAAGAAGCATTGTTGGGATCTTCAATCAAGTGCAACATCTTCTTTTCACCATAGAGTTTGATAAGTCTGCCCTCAATGAGAATGGTGGCAAAATACATGTCCATTTGAACACTACTTCCAACACTTGCAGCCCATTTTCTTGACAAAATCATACCCCATTTGGCAGGGTAATCAATAATTACAACATCAAGTTTTAAATTCTTAACCGGATATGCTGCAAGTTGCACTACTAAACGCTTCACACAACCAACAACCAGAACTTCCCTTAAATCCATGGCTCTACATTTCCCATATGCTACTATCACTTTGATATCCAACTCATTCATGACTTCTAGAGGCATGAAATTACATGATGCACCGGAATCAAACATGCAATTTTGAAGCAACCTATCTTTTATGAGCAAAGTTGTGAAAAATGGATCAACTTTCAATTGGGAATCAACTAAGGATGTCCCCAAATATACTTTAGGTGCCTCTCCAAAATCTTCCATTGGTGCTGGTGTTTCAAGGCCATCAATGCTTTGAAGAGGAGTCTCAACAACATTTACATTTATGCTTGGGGTAATCTTTTCTTCTTTCAATCCCAAGTACTCAAATGCTCTCTTCTTATGCTCAGGTATTCTAAGAAACTCAATGATGGGAACACTCACTTTAATTTGGCTCAATAATTGGGAAATATCATATGGAACACTCTTTGGTAAAACAACATTGGAAGGGAAACAAGAAGGTTCATTAGATGGAGAAGTATTCTTGGCAACCTGGGCATGAAGAGGATTGATATTTTTGCATGGGACAATAGGGTTCTTGGCAATTGTTTATTTTATAGGATTGTCTTTGGGAATGCTTGTGAGCAATGGTGTCTTTGGTTTGGCTTGAGGACCAGCTCCTCTAACAAATTTTCTTCTAGTATTGTACTCTTTCTTTTGACCAACCACAACATTCATTAACAATTGTCTATCTTCCTTCAAGGGATGCCACCATCATAATTTTTGATCATCAAATCCCTTAGATATTCAAAGTCATTATTAGGAATTTCAAAGGCTTGAAAAACATCAACCTCATGAGTTTGAGAGAAGGAAATAATTGGTACCCACTCTATGCAATCCCAAAAGGTTGCAGCAATTCTTGCACTTATCACATCTATTGATGTTGCTGCTTGTTGTGAGCCTGAAGGGCTGCCCATCATACAAATGTCATCATCCATTTCATCCTCATTATCATCTTCAATAACTTTCTGGTCCATTTCACATGGAGGATGAGGAAGAAAACATCTATCACACCAATCCATATCAGCAATTTCTTGAACAATGCAGCAAAGAAGCTTGCGCTTAGAGGGTCGCACCACTCAATTTTCACGTGCTTGGGGTTGTCATTTTGAGATCCAACATGACCTTTACCTCTATCATCTTGTCTCTGATCACCCCTAGGATGATTTCCAAATCTATCATGGTTTTGAGTTCTTTTCTGTCCTTATGAACTTTGCCCAATTCCTTTCTCAACTCAGGCTAATTTGTAAGAAATTTCTTTGATAGCCCCTACCAAAGTCTTGACAACATCTTCTAAATCAGCACCCTTGCTAGCTTGAGGCTTCTAAGGGTTTATCAGCTTCACACCATCCCTCTTAAGTGGTTTACCAATAGCTTTAATATTATTTTCAATTTGAAGTGCCATGGTGAAAGCTTGCCTCAAGTTTGTAGCATTTTTGTCTCTCAAGTAACAGGCTGCCTTTTTATCAAATGCATTTGCATATTTGATCAAGAAAGATTCACCACAAGGCCTTACAATGATAGGAAACCTTCTCAATGTTTTATTAAATATTGTATTGAAGTCATGGACTATCTGATTCGGGTTCTTCTTGATATTTTCAAATTCAAACAAAAGAAATCTAGGATCAGTCCTGTCACCATATTACAACCTAAATGCATTTTTCATCTCACTCCATGAATCAATAGAGTTATCAGGTAGATCCTTGTACCAATCCCTAACATATTATTCAAGTCTATGGATAAACAACATGATATACACATCCTCAAAATCTATCTCAAAATCTTCCATCATATTATCAAATAGTTTGAGATGTTAATCACCAAGATAATGGCATTGTTACCTTGGAATTTTGGTAACCTATTTCTCACATCTTGTGGGACAGCATTTGGATAACCATCCATTCCTCCAAAATTTATAGGACCAAAGGTGTTAACAACAAATGGAGGTCTAGGCTGAGCCATATTGTTTTGTGGGGGTGATCTTGGAAGTGAAACAAGTCTGGTTAGGAGTAGTAATAGGTCTAATTGGAATAGATGAGTGATCTTTAAAATGACAACCCCCAAAGGCTCTTTCTCTTGATAAACTTTAGCAAACTTAGAAACAATAGAAGAAGATTTAGGAGCAAGTTTTTAAATACGAAGAAGGTCCCTCACCGATGGAGAATGAAGATCAAGCAAGAAAATTTTCTGAATCAGATCTACTTGAAAAAGAATTGTAATCTTCAATAACAGGCTGCTCTCCTTCAAATTCAACTATGGGGATTTCTTTTCTTGCAACCAAATCACCAACCACTTTCCACACTCTTCTTCCTTCTAGTTCTAAGCTTCTTGATTCGGTGAGAAACTTCTTAGAAGATTCCTTAATGAAGAGGGATCTCCTTCCCTCCAGCTTGACAGATTTAAACAACAAGTTACAAATGACAAAGATGTATAAGACAACTGGTATTTCAAGATCCCAATAGCATGGAGTCGCCACTAAGGATTTCCACCTTAGTTGTGCAAGAAAGCACTAAAATATTTTGTCAAATGTATGCTACTACTGAAAACTTTGCAAGGTTTTACAAATCAGATCTTCTTCTTCTTATATCCACCGAACACAATGCATCCAAAATATATAAACTACTGGTAAATGAGAAGAGCAGGCTGAGCTTGAAATCTTTTACCTAAACATATAGACCTGAAGAATAAAATGATATCTCAAGAATGTAACAACTAAAATACTTGATCACAAATATGCTCACACCCTTCAAACACTTCAAAACCACCAAGAAATTCCAAGAACTCCCTGCAATGGTGTCACTCGGGTGTTGGTATCCAAATTTAATCTCCTTCACAACTTGAACAACATCATGAACTTGCACAAGACACTCAAGGATAGATAAATGGTTTGTACGTCATTTGTAGAATCGGGAACCCACCTATTTACTTTTTTGCATTCAAGATTTGAGGGAGTGGATAACACCTTCAAAAGCATTTTGATCTAACCCTCACCGATTTAGGTTGTGCCTATCAACCAAGGAAAGAGAACCTATATTGCAGCCCTTGTTGTGCCTATCTAGGAATCCATATTCAATCATGACCTGAGGTGCACCCAAAGGTTTACAAACAGTCTCATTATTCAAGGACAATAAAATGTTTTTAAATTTGTTTATCTTCTATTAGATGAAGGCTCTTCTAAATATAAGATTGCAAATTCTATTAAACCATCAAGAAAAATGAGACCCTATATAATCAAAGAGATTATAAACACAAGATTGCAACATGAGCAAGAAACATAAAATGAATTCTAAAACATAAGTATATACAAACTTTGCCAAGAGAAGAGGACCGATAATCTAGAAAATGATCAGATACATTAGCAAGGAAAATCATGAGAACAATCTCAGAGCCTATTGATGGCTTTACAATTGAAACCAACTCAACATGATGAAATCTGATACAAAAATGGAATTGAAAATGACTCTTAGGTGGTTTTCTCTAGAGAAATGGATTTCTTCCAGCTTTTTTGCTTGAAAATTCTGAGTCTTTTTTTTTCTTCTGTCTCCTCCCTTTTACAAATGCTTCAAAAATACATTTTATACCTCATGCCAGCTTGGATCCTTGCTTCCCAAGCAAATAATATGCTTAGGGATCAAATTTGTTACAAGAAACCTTATCCATTTCATGAAAATGACATTAAACTATAAAACAACTCGTAAAATGCTAGGGATGCACAAATTTTTAAAATATTACATGAATTCAGATCCTTATCCATCCTAGGGTCACGTTTTGGAATTCAGACATGCCAGCATGCATTTGCAATCATTTTCCACCTTTTACTTCATCATTTTCACCTCTGCAACTTTAATTTTTCACCTTTCACGTTTTTACATGGGCCTGAATAAAAATTTCATCAAAAACACCATAGGGCACCGAATTAGCTCATAAAAATGATGCCATTGCACTCAAAAGGAGGGGGGATGCGAAATCATATAAAATTTCATGCATTCTGATGAAGAAATGTGATTTCCAAGCTCCTTAGAGCTCCCATGACATCCCAAAAATGAAATTGCCAAGAATCAACCGTGATTTTAGTCAACCTTTAATGACATCTCTCCACGTGGAGGATGAGATTCATGAATATTCCCTTTTTTCCTTTGGATAAGTGGACACGTGTCTAAAAACCATTAAAGCCCCCTTTCCCTTTAAAATTTACATTTGTAACCATTTTATGTCTTTGGAACATTTTGAAAATTTTCCCTGCTTGCCCCTGGACCCACCACGTGTCCACATGAGGGCCCCACCGAAACCGCATGCCAATTTGATGGATTTTGCAACTTTTTTGAGAAAAGGAAAATTGTCTCAAAATTCCCCACGCGCCCGAACACCCACTCACTCCTTGCCACGTGGTGGTCTCCCATTCACTGCGGAGCCGACCCTTCAAGTTTTCCTTCAACCCTCCGTGAGCACAAAAACCTCTTACGGGCCCATGTTCCCCTTTTTACCTTTTGTAAAATGCCACGTGTTGCCCCCTGATTGGTTGTGGGGGACACCTCCAAATTTTCCACGGGTCAATTTTTTACTTTGAGATTTTTTGCCAAAATTTGTAAATTTTTCCATTTTCTCTCCGCGCTCCAAACCTCTGCCAAATTTTGGACACGTGTCCTCCTCCAATTGGACACGGGCCTTCGGGAAAAATTTTTCCTTTGTAACTTTGAGCCCAAAAACAACAAATTTTTCTAAGTTCCCACTTCTCCGTTTGACCTTCCTGGACACGTGTCCACTTTTCATTAGAGGCGGGCCCTCGGGTCAAAATTTTCCCATGACATCTTGAGCCAAAAATTTTCTCCAACTCCCCCGCCATCCATGTGCTCTTCCTACCACGTGTCACCTTCCTATTCGTTGCGGGCCTTCAGGAAAAATTGATTTTGAGAAATTTGCAAAAATGAAGGCAAAATTTCTAAGTGACCTCCACCACCCACCAATCCTCCAGCCAATCAAATTGTGCCACGTAGGCACATCACTATAGCAATGCAGGCTGCGGACCAAAATTTTCCTTGTGCCAAAAATAAAAAAGTGACAAGTTATAACATTTTCCCGACCGCCCGGCCAATAGAAACCTGCCACGTTAGCAATAACATGCGAAGATGAATATGACGGGAAAATGACACCCATATGCCCATCAAAACGTAAAAATACTAGAGGATGCCCTAGAAATGGAATTTTTCACAAGGAAGGCAGATTTCTTGGTTTTAAATCAAATGAAACATGATTTTACATTGTTTTCGACCTAGGGAGTAGGATTTTAACCTCAAATAACTTGGATTCAATCCATTTCGAGTTTTTTCACGATTTGGCAATGGAAAAAATGACACAACCCATATAAATGAAAAAATTAGGGCACAAATGGGGGGAAACTTGGATTTTGTTTCAATTTAGGGTAGAATGACAAGATTGTGAGTACCTTCAAACCATTACTAGAAAAAATGAGTTACAGTTCACCCACTTGAGCAAATAAAATGTTTTTGAGAAAAAATAGATATAGAAAATTAGGGTAAAGTGTGCAAACTCATAATTTGCACCAACAGGAACTACACCAGTAATGAAAGTAAGACCACCGAAAGAATTAAACAATATGCGCAGTGAAATGCCAAGCGTGAGCTAGATCCGGGAAGAATGGTACTTCCTAGATGGTCATCAGATCCACCGCTTTAAAAAATTAATGCTCAAAACAAGGTAAATAATATTGTTATTTTGAAATGATTTAGGTATCTCACTTAAAAACACAATAAGAAAACGTATCTAATCTAACATGCTAAGCTAGAATAGAATCCACAGGTCAAATGGTTGGTTACGGTTCCAGTCAGTATAAAGGTCTCATGTAGGTCACGGGTGAGTGAGGGTGAGGTAAAATGAGGTGGATAGGTCTCTATTTAAGACTATATGGGAAAACACAGAGACCCATGTTTTTCGGGGGTGACCGACCGCGGTTAGGTATAACCAAAGACACTGGCCATCGTGTGAGATATGGAAACATCACGTAATGGGGTTTTGATCTACTTTATGATTGCACAAAGGATATAGTTGGTCGAGACAAGATATTCTGTGACTGGAATAGGTTTTTACGAGGTTTTGATGGATCTATGGAGATGAAAAAATGTTGGAGATGGTCAATAGGGAGCAAGATAAACAATGGATGATAAAATAATGATGAAATGAAATAACCAAGAAAGTATGATGTTGTACTTACTTGGATTTCATTCTGAAAGTCTATGTGTGAAGGATGGAGGTGCTGATGATGGGTTTGAAGGTTGCAAGTGATCACCAACTGAAGAAAATCTTCTGCATGGGCTGCATGCACACTCCTCTTTGCTTGGATAGATCAGAATGTGGCTGGGATGGTTGTGCAGGAGAAGATCCTCAATCTCCTTCCTTGGATGTCAGTTCTTGCTAGAATTGGCTCTCTAAAGATGCGTTATCTCTTTGAGATTTCATTCTTTCTCATCAAATTTTCTCCCAATGTTTTCCAACCTTGAGAATAAGGTTGTTTAGGGGATAAAGGGGTAACCAACAATGGTCCGGCTTAACCGGCGACGGTTAGGGGAAACCGATGTCGGTTAAGGTGGGATTTTCTAGGTTTACTAAACCTAGGGAGATCCTCTTGATTTCCTTAGATATTGTGTCATTATCCCATGGCTTAGACTCGAGCCTCTTGTGAGCTTGTCGGAATGTGGTTAGATGGAATGTAGGCATTGATTTTTAGGGTTTTGGTAAGTCTTAGTTAGTTATGGTAACTTGCTAAGAATAGGTCTTAGGTTGAGTTAGGTTGGTGAGGTGTCTAAGTGAACTATATGTGTAAATATTATTTAAATAAGATATTTAAATAATAAATATAGTGAGGATACAACATTAATTTAATTAAATTAATACTAGTATGGTGAAAGGGGTCATGGCTAGGTAAATGTAATAAAGGGGGGCTTATATGTCGAGGGATGAAGGGGGAGTGTGAACTAATTTTAGTGTCTACATTTTTCCCACTTTTGTTACGTAGCTTGTATTGGTAAGCGATGCTAACAAAAATAAGATGTGGTTGGCCCATGTGAGGGTAAAGGTGATCCCCGTCAAACGAAGAACTGACGAGGTAGCGTAGCAAGGCTAAAGAAGTGAGTGGTTTGATAAAAGGTAAATGTGAGGAAAAGGCAAGTGGGTGTAGGGGAAGAGGGTGAAAGGTCTACTCGGGTGATCTAGGTAATGGGTTAGGGTCAAAGGTAGTAACAGTCAAACACACGCACATGTATAAATTACAACGCGCTACCGGGTTGAAGAGCAGGAAAACTCTACATCATCTAAGGTCGATAGGTTGATGCAAACAAGGTTGAAGTGAATCCGGTATCCAAGGTATAGGATAAGGTAAAGAAACACAATGTAGGTTAGGGGCAGGAACATTTAGGTATGTTCTGGTACACCAAAGGTAGGGTCAGGATAAACAGTCACAGCAATAGGTGAGGTAAGGTCATTGGGTCAATCAACATAGGTAACAATGCCACAAGGTATAGAGAAGACGTGAGGTAAAAAGGTCACTAGAAATGGTCTAGGTCCAAATATCAAGATCACGGCATGGGTAAGGCTGAGGTAGGGGTAAAAGAAGGAGGCTTCAACAACGAATGTGGTGAGGCTGAAGAAGGTGGGGGGCCAGAGGTGAAGGTAAAGTGGTCCAGGTAGGTGTAGGGAAGTAAAAGAAAGGTAAGGAAAATTAGGTAAATGTGAGAGAATTGAGTACGCAGGGTAACTGACATTGGTTGGTATGAACCGATGTTTGTGTAGGGAACCAACGGTAGTTATCTAGGGAATCGGACCGACCTCGGTCAAGGGTTAGTTACTTCGTCGGTCAAGTCGGGTAGGGTATAAAAAGTGGAAAACCCGCGTGTTTAAAATTCATTTGTGCATTGTGAAAAGGAAGAAAAGGACAAGAAGAGAAAAAAAAAAGGAAGAGGACAAAAGAGTATGACAGAGAGATTGGTTGGTGAGATTGGTTGGGTGAGAGGTGTGGGCCGTGCGATTGGATTGAGTGAGGTGATTGGTTGGGAGAGTGAGAGGTCATACGGGGATGGTGGAGACTAGAGAGAGATCGGGAGGAGTAGCACGGAGGCCGGAGGTTCCACCATGATAGCGGCAGCGAGATGTGGTAAGTGCTAAACCTTTTGATTCATTTTTTGGTTAATTTGATGTAAAATATAGAAAGTATGAAAAATGGGGGGTTTGGGGGGGGAGAATTTCAAAATGGGAAAAAGAGAGGGAAAAGGGAATGGGGAAGGGTAGGGTGTAGAGAAATAAGGTAATAAAGGGATATGTAGGGGTGTAAGGAGGGAGTTGGGTGGGTAGAATGAGTAGGGAGGAAAAAAATAGGGTTGGGAAGTCATGGTGGGTGGCACAATAGTGACCGACATTGGTCGACTTGTGGTGACGTTGGTGGGTAGTGACCAGTATCGGTCACAAGAATAGTGACCGATGCCGCCAAGGGAGAGCTGTGGTTGGTCGTGGATAAGCGGGTTGGTCAGTGAGAGGGAAAAGGGTTAAGGGAGACAGGAAGGGTGGAGGGTGGTTTGGGTGAGGGGTAGGGTAGAGAGTTTCAGGTGAATGGGTTTGGGTAGATATGTAGGGTAAATGGGTAGGGTAGATGGGTAGGGTAGATGGGTTAGGGTAGATGGGTAGGGTAGATGGGTTTGGGTAAATAGGTAGGGTAGATGGGTTTGGGTAGATAGGTAGGGTAGAAGTGCTTAGGTCAGATGTGAGGTAAAATAGGTAAGTTGGGAAGGTGTACTAATACATTGTTCTTGTGGGATGCTTTGGCCATAAACGAGCTGCGAGATGAGGGCTCAGTGCTGCCCTTATTATGATGAAAGATAGGTGAGCATGACGCGAGAGGAGTGGCAACATGTTATAGATGCGTGGTTGATAGGGGTGAGGTGCTACCAACATGTAGTCCGAGAGGCGAGTCGATGGTTACCCTCATCGATAGATGGAACTCGGTAACCAAAACCTTCCATAAGCCGATGGGTGAGATGAAAATCACCCTGGAGGATGTCTATAGGATCCTGTGGCTTCTCATAGTATGGGTCTAGGTTTATTCTATTTCCTCAGAGGCATCTAAGGAGCTACTACCACCCGTTTTTAGTGAGGGTGTAGCAGACCTGACATTCCATAGCGCTAGCCTGAGCTATGGAGTGATGTATAGAGCTCATCCAGAGGAGATGAGGTTAGTGGTACTATTGATGGCGGCAGTGTGTTGCTTTGCACTACCGAATGCAAAGGGTGGGGGATTCCCGAGGTCACTGATGGGAGTTCTTCATGACATGGTGATACATTGGACATGGTTCGCATGGGTGCCTGCATTGTTGATGTAGGTATATAGAGAGCTATGGGCCTACGGGTGACTGCGGAGGTTCAACATCTGTTGTGTCGTACTACTGCATTGTTGGGCTTATGAGCACATTGTTTGTGTTTGACCAGTGGGGATGCCCTAGGCAGATGCATTCCCATAGAGAGTTTTGAGAGTTGGGTATAGGCGGTGGGTACCAGCCATTGGAGAGGCCCGAGGTGCCAGAGCTACTCATGATGTAGCTTACTACAAGAGGTTGTTGGAGGGGTTGTCCATGGTGGACATCATTTAGAGGCCGTATGTAGGCTTCCCCTCATACAGAAAGATGGCCAGGGAGCTAGATGGGCTACAACTATATCTGTGGATAGAGGGAAGGAGAGTGGGAGAGCATGAGCGGATACCCATAGAGAGGGTTAGGTGCCAGTTTGGGTTAGTCCATGATGTAATGCCTTGATTCCCTGAGTATAAGAGAGATCACGTGGAGAGACCTATTTTCCCACACGACCCATAGTGTTGATTGTACAGGAGGAGCAGCTAGTAGATACATAGATTGATGATGCTAGGGTTGCAGATGGATACAGGTAGTGGTGGGTAGCACAACTGAGAGCCATACCACCGAGGCCAAGTTAGCTGCATACATAGCCACCATCACAGTTCGGAGAGATGCTCTACGGGGTAGGTGGTTACTTTGGTGACGCAGCTTGGGGTTATGCAAGAGGAAGCTCATAGTTTCGAGAGGTATAGGTTGCCATCTTATAGGCCCAAATAATGACGCGCAGCTCGGGCGGGCGGGATAGGTACTGTGCAGTAGAGGTAGGTGGAGATGGAGAGTAGATATCCACCCTACAGGTGTAGGTACTGGATTTACAGAGGCCAAGCAACAATACAGGGGTAGGTTAAGAGTCCGAGGCTAGCCGACAGGCTGTACATGCATAGATTACTACCCCGCAGTCAAGATACAAGCACAAGCACAGATTATAGGGCCAACTCAGATCTAGTACCAGCCCATGGCTCGGTGCAGGTTTAGGGATAGGGTCCCCTTGTATAGGTACCCACACAGAAAGGAGACCCATGGAACCCCCATAGACAGTGAGCATGGTCAGATTCAGGGATGGCCTAGCAGAGGAACGATATTATCAGGGTCATTTTTTAGCTTCTAGGCTAGATGTTTTGTCTTATGTTGAGTACAGAGCACAACAGGCCTTTAGTGAGAGAACAAGATCCCACACTCACAATGTCGAGAGTATAGGGGGCCACCTAAGGACATGGTCATGGTGAGACCACTAGTGTGTAGAGGCCAATCCTAGGTGAGGTGCCATCGGTAGGAGGTGGGGTAGGGGCCGGGCACTAGATAGGTGCAAGAGAGGGTTCAGGGAGAGACATAGTCACGAGACATCGATGGGGAGATGATTGACTTGCTATGGACCGGCCTGCGTGTCAAGTCATTTTTGTATGGATTATATATGAGACTGGCCTGTGTGCCGAAGAGATTTTGTATTTATGATTTTTGTACATGATACCGGCTACGAGCTGAAGATATTTTTGTATTGGATAGTGGCCTACGAGCCGACGATGTATGAGAGACACATGTACTTTTGAGATGAGCATACATTATTGTGATACACAGGTATTTTTATGATGAGATGTGTGAGGTTCAGATGATTATGTGTTGTGATGTGTGTGTTATTTTACTTTCATTATGATATGAATGGATTAGGTGAGTTAGGCATGGCAGAGTAAGGTAGGCTTAGGCATGGATCGAGTCGTACGCGTTTAGGCATGGATGGAGTTAGGTTAGTTTAGGCATGGATCGAGTCATGTTGGTTTAGGCATGGATGAGTCAGGTTGGTTTAGGCATGGATCAAGTCAGGTCAGTTTAGGCATGGATGAGTCAGGTTGGTTTAGGCATGGATTGAGTCAGTTTGTTTAGGCATGATTCATTATGGTTTGTAATGAATGATACTATGGGTCATATGTGAAATGTTGTATAATCTATGCATAGTGATGAGAGAGTGATGGTAGGTGTAATAAATGTATGCTATGGTAAACAACTTGCTATGTATGTGGCTTAGTTTCCAATTTTGTTAGAAAAAGGGAACTAAGTGAAATGTGGGGTAAATGGTGAGTTAGGCATGGTTAATGAATTTTTAGGGTAGAGAGTGGCTGAGCTAACCTCCAAGGGCCCCATGCCCTCGGAGTGTTGCCTACATAGTCCTGGCAAAAAGGGACCTCAGGCCGATGTAGTTCTCCCATAAGTTAGGGAAGAAGATGAAAATGAGTTGGTAGGTTTTTAGGCATGTTGTGGGTTTGGGTTTAATAGGTGGGGATAGATTATAGGTAAAATGATGCAGGTGAAGGCGATTATGGTGAAAGGGGAGGATGACCCCAAAGGTAAGCAGCAAGGACCAAGTCCTGTATAAGGTAATCAAAATGTAAACAAAGATGGTTAAAAGATGAGAGGGGGAAATAGAGCCACCTGATTGGGTAGGATCATACCGTGAAGGGGGTGATGAACACAAGATCTGAAAGGCATTGCATGATTAACTGTTCTATAGTGAAAGTAGTCACAGGATCACCAAATGTCAAAATTCCAAGATGTCCCTTAAGTCAATTTAGGAAATGAGAGTGGAAATGGTAAGGTGGGTGAAAGGTAGCTAAGTGTATATGTTTTGAGTGATAGTTCTTTTGGGTAAGAGGTCCGAGGTAATAATGGGAAAGTCCATGAATAAAAAGCGTTTATGTTTTAATAGACTAATCGATGTGAGAAGTCTATATGGGATAAATAATATGGTACTCCTTGAGGTCTTTGTGAAGTGATCGATGCGTGAAGCTTTGTATTCTCTCAATTTTTTTGGTACATAGTTGTCCTTTGAGGGAGCAACTATTTATAGTAGAAATTTGGTCAAGAGAAAGATGTCCTTTTGAGGGAGTCATATTTTTTATTAGAATTTTGACTCAAGGAGTTTGGTCCCATTGAAGGTCGTAGAAATCATGGACAAGACCAAGATGAAGGATAGGACTCTTGCTTAAAAGGTGAGGTGAAACGACCATGGATCTCATCTAAAAAGTAGACAAAAAGTATCCATGAGAATCATGTTATGTGTAGTTCCATGGTACACATATTCAAGAGAAGATAACAAGTGATGGGTACTCACAGGGTTCATGTTTAATTGTTAGGGAGGTGGATGGAGTGGATAACGCTCAAGGGACGAGCCTGTAAAGAGAAAAAGGGTGAGGTAGGACAATGAGTCAATAATAGAATGGTCGAAGATGTAATGCGTCAAGGGGCTCAACTTCGGGTTTACCCTCGGCGACGAAAACGATAGGCACTTGCTTCATATGTATGAGTTACGATGTATGGTCCAAGCCAATTAGGAGCAAAATTTCCCCGTTTACTTTTTTCTACTTTGGTTACGTGTTGATTTTCTTTCAAAACAAGGTCACCAACTTGGAAGGTTCATTCATGAACATGTTTATCATAAGCACGTTTGATACATTGTTGGTAAACTTGAAGGTGATCCAGAGCATTAAGATGACGTTCGCCTCAATAACTCTATTTGTGTTAATCGGTCCCGACAAAATTCATCATCGTAATTATGTCATGGAGAGAAATGCGAAGTGAGGGGATGTGGATTTCAAGAGGAAGAAAAACCTCAGTACCATAGACCAATGAAAAGGGTGTAGCCATAGTGGAAGTGTGAATACTAGTGCGGTATGCCCATAGAGCAAAAGGAATGTGTGTATGCCAATCCTTCCCAAAGATTACCAACCACTTTTATGAGAATTTTATTGAGGTTTTGTTAGTGGATATGGCTTGGCCATTGGTTTTGGGTAATAAGGTGAGAAGAAACTAAGTGAATGTTGAAGGCGTCGCAAATTTTTATAGTGTTTTGTGTTTGAATTTTTCCCATTGTCGGTGATAAGGCGATGAGGGACACCAAAGTGACAAATGATGTGATGGTTAATGAACTCACATATTTTATTAGCTTTCGTGGAGATGAGTGGTATGGCTTCCACCCATTTTGTGTAGTATTCGATAGTGGTTATGATCCATTAATGGCATTGGGAAGAATGAGGATTGATTTCTCCGACAAGATCCAAACTCGATTGAGAGAAGGGCCAAGGTCATGAGCGACGACTGTAAGGTGACTTGGTGTACGATGAAGGTTGGAATGTTGTTGACATTTCATGCAACATCTGAAATAGTCACAACAATCATGGTTAAGGGTCGACCGGTAATAGCCTAGGTGAAGAATACGCTTATCAATAGTAAGGCCTTTAAAGTGACCTCCACATATGCCATCATGAACCTCCTTGATGGTATAAGGAATTTCAGAACTTGTGAGGCATCATAAGAGAATACCATCAAAGCCGTGCTTATAGAGGAGTCCCCAAGGATAACAAAATGGGAGACCTTCTTAAGGAAGGCGCGTTGTCCATTACAGGTGAGATCAGGAGGTAAGATGGAGAGGGAAAGGTAGTCAGAGTATTGTTTATACCAAAGGTCACTCGGGTCAGGGGTGTCAATTCTGATTGAGTAAACATCGTGAGGTAAATAATAAGGTGAATGGAGGCATTGTACAGTGACAAATATTTTGGAATCGGTAGGGGAAGCGAGTATTTGGGAAGCTAAGCAGGTCATGGTATCTATAAATTTGTTGGTTGACCATGGGATGGTTTGAAGGGTGTAATGATCAAAGGTGGTCAAAAGTATGTCTACATGATGTTTATACTTTTGAAGTATCTCATTATGACATTGGTACATACCATTGACTTGGTTTATGACCAATTGTGAATCACCAAAGATGTGGATTGATTTGACATCTAGGTCATGGGCTATCCTGGAGACCTAGTACAAGTGCTTCATACTCAGAAATATTGTTGGTGCATTCAAAGTTTAGTTTGAAAGAAAATGCATGGGTTATCCATCGGGAGGAACAAGGATAACACGAGCTCCACCCTCATGCCGACACTAGGAAACGTCCAAAGAACAGTGTTATTTGGTAAGGAGGTTCATCAAGGGAAAGGGTAATAATGGATTCATCGAAAAAATTCAAAATTAAAGGGTTGGTCCCCGGTAATAGGTGCATTAGCTTGATTTTCAGCGATAACTTGGCCCTTAATGGAATTTTGGTGAATGAACTCGAGGTCAATATCACCTAAAAACATAAGCCATCACGTGGTGCGCTGATTTTGATAGGGTTTGGCATACATGAAGTGTAAATGGTCGGTTTTGGTCACAACATAGGTTTTGTGATTGAGTATGTAATTATGGAGTTTGGTGGTGATGAAAACTAAGGCTAAGAAAATCTTTTTTGGATGGTTGTATCGGGTTTCATAGTCCAAAAGAGTATGGCTTATGTAATAAACCACTTGCTCCCTATGATGTGCATCACGATGAGCGAGCATGGCTCCCAAGGAATTATCGGTAGCTAATATGTATAGGTAAAAAGGTTTATTGTCTTTCGGTGGAATGAGTACGGGTGGTTGGAAAAGGTATTGTTTTAGGGCCTCGGGAGCTTTGTTATAGTCATCATCCCATTTAAAAGAGACATCCTTCCTAAGACAATGATGAAATGGTTGACACCGATCCGATAATTTTGAAATGAAACAGTGAATGGACTGTAATTTACCTTGCAGCTACCTAGTTGTTTGAGGTTCGTGGGTGGAGGCATTTCCGGAATGGCCTTAACTTTAAAGCAGGGTCAACTTCTATACCACGTAGGGAAACAATAAATCCTAGGAGTTTTCCTGAGAGAACAGTGAAGACACACTTTTTAGGTTGAAGGCGGATGTAATATTTAATAAGGTGATCAAAGATGGTTTCAATGATAGTGAGATGCTCGACGCGACGTTTAGATTTAGCCAAGAGATCATCAACGTAATCTTCCAATATATGATGCATGATATCAAGGAAGATGTAAGTCATAAAGACACCGATATGTAGCACCAACATTTTTAAGGATAAAAGGCCCGACTCGATAGCAAAAGGTTCCCGAGGGGTAATGAATACGGTCTTGTGCTGATCTTTTGGGGCAAGAAAATTTTGGTTATAACATGAGAAACCATCCATGAGTGAGAGCATCTTGTGACCAGCGGTGAGGTCAACCAGATTGATCAATACCGAGGAAGGGAAAGCCATCTTTTGGACATGTGAGGTTGAGGTCATGAAAGTCCATGCAAATGTGGAGTCCCCGTGTTGTTTTAGTAACAGGGACAAGGTTAGAAATATAATGAGGATAATCAATGGGTAAGGTGAAGAAAATGGAAAAAAGACACTCAAGTTATTCTTTGACTAGAAGAGCAATGCGAGGGTGCATTTTCCTCTCAGCTTTTGTTTGATAGGTTTGGCATCGGGAACGATTCACGATATTGTCGATGACTATGGCTTGGTCAATACCGGGCATGTCTACGTAAGACCAAGAGAAAGGGTGGTTATGATCTCGGAGAAAGAAAGTGATGGCTTCTGTTCAACAAAGATCTAAAGATTGTCGATCTTTAGGATGTACAGAGTCATCCTAAGTATGAATGTTGATCTCGATAGTCGATTCATTCAACATGGTTTGTGTCTCGAGGAAACGACCGATGAATATATAAATCTTTTGCACCAAGGTAGGTGAGTATGGATTCATCATCTTGACATTGAACGATGTTAATGGTATGTTTTTCATCGTTGATCATCTCGGGGATATAGGAATGGAAGAGTAGAAGGAGCCTCACCTTCATGTTGATAAGTCAAAGGCCCCAAGGAAATGATATTTATGAAAAAAAAAAAGTTAGAAGGGATAGATTCGGGATCCATCGACTCGCTCGGTGAGGTTGGTGATGAAGGTGAAGAAGGGTTAGGGTCATTAATGAATTCAATGCGGGCCTATTTGGTAGAAGGGTTAGGGAATCCGATACCACTCCGGTCATTAGGTTCGTGGGTGGTACATGGAATAATGGTATGGCGGCCTTTCTCATAAAATCCAAAATGCAGAAACCCTTCCACGCATAGCGATGTAGGAAGGTGTGGGAGAAACAATTGGTAAGTGATTCAAGTCAATGGAAAATGGGCGGGGTTGTGATGGTGGTTCAGTGTGTAGGTGGTAGTATCAAGTCTCCCATAGGTGAGACTAGTACGAAGACGAGGAGGACCATAAAGGAGGCATTATCCTATACGATGATCATAAATGCGAGGGTGTTAGTGAAGGATTCCATACTCGTGTGGAGTAAGGAAGGTGTTGACAGAGTAGATAGGCGGTATTCCCCCAGTGAGGCATTAAAAACACCTTCCAAGGATCGAGTGGTTGGTATGTGGGTAGCTGGTATGGACAATGTGTCGAGGTTGATGTGGAGGTGGTGTTAACGGATTGGGAAGCTAATGGGTCAGTGTGGAGGTTATAGTAGTGGTAGGTGTGGAGGAGGTATGTGCGGTGAAACCAACGGCTTGTACTAGTAGGTGTGGGTGTAGATGTAGTTGAAGCGGTATTGGTTGCGAAAGTACACAGATTTGGTATGAGCACATTGTTGATTGGTAAAGCATGTTGCATGTTTTGAAAGGTGATGGGTCACCGGAATGGTATAAGTGTGTCCTTCGGGTTCAAACTTTCTGAACGGTGAAAAGTGGAGGGAACACAACCCATGACATGGATCCATGGTCTACCAAGCAATAAGTTATATTGGAATTCCCCCTCCAAAACATAAAACAATTTTGGAACAGTGCAGGGGCCCACACGAACGTGAAGGATGACAGTGCCTAGTGTGGAGGTGATAGCATCATTGAATGAACACAACATGACCGGATGTTTATGCATGTAATTTTCAGGTATGCGCATTTGAGAAAATGCATGGGATGAAATGATGTTAATGCTAGTGCCTCCATCAATCATCACACGGCATACCCGTATGTCATCAATGTGTACAAAGATGAAGAGGGCTGGGTCCAGGTCATCATTTTGGTATGGCATGATCTCTGCCTCTGAGAAGTTGAGGGAGGCCACTTGGTGGTCAAGGTGAGGTGGGGATGAAGGTGGTAATTTTTTTGAGGGAGGCTACATGATGGGGTGTGATAATGGAGGCTAGAGGTGTAAGGTCATTGGGTAAAACTTCAATAGATTGAATAACCTCCATGAGGGCTTGACAATGGGATTCCGAGGTTTGGATGAGGTCATATAAGAAAATTTTGAGTGGAAATTGGTGTAACTATTTGAGCATGGTGCAATGTGTGATGCCATTAGAAATGGGGTATGTGGGGTCATAGATAGTCATCTTAGGTATTGGTGTAGATGTTATGTTGGTTATAGGATTTGTTGGTGGGTCACTTGCCTTTTCTTTATCCTTCTGCACACTGTATTGGCATGTACCATGTTGATTTGAGGGAAATTGTCAAATGGAGAGGGTGTAGGGTAAGTGGTATAACAACATGAAGGGCAAAAACATACTAGAGGAGAAAAACCCCGTGAGGTCAGTTGGGCACAACGACATTTGGATGCGAACCATGTTAATTTCAAATTTTGTATGTGGTTAAGGGAACTGTGAGGGTGGAGGTTTGGTTGTTGAGAGTACAGGTGGGGAATGGGTATAGGTGAAGTAGGATCCTCATCAAGAAGGTCATCATCGTCAAAGTTAGTTTCAATGGACACAATTAGATAAGGACGGTTTTGAAGGCCTTGCATTTTCCACATCATGTCCTAGCACACGATTGTATGCGCAAAATGTTGGTATCATCAAACCCCTTTGGCTTGGGTTTGATTGGGTCATAAGGTCGGAGTGGTGTTAATGTGATAACAAAAGTCTCGAGGAGGTTGGTTAAAATTTTGGCATAGGACCCTGCTAGTGGATCACAATGGGAAGTGAATGTGGGTTTGGGCGTAGGTGTGGTTGGTTGTCTAGGAAGTGTTTTTGGAAGAGTAGGAACAGGTCGAGCTATGGGTTTAGGCACCGGTGTGGTTTGAGGTATTGGTTGGGTTTGTTTGG
The DNA here is from genome assembly GCA_018340775.1 of Taxus wallichiana var. yunnanensis. Lineage (NCBI taxonomy): Eukaryota > Viridiplantae > Streptophyta > Pinopsida > Cupressales > Taxaceae > Taxus > Taxus wallichiana. Next base: position 802,429,868 of record CM031237.1, on the reverse strand, counting down.
GTAGGGGTACAGTAGATGGATGGGTAGGAGGGTGTGGGGTTGTTTTGACTACCTTTTTGTGGGGTTTTGTTTTTGGTTTGCACCTTCTTGGGTAAAGGTGATGTGGGTATATGAGGTCTAGAAGGAAAAATAGATGGAGGAAGAGGGTGAGTTACCCATGGGGATAACAAGGGTGCTATGAAGGTAGATGACGCGGTTTGTGCTTGGGGTGTGAAGGATAATGACTGAAGTGTAGTAGGTAGTGAAGCAATGGCTGATGGTTTTGTAGGTATTGGTGATAAAGAGACCGTAGGTGCAGTATCACATGTTGTGTGCCCGGGTAGGTCGAGAGATTTGTGAGGAAGGAATGGGTGGTTATGTTATTGGTTTATGGATGGGTGAAGGGTTCTTGACCATGTTGGGTAGATGAGGTCTTAAGGAAAATGGGACAAGTGCGGGTGTGATTGGTGTGGTAGGGGTATGAGGTTGATGAGTTTGTTTCTTTAGTTTGGGTGTCGGAGTAGGTGTGGTTTTGACATTGGAGGATGTAGCTAAATCTAGTTTAATAGGTGGATGAGTAAGGCTGGTGGTTGGGGTGACCCCTAAAGTGGTAATAGGTTTAGTGGAGGTAAATATTGTGGGTATGGGTTTGGGTTTAGGCATAGGTCGGGTTATGGGTAAGGGTGTGGTGTGAGTGCTAACAGATATCGTGGAAGGGGTTGCGAAAATAGTGGTTGTATGTGGTTTGATGGGTGGAAATGTTCTTGGGTAGATAGTCGAGGTGTCATCAAGGGATCTCTACATTTGTGTTGAGACAGGGAGTAAGAGGTGCCCCCATAATAAAGCCCTATCCACATAATCCAAGTGATCGGCCAAAAGTGAGAATGGCATGTTTACGGGTGGAGTTTGTGAGGACCTAAGGGGAATTTCTGAAAAATGCATCTTAGAGATGGGAAATTAGCTGACTTCACTTCGTGGGTAAGAGAGCTGAAAGTAGGTCATTGGATGTTGGGTAGCGGATGGAGAATTCTCACCAAGAGGAAAAGGTATCTCCATCGGGTCTATGATGGGTGGAAGGGATATGATTCGAGTTCCTCTCTGAGTGGAGGAATGGATAGGTGCTCCTCTATTGGTGGAGGAGGTAATGGGTGCTCCTCGTGGGTGGAGGTAATGGGTTCTCCTCTATGGGTGGAGGAGGTACGGTAGGTAAAGGTTCTCTAAGTGGAGAAGCTAGGGGTGAGATGGTCTCAATGTTAGTAGAAGAATCCTCCATAGGTGATGTAGGAGATGAAGGGTGTTCTTCTATTGGTGAAGGAATAGTGATAGTTGGTTTAGACATGGAAGGAGGATTTTGGGCTAGGATTTCCTCTATGGAAGGGATGTGAGGTAATTGAGAGGCAACATGTACCTCATTAAAGATTACGTGAACCTCACGGGTATGGGTATCGTGAGTGGATGTCTCACCTATTTGATTGGATGAAGGGGCATGATTGGGAAATGGTTTTTAAAGATTTGTAGATTTTGGTTGGGGGTGGCATTGGGATTATCCATATTCAACTCACCTTTCTTGAGAATTTCTTGGACAATATTCTTAAAAGTGATGTAGTTGTCATCACTATGACCCTTCACTTAGTGATAGTTACAGAAATATTGTTCCTTATACCATGCGGGCATGGGGTGAGCGGGTGGTCAAAACCAAAGGTGTGGTTTTATGGGTGGAAGGGTGATGGTGCCAGCTTTGATAAGATTTTCTAAGATAGAAGAGTAAGGTTCCCCAATTGGGGTATATTTTTGCTACTCTTATCTGAATCAAAAATCCTAGACAGGTGATAGATTAGATGAGGGTGTAGCCTAATTAGACAGATGAGCTGGGCCAGCCTTGAGTACCATTACATTAGCGATACCTTTAGCCTTTGAATAATTGGTTAGTGGTTTGGAAGAAGAAGAGGTTTCATTCGAATTGAATGCCGAATTATTATTTCGTAATTGGATTTTCTTCTCTTCAATGGCCCGAATCTCTAACTTTCGTGCCATAGTGAATGCCTCATCAAATGTTTAGAAAGTTTAGACCTATAAGGTCGGGAGATATGTCTGGCACAAGCTTGGGTAAAGAGCTCGATGAGTTTAGTTTGTGGTAGTTGAAAGGTAAGTTCATTGATCGTGCTATGCTAGTGAGCGACAAAATCATGATAGATTCATTCTCGTATCGACGTGCGAGAATATAGATCGGTTGTGGTAACTTTATGGAAATATTGATAGAAAAATGATCCAAAAAGCTTGGGCTACCTGATTGAATGAAAATATGGAGTGTTTGGGTAACCCACTATACCACTAATGTATGTCCAAATGAGGGACATGGGAAAAGTTCTCAAAAGTAAGGCATCATCATGAGCAATCGATAACATCCATGTTTAAATGAGCGCAAATGCTATTGTGGGTCTTCCTTACTATTGAAGCGATTGGATTTAGGCATTTCCCAAAGCACGAGGTATGAACGGATGGGAACGGATGGGTGAATAGGCTTGTTGCAAATCTCATCGTAAGTGAGAGTGTTGCGGGATCCGGAAACTAATGCCTCCAGTGTTTTCATCTTGTCCATCATCAATTTAATTAGGTCATTAGTGGGCTGTGATGATTGGATGCCTCCTATAGCATGAGGAGGTTGGTTTTGGACATATAATGGGTGTGACATTCTAGTGTATGGGGCTGCCATGTAAGGTGGTGGAGAAGAAGGCAATAAAATAGGGGGTACGTACTGGAATGAATAATAGATGAAATAGACGGTTGTTGGTAGTATGTATATGGGGGAGGAAGGGTCGTGGTAACCCTAGTGGCAATAGGGGCTAATGATTGTGGAATGGAAAGAACTATGTTTTGAAATGGGGTAGGGGTCACCGACACTGGAGGTGGGAACATAGCTACAGGTATGTGTGAGACATGAGGGATGGATGAGGTTGTGTTTGGGGTAATCATCGAGGGTATGGTGGATGTAATGGGTGCCACAGAGGTAACAGATGCGGTAGTCATGGAGGGTATGGAACCTAACTACAAAACGACTGGGGGTAAGGTGGATGTAGGTAGCATAGAGCCAGATGGGGTTGATGTGAAAATGGGTGTGAGAGTCGAGTGATAGATATGGGCATGCCGTATATCAACTAACCCAAGGCGTCTCGAGTGGACGAATGGGAGAGGTAAAACTGCAAGGCGATGGGGTTCTGGTCAAGGATTCGTGCGAACTCCTCATCTTCGGTAGCGATAGTAGTAGGCTGAATAGGATCCATGGCTGGTGATAAAATAGAAGGTGGTGAAGGTCTAGGTGGGAGCGGTTGGCAAAATCGCACGGAACATGAGGGTGTTCGCTTGTCTTTGGGTTAGTACCATGTGAACCAATACTAATCGGTAGGGATGTTTCTCTACAAATGGTATAGAGAACAACAAGAATGGTTGAATCTGGTGATGATAAAAAAAATGAATGAATTAACAAATGGTGGGTGGAATGTGAAACCGGATAACTAATGTTGATTAAGGAAAACCGACGTCGGTTAGAGGTAACCATTGCAATCACTTTGTAAACATGGACAATGAGTAAACAACGAGGCAGAAGGAAAGATCTAACAAGTATGCCAAATCTTGGGATGTGTAAAATGTCAATGGGAAAAATGATAGTGACAAAGACTGTGGAAATTGGAAAAAGTGAAGTGAGACCTGTCCTTTTGAGTAGGTTAGTAAAGGACCTAGAACCGATGTCGGTTGTGTTTAATCGATGACGGTCGAGGTAACCGATGACGATTCTTGTGAGATTGAAATAGTGATGAGAAAAAAATGGTTGTGAATTAGAATTTGATGTGGAATCAGACTAATAATTATGGGAATTATGGTGATATGGCCCAGGCACACTCAGGTGAAGTTGGAATACACCAACTATGATGAGGAGCGTGCAAGGATGAACAAAAAAGTGATGAACGTGATCTTTCACCTCAAAACACAAACCAAGTAGAAACACTAAGAAAATGTGATCCTAAGAGTTCCCTTTTCTATTATGTTTGTTTAGCTTATGCTATTTAGGGACTAACACATGAATTATGAAATAGAGTTTTTGGTGAGGATGGCTTCCTACAAAGAAGGAGATCTAAAGGGTGAGGTTTCAGGTATGTTATGGTGGGGGTGGGCTTCTCTCTGAAGTATGACTCGACAAAGTAGTGATCCGGTGGCCACCGTGTCGTGATCATGTGATTTATGTATTTAAATTTTTATCTAGGTAAGATGTTGTTTAAGAAATTATGTATTTAAATTTTTGTGTGGTTAGGTAAGACTCATAGAAAGAGAAAAGGATAGAAGTGCTTTTCTCTGATTTGTTTGTCAACCATCACCGGTCATGACCTCTAGCATATACGTTACCCTCATTTAATGTGAGCTAATGCAAAAAAATCAGAATGAAATGCAATTATTTTTAGAATCAAATCCAAAATGTGAAATTGGATGACATAATAAGATGAAGAGGAAGAGGGATGCTCTTTCACTACCATGCGTAAAAACATGAAGAAATGATTCTTTTAAATACACCAAAATAAAAGTTTCCTTTAGAGCAAATAGAAAGAAGGAGTGGATTACCAAGGAAGAAAATTAGCGTGTATGCTTGTTTTTTTTAGAAAGGAAACAAACACAGAATTTTCTCCTAGGAATGAATGAAATGGAAGGAACCCTGGATGGGTCCCATCGGGCGTGCCAAAATGTTTCACCTTTTTCTTATATTGTTTCTTTGAATTGTTGTGAAACAAATAGGGTAACGGGCATAGGAGGAATACCTATTCAAATGTTGGTTGATGGGTTGTTGCATGCATATGACTTCCGAATCCATAGCTGATCGTGAGAGCTTCCTTTTGGCTAGGAGGAACTACCTGTAATGAAAGCAAGACCACTAGAAAGAATTAAACAATATGGGCAGTGAACTGCCTAGCATGAGCTAGATCCGGGAAGCATGGTACTTCCTAGATGGTTGTTAGTCCACTGTTTTAAACAAATTAATGCTGAAAACAAGGTAAATCCTATTGTTATTTTGAAATGATTTAGGTATCTCACTTAAAAACATAATAAGAAAATAGATCTAATCTAACAGACTAAGCTAGAATAGAATCCCCGGTCAAATGGTTGGTTTTGGGTTCTGCAGGTCTGATAAAGGTCTCAGGTAGGTCACAAGTGAGTGAGGGTGAGGTAAAATGAGGTGGGTAGGTCTCTGTTTAAGACTGTGTGGGAAAACATAGAGACCGGCATCGGTCAGGGGTGACCGACCGTGGTTAAGTATAATCGGCGCTGAGTTCTTGTGACATCTGGAAACATCACAAAATGGGGTTTTGATCTCCTTTATGATTACACAAAGGATCTAGTTAGTCGGGATGAGATATTGGGTGACTGGAATAGGTTTTTACAAGGTTTTGATGGGTCTATGGAGGTGAAAAATGTTGGATATGGTCAATAGGGAGCAAGATAAACAATGGATGATAAAATAATGATGAAATGAAATAACTAGGAAAGTATGATGTTGTACTTACTTGGATTTTGTTCCTAAAAGTCTATGTGTGAAGGATGAAGGTGCTGATGATGGGTTTGAAGGCTGCAAGTGATCACCAACTGAAGAAAAGATTCTTCATGGGATTCATGCACACTCCTCTTTTGCTTGGATAGATTAGAATGTGGCTGGGATGGTTGTGTAGGAGAAGATCTTGATTCTCCTTCCTTGGATGTCAGTTCTTGTTGGAATTGGTTCTCTGAAGATGCGTTATCTCTATGAGATTTCATTATTTCTCGTCAACTTTTCTCCCAATGTTTTCCAACCTTGAGAATAAGGTTTTTAGGGGATAAAAGGGATAACGACGGTGGTCCAGTTAATCGGTGATGGTTAGGGAAACCGACGTCGGTCATGGTAGGATTTTCTAGGTTTACTAAACTTAGGGAGATCCTGCTGATTTCCTCGGATTTCATGTCTATATCCCGTGGCTTAGACTTAAAGCCTCTTGTAAGCATGTGGGAATTTGGTTATAGGGAATGTAGGCATTGATTTTTAGGGTTTGGGTAAGTCTTAGTTAGTTATGGTAACTTGTTAAGAATAGGTCTTAGGTTGAGTTAGCTTGGTGAGGTGTCTAAGTTAACTATATGTGTAGATATTATTTAAATAATAAATATAGTGAGGATAAAGCATTAATTTAATTAAATTAATATTAGTAGGGTGAAAGGGGTAATGGCTAGGTAAATGTAATAAAGGGGACTTATATGTTGAGAGACAAAGGGGAGTGTGACCTAATTTTAGTGTCTACAGATGCTACAAAAAGGTATGGGTTTATTGTATTAAACGTAAATATGATGTTTTTGAGACTTTTAAAATATGGAAAGGCCTTATTGAGAATGTATCAAATTCAAAATTAAAGTGCCCTAGTTCTAACAATGGTGGTGAATACTGTGGCAAATATTTCAATTATTATTGTTCGGTGAATGAGATACATAGAGAAAGAATGGTTCCAAGAACACCACAGGGAATGGTGTTGCATAGAGAATTAACAAGACAATCGTGGAACATGCTAGAAGTATGAGGGTACATTATGGATTGCCCTTGTAGTTTTGGGTGGAAGCAGTTGATACAACGGTTTATTTAATTAACCATGGACCTTCAAGTTCACTAGATGTAGGAATACCGAGAGGAAGCTTGGACCCAAAAAGAGGTCGATCTTTATTTTCTGAAATTTTTAGTATAGAAGCTTTTTTTGCATTTTGATAAGGAAAATAAGAAAAAGTTTGATGCTAAATCCAAGAGATGCACTTTCATTGGTTATGGATATGGTGATTTTGGCTTCCATTTTTGGGATTTAGAGAATTATAAAATTAATAGAGTCATGATGTTGAATGGAATGAAAAGAGAATGTATAAGGATCAAATTTTGGCACCCAAGGATGAATCGATTAAGAATTTTATGAATGAAAATGAACTCTCGGGTTTAAAAATAATACCGACATGGTTACATAGTAACTTGAAGTGTCGATTGATTCTTGACCGACATCGATTAGCGAGAACTAGTATCGGTTACAAAAGATCCAAACTAACATTAGTTAGAAGAACTGATGTCGATTATAGGTGAGTGGCATCGACTCACTAAGAGATTTGATACAAATTTCCGGAGGTCCAAAATGAGCCTTCATGCCCCAAAATCAAGTGAGAAGGTCAAAAATGGTAAGTAAACATCCATAAATATTTACAAATTCTCTATTTTATTTATTATTGATTGATAATGGTTAACCAGAAAGTTTTGAAGAAGTAATGTAGGATAAGACCCATGTCCAAAGTGGGAGCATGGCATGGATGAGGAGATGAACTCATTGGAACAGAACTAGACTTGAGATTTTGTTAACTTTCAAGCGGTAGGAGGACATTGCGAGAACAAGTGGGTTTAGAGGATCAAGGAAGAAGATGGTGGAGAGAAAAGGTACAAGACAAGGCTTGTAGTAAAGGTATTTGCACAAAAATAAGGTATTGACTTTAGTGAAATATTTTCTCCTGTTGTTAAGATGACCTTTATTTGTACTTGTATTGAGTTTAGTTGTTGTAGAAGATTTAAATTTAGAGAAACTAGATGTGAAAATGGATTTTCTTCATGGTGAATTGGATGAAGAGATTTATATGCAATATTCACCGGGTATGAAGTCAAAGGTAATGAGAAATTAGTGTGCAAGTTGAAAAAGATCCTATGTGAGCTCAAACAAGCTCCAAGGCAATGGTACATGAGGTTTGTTAGTTTTATGCATGAGCATGGTTACTTGAGATGTGAATCGACCATTGTGTTTATTTCAAGAAGCTTGAAAATTGGAGCTATATTGTTTTGTTAATATATGTGGATGATATATTTATTATAGGATCTAATATGTACGGCATTGGTGATCTTAAGGGAAAGATAGCTCACACACTTTTTATGAAGGATTTAGAGCTGCAAAAATAATCCTTGACATATAAATATACAGAGACATGAAGAAAAAAAAATTATTTTCTCGGGAGCATTATATCTACAACATGTTAGAAAGGTTAAGGATGTAAAATGTAAAACCTTTTAGTACACCTATGGTTGGATGCTTCAAATTGAGAAAAGATGGGTTTCCATCATCACATCCAGAGGTTCAATAGATGAAACAAGTGCCATATGCTTTAGCGAGTTGGGAGTCTCATGTATCTAGCCAATCTAGAAATTACATAGCAATGGGAGTTGTGAGTAGATATCTAGCCAATCCAGGTAAAGAGCATTGGAAAGTAGTCCAATGGATACTTAGGTATTTGAAAGGGACATCTAACATGTAGTTATGATATGGCGGTTCGATATTTCATTATGTGGCTATTTTCATTTGGATATTGTTGGAGATATGGATGGTAGGAATATCAGTAATTGATATATTTTCATAGTAGGTGAGATGGTAGTTAGCTAGATTTCAAGATTGCAGAAGGTTATTGCTTTATCTACTACAGAGGCGAGTATGTTCGGGCTACAAATCATAGCAAGAGATATGAGATGGTTGAGTAGGTTCATGGAAGGGTTGGGAAAGGAGCAAGATGATTGCAAATTATTCTGTGATAGTCAAAGTGCAATTCATTTGGCAAAGAACTCAAAGCATTTCATTTGAAAACAAAACACATTCGGGTTGTTGTATCACTTCATATAGCAGGTATTGGAGAATGGGAAGTTGAATTTGGAAAATATTCATACAAGTCGAACTCGTGAATATGCTAACAAATTGATTAACAAAGGAGAAGTTAGAGCTACACTCCATTTTGTTGGTATTTGAGTTTGAGACTTGAAGAGGAAGAAACAAAGTTAAGGAAGGATCCAAGAATGATGTTGTATAGGTATGGTATAGTAATTAATCTCCAAGTGGGAGATTGTTGAGTTGTGGAGCTCAATTAATTCAAATTAGTATGCAATATGAAACTTTCTAGAAAACACAGTAACCGACATCGGTTATGGAGGGACCAGCATTGGTCACCTATGACCGACATCGGTCAAGAAAGGAGGAACTATCATCGGTTAGATCTAACCCACATCGAGTCACCCGTGCAGAGTGTTTTAATTAACTCTCAATAATTAGATCTATTTTTAGTATTAAAGCATATCTATATATTGTAATTACATTGCTAAGTGCCCTAAATTTGTATATGCCCATATAAGAATGAAAGCTAGGGTTTACAAGTAAGAATTAAGAATAACTTACAAAAAGTTGATGATTATTGTGAGAATAATTGTGAGAGAGAGAATTCTAGGAGAAGAAGAAAAAGCTTGAGAGAAAGAAATTACTGTACATCTAAGAGGTGTGGAAGATTATAAATCTTCAATCAGTATATCTTGTCAAATATTTGGATAATCGATTCACTTATTTCTTGGCGGATGTATCCCACACTGGGTGAACCATGTTAAATTTGGTGTTGATTTATATATCTTTTTATGTATATATCTTCTGGTAGAATATCCACCATTATTTGCATGTATGCATAGATCTTATATATTATCCGTATAATCAAGTGTGTTAACCCCAACATTGTGCTCATGTTTGTGGATGATATTTTAAATTACTCATACACTCTTGAGGAGCACGAGGATCATATTCTCCTAGTTCTAGAGTATAATTGAGAGTAGTAGTTATATGGGAACCCGGAAAGAGTGCATTTTTCTAGACAGAGGGTCCATTTTAGGTCACATCATTTCTAGGGAAGGTATCAAAGTTGATCTTACCAAGATTAGAGTTATCATTGATTGGCTAGTGCCAATGAATGTAACCAAGGTGCATAGAGTCATGGGATTGGTAGGTTATTGTAGGAGGTTTGTTTAGGATTTTTATCGTATTGTGCATCCCATTACTACCCTAAAGCGTAAAGGGAAGAAGTTTTTTTGGTCATACGATGTTGTTAGGCCTTCAGAAATCAAGGAATGCCTTACGACAACACTTATTCTAGTAGTTCCAGACCCACAGAGGAATTTATTCGTATGCATAAATGCTTCACCAACATGGATAGGAGGTGTATTGATGGTGGATGGTCAAGTAGTAACTTTTGATTCTCGCAAACTCAAGCATTATGAGCTCAATTACCCATCTCACGACCTTGAGCTTAAAGCAGTAGTCCATGCTTTGGTATGTTGGAAAAATTTCCTATTAGGAAAGAGGTTCACACTTAGGACAGATCATTTGACCCAACGATACCTCTTCACACAACCTAATCTTAAATCCCGTCAACGACGTTGGATGGAGCTCCTATGTGAGTATCATAAGGAGATTTAGCTTGTGAAAAGAAAGAATAATGTGGTTACGGATGCTTTGAGTCGTTGAGCCATATTGTTATGATGATGGATGTAGGTATAGACTTAAGGATGAGGATCTTATAGCAACTCCCACATAATAGATTTTACCTTTCATCTAGAGAAAATCTCAAGTCTCAAAGACCCCGAGGGGAAGTGTGATGGATTTACATTAGATTCACATGGAATTATTCAAAACAAAGGATAGATTCATGTGTCTAGATATGGTGGATTGTTGAAGGAAATCCTTGTAGAGGAACATCATGCACCCTATTAACCCCATTGAAAGGTGAGGAAAATGCACAAGACATTTATACAATTATATCATTATAAAAGAATTAGGAGAGATATAGCTCGATTTGTGTCTCGTTGTTTGGAGTGTCGAAGGTCAAGTAAAAGCATCAACATCCAACTAGACTTATTTATCTGCATGTTATACTTGGAGTGGAAATGGGACACCATTTAAATGTATTTCATAATAGGGATATTAATATCGAGATATCACCACTACACTATTATGATCATGGTTGATGAATTAAAAAAAGTGGCTCATTTTTCTCCGGTGAAGACCACCTATACAACTAGTGTATTGGCATGAGTATATTCAGTTGAGAAAGAGAGGCTTCATGAGATTCTATAGAATATCATTTGTGACTGTGATCCTTTGTAAACTTTGCACTTTTGGACCACTATGTAGTTAAATCTCAGGATTAATATCTTTTCAGTATAACCTATCATCCTGAGACAAATGGAAAGACTAAGCGGGTGAATCTGATTTTAGAGGAAATCCTTTGAATCTACATCATGGATCATCAATCGAGATGGTAGGATTATTTTTACTTTTTGAGTTTGCAAATAACAACACCTTTCACATATCCATTAACATGGCACCATTTCAGATTTATATGACAAAGAATGCAAGAATCCTTTGAGTTGGGAAAGGTTAGAGGATAGAGTATCTCTTGGGCCAGCCATGTGATAGGATATGGAGCAGCAAGTCATCTTGATTAGACAGAGATTACACGAGGCACGGATAAGAAGAAGAAGTGTACAGATTAGAGGAGATTTGAACGTAGTTTTGAGGTTAACACACAGGTGTTTCTTCATGTCACACCCCATAAGAGTCCTATCCATTACCAAAAAGGCTTAAAAATACCTCCAAGATTTATGGGTCCCTTTGAGATCTTGGAGTGGATCGGTACCTTAGCCTACCATCTAGCCTTGCCACCCAGCTTGTCTCATGTCCATCATATTTTCCATGCTTCTATATTACAAAGATACATTGCAGATCCTTCTCATGTATTGGATTAGAGCACATTACAAGAGCAAGAGTGGGGACAGGTGGTTGTAGATCCCATACGTATTATAGAGCGTAGGACCATGGGCCTTCAAGGCCATGATATTGATTAGGTTTGAGTCCCGTGTGGGATAGGTATGATGAGACTCAATCTACATGGGAGAATGTTATTGTTATCTCTTGAAATTGCACCTCATTGAGAGATGATTGCAGTGTTCTAATATTGCTCCGAATCTCTCACTTTCATAGATTCAATGGAAACACCTCAGTGTCTATGGGTATAGATATTGTTGAGGTGAGTCTCCGATATGAAGGCCGGTTCCTTTTTGATGTATCCTAAACTAATTTTTAGGGGTTTTTAGGGTAAAAAGATGATCAGAATCGAATTGATAATTTTGGTGATACACCAAACTTGTTAAGGGATTTGATTGAGTATATGCACAATCAATTTTGAGAATGAAACTTGGATGCACAAACCAATAGTTTTTAGTAGAATATTAAGCAAAAATACTTGGTGTATTTGAGGAAATGAATCACAAAAATAAAGTAAGATAAACATGTAAACTAATATTACGAAGAAATTACTAAATTTGTAGAAAGCTAAGATGATTAATCGGGGAATTCAACATTCACAAGAATTAATGAGAATACACACACCATTGCAAATTTTTGGAAAATAAGAAATTAGTTCTCATTCAAGGGGGAAAACTAGAAAAAATTTCTTCAAAGACTCCTATGTCACAAAAGTTCTCCTTTGTGCTTTGTAATTGCACACAATATATAGCAAGATTATTCACCCATCCCATTCTAAAAATAGGCTAACATTTGTACTTTCCCATGCATGCTAATTTTACCCCTTTATTATGAATAAATAAAGGAATAAAAATAGACATGCTAATACAATGAGGCATTAATAGCATTGATTACAAAAATACACTCAGTAAAACTATGGTTGACTGATCTATTTTTAATAAAGTAAGATGAATAATTTGGAAAATAATAGATCTTCCTTGCTATGTAAATCTCCTCCAATTTGCATGCAATTTCTATATTCTAGTGCATGACATTGAAAAAATGCTCCTCTATAAGTAAAAATAATTCGTTGCCCCTTTCACTTTAGTAGAATTCATTCATCTCTTATTATCCCATTATGGGGACCACTTGTGAACACATGTACAATAAAAATAATACTCTTATTTTTGTGGAAAATAAGGTAATAGTACTCCAAAAGGCTCCTTGTAATCTGATGTTGACACCTTTAACCTTTTTGACTATAGGAAGTATTATCTCTTATAAGCATAACATCCAATACTTAGAAAAAGAGTTCATCCATTATGGGGACCACCTCTGTCCACATGCACATGTCCAAATAACATTTCATTTTCTTTGAACGAGGATTTGTTTAATTATCTGAATATCCCTCCTTCACCATGTTCGACCCCTTTGAATTTGATTTTGCATCATTGCATATACTATGATTCGAATACCCGACATACTTTGATTGAAATATATAGGCACTTTTGCTTAATCATGTTGGCCTTGACCAATCATTGTAAATACTAAATTCATATGATAATAATAATTATAAATTTTTTCCCTTTCAAGAATTCCACACCCCTTATGAATTTTTTCGGTGATGGTTTTTTCATTGTTTGACATGTGCATGTTTCGACTATACCATGTTTAAGTTGATGACATTGTCGGTTGCTTTTGATGAGAAAAATTATTTGAAACCATAATCATTTGGAAAATTCTTGAGCTCCTGAGTTGTGTAACCTCTATTGAATTTTTTCATGGCCACAATGATTACTTTAGCTTGCTCTGAATTCCTCTGGTTTCTTTGTTGGAGGCTTCTATGGAAGAAATTTTGTAGAATTCTACAATGTGTGGCTGGAATTCTTGATCATTCCAGAGCTTTGGCTCTGGTTCATGTGCTCAGATGGGTGTGAATTATTTTTCCCTTTTGCTTTGATCTAAAAGTTTTTCTTAGACATTTTAAGCCTTGATTCTACTTTAATGGAGATCGATGAATCCTTTGCATACCCCTTCTAGGTAATTTTTTTTTGTGAAAGTAGAGACTTGTAGTTCTCCATTCAGTATAAGGTGAGCCTTATGATTCTGGTTTATTCACTATGTATTGTTTATAGTTCTTTCTGTGGATGGATTTTTCTATAAAGTTTGGCAACATTGTTTAAGTTTTCCAAGCTTAAAACTGATGATTTTGTTTCTTTTTTCTTTTCTTTTTCTAATTTTAATCGGTGCTTCTGAAAGTGGGTGCTTGAATTTTTAACATATTGTGGTGCCATTTCTTCTAGTTTAGATCTTGGTAAGGCCTGAAATTAAAAACACATAATTTAATTTTTCAGACCTAAGCTTTTGAAAAGTAAATCTAATCTCTACTTATTTTTCATTCTGGTTTACCACATCTCTTAATGGAAAAAGGAATGATGTAAAAGTTTTCTGATGTGGGTATTCTTCATTTCCACCAATTTGGGTTCATTTTTAACTTTCCATTTTATCTAATCATTGATGTTTTAGTTTTTCTCTTACTTACACTTAGAATTATAATTTGACGCCTCCTGAATATCAATGGAACACCATGTGTTAACCATTTTAACACTTATCCTTAGTCATGATACAACCATCATTTTCTTTTCAATCTTCTGGTTTCATGTAGTACGTGTGCTACTTTTCAGGGCTCTATTTCTTCTATTCGATTCCGAATCTTGATTTCATGGTGACCCAAGACCCTGTTCAAGGTTGGAAATCACCTTGTTTTGATCACTAAAAGGTAGTATTTGTTTTTTTTTTAAAAACTCAGTGTTAATCTTCATCTATACTATAGTCATTTCATAGACCATTTAGATCTATCAATCTTACATAATATCCGTTTAGATCTATCAATCTTATCTCTACATAGCTTTTATCTTTTTGGTCACACTATATGCCTGTGACTCGACCTTATGGCTAAGTAATAACACACATTTTTGTATATTTTTATTCATTTGTTATTTTCACTGTTTGGTAAGTGTGGGACACCATTATTACTATTTTAGCATTGATTTTCATTTAAATTTTTCAATGAAGTTCTATCCGGTGGATTTAGCTAAAATATCTTAGCAGTTTTTAGCTTTGTATTGTGCATGCAATGGGTTGTTGGGATAGCTAGGAATGCCATTTTTAGAAGAAGAAACTTTGTATTTTGTGCCCTAGCTCAGCCATGTTGATGTTGGTTCAACATGTTGCTCGGATTTTCTTCCATCTTGGCCTAAAGGTGAGTATATTTATTTCTAAGTGCTGGAATAAATTTGTTTCTGAGCTCATCCAACTTTCGGCCTCTGTAATTTTTCTATTTGATCCTTGGAGCTCAATTTTCTTGGTTCAAACTAAAACTTTACTCCAATATATCATATCAAAAGAAATATTTTATTTAAACACTCTCTAAGTTATTTCTGAAATCCTATTGGGTAATTTTAATCTTTCACCTCTATCGTTGTGCTCTAAGTGACTTCTCCCAAATTAAACCACTAGAAGCAACTCGAAAACTAAAGATAAATGAAATTTTCATAATTTTTCTTTGTTCTCTTTCAAGCTAGCTCAATTTTTTTGTGGATTAAGAGATTTTAGACTAGTATGGATTATTTTGAGCCAACGTTTAAAACTTGTGCTCTTATAGCTAAGTACTAAGTCTTAGAAAACTGAGTTAAGGGTTTCTCAGGATTGGCTTTGCTAAAGGTACCTTGGAATTCTATATTTTCTTCCCCTGAGACAAAGCCTCAAATCTCTTCCTTTTTTCTTGGTGATCTGAGATGATTCAGCCATAATTTGGCTCTATTCTTTATGTTTTTTGATGACCATGCTTCATTCTAACTCTACGTGCTTGAAAACCCAATTTGTATTGTAATTTGCACTATTTCCTTGTGTACATATACAGTGAAGCAACTGATTTTGTTTATCCATTTTGTTTAACACAAGGATTTGAAATATTTTCACAAGTTTGAACCCAACTTGTCTACTGCTTGCAACAAGTAATATTGTATACTAATTATTCCTCAGAATTCATCCTCAAACCTATGTTATTGGTGGAAACATATAGCAAATTGTAATGTAAGCTCATAATTTGGCATATAAATCAGGAAAATTTTAATCTCCAACAACATTCCATTTATGCATATTGTTGTGAACTCTATAATATAATTGAGAGTGATGAATTTGGAAATCATCTTCAAAAATTTCTTTCACTTTTCATGCTGCAAATTTTCAATCTCTCTAAATGAGCCATGAGATGTATCTCTATTTGAACTAGCTTCGATGTGTGCTATATAAATTTATGTTATTTCCCATTTCTTCATTCTGAAATATGACCTCTCGAAACCGCATCCTTTTCTTCCTTATACTTTCGAATTGAAGCTCACTTTAAGAAAATCCATTTGTTTAAATATATGAGTACAATAGACAAGGAAATCTGAGCCCTAACATAATGTTTCCCTTCTCTTTCGTGCACAAAGGAAACAACTGGAGAATATGTTAAAGAAAAAGCAACGAAGACAACTAGAAACTAACTGGGAGAGTCCATCTAAACAGGCAATGATAGATCCTCCTTTCTCTTTTACTCATAGCTTTGCATGCATGTATTTTCTTGTATTTAATTTACTTCACATTTATTCCCACGTCTTTTGTGGGTTCGATGTACTATTATTTCTCATGAATAAATGAACTATATTTGTGTAATGAGATGTATGTTTTTCATTTCTATAATATCTTCATTTGAATGGATAATAATGAACTTGTACAACTCAACATGCTTAAATAATTAACTTAGTCATGGAAATGAATTAATATTGAATGTACCTTTTCAACGCTCATTGGAAATGCAAACTTCTTGTACAACTACCCTTTCCATGCTTCAAACTAGAAACCGAGACTATTGCTCCATAACGTAAAACTTAGTATATGTCATCTTTCCTTCCTTCACCAAAGCCTTTTAGCAATTTTCCTATATTACTTGCATTGTCTTCTCAAGATGATACATGGAGAGGTGGTATAAGCAAGGTGTTTCCTTCTCGGGAAACATTTTTAGCTGCTAATTTTATGCATGACATTATTATTTTTTCCAAAACCAAGTAATTAAAATTGCATCCCTTTTGAGATTTCTTCCCCAAACATATACAAACATATAACCCGACCAATCTGAGAAACTTATAAGTTTTGAGTTGAATTTCCACATGGAGTGGGAAAAATTTCAATAACTACTTTGTTAAGGGCCCGGTTTCCACACGTATTTCAATGAATTCCGGAGGAAGTCAAGTCTAATGGGATAGGGATGTAATACCAACTCATATTCGACACTTATCCACTATGATTCTAATGAGATGTATGTCTTTCTTTTCTATACTTTCTTCATTTGAATGGATAATAATGAACTTGTACAACTCAAGATGCTTAAATAATTAACTTAGTCAAGGAAATGAATTAAAATTAAATGTACCTTTTCGACGCTCATTGGAAATGCAAACTTCTTGTAAAACTACCCTTTCTATGCTTCAAACCGGAAATTGAGATTGCTGCTCCATAACTTAAAACTTTGTATATGCCATTTTTCCTTCCTTCACCAAATAATTTTAGTAGTCTTCCTAGATTACTACATTTTATTGTTGAATATGATACATGGAGAGGTGGTATACGCAAGTTGTCACCTTATCGGGGTAACACTTTTAGCTGGTAATTTGATGCATGACAATATTATTTTGTCCAAAACCAAGTAATTAAAATTGTATCACTTTTCAAGATGTCTTCCCCAAACATATGCAAACCTATAACCTGACCAATTTGAGAAACTTATAAGTTTCAAGTTGACTTTTCACATGGAGTGTGAAAATGTCAACAACTAGTTTGGTACGGGCTTAGTTAACACACGTATTTCAATGACTTCTAGGATGAAGTCAATTCTAATGGGATAGGAAATTTAATACTAACTTCTATTATTAGACACTTACCCACTATGATTTTATTATTGTTGATTTGAGACATTGACATTATCATTATTCTATTTTGATTAACAAGTGATAAGTTCTATATAGACATTTGGACTATCGATATGTTGTGATTCATGTTTTGGATTATGATATGCTAGCTGACACTGGTGGATAGTTTTGTACATGTTGATTTGCATTGTTCTAATTCTATACTGACACATTATATTCGTGATGCATTGCCTATGTTTGGATGTTTGGATTAGTCTTGTGATCTCATTGATTTTAGTAAAATGGTAGAATCATATTATTTAGAAATTTTTATAGTTAATAGAATTTCTTAATTTTAGTGATGATTATTGATTGACATGTATGATTTATTTCTCGATGTTATTTATGTGCCCTTAAGGCTAGAGAGGTATTATTGTTTGTGATAGAAGGGAAATAATATCACTATACATGGAAATGGGATAGGGGATCAACCCTAGAAGAATTTTGGTTCTTTACAACAAGGCAAATTTGAAAACTTATGTTCTATGTGTATGTTGGTTTATTGTAATGCTTGGTTAGGAGGTTTCCCATGGGGGTGACCTCATGTGTGTGGCCATGGGTTGTGATGTTTCCCTCTTTTAATTTTGGGTATTTATTTTGTGGTGCATGTATCTAATTATTTGTAAAATCTAGTCACTTTATTATTACTTGTTGATATGCTTTTAATTAGTTAATTTAACTTAATTAGTAAACTAAAAAGAAGATGTGACAATTGGGCATTAAGTAGGGTAGATGGTCCTTGATATTTCTTGATGTTGAATGGAATTAATTACATTTTGAAGTGTGTACTCTTCCTCCTTTCCCAATCTCGAATTTTTCCTTAGAGGCCACTTTTTGAGACTTGTGGGACAAGTTAACCTTGTCCCTTGCTTCTCAAAGTCATCCACCAACCATACTTATGAAGTATGGAGTTAATTTTAGCATTTTAATGCATTTTTTGAGTGAAAAAGAGTAAATAAAGTCACTTTTCTACTTACCTCATTTAATATGTCCTTGGAGGGTATGGAGTGCATGTTGGAGTGTACACTTGTGCATGTCATAGCCTTACTTATTCATTTATTAGCTTTGGTCTTTGTGTGTTGACTTGTTGAGTTGGAATTGAGGAATGATGAAGTGGCATCCTACATGGAGCCACCTCATCATCCTCACCTCCTTTTCTATTTATTTAAGTGAATTTGGAGTAATTGGGGTTACTTGTCTCATTTTCTATAGTTGCATTTTTGGAACCTTGGCTTGCGATTACATGTTTGGAGCTTTTGGAGTTACATTTTAGGAGTTTGCTTAGATTAAAGGTGCTTGAAGCGTTTTATGTGAAGATTTTTAAGCTAAATGGAGAGGTAGGATCTTAACCTATTATTTATTATTTTATATATGTATGTAGTAGTTAAATTTGTGTTTGTTGAGTGTATGGTATGTGTGTTGTGATTGTATTATGTTGGTATGTTTAGAATTCCTTTAAGACTGATGTGGGAGATGGAAAATGGGACCGTTAGGGAGGGAAAAGGAGTTAGGCATGATTTTTGGAGGAAGTTTGAATAGGTTGTTCCACCTAAGGGGAGATAAAATGGAAAACATTGCAAATTTTTGCATATTTGTAAGGGTAGAGATAAGGATGCATTTGAGTGTTTTATGATGTGCACATGGAGGTTTTTGGGTGGAACCCATATTTCACTTGGGATGTAAAAGGAGGTGGTTCCAATATTTCCTTTCTCCTTTGGCTTGTTGTCAAGGCTATGTGTTTATTATAAAATTGTAAATCTTGTTTGTCTGTGTTTATTTGAGTCGGTTGTAAATTCTGGATGGTATGTTTTGTGGAAGACATTAAAATTGTGTAGTTGTCAAAGTTGCAAAATCTCCCTATTGTCTTATGGTTGGGGATCGGGGACCAATAAGGAGGATGGCTTATCCTCCTTATTGGTTTAAAGGTTTGTTGAGAGCGTCGCCTACTCCCCTTTCCATGTATTGTGACTCAAATTTGAAGAGATGAAAAAAATGCAAAGTCGAAGCTCGAAGATGGAGGAATACATTGATATGATGATTTTGTATTGAGCCTATGCAAGATCCTATTTCTCAAATTTAGCAATGTTATTTCCGCTTAGAGTGGAAGGCTTATAACTCTTGCATTTTAATGGAGTAGTTTCTTGTAAAAGGTGTTTGTTAAAATTTGTATTATTATAGTTGAAAGAAAGACCTTGAAGGGTTTTTGTATTTGAAATGAAGTTCTTCCAAATCTGATTTTTTTTTAATATTTGTATTATGAATTTAATTTTAAAATAATGGTGTTATGTTATGAAAAGTTTATATTCATTTTCCTTTTTGTAATGTTGGCAAACTTGATTTAAAAACGAGAAGAATAAGTTTCATTCATGTATGTTATACTTTCATTCTATTCAAATGAATATGTAAGAAGGAATGATTGGAGATCTTTTTATAATCAAATTTTACATTATTGCGGGGACATTATTCCAACTATCCCACATACACGAATGTATATGAATTTATAACAACTACATAAGGATTTTTTTGTTATATAAATAAGTTTGAAATGATAAATTGTTTAAAGTAGAACAAGACACAAAATATATATACAATTATAAATACATATATTTATATAGTTACACAAATTATAATCATATACATTTAATGGAACATTTAAATTATATATATATATATATATTATTAATCAAATTTTATTATTAAAAGTCTATATACAAATCGTTATGCATTGTTTTTATATTATAAAAGCAAGTATTTAAAACAAAAAATATTGTTTAAGGTTCTTTTTAGGCCCGTATGGGTCGTGGTTTATGGTTTTACTGTGGGTTTAGGGCTGGGGGAACTGCCCCATCCCAACCCTTATTAATATTAAGTGGTGGGCTGGGTCGACACCTCCCCCATAATATTTCAAACTGCCGCTTAATATATTAGTTGCGACCACCATATTTGCTACGACTTTTTGTTTTTGGTTTTTGCGTCCGAACCATAGGATATATATATAATTAAACCTTAGATCCATGATTATGCCTCAATTTTAACAGAAAATTAAATGGGGCAAATAATGTGCATAACTCGAATAGGGTAAACTCTTCACAAATTACATATAGTAATTGAAATACAAGACAAACACTAGGAGAGGAATGTAAAATAAACCTCGAAATTTGTTTATATCCATTCCAAGGTGCAATAATAAAACCCTCCATAGCTATCACGAATTCCATGGTCTCAAACCTACAAAAGTAAAAATGAGATGGATTAGGGAAAAATGTGAATAAAAAGTCAACATAAGGATTTTAGGGCATTTTAGAAAACCTAAAACCCGTGGAGCCCATAATGAATTGATCTAATGGTTCGATTATATTGTACATAACTTGAAGTGATGATATTTTCACGGTAATGGGATTTAAATAAAATGCTTGTGTAGTTGGTTGAATGGGGCCACTTAGTGGTTAGGTCAAGTAGTGACCTTTGTGTTATAAGACAATATATAAATAATGCCATTGGGTTGTAAGCATTAATTTAGAAATTTGTACATGGTATTTAAGTAATGAACTAAAGGAGGTTTTAAATAATTATTAGTAAGGGTATAATTAAATAAATTAATGGAATATGATTATTAAGTATCTGGAAAACACTTTAATAAAGTAAAGGAACTTAATGGGAGGATTTTAAACCGTAAAATATTTTGGGGAAATAAATTAATAATATTTAATTATTAATTTGAATTTGATTACATTATGAAGGTGTGGAAATCATTCATGAGAACTTAATTGACCGCAGGTGATGTATATAACCCTTTTAAAATAAAACAAAAAAATTACCGTAATTTTTCTAAGTAATTAATAAGTTTTTTCTTGGGTTTTGTGTAAGTATTTAGTGGGCATTAGAATTTTTCAATGAATCCCATTTCTAATGAATACAAATTTCTCAAATTTGGCCAAAAATTCTTTAAGTTATCAAGGATTGAAAATGGTCCTTCATTTAGGGTTTTACATTCACCATCAAGCTCCTTCTTACTTATCGAGCTCTTGCTTTGAATGTAACTTGGCCTATTCATATGCCACTGGGCCCAACACATCACCTTCACACCTACCACTTTGACTCGGCATTAAATGTAGCTCGGTGTTAAAGGAATATCTCGACAAGTGTTTCCTTTCATTTTTGGTGGGAGTTGTATTGTTTTTGAGGTTTCAGACCTCCCCCTATCGAGCATCACTTTCCCTCCAATTTAGGATGTGTATACCACAACCCCCAAAAACCCTTGAATGCCTTAACCCCTTGAATTCAAAAAATTTCATACTTTGTTCTTCCTCATTTCCGAACTCATGACTCATCTCTTCGAAATTTTTGTTGATGCGTAATCACATCACCCCTGAATATCTCTAACTTGATGGGTTGAAAATCTCTTTGTGATTGCATAGCATGGAGATTTTCCCAAAGTGTGGGACTTTGCAGTAAGGAAAGCTCTCCTGATGAAGGCTAGTTCCTATTCCTCAATTTTGATGCACACATACAAAGTGTAGAGGATCTACTCTAACTTTCCAAGGAGAAAGGGTTAAGAAGATGATAAGAAAATAAACCTAAACTAACGGGTGATACACCAAAAGGATTGCTAAACACCTTCTTTTCCATTAAACATAGATCATCAAATATGCAACACAATAACCATGCACATATAACTATGATTTCAATGAGGGATCAAGAAGATGCAATGAATATAAGAGAAAGTTGAAATTCATCAACACACTTTTATTATTGATCCAAAAATTGATATAGTGAATTACAATGGCCAAGAGGCACAAAATTGCATTATAGTTTTGATGGGATGTTTTAGTGCCACAAGATCATATATAGACAAAAGAAGGAAGGAGGGTGCGAAAAAAAATTATCCAACATTAGAAATATGCCACCATTCAATATATAGGGAAAACGAGAGAAAGGGGGAGAGAAGAATGTGAAATCTTGGTTCAACCACCCTAAAATGTATTGAATCCAACTAAAATAGTGATTGGTTTTACTACAAAACCTATACCTCCATGTAATTTTCCTTGATGGACAAGAAAGGAAGCCCATACCTTCATTATTGTGGTAGGTGAGAAACCTTAGACACTCTCTAAAATGGCGATGTATTTTTCATTTTGAATATCGTAGTCCATTAAAATTAAGATAACTTTCCATAAAACATTTGAGTAGATGAGATCGTAAGATTTCAAAATATTAAATTTTTACGCAAATATGAGCTCCCAGTCAAAAGTTATGGCCATATGAAGGTCGGGGTCATTCTGAAAAAAATATGAAGTGTTGATCTTCCTTTTTCGGAGTCCGAAATGCATGTGACCTTCGAAATCTTAAAATTCAAACTTTTAGACATTTTGGTTTTGGAAGTTGGGTTATTAGTCATCTGCTTGGGCACGTGAAAATCTTTGAAACTCCTATACCCGAAAGTCTAAAACTATGCACTTTCAAAATTTTGGAACTTTTCCTTTTCGAATTTTTATCCCTATTCATTCCTTGATCTTGTGAAAATATCTGAAATTTTGAAACTCGAAAGACTTAAATTTTGGACATCCAAAATCTCGAAATTTTCCTTTCTGGAATTTTTGTCCCATTCATTCCTTGATCCTGAAAATATCCAAAACTTTAAAACTGAAAGTCTGAAATTTTAGACTTTGAGAATTTTGGAACTTTCCCTTTTCGACATTTTTCCCCTGTTCATTCCTTGATCTTGTGAAAATATCCAAAAATCCGATACTTGAAAGTCTAAAATTTTGGACTTTCAAAATTTCAGAACTTCTCCTTTTTGGACTTTTTTCCTCTATTCATTCCTTGATCCCTTGAAAATATCTCAAATTCCAAATCCTGAAAGTCTGAAATTTCATAACTTTTCCTTTTCAAACTTTTTTTGCTTAATACATTTTTTCCTTTCGGATTTTTAAAAAAATTTGAATTCCTGATTTTTTCCTAAAAAATTTGGGCTTGGGCCTCCATTGTTTTCTCTCAAGCTCTAATATCCTTTGACATTCCCTTGGCCATTCATTTTCTGACCTTGCATTGCCATTGGAAAGCCCGGTACATAGCCTTTGATTTTGAGAATCCAAATGTGAGGTCCCATGATCGAATCAACCTCTCCATTTCCTCTGCGTGCAAGGACATGTTTATCTAATTTCTCCTAAGGGGAAAAATTGGATAACAGTTATCTCACCGAGTCCCTAAAAACACAACCCATGAAAAGACAAATCCTTCACCCTGGTCATTGACTCATTTGGGCCGTATGAGCTCAAGCCCACCCCATTTGAGAGTTCAAACGCCGCTTCATTCGAGTTTCTTCACCCCATTAAACTCCAAATTTCATGAATGTGAATTAACCAAAACTCCAAAACATCATCTCATCGGATATTGCATAGCTCCTTGAGCAAGCTCACTTCACGCCCATATTTGCAGTGACTTCTTCTCTTACACCAAGCTTGTCTTCATAAGCTCTCCCAAGAGTTTTTCCTTTTGTTATCAATTATGGCCGAGTTGAATCAGCCCTTGGCTGAATTCATTCAACTCAACCTGATGCATGAACCATGTACCCCATTAAAATAGCTCGCCAAGATCATCTCATAGCTTGTGTAAGTGAGCTATCAATTTACTTTCCCGACTCACTATCCATGTCTCACTAAGGTGAACCAAATCCTATGCATCAACCTTTCCACTCTACCTGTGATCATCTGAGATACCTTAATTATGTGTCAAACTAACCCTCTAGCTCACAACACGAAGCCCGCATTGACTCTCCTTCCTTGCTTCCACGATCTGCGAGATGAGCATGCCCTCACCTCATTAGACCTTGCTCAACATTACAACCAACCAAGTCATCTCACCAAATACCTCTCCAAGACACATGGTGAACCCTCCTACAACTTGCCTCCTTAGTGCATGGCCCAACTCACCAATAAACATGGCGAGCTAGTTTTTAGATCGGTGAGTTCCTAAGGGCCGATTAGAAAATTTTGATCTTGGAACCATATACAATGAATTGTTTTTAATTTGCTCATGTTTGAGGCATGATGTAGACCGAATGAAAAGGGGGTGTTTAGGCCCAACATAATTTTTCCATTTTTTCTCATTTGAGGCTAGATTTAGGCCCATGCGGACCACATTTCATCATATTTCAAGTTGATCTTAAGGGTCAAAACCCGAGAGGAGGAAAAAAATTGTTAATTATGATTTGCTCTCTAGAATTCCTTGAATGAGCTCCTAAGACTCCTAAGAATCACACAGAAACCGAATTAAACCTAAGGGGCCCTTCCTAGTGTTTAGGTCATGTTAGGTTTGTGTCCTGTAATTTGGCCTAACATGAAAAATTAGATAATAGTAATGACAATGAAACAATTCACAATAACCTCTACTCGTAATGAAACATCGGATAAGACAAAATAAACATAGAGGATGGTTGAGAATCATCCACAGATTTGTCTTATTTCTCCAAACGTTAATACAATACATCACATGGGGGCCAAAGGTATAAAATTTTTATTACAATGTTCAATGGGAGGCTTGGCTCCACAAATTTCTCATATACAAGAAAAATGGAGGGGAAATTGCAAAGTATCTAACCTTTTCTAATGATCCCCTACTTACATTATAGAACAAGATTTTTAAGAGGAGAGAGAGATTAAATTTTCAAAGTTCTCAAAAATCATCAAAATTCATCATTATTCTCCTCCAATGGTTGCACAACCTACAAAAAACATCTCCTTATACCCTTCCTCAAGGAAGAAGAAATGGGTTCATGATTGAACACGGGAATGGCCTTGGCTCCTACAACTTCATCACAAAAATTTTCTCACCAAACACATTAAAAGCTCATCTATGATCATCTCATGCCGAAGATCCAAAAATAGATTTCCAATGACTATAAGTTTGATAAAAAAGGTGGATCACAAGGGTAGTTATCATCATTTTTTCACTAGGTTCCATGTATGGCTCAATTTTCAATTACCCCCGCGATGTATGAATTTTTGCCTCTCCATTATATTATTCTCTAAAAATCCTTTTAATGAGTACAAGATCATTGATTTTTACAAAAAATTGCTTGAGTTATCAATGTTTGAAGTCAGGCTAAGATTTAGTGTTTGCATTCATCCATGGAGTTCATAAACTACATACCGAGCTCTACATTAAATGCAACTCGGCCTTACATGTTTCTTGGCTTGATGCATGGCTCGACATGGGATATCAATTCAATACACCAACCTACCACTGCACACTTTCCAACCTGACTCAACCGTAATTCGTATTAGCTCGACAGGCTAGTATTTCAGATTTTCAGAGTCTCTTACTTCGGACTTTCCTTTCTACCCATTCCAGACTTCCATCACTTACATCCCAGAAAAACATTCGCCCCGAGCTATGAAATTCTCCACCCCCAAAGTTTTATAATTTCATACTTCTGGCACCTTTGACTTCGTAGTTTCGACTCTCTCACTTTGGAACCCTCACCTCGCAAAACTCTTAAAAGAAACTAGCCCCACCTTTGAAGATGTCCATGTCTAAAGTATGAACGACACATCACTCAACTCGCCATTTTCTCGCTAATTTAGGTTTTGGGATTATTTTCTTTCGTGATCCTATTACTCGTCGGTTCGAGGGTTTAGATTACTGATCCTCAAAGTTGCTTCACCGTGATCTCCAAATGCTCAGACTTCAAAATACCAAATTATTTGAAATTTGAACTCTACTCAATATCCTTGATCGCTTGTTCGAGACCCCAAAACTTTTGGTGACCTAATTTCATCCTTAGGGGCCCTTTCTTGTGTCTAGGTCATGTTATGTCCCCGTTGTCCATATTGGCCTCGAGGAGGAAATTTGGGTAACAATAACCCTATTTAAAACCATGGGAGGAGAAAGCCTTTCTTTTCTATAAATGTCATGAGTCATATAGTTGGACATGCCATACGAAAGCTAACATACTTGTAGATGAGTGTGTGACTTTTTTCACCCATGTTCACACTAAGAGAGGGACTATTAGGAAAATATTTTAATTAGTGCTCCATGATATTTTAATGGGTGAATAATATTTATACTATGTGAGTGTACGTTGAATAGTTATAACAATCTACTTAGAATAGTTCATTTTGATATATTACGGGATGTGTTGCATCCATCTCCTTTATCTTAAGATCTTACCATCCTATATATATGTAACGCCGAAAAACAAACGCCGACGCTACGACGATGACGCGCCATAAACAACCAAGACGAAAAATTGCGACATAATTTTTTTTTTTTTTTTTAATAAAATGGTTGTGCCCGTGATACATCTGACTCGAACTAAATTAGTCCTTAATGCTTCGGGAACGATGATGAAAAAAATTAAGTCTCATTCGATGTTTCACCAAGAATAAAGGAGGGTCGTCTTTCGAGTTAATTTGTCTGATGTCTGGCAAAATCATGAAAACAATACATTAGAAGGGTAACCCAAGAGTATGATATAATTTATTTTGAAGTGGCTACATTAACCACTTCAATGTTTATTTTTACTTTATTATTCAGTTACATTATGTTATTTCCAAATTTAATACATTATAAAATATATATATGTATAATAATTATACATTAAGATGTTTACTTGGCCCCAATTTGCTTTATTTACAAAGCATGACTTTATGTGTTAGGTATTCAAATCACTATGTTTACATTTAATATAACATCATATAAAAGATAATTCTATGGGTCATACTGCTACTATACTATGTAGTACATAACACTTAGGTAATCTTAAGTAGATATCCGACTAGACATAAGACCAAAAAAAAAAAGAAGCCAAAAGACAAGAGTCCTTGGCGAGTTTTGCTGTCCAACTATGTTTAATTTTTATGATTGGGGGCGGTCGACACTCACCAAAACCAGGACATACGCCTTTACTTCTTCCTCCTCTTGCGTGGTGCACACCACACGGAAACACTCACCGCCTAACATTTATTTGACCGGATTTTGTAAATCCTACGCCTCCTCTAGTCGATCACCTGTGATTGATCACTTGCCCCGGCCGCACCATTTAATATGGTGGTGGAGAAAGAGTCCACGGACAGAGTAGCGGCGAAAAAGCCATCCAATCGCCTGGACCAGCGTGGGAAAATACGGTGAGAAGGGAGGTGCCTAAACAAGGAAAAAAACATTACTTTGCACGTCCAAACGCTGTACAGTCTTTCCTTTGATGTCCCAAACACGTGAGGAGGCGAGTGGACTTTTTTTTTTTTTTCTCTTTGTCCTTGGGTGCGGGAAAAGAAACGGTGCACAAAGAAGGTCTATGGCGCGGTCTCGCGTGCAGAAGACAGTCATTCTACGGTGTTGTTATCTCTGCTCGATGATCGAATGCATTCTCAATTACGGGTTCACCTTCAAGAGCGACCCCCATCCTGATCTAATGACCAATGCGTAGAGAAGAATCTCCTAGCGGTGGATTTGTTTCATACCAGAAAAACAGAGGTGAAAATGGATTTTAATTTTGTAAGTACCCCTCCTACGTAGGTTTGTGCATGTAAAATGGCAAGGAATAACATTAATACTTTGTCTGCAATTAGTCTTCAAGATATCAATTTTGTCTCGCAGAAGAACTGCTTCTTACTATTGTGTGTACATCCTCCCAATGTGGTCGAGTCATGTGATTACACTAACTTCACATTTGTTGGGAGGTCGCGAAGCTCACGATGCAGCTTGATATTTGTGAAGCTAAGACCACTCGCAGTGTCCTAATGTATAAAAAACGAAACGCAAATCTTTGTAAGCATTGCAACAATTTAAATGTTCACTGTGATAGTCAGCGCTTTGTGTTTCAAGTTGTCTATCAGGCATATCTACTGAAACGTATCATCATTTCTTTTTATATTAGCAGTTATTCTCTTAGACATGATTTAGGGTGATTGACTGGTCTTGATTTTGAGACTAACTTCACATTTGTTTGGGTAGTGGCGAGGCCTGCTATGCAGCTGGATATTTGTGGAGCTAAGACCACTCGCAGGATCCTAACTGAATAATAAAAAAAAACGTCCAAAATCTTTGCTAGCATTTTTGCCATTTCAACAACAATATAGAATAAAATATGTTATGATATAAATAATATATACATAAAATATAACTAAAGTGGTATAAAAATTTATCTATACATCAATTATACAATATAGATGTTTTAGGAAGCAAATATAAGATTTATATAAAGGATTAAATAAAACATTCTTAGGAAGCAAAAGGACATGTAAATGAGATGAGGGAAAATTTAAGCTTTTGATGTATAAAATTAAGAATAAGTTATAATATTGAAAGGAGTTTTTTTGTAAATTCCCAACACCCTTCAAGAGGGTTCAAAATTACTTTCAAAAAGGTTTAAAACAAGAACTACTAACATGTAAATAAGATTAACAACTCATGAGAGGTTCCAAATCAAGAAAGAAAGAGAATAGATAAAAAGTCATCCTTTCAACCTATAATTCCATCTATATCACATGCTTATTATTGGAGTTCAAAAGAACAACTTTCATTCAACATTTGTTCTGAACACTTTCTACTTCATGTGGAAACAAATTTGCAATAATGGAAGCTAAAGTAGGAAAACAATATTACATTTTTCCTCCACTCAAGGTGGGTAAATACATGATGTTTTTACATTGTCAACAACAAGGTTCTTGTGCTCCAAGGTGTTCTTCATCCATGCTTCAAGTTCCACGCATTTCCAATCACAACCAAAATAGGGGAGAGGCAACACTCTCCTCCCAACCAAAACTCAATGGAGATGAGAAGCAATCTCCTCCATTGACCCCGAGCCCCAAACACAACACAATGAAGGATGGTCTCCAACTCAAGGCAACAATACTTGCTTCCACAATAAAAGTTTCATTCACAACATTCAAGGTAAAAGAGAAACAACAAGGAAACACAAATAACACAATACTTTGCAAAAAGGCTTTCATCCAAGCCAACAAGAGAAGGAACTATGGGAATGTTTTCCTTATGCCTCCCAATTGAGATGAGATGCCCATCCAAAACCCTCCATAATAAAACACAAGCCCCTATGACTCTTATGCCTCCCTCAAGTACCCCTTTTTCCTCCCATACTCTTATGCCTCCCTCCTCTTATGGCTCCCTCAAAGACAAGCTAGAATGTAAACATTCTTACCCAAGATGGGCATCCCTCTCAAACTCCCTCCACAATATCCTAATCTACTCTTTTGCCTCCCTCATGAGTATTCCCATAGACCTCTCTATACTACACAAAAAAGCATTCTATCCATTTTTCACAATACACCAAAGTAAACATGCATTTTCACAATTTTAGCATAGAAGCAACAATAATATGAAAGCAAAACAAAGGAGAGGGTTTCCTACCTCTCCATTGGAGAAGCCTAAACCAAGAAACTTGTCCAAACTCCTTCCCAAATCAATCCAAGCATGCAAGTCCAAGCACTCTCCTTTTCTCTTTCTCCCAATTCTTTTCTCTCCCAAAAATAACAAAAGAGAACTCTTCAACAAAAACAAAAACAAAACTCCAAAAAAACCCCTCAACAAGAGAGGAATTTTCCATAAATAGACCAAAGGAAAGGGTGAGGGTGATGTGGCTCCATGTAGGATGCCACATCACACATCCTCAAACCACCTCCCAAGGTCAACTCAAATCCCAAAACACCATAAATGGGTGGTTGGGTTGAATGACAACTCTCTTCCACAATCCAACCCTTTTCCCATGTGCCTTAAGGCACAATAAATGCAAAATGAAGAAAAGAGCACTCCAAAGTCATATTTCCCTTCCCAAAACAATAAATAATCCCCTTTTTGGATTCCCAACCCATAGATATGGTTGGTAAGGGGTTTTGGGAAGTGTGGGACAAGTTTAACTTGTCCCACAAGTCCCCTAAAAATGCACTCAATCTCAAATTCGAGATTCAAAGAGTTTGGAGTGGTCAACACTCAATACCAAGCATTCAATACATGAGGAAACACAAGGCTCAAGGAGCCAACCATCAAAATTAATTACACCCACTTGACTTCCCCCAAAGCTTAAAAACATTAAAACAAGATATTACATTAATTCTAAACATACTTAGCAAAAAAGAAATTTTAAAAGATATCAAAAATAAAATCACCTACTAAAGCAAGTTAAAACAAGTAATAAAATTCTTACCCCTTGGTCACATTAGAAAATTTCCCCCTCATGGAAATTTTCTTAACACATACAAGAATAAAGGTAACACAATACAATTTACTAGTTGCC
Source organism: Taxus wallichiana var. yunnanensis (assembly GCA_018340775.1). Lineage (NCBI taxonomy): Eukaryota > Viridiplantae > Streptophyta > Pinopsida > Cupressales > Taxaceae > Taxus > Taxus wallichiana. Next base: position 802,399,002 of record CM031237.1, on the reverse strand, counting down.
TTGACGACCAATGTTGTAACCACCCGACATCCTCGTTGTGTTTGGTTCCCAATCCCCCTCATGGTTGTGATCATGCCGTGTTTCTGCAAAATGTAAAATACCCTCTTCGGCCTTGCGGCCATGTCAAAATATCCAAAATAACCATATGCATGAAATTTATTAACATCTATACGTAATTCAAGCAATCATTATTTCTAGGTCTAAATCACGACTTAATTATGCATTTCATCATTATCCAAAATTATAGTAATGTAAATTTAACAACTACATTCTATTCAACATGGCGAAGAAATCCAATGTTAGAACACATGCAATATATCCATATAAAAATAATATCGGAATCCAATAGTCTGTCCATGAGTCACAGTAGATCATACACGAAAACAAAATCCAATCATAATCCAAATGCATCTAGTCACAAAACATCATGCTAATCAAAATAAGTATAAATCATGTCCATATCCAAAGTCTGCATAGCTCAAAATGGTAATCAACTAAGTGTCGTAGGGAAGTGGGCATTACATCCCCTCCCTTAGACTAGACTTCCTCCTGGAAGTCACCAAATAAGTGTGGAAACCAGAGCTTGCAATGATGTAGCATCCTCCCAAGTAGCAGCAGTCTCATCATACCTGTCCCATTGGACCCGAACCTGATCAATCTCTCTACCGCGAAGGCCCAGGGTCCTGCGATCTAAAATGCACACGGGCTCCACCATCACCTGCCCCTGATCCTGCACCTGCAATGCAGTCCAATCTAGCACATGAGAAGGATCAGAAACATATGTCCTAAGCACAGAAACGTGAAATACATCATGGATGCGCGATAAGCTAGGTGGCAATGCTAGACGATAGGCTAAGGGGCCGAGGCGCTCCAAGATCTCAAAGGGACCCACAAACCTAGGAGCGAGCTTAGAACCTTTTCCATATTGGATAGGGCTCTTATGCGGTCTGACACGAAGGAACACCTTCGTTCCTACCTCAAAATGCGGTCCGTCCCATGTTGGTCTGCATACTTCTTCTGTCTATCCTGTGCCTCCTGCAATCTCTGTCTGATCAAGGTAACCTGCTGCTCCATATCCTGTAATAAAGCTGGTCCAAGGGAAACCCTGTCCTCAATCCTGTCCCAACTAAGAGGTGTCCTACACTCTCTGCCATATAATGCCTGAAAAGGAGCCATTCCTATAGAACTCTGGAAACTATTATTGTAGGCAAACTCCACCAAATACAAATACTCCTCCCATCTCGATTGATGATCCATCACGTACATCCTGAGCATATCCTCCAAAATCTGATTCACCCTCTCTGTTTGTCCATCTGTCTCAGGGTGATAAGCTGTGCTGAAATTAATCCTCGTCCCGAGGGCGTATTGCATGGTGGTCCAGAAATGGGAGGTGTACAAAGGGTCACGGTCGCCGAAATGATCTTCCGCGAATCCCATGTAATCGACAATCTCATCAAGATATACACGTCTTTGCACTAGCCGTGTAGGTAGTCTTCACTGGAGAAAAGTGAGCTACCTTCGTCAATTTATCCACCGTGACCATGATGGCGTCGTGGTGGTATCTCGACGTCGGCAACCCAACAATAAAATCCATAGAGATGGTGTCCCACTTCCACTCTGGTATGGCGTGAGGATAGAGAAGGCCAGCTGGATGCTGATGCTCGGCCTTCACCCTCTGGCACTCTAAACAGTGGGATACAAATGAAGCTATGTCTCTCCGAAGTCCTCTCCAAAAGCATAATGTCTCAGGGTGGCGTGCATCTTCTTCACCCAGGATGGGCTGAGTAAGGTGCACGATGAGCCTCTGTCAAAATGTCATGTCTCAAGCCTCCATCTCTAGGAACATAAATTCGACCTCTGTGTCTGAGAAGACCATCTACCTCTAATGAAAATCCATCAAATCTCCCCTCAAGGGGTCTATGAGACTCAATCTCTGCTCTGGCTGCAAGGTAGAAACTATCCTGAGGAAGCTGCTGCAAGATCCTACTCCTCAAATCCGTACCCACTGAGGTGGCCATAGCCACATGTCTCCGTCTACTCAAGGCATCTGCCACCACATTCTCCTTCCTCTTCACATGCTCTATCTCCATGTCATACTCACAGAGTAACTCCATCTAACGCCGCGACGAGCGTTGAGATTGGGCATGTGAAGAGGTGGCGAGACTCAAGTGATCAGATCCCAGTGTAAATCTCCGGCCAAGAAGAAAGTGTCTCCACCGCACTAAGGCATGTACCACTACCGCAAGCTCAAGGTCATGGGTTGGATAATTGAGCTCATAATCCTTGAGTTTGCGGGACTCAAAGGCAACTACTCTACCCTCCTGCATTAACACTCCTCCAAGTCCTGCCAAGGAAGCATCTGTGCATACGAAAAACTCTCCATGAGGATCTGGCACTGCAAGGATAGGTGCTCTCGTAAGGCATTCCTTCAGAGTATCAAGGCCTCGCTCACATCTATCCGACCATAAAACTTCTTCCTTTCCGTGAAGAGAAGTGATGGGGTGCGCAATCCGAGAGAAGTCCTGAACAAACCTCTTGTAGTATCCTGCTAGTCCCATGAAACTACGCACCTCGGTCACACTAGTGGGTGTTGGCCAATCCATGATGGCTCGAATCTTGGAAGGATCGATGCGATACCTTCCCCAAATAACGTGGCCCAAATCCGCACCTCGGTGCGAAAGAATGCACACTTGTCCAAGTTCCCGTAAAGGCTCGCTCACGAAGACACCGCTGTAACCCGCGAAGGTGCTCCTCATGCTCCTCACGTGTGCGTGAGTAAATCAGAATGTCATCGAGGAAGATGAGCACGGGCGGTCAAGGAAGGTCCTGAATACCCCATTCATCAAACTCATAAACACTGCGGGGCATTCGTCAAACCGAAGGGTACCACTTTGTGAATTCGTAGTGGCCATATCTCGTGCGGAAAGTCATCTTGTGAATATCTGTCTCCACAATCCTGAGCTGATGGTATCCTGACTTAAGATCTATCTTAGAGAAAACGGTAGCCCCCTTCATCTGGTCAAACAAATCATCAATGCGTGGAAGGGGGTAACGATTCTTGATCGTTACTTTATTCAACTGACGGTAATCAATACACAACCGAAGAGATCCATCCTTCTTCTTCACGAAGATAACTGGTGCACCCCAAGGGGATACACTAGGACGAATTAGGCCTTTCTCCAGAAGGCCCTCAAGCTGCAACTTGAGCTCACATAACTTAGGTGTAGTCATCCGATAGGGTGCTCGTGAGATAGGCTCTGCGCCTGGAACTAGATCTATATGGAAGTCGATCTCACGTGGGGGAGGTAATCCGTAGCTCCCCTGGAAACACATCGGCGAACTCTGATAAGATGGGATGATCATCGAGGGAAGGTCCCCTAATCATCCTCTCGATCTCACACTAATCAGAATAACATACAACTGGCAACCCCGTCGCACACACCGCTTAAGCTGCATAGCGGAGATGGTGCGAATGGATACGGCCCTCCTAACTCCTGATATCACTGACTCTACCCAAGATCGCCGGTGCAAAACAATAGTCTTATGGTAACAGTCCACTCTAGCTCTGTGAGCAGACAACCAGTCCATACCCAAAATGACGCCATAAGATCCTAATGGAAGGATCCGAAGATCAGAAGTAGTGGTGAAGGGTCCCAAATCCACTACACACTCCTTAACTAAGGAGTCTACAAATCTTGGCTCTAAAGCCATCTTAATCGCCACCACCTACAACGCTCTACTAAGGATGGTGCAATGAAAGAATCAAGAACCGAGAATCAAATAATATAGAGGTGGAAATACTACCAATACTACTGTTGTCTCAATCACGGACTGATGCTCACGGCTGGCGGTTCTCGACCGCTGCGTAGATCCGATGACTCCGTGCCATATCTCCAACAGTAGGCTCTGAGCTCTGTGTCTTACCCTTGGTAGGGTTATGTGGGCAATCTCTCCAAATATGTCCAACAACTCCACAACCATAACAGCTGCCTGGTCCTCTCCAGTGGGAAGCAGCTCCAGCTGGTACTCTAGATGACTGAGATACAGATCCTGATGATCCGGCTATGGATCGCCGAGGAGCTCCGATCGAATGAGCTCTCGGTGCACCTCGTGTCCCGATGGGACCCCAGGAGGAGGCCCCATACTACGTCCTCTCTGCATCGAATCTCGAGGAGGTCGGTAAGGTGGGCGGCTCTGCTATCTTCTTGTACTTCTTGTGGTGTCCTAAATGAAGCTTGCCCTCGAACTCTGTCCACCCCTATGGAGGAGGAACCGACCCTTCGACCTACTATCCCGCATCTGCCGGATACGGCTCGAACTCTATCTCTAGCCTCGTGTCTTCCCCGTGTCTCCTCTGCAATATAGGCCTTCTCCACGGCCTCTGCTAACGCCTCCTGTGGTAGTGAATGCGCACTGCGCCAGCTAAATCCAAGTTCGGCCCCGGATGAACTCCGTGAATCCGCACTTCTCATCCCGCATATAGTCGACGCATCAAGTAGGTCCGTAAATCGACTCGTGCTCTCGGCCATCATGTCGACGCCTTTGACGGAGGTCATGAAACTCGCTATGCGCTGCTTTGGATAAATCTCCGGTAAATACCGCTCCCGAACCGCTCCTCAAACAGCTCCTGGTAATCGTCTCGAGTCGACTAGAGCTTCGCTCCTCGGTCCTCCACTGCACTCCTGCTCCATCCTTCGGAAGATGGATCGCAACACGAGCTTTCGTGTTGATACTATGGACAGAGCTTGAAGCATCCGCTCAAGCTCACCAACCAGCCTCTGCCTGAAAACCACCCGTATCACCCGAATAGTGAGAGCGTCGCAGTTTCAGGATCTCTCTGATATGATTTGCAGCCGAAGTATGACGAATCCTAGATCTCTCTGTATGCTCCTCCCTCTATCTAGGGCTCCGAGACCTGTTCCTATGTCCTCAAATCTTGTCCGCATGTCCTCTCTGTGGTGACTCGCCCTAACCGACTGCTGTACGGAAATTCTCTGCTCTGTGCTCCTCAATGTGTCGAGGGGATGCCTGGGCATCTACTGATGGCTCCAAACTATGTCTAGCAAGTCGTCCTCCCAAGGGCTCTCCGCGTATAGCGGCATTGACATCCTGGAGTGTCTGCAAGATCTGAGGCAGAAGGGCTGCTACGGCCTGCTCTGGTGGTGGTATATCTAGGTCTATGTGAAGAGACCCCTCGCCCAATCCACGCCTCCCTGCCCGCATGATCAAGGCGAGAGTTAGTTCATTGTTCTAGGTCTTGTGCTAGTTTTTTTTTAAAATTTGCTGTTTACTATAATTATCAACATTGTGGTTTTATATTTTAAAAGTGTTAGTTCTGTACTAAGTTGAAAGTTCCCGCTCGCGTGTTCGGCGTGTGCACAAGGGTCCCAGACTTGAACCCCGGCTCGATACCAAAAATGTAACGCCGAAAAACAAACGCCGATGCTACGGCGATGACGCGCCATAAACAACCAAGACGAAAAATTGCGACATAATTTTTTTATTTTTTTATAAAATGGTTGTGCCCGTATAGAAGTGCTCGAACTAAATTAGTCCCGTTAATGCTTCGGGAATGATGATGAAAAAAATTAAGTCTCATTCGACGTTTCACCAAGAATAAAGGAGGGTCGTCTTTCGAGTTAATTTGTCTCGATGTCCGCAAAAAATCGTGAAAACAATACATCGAAGGGTAACCAAGAGTATGATATAATTTATTTTGAAGTTGCTACATTAACCACTTCAATGTTTATTTTTACTTTATTATTCAGTTACATTACGTTATTTCCAAATTTAATACATTATAATTAATATATATATATGTATAATAATTATACATTAAGATGTTTACTTGGCCCTAATTTGCTTTATTTACAATGCATGACTTTATGTGTTAGGTATTCAAATCACTATGTTTACATTTAATATAATATCATATAAAAATATGCTATGTGTCATACTACTACTATACTATGTAGTATATAATACTTAAGTAATCCTAAGTAGATATCCGACTAGACATAAGACCAAAAAAAGAAGCCAAAAGACAAGAGTCCTCAAGCGAGTTTTGCTATCCAACTATGTTTAATTTTTTTGATTGGGGTGGTCGATAGCTCACCAAAACCAGACATACGCCTTTACTTCTTCCTCCTCTTGCATGGTGCACGCCACACGGAAACACCGAGTCGCCTAACATTTATTTGATCGGATTTTGTAAATCCTATGCCTCCTCTAGGTCGGTCCTGTTAGATTGATCATCGCCTCGGCCGCACCATTTAATATGGTGGTTGAGAAAGAGTCCACTTGACAGAGTAGCGAGTGAAAACGCCATCCAATCGCCCTGCATCACTGGGGAAAATACAGGTGAGAAGGGAGGCGCCTAAACAAGGAAAAAAACATTACTTTGCACGTCCAAATGCTTAGCTGCATCTTTCCTTTGCTGTCCCAAATGAGTGAGGAGGCGAGTGGACTATTTTTTTTCTTTTTCTCCTATCCTTGGGTGCGGGAAAAGAAACTGGTGCACAGCAGGGTCTATGGCGCGGTCTCACGCAAAGAAGACAGTCGTTCTACTACTGGTGTTGTTATCTGTTCAGTATCGAATGCATTCTCAATTACGGGGTTCACCTTCAAGAGCGACCCCCATCCTGATCTAATGACCAGTGCGTAGAGAAGAATCTCCTAGCGGTGGATTTGTTTCATACCAGAAAAGGCAGAGGTGAAAATGGATTTTAATTTTGTAAGTACCCCTCCTACGTAGGTTTGCGCATGTAAAAATGGCAAGAATAACATTAATACTGTCCAGAATTAGTCTTCAAGATATCAATTTTGTCTCGCAGAAGAACTGCTTCTTACTACTGTGTGAACATCCTCCCAACTGTGATCGAGTCATGTGATTACACTAACTTCACATTTGTTGGGATAGTCGCGAAGCCTACGATGCAGCTTGATATTTGTGAAGCTAAGACCACTCGCAGTGTCCTAATCTGTACAAAAAACGAAACGTGCAAATCTTTGTAAGCATTGCAACAATTTAAATGTTCGCTGTGACAGTCAGCGCTTTGTGTTTCAAGTTGTCTGTCAGGCATATCTACTGAAACGTATCATCATTTCTTTTTATATTAGCAGTTATTCTCTTAAACATGATTTAGGGTGATTGACTGGTCTTGATTTTTTTGAGACTAACTTCACATTTGTTTGGGTAGTGGCGAGGCTCACTTATGCACTGGATATTTGTGGAGCTAAGACCACTCGCAGATCCTAACCCGAATAATAAAAAAAAACGTCCAAAATCTTTGCTAGCATTTTTGCCATTTCAACAACAATATAGAATAAAATATGTTATGATATAAATAATATATACATAAAATATAACTAAAGTGGTATAAAAATTTATCTATACATCAATTATACAATATAGATGTTTTAGGAAGCAAATATAAGATTTATATAAAGGATTAAATAAAACATTCTTAGGAAGCAAAAAGACATGTAAATGAGATGAGGGAAAATTTAAGCTTTTGATGTATATAATTAAGAATAAGTTATAATATTGAAAGGAGTTTTTTTGTAAATTCCCAACACCCTTCAAGAGGGTTCCAAAATTACTTTCAAAAGGTTTAAAACAAGAACTACTAACATGTAAATAAGATTAACATACTCATGAGAGGTTCCAAATCAAGAAAGAAAGAGAATAGATAAAATGTCATCCTTTCAACCTATAATTCCATCTATATTACATGCTTATTATTGGAGTTCAAAAGAACAACTTTCATTCAACATTTGTTACAACACTTTCTACTTCATGTGGAAACAAATTTGCAATAATGGAAGCTAAAGTAGGCAAACAATATTACATTTTTCCTCCACTCAAGGTGGGTAAATACATGATGTTTTTACATTGTCAACAACAAGGTTCTTGTGCTCCAAGGTGTTCTTCATCCATGCTTCAAGTTCCACGCATTTCCAATCACAACCAAGATAGGGGGAGAGGCAACACTCTCCTCCCAACCAAAACTCAATGGAGAAGAGAAGCAATCTCCTCCATTGACCCCCGAGCCCCAAACACAACACAATGAAGGATGGTCTCCAACTCAAGGCAACAATACTTGCTTCCACAATACAAGTTTCATTCACAACATTCAAGGTAAAAGAGAAAACAACAAGGAAACACAAATAACACAATACTTTGCACAAAAGGCTTTCATCCAAGCCAACAAGAGAAGGAACTATGGGAATGTTTTCTTTATGCCTCCCAATTGAGATGAGATGCCCATCCAAACCCTCCACAATAAAACACAAGCCCCTATGACTCTTATGCCTCCCTCAAGTACCCCTTTTCCTCCCATACTCTTATGCCTCCCTCCTCTTATGGCTCCCTCAAAGATAAGGTACAATGTAAACATTCTTACCCAAGATGGGCATCCCTCTCAAACTCCCTCCACAATATCCTAATCTACTCTTTTGCCTCCCTCATGAGTATTCCCATAGACCTCTCCTATACTACACAAAAGCATTCTATCCATTTTTCACAATACACCAAAGTAAACATGCATTTTTCACAATTTTAGCATAGAAGCAACAATAATATGAAAGCAAAACAAAGGAGAGGGTTTCCTACCTCTCCATTGGAGAAGCCTAAACCAAGAAACTTGTCCAAGCTCCTTCCCAAATCAATCCAAGCATGCAAGTCCAAGCACTCTCTTTTTCTCTTTCTCCCAATTCTTTCTCTCCCAAAAATAACAAAAGAGAACTCTTCAACAAAAACAAAAACAAAACTCCAACCCCCTCAACAAGAGAGGAAGTTTCAATAAATAGACCAAAGGAAAGGGTGAGGGTGATGTGGCTCCATGTAGGATGCCACATCACACATCCTCAAACCACCTCCCAAGGTCAACTCAAATCCCAAAACACCATAAATGGGTGGTTGGGTTGAATGACAACTCTCTTCCACAATCCAACCCTTTCCCATGTGCCTTAAGGCACAATTAAATGCAAAATGAGGAAAGTGCACTCCAAAGTCATATTTCCCTTCCCAAAACAATAAATAATCCCCTTTTTGGATTCCCAACCCATAGATATGGTTGGTAAGGGGTTTTAAAGTGTGGGACAAGTTTAACTTGTCCCACAAGTCCCCCAAAATTGCCCTCAATCTCAAATTCGAGATTCCAAGAGTTTGGAGTGGTCAACACTCAATACCAAGCATTCAATACATGAGGAAACACAAGGCTCAAGGAGCCAACCATCAAAATTAATTACACCCACTTGACTTCCCCCAAAGCTTAAAAAAATTAAAACAAGATATTAAATTAATTCTAAACATACTTAGCAAAAGAAATTTTAAAAAGATATCAAAAATAAAATCACCTACTAAAGCAAGTTAAAACAAGTAATAAAATTCTTACCCCCTTGGTCACATTAGAAAATTTCCCCCTCATGGAAATTTTCTTAACACATACAAGAATAAAGGTAACACAATACAATTTACTAGTTGCCTTGACGACCAATGTTGTAACCACCCGACATCCTGTTGTGTTTGGTTCCCAATCCCCCTCATGGTTGTGATCATGCTGTGTTTCCTGCAAAATGTAAAATACCCTCTTCGGCCTTGCGGCCATGTCAAAATATCCAAAATAACCATATACATGAAATTTATTAACATCTATATGTAATTCAAGCAATCATTATTTCTAGGTCTAAATCACGACTTAATTATGCATTTCATCATTATCCAAAATTATAGTAATGTAAATTTAACAACTACATTCTATTCAACATGGCGAAGAAATCCAGTGTTAGAACACATGCAATATATCCATATAAAAATAATATCGGAATCCAATAGTCTGTCCATGAGTCAGTGTAGATCATACTGAAAACAAAATCTAATCATAATCCAAATGCATCTAGTCACAAAACATCATGCTAATCAACATAAGTATAAATCATGTCCATATCCAAAGTCTCGCATAGCTCAAAATGGTAATCAACTAAGTGTCGTAGGGAAGTGGGCATTACAATATATTTGTATTGGGTAAATCATTATGTAGTATAAATTTAATTAGTACTCTATTTTTGCATCTGAATTTTTTTACATGATCGTCGCTTATGGAGATCATGAATCTCCTCATCATGACCATATTGAGGTACAATACTCATCTTCGTAATTGATATATCATTGTATTGATTGGAATCATCCTTGAGAGACCCAAGCACTTTGCATTCATACATTCCTCATTTATAATGTCCTCTTCTCCAAATGGAAAAGAGAAAGATTCATATTCACAATCATGTCCATTGGGAGATTCTTAATTTTGAATCTCGAGAAAATGATTGGAAATATTGGGATCACATTACCTTGATTCACCGAGTATCATTTTTCTTAATGTTCCACAAGATTTATCATCTCAAGGAAGTTTTGTAGAAATTCAAAATATTTTTATCCTTATTATCACCAAGTACAAAGCATGTATCCATATTCAATGGAAATTGCACACTTTAAAATTATGGGTCCATCAAATCATCATGTCATTTCTCAATTGGCTCTATTAAACAAGGGTACTCCTCCGTCAATATGCGGAACTCAACATCTTCTTGTGAAGTTATTAAATTTTTCCATATTTTGAAGATTGGTATAAATTGCTTACTCTTGGATCATCCTCTCTTTGAATGGTGTATCTAGTTTGCCTTATGGAAAACATATTCTTCATTTTTCTCTGGAATTTAAATGTGGCATATGACCAATACATATGTATATTTCCACCAATGTCATGAATGGAACTCTAGCTTAACATCATGTATGAAGTTCATATGTATTCTACAAGTATGTTCATCTTGACCTTCTTGTTAAGGAAGTCCACTAATGTCACTTGAACATATTCATCTTGACCAATGAGAGGTACTTATTTAATGTTCATGGAATAATATTTTCATGTAATAGGAATGAGTGTGAGACCAAGGGATTTGGTCACTTTGTAGGGAAATATATTGTTAGAATAATTGGATTCAATAATGAAATTACTCAACTTGTACCCATTTATGAACAAAGAGAGGTATAAAGGTTTAATTTTTTGAGAAGTGGAAGATTTGAGAGGAGGAATATTTTGAGAAATCAAATGAGGAGCAGGGAGTAGCTCCTTGAAAATTGAATTACTAGAATCATATCTTAAATTACTTACTTTGATAAATTGGATTAGTCTATCAATTTGTTTGGGATGAGTTCATAGATACTCAGCTTAAAATATTTCAATTGTTTCCATCCTAACATCATCGATGATGTCAAATAATGAATATGTGGAATTTTTCAGTAGCAATGACATAATTGTAATGAATAATAACTATATTATTAGAAGCATAAGTAGAAACTAATTGGACCAGAAAAGGATAAAGAGAATTACCCAAAGAAGTAGATATAAATTTTTTTAATGTGCTCTCAAGTTACTTCTTAGATGACTTGATCAAATTGGAATGCAATGATCCTCTTTCTTATTTTTAGAGTACTTTTTTTAGGATTCGAATGTTTCACTTGGGAAGTAGAGGAAGAGGCCTATTTTTATTCTTATGAGCAAGACAACAATACAGTAAGATTAACTATTTCAATAAGACATGAAATCCTCTTCCTCTTCATCATCTATGGAGGATTCAATGTATTTGATGCTAGAGTATCCAATTTATTCAACCTTTGGGAACATTCCTCCTCTTTTTGAGCTTTGAAAGTTAGATGAAAAAGTGACACTTCCAAGGAAATTAAGCATGATGTTACGATAATATTATTTCAAATTTTTAAATTATTCCTAGCCACCTCCTTGTATAGAGTAGTTTGAAAACTTTTTCTATAGAAATGAGCTCATTAGCAAATTTTCACAAAATTTTATTAGTCATCTCAAAACTAGAAATTTGATCTTTCTCATGGTTTGAGTGTTTCTTTATATGACCATACATGATAAGATCATACTCTACCTCCTCTCGCAAGGTCTTGAGCTTCATCTATGGTAGTTGGTTAATCTCTTCTAAAGATGAATCCAACTTGAGGAACATGAGAATTTATGAATAACCTCTTTTGATTTTCTGTAGTAGGATGGAAACCATTAGGAATCTTGTAAATCAACTTGTTTAATTTGGAAAAAAATTCTCTCATGAGCTCTTGTGGTTATTTCTTCGTTTGAGGAAAGTAAGAAATAAGGGCATGCATATATTTTGTTGACTTGAACTATTCCTTAAATCTAATGTTCATATCTTCCCAATAATTTATTGAGTGAGATGGAAAATAGTAGAACCATTATTTAGTGACATATTTTAATGACTTCATGAATAACCAAAGAAAAACATATTTAGGTTTCACTCCAGAAATCCACGAGGATTTGATAAAGGTTGTAATATGCTCAATTGATGTTATTTCCCATCTCCTTTGAACTTTTGATAATTTGTCCTTGATCCTATAAGAAGCTCATAGAGTGGAGGAGTTAGTGAAAATGGACCTCTATTTTCTCCCAAGGTACTTTAACAACTATATATGATGGAAGAGTGGTGGAGAAATGGGAGATGCACTCAAACTAGTAAAGCAGGATCTTTAAATGGATTCAGGAGCTTGTGTTGGAAACAATTTTGGAGAAAAACTAAAATTGAATTTTTCTTGTTGCTTGAACACATGGTAATAAAAGAATATAATACAACTTTCATAGTTTCAAATTGTGTATATTTAATCTTTCAATTTGTAAATGATTTTTAGTGAGAAACATGAAGGGTTTCTTATATAAATCACTAGTGGATTTTTAAGTAATAAATTTCATGTTTTTCAATTTTGTATATTTCGAATTTTTATTGTTTTGGGATATTAGATTTTTAGGAATTTGGGGATTTTTAGTGGATGTAGGAAATATAAATATGCCCCATGGCCGTTGCGAGAATATGTTAGTGAAATAATTTGTCACAATGGTAAATTAGTGGTTTTGGCTAACGGTCACGATAATAGGTCCCTCCTCTTAGTAAATGGGAGGCTCCCATTTATCAAATGAAAGAAATTATAAAAGTTATTATTGGCCATTACTCTTGGTAGCACACATGAATACTCCACTACACATGTGGAAAATTACTTGTATGGGATATGAGGGAGAAATTTGCTAAGAGAGAGGTACTTTCTAGGAGATAAGGGAATAAGGAGATGGTTAAGATTGTGAATAGACAATTACATATTTTCATGAATATTAAAAACAATTATTTGGAGATTCAACATCATGGAATAAAATTGTGTAGGTAATATCAATATTAAAAAATAAAATAAATAAAGTTCTATTGATTTATTTCTCAAAGACACAAGATTATTTCTTATGTTATCAAGATTACAAAGCTTGTAAAGTTGGAAAGTAGGAAGTAGAAGAACATAGACAAGGGTATAGAAGAAAGTAGATTATTTATTTTAGTAGCAGGAGAAAGAAACCTATTAACATCTTTTGAGTGGAGAAGCCATCCCAATATACAACCTTACAAAATGTCTCTTCTTCTTTCCCCCAAGTGACATTTCACATTCTTACCACTTATGAACTTTTGTATTCCTATAAGAATAAAGAATTTTCCTTTTTTATTAATGAAAAATAATTATTACATTGTATAATTAAAATTACACTTAATTGAATAAGATGAAAAAGATAAAAATGTAAATTCCCAACAAAGAATTAGCATGTAGATAAAGGGAAGAAGAGAGAGAATAAGAGTGAACAATCCAAGAATGAAATATATTCCAATGATGAAGATAATTACCATTCTTGAGAGGAAATTCCCAATTGATGATAACCATGTTGTTGAAAGTGGAAATTTGTAGACAATGAGAGATACCTTTAGAGAGAGGACTAGTAGAATTGAGTTGTCGTCTTTAATCTTTGTTATTGAGTCGGATCATAGTATTCTATTGAAGAAAAAAACACTATAAATTAAATGAACAATAGATGACCACTATCTATGAATATCCTAGTTGGGAATAACATTCAATCCACACATTCATGAGGATCACCGATAATACTAGCTTTCGGATCCTATAGGCCCATTTTTGTGACATCACTATCACCCATATTGGGATACTTAATGTTTAATGTTGAAATTGGCTCTAAACCTAAGTACTTGACCTTCATGGTGACTAGAGTTAGTGAAATAGATGGGATATGGATGAGTATGAATTATTTGACCCCAATCTCGACATTTAATTTTTTTGTAAGGTCCCACCCCCAATATCTAATTTTGGAAAGTTTCTCAAATTGTGACTTTTGTGTTTTTTTATTTAAATGAATGATTATGACATGGAAACTATTCCATTTCTGAAACTTACTATTGTTAAAAGGTGAGGACCTAATAGAAATTACTATTTATATAAGGTTGTCCTATGGATGTTGGAATGGGATGAAAATGTTCTAAAAAATTTACGTTTTTATCTATAACACTTTGTTCCAAATTTTAGACAATTGTTTATCCGGATATATCGCTTGAAGTGCAAGGATCATCGAGGATGACAAAATAATGATATAAAACTAAGTCCTCCATATCTCCATAAGTAATCTGCTTCATCATGTAATAAATGGATCAAATGAAATATGATTTTATGAGGATCATCACTCAAAATTTCATGTAATTTGGCTCATTATATCATAGGAAAATGTATATATATATATTGCATTATGACGATTATTTTTTAGAGATATGGAAGAATTATGTTTCTCTCGATTCTACCCACTTCGAATAATATATATATATATATATATATATATATATATATATATATATATATATATATTCAAGTGGGTAGAATACTTGAGAGAAACATAATTCTTCCATATCTCTAAAAAAATAATCGCCATAATGCAATATATAGATCAAATTAAATCTATTTTAATGAGAATGATCTACTCAAAATTTTAATCAATTTAAGTCATTGTATGATCGGATAATGCAAACAATTTTTAGTTTTTCACAAGAAAATAGAGTTTTTTCATGGAAATTAATTTCTCAAAAAGGAAAGAAAAAGACCATGACATCCCCAAGTGATATGTCATCTTAAATGTGTTTTCAAATCGATAATTTTGGCAAAGTGTCAAGTGTTTTCAACCAAATGATCAATGATAGTGAGCGAAAAACCATTTTTGAAACATAAATCTCAAAGCTTGTATTAATTTCTTCAATAAAGGAAAAATTCAAAATTTTAATATATTTTAATGTTACAATTCCTCTATTTTCATCTTGAGTTGCTTGTTTACAAGGAAAACTAGTTTCAAAACTTATTTGAATCCCTCTCCTTTAGTTTAACCGCACATCCTTAACCTAGGTTAGTAATGCATTATAGGGTGAGTTACACAAGTGAAGAAAGGGTAAAATTGATGTGAGGTAAGAATAAGTACACTAAGTTATACTTTGTACTAGAATTTGACAAACGTCACAATGTGAGGGAATGTGAGTGAGATGGAGGAGATAAAATTAACCTTCCATGAGATGAGATGAGGTGTTCCATGTCACCAGGGGGTTATAAGAGGAAGTGGGGTAAATTTCTAAGCCTAGTCTATCCATTTTACTATCGATAAAATGTGAAGAATAGTTTCTCGAAAATAAGCATTGGATATGTTTATAATTATGAGGTGACAAATGGGTGAGAAACTAAGTTATTAACTGCCGCAAAGAAACCAAGTCAAGTTATATTATGTGATGAAACTGAATCAACCACAAGGGGGTGAAATTTTATGTTGCCACTATCCCATTTTCTAGTAAGGGACAAGGAATTAGGAACAAAAATAAAGTGTAAAATTGTGCCAAGGAGTCATGATTTTTATTTGTAAAGTGGCCTAGGAGTAAGTTATCAAGTTTTACGTCACGTAAAATAACTTTTCAATAGTGGAAAAATTTTATGCCCCTTCTCTCTTCTTGCATTAAGGAACATCATATAAGGTACAACTAAGGGAAAATAGTGCACTAAAACTTATAAACTATGTTGATGTCATATTACCAATGCGAAAAATATAACAATTTTTCTTTCATCCCCGAGAAGAAGATATTAGAGTTTGGAAGACAAACTTGATATGATTTTGAATATCTATGTGTGTGTGTGTGTGTGTGTGTGTGTGTGTGTGTGTGTTAAGAATTTTCTATCTATAAAAATCTATCTCCAACAATACTAAACTCGAAGGAGCAAGGAGGATTGTTTCATACCGCATATACAAAGTAGGAGGGCATAATTCGATTTATTTCAACAAAAGACAATAACTTTAATGGGATGAATTATCTTATCTCACTATAAATGTCAAAACATTAGAACAACACTATGGAAAGGGATAGTTACAAGTACAAAAATAAATAAATAGGAGAACTACATTGAGTCGGAAATGTAGTGCATCACACGGTGACTCATATGTTGAGAGATCGCCTCGGTCCAAGATAAGTCAAGAGTTTGCGCAGTGGTGTTATCTCTAATGTGTGCTTGATTGTGTTGCGGGGTTGTTAACGTTATTTTTAGGTACATGATTGAAATATGGGCTTTCATTTGACACCAAAGAGTCTAAAACATGAAAAATAGTGACTAATAATGACAATAAAGTTTATATATTTAGGTATATTAATCAAGTCCAATTCTATAAGCAGAGTCATGTTTTATTGTAGGGTCTTGATAGTATTTTACAATTATGATCCAAAAGCTCTAACAATATAGTGAAATATTCCTCTAGTTTTAAGGTTCTATTTCTAGTCTAGATCACTCAACGACACACATTAGAGGTCCATTCGAATAAACTAAGTGAATCTTTATATATCATTTCCACCTTTAATTTCTCATATGTTTTAAATTTTTTTTAATGCTTATATGAATAAGTAGCTAATCTAAAATATCATCTTATGCATGTATTGTTATTTGGTTTGTATCTTAAAAATTATAGATTGATTAATTTAAATTTTTCTTTATACAACCCGTAAATAGAGGGTCTATGCATGGTTAATGTTTTTATTCATTTTAGTTAAATTACAATTGGTTTTACATATTTGTGAGACCTAATATATTATAAAAGTGTATTCCAGTTATATAAAAGAGCGTTAAAATTTGTACAACTCGATAAACATACCTTAAATAACTTTAGATAGGGATGACTATGAAGTAATTTAAAATTAAAATAAAAGTTTAGTAACAAAAGACATTACAAATTTAAAATTGAATACTAAGCATATTTACGCCAAAGGCATTCCCCTATGGTAGAGGACCTCCAGGATGTTTCTGCAACTGTGCTAAATTTGACAGCCTTTTAGACGTTTTTCAAACGGGATTAAATTTGACAGCTGTTTGCACGTCATTTTTACTTTGCATGCAATTTTTAACTCGTTTCTATTTTTGAGATCCTATTTTTAACTACTGTTTTTTTGAATCCGCCCTAATTTAAAAGTTGTTTGTTCGGTTATCTCATCAAATAAGGAATTTGTAGCGAAAGAGGGATCCGAGAAAGTGAAGGGCGTTGCGTAGGCAGACGAGAGTTTTGTCTGAGTCGGCAGACAACATTGTTTGGTATGCACGACCTCGGCCAAGCTGCAGGTAAGGTATTTTTGTTGCTTTGTCTCTGTTTTATTGTTCATAAGTTCATGGCAAACCAGGTTGTTTATTCACGTGGAAGAGCAGGCAACCTAGGCATCCTAAAAGACTGAAACATTTGAACCTTGTTCCCACGTGACCCAGTTGATGCGATCAGGCTAGCAGAGAATAAAAGATATTGTCCTGCATTATCCATCTACTATGAGAAAACATAACAAATTCAGTATTTTATTGTTATTTATTCCTCTTGAATTAAGATATTTAAATATTTATTGAGAACATATGCATACCATCCAAGCAACGGACTGCATAATGTGAACGCCGAATGGTATATGTTATTTGATTTAGAGGGATAGTTATTACTTTCGTAGTTGATGTTGATAAGGGGTGTGATTGATTTTATAAGTGTAGGAATATAGATGAAGCATTACATTTTAAGGTTCTATCTCTACATTTCAAATTTGTTACAAATTCGTACATATACATTTGCAAATATTATATCATGACTGGTAGTGTTTTGCAGACTATTTTATTTGGCATTAAACATGAATACATGAAGACTTCCCTATATTTATTCCAAATGTTAAAAGCTTGTGTCATAATGCTTGCATAGAAAGTAATGGGCTAACAGTTTCAACCACTAGTCAGAAAAGTCCATATCCATCTTCCTAATTTTACAATTACCATAAGATTCCCTCATTCATCTAAACGTAAAATAAACACGGGTGGGATGATATCCAAGTGATTCATTCAACATATTGAGATATGAATATTTGTGAATAAGCCTATGTAGAATTCGTTAATGTACCATAGATGTTGATGATTGAATTGTAATAATATATTTTTAAAAACTTTAAAAGTAAACATGAATACAATTGATACATTTGATACCGCTTTGGATTGTGACCATATTTCCTTCAAGAATTTTGTCAAACATTTCACATGCCTTTGCATGCTTCCCCATTTTACATACATATATGTCACTAGAAAGATGCTTCAACATTTTGTAATGACATTGAAGACCGAGTACTAATACGAATAATAAGAACCCATAAAAAATATAGAAATAACAGGCTTACGAAACCTTGCATAATTATAGTTTTGTACCGTTCAAATCATCCAAAGGCATTTACGAAAGGCTATATTTATTGAGTTTTTCATTTCTATTGATAATGACGTAAACTGGTGTAGCCACACTGAATGTGGAAAACATGACATGGAGTATTAGTAGCACGCCACAGAGGCCTCTTAACCCTAAATCTGAACCATACTGCCATGATTGTATATCTGATTGGAACTTGATAGGGTATGACGGGAATGTGGTTTTGGTGTACACCAGATATCTACGCTTGTGGAAGTTGGATAAAAATAATAATTCATGGGCAGAGGCGAAGCCATTTCCTGAAAGTCCGTGTAATCATTTTAACACTAACACCCAGGTTGAGAGCCCTTCTTATTGTGTTTGCACTATCATGGCGTGGAGGATCAAAGGGGGGCATAAGACCAACAAATTGCTAGGGTCCTCCTGGAATTTCCTTCCTGCCAAGTTGAAAACATGTAGAGACATGGCTAATATTAAAATAGAACTGAAACCCAAAACACAAAGCTACACCTGATATGCAATTGCAAGAGATCGGAGCCCACGTTCAACAAACTTGTCAATTATGGTATGAACTCTGCGCTCAATTTTTGATTTGTTATGTGTCAGGTTGAGGATCTGGAAACAAGTGACTTCACATGAGATTCATTTTGATGAAGGGCAAACTCTTTGCAGTAACAAAAGAAACTATTGTGGAAAAACAAACTTGTACCTGCTCGGGTGCACCTTTGCTAACTCTATGCATTGTACCTTGACCATCAATGTAAGTCAGCGTTGTGCGTTTATCTATTGGATTGAAAGGAAGAAAGTGAACTTCTTGAATGTCTGCCCTTGCCTTTGGAATAATGCAATTCAAAAGCAAGGCCAACAAACAGAAAATCAGTATAATATGATCTGACAAACAAATGACTTGCCGGTTAGATCATGCCATGTCTACATACCTCCTTAGGATCAGCAAGAATCCCAACAATAGCTGCATCAATGGAATCTCGATTCTTTGTTCTGGATGCTCTGGCAGCCATCAAGACCACCGTATCCTTGTCAATTCCTTTTGCAAATACCTGTCAACAAAATGATGTACACTTAACTTCTGGTCTAGATATTTGCAATAAAGCTCAAGCATTAGGACACAGTTAATGTCTGACCTCAATCAGATTCTTGTCCACAGTAAGCTTGTTAAGTGTTAATGTTCCAGTCTTGTCACTGCATAACACATCCATTCCATCCATTTCTTCAATCGCAGTCATCCTTTTCGTAATAGCACCCTGCGAAAATGGAAGCAAGCACAGATATTGACTCCATTTTATATAAAAATAGAAACAGTGTAGCATTCATATATATATATATATATATATATATATATATATATATATATATGTATATATATATATGTATGTATATATATGTATGTATATATGTGCATATATTTATGTATGTATATATATATATATATATATGTATATATATATATGAGCTCAACTAATCATTACATATGGTGGCAATGTTCTAAAGTCAAAATACACAAAATAATAGTATGCAATCTCTATATTCATTTTTACTATTTTTAAATTTATTTTTCATATTTTGTTCCATGTGCGGGAGAGCTGCGAAGAAAACTACTGGAATGCCCCAAATACAACCTCCTAGACAACTTAATGAGCTTTGGATTGTGCCTTCGAGGGACACGTTCATTCTGAGCAAAAAGTAGATGCGAGATTTCAGATATGGTGGAACAATTGGGGACACCAACCTTATTCTTCACTCTAAGTGCTGCAGACACTAAATGGCCAGATCTCCACAATATTATACCTGGTGAATTCCCAACAGATCCTTGAGCCACACAACATTGGAGAACACTTAACATTGTCTCTAATCCTCATCGAGTATTAACATACCTGCATCATAGATTCACAATATTTCGGGAAGAAATATTATAGAAGGAACTTGGAGCAGTAGAATTTTCGTATAGGTAATCAAATCTACTTATTTCAAATTTTTTTCCAAACTACATATCTAATATTTATGTTCCCTCGTCTCGCAGATATGAATGGCAACATAGAGGCTCCACACATTTCCATGGTTTATCAGTGGCTAAAAATGTGCCAAAAGTTGACGAAATGGACTGGGAGGATACAACAGTTATTGAGGTGACAAAACAATACTATGATAAGTTCGTGTCTGCTTGGAACCCCCGCCCAGCTTGCAACCGCTTGGATTTTGTTTACAGGTCACTCCTAGACGACCCTTCCTTGCTAGATACAACACAAATTCTATCCACCTCCCCGCATACAGACCTTGAAGAACTGCTTAATCGAGTTCAACGCCGCACTAAATGTTCAGAGAAGACATGCCTGTGTAGAAAATAATCATAGCTGCAGTGCAGGTACAATGCCCCCTGGGCCACACAACCTACTTCTTCCTTGCACGTTGAAAGTGATGGGAAAATTAAGTACCTCCCTTCCATAAACGAT
Organism: Taxus wallichiana var. yunnanensis; assembly: GCA_018340775.1. Lineage (NCBI taxonomy): Eukaryota > Viridiplantae > Streptophyta > Pinopsida > Cupressales > Taxaceae > Taxus > Taxus wallichiana. Next base: position 802,377,896 of record CM031237.1, on the reverse strand, counting down.
GATAGATTGAACATCCACAATCAAACAATGATATACATATGGAGAGAAAATGTCAATTTCCAAATAGTACTTTCCCGCCACGTCGTTCTTAAGTATATTACAAAATATGCTTCGAAAGTCGAGCAACGTTCAGAAACATATCACCAAATGCTATCAAGATTTTCAAGAGATGCAGACGCAAATTCTCTAGCACATATCACGATCCATAAAATGCTCACAGAAAGCATTGTTGAACATGACATAAGCGCACAATAAACATGCCACATGCTGCAAAAATTGCCACTTGTTATGTGCAACCATCCATTTGTGTCATTAAATGTTGGAAAAAAATTCTGAGACGTGTCGTTGAAAGTGACGCCGATGCACAACAAACAACCGCTTTCTTGGATGCATATAAAGTTCATCCAACAACCATGGAACACCTACCACTTATTCAAGTTGCTCAATATTGGAGCTATAACAAGAACTGTAAAGGTGAAAAATGGAAAAAGCAACCGACACAAGCAATTTTTCGGGTCCACCCGAGATTTGTGGATGTCCCAGCTCAGGATTCAATGTCATATGACCTTTTCTGTTGGCCAGAACTCCTTTTATATAAGCCTTTCAGAAATATTGCGTCTGAATTTGGCTCAACCCCACATGACATCAACGACACTTAGGACATGTTCAAGCACAACTATAGACCATGGCATGTTCTACGCACTACCGCAGACACATGACACATTTATAAATAGTGTTTGTAGCACCATAGTGAATTATATATTTCTTGTTTAGATTTTCTGTGATTCTCATTATGTCATCTTACATGTGAAGTGCCATGTCCATGTGCAGTATGACCAACCTTGGAGAACCTAAATGTAACAAATAAATGTGTGAATAAATAAATTCTAATAAGATATTGCTTTCTGATTTGTTGTATGATAATCTATACAATATGAAATCATGTCTAGCCATGTTAGTTATATCACCTTGGGGGTATCAAATGTATTCATGTTTAGTGCAAATAAAATTGGCCAGAAAAGGATACCGCTCATGATATAAAATCTGCAAATGTATGGAAGTCTTCATGTATTCATGATATAAGATTTGCAAATGTATATGTACGAATTTGTAACAAATTTGAAATGTAGAGATAACACCTTTAAATTTAATGCTTCATATATATTCCTATAATTACAAAATCAAATAACATATACCATTCGGCGTTCACATCTCATGAAACACATGCGATTGCTAGTTAATAAATTTTCATCCAATTTAATTATATCTAATTATAACCACATCAATTTCAATGTCATTGAGATAGATGCTTGTACTCACATTCTCGCGTTTTATTCTATTTTATATATTTGCTTATTAATTTATATATATGTACACATTCCAATTTGAATGTAATTGTAAATTTTAAAATATAAATATACATATTTTTTCTAATCATAATGTCGGTATTGAGTAAATGAATTATTCCCTTTTTGCACACATTTTTAAGTGTGTAATTGGTAATGAAGTTTAATTATAGGAACACAGTTTTTTTAAAATTCACTATACAATAAATAATATTTAATTTAATGTTTCGAGCAATAGAAATTCCCTTCATTTTTCTGTGACCTGGGACTATGCGAATTTTGGTATGTTATCTGCCAATGTCCTGCCTAAGCCGACCCTCCATACGGGTGGTTTTAGTTTGGGTAGTGATAATGCTCATGCTCATGCCTCCCACCGAGATCTATTATGTTGATCCCTTCTACGAAACCTAAGCGATATGCTTCAAAGCCTAATCTAGCTCCGTCTCCTCGTAGTGGCTATGGTGGACTGGTCGGTGCTGAAGTGAATATTGTGAGGAAAAGGTCTTCGTTGCAGTTACATGGACACCACAACAGTCTGGGAGACGGTGGCAAGGGTGTTCTAGAAATCCCTAAATGTACCCTCAAAACCCTCGATAAATTTACGGCTCATGGCAATGGTTCTTACAAATGTAAGTAGCGACTTCTTGTCGACCCTTTGCAATGTATCTTGGACTATTTTTGGTGTTCACTGTTGTAATGGATGTTGTAACGTCCACAATATCGACGCCTAAAACCAAGAAAAATTCAATAATTATTTAGGAAAATTAAAGTAAGTTTTATTTTGTTATTAAAAAGGTTGTGAACATTAGTAGCAATCAATTAGTTCTCGTGAGAATTCCAACACTCTCCTAAAGTAATCGAAATCAAATTAATAATTAAATATGGTTAATATATTTCCCAAAATATTTTACGATTTAAGAACCTTCCATTAAGTTCCTTTACTTTCTTAAATTATTTTTTTAAATTGAATCCATTGTTTATTCCATCCAGCTTTCCATTAGATTTAATAAAATACGTTTCCTCAATTTTCCTTAATAACTTTCCTTAAAACCATAATAACCATGTCCTATTTATTTAATTAACTATATATATATATATATATATATATATATATATATATATATATATATATATATAACACCATAACAAAGGGACACCACTTGATCTAACCCATGAAGTGGCCCCAACAACCTATTACCCATGCATTTTAATTAGAACCTATTCCCATAAAAATTTTATCACTTAAAATTGTAGGATTCATTCCCAACCCTAGGATTAAATCTATTAGGACCCTTGGATCAAGATTTCCCTAAAAATCCTTATGATTTCTTTCTTATTCCCATTTTCTCCTATTTTCTTTTCATTTGCACATTCTTGTTTCCCGTGTTTGGGAAAATGTTGGCCATGGAAATAAGCAAGTGATTATGGAGGATTTTACTTGGTTTGGAAGGATAAACACACAATTTCTCGTGCTTGTTTTATTTACATCCCTCTCTAGGGTGTTCCATGAATGTTATATGTTATTTATTTTTTTATGAAGAGTTTACCCTATTTAGGAGTAATAAATGAAGTATATACACAAATCTATGGTTGTATATATATAAACTCATACGTATATTGCATATGTTTTTTTTTCAATTTATTTTAAATTACCAGCTTAAAATGTCGGATTTAATAAATTGCAGCTGGATTTATATATTGTTAATCCAACCGTAATATATTAAATCTGGCATTTTACTTTGGTAATTTAAAATAAATTTGAAAAAACATAGGCAAATATATATATATATATATATATATATATATATATATATATATATATATATATATGTTCATCCGACTATTAAAAAAAAAAACTATGGATGTTAGGGTACTTTCCATGCGGCCGTAGTTTATTTGGGACTATATGTATTGGTGGGGCACTACCCCACACCAATATTGCTTAATATACTCTTATCCAAAGCCACAGGCCACTCGGCCCAAACCCCTATTCAATACCACTATTTTTTTATTTTTTATTTTAAAAATATTGTATCTCACAATGATACAACCGATTATTATATACAATCCTTCAATACTAAATATTGTTTAGTTATGTGTGTGTGTTTAGTTTAATTCTACACACTCTCAATTAAAGTTCATTATAAAATAAAAATATAAGGGCATATGTAATTTGTTAAATTTGGTGTATATATCTTTATGTGATATAGTTGGATTAACAACCCTTTTTATATAACTAAGAACAAGTAGATCAAGTGAATAGATTTCTTGGATTGATAAAGATGATTGAAATTTCTATATTTTCTAGTGTAGAATAATGAGAGAAATGTAGCAACCATAGTAACAAACTTAAATGATTTTTTTTTTTTCCATTCAATTTTACTAATAATACTACAAAAGGAAATCAAGATATAATTTCCATTTATGAACACCATTCTTTTAAAAATGAAACCATAATACAACATTTGAGTTAAATTTTAATTTTGAAAATAAAATTTTCCATTCAAAATAAGGATAGTTTCCATTGACAAATCAAATGCAATCTTTGTATAATTTACAAGTTTGAAGGAGATATAATAACAACAAGATGCAAATTCACATGCCTCTTTTCAAAAATATACATTTCTTGGATAATCAATACAAATCGGTTTTACATAATACATTTACAAGAAGTTGAAAATTTAAAATGTGAGTTACGTAATCCCTCCACTTAGATGGAGCTAACATGGAATTTTTTTACAATAGTATGATTCCTTCTTTTCTTCTAAAAATAGAAACTATGTCGAAGGCTTCAACTTGAACTCTATTATTCTCTTCAACTTAAAAATAGAATAACAAGGAAGGGGGAGTAGGTAACGCTCTCCTCCCAACCTATATTCCAATGATTCAAAGAAACCATCGTCCTCATTTACCCCTGGAGCCCGAATCATATAGAAATAAGAAATGGATACAACCAATGACAACTTTCACAAATGATTCCACATTACAACACACATGCCAACAATATTTTAACACACATACAAGCACAAAACAACAATAACAATAAAATGTAACTTTTCCAAAACAATGCTTAAAACTCTAAGCTGAGAGAGTAAGGAAATATGAGGAAATAACTTATGCCTCTGAATTGGTTAAGTTCCCACCTTAAACTCTTCCAAAATATACATCCACAAAACAAAACCAAAATATTATCCCTCCATACAAAACTTATCACTCCCTCATACTCTTCTCACTCCCTCAAGTATTTCATACAAATATAAGTAAGAATCTCTTATCTTAAAAAGGTGGGACACCCAACCGAAGATTCCTCCAAAATATGGAACCAATACTCTTATCACTCCCTGAAAATATCCTCATAATCCTTCTCCTACACCATCCTCAAGGCGATACTACCCCAAGTTCCAAACAGGACACAAAAACATTCATTTTGCATATAACACACATATAATATAATCGAAATTGCAAGGTTAAAGTCCCTACCTTGCCATTGTAAGAACCTTTGATCTAAAATCACAACTCTAAGCTCCTTCCAAGCTCAATCCTAAATCCAAACGAGCTTCAATACTCAAATCAAACAAATCAATCAAAATCTCCAAAATGTAAGCACACAACTAAATCAAGTAACCCTCAAAACATAAAAATAACTTGAATAAATAGAAAAGAGGAGAGGAGGTTAGGGTGGCTCCATGTAGGATGCCATATCACTTCTCCTCAACTCCATATCACCAAGTCAAACATAAAAAGGGGCTAATAAATTGGTGGGTGAGGATATGAAAAATCCCTTCCACACACAAGCTCTAACTCTATACCTCAAAGGATTAAAAATAAAATCTCATGTAAAAAGTGTAATAATTTCACTTTTTTGCTTCCAAATCACATAATGGGGTCTAGTTTTTACCCCTTACCCCATAGGTATAGTTGGTAGGTGAATGTAAGAGGTGTGGGACAAGCTTAACTTGTCCCACAAGCCTTTTTAAATTGCTCTAAAGTCAAATTTCGGGTTTTGAGGGATGGGGACAAGTACACTTACAAAAAAAAAAAATCTAATTAAAACTAAGAAGTAACATGGACTATCTAACCCATTTAATGCCTAAATGGTCACATCTAAAATTAATTAAATTAACATGATTAATCAACTTAAATAGGAACATATTAATAAACAATAATAAATTTACACACATTACAATAATAAATCGCAGACTTCACAAATAATTAAAAAAGAAAAGGAAAGAACACACATAGCCTATGGTCACATTTTGAGGCCATCCCCATGGGGAAAATATAACTCAACATAAATATGCCATGGTGACCTTTGTTACAGCCATCCAATATCCTTCTATGGTTAGTCTCCTAACCCCCTCTTGTTTGTTGTGATACGCTTTCCTTAAAAATCAAACAATACATCAAATACATCAATAATAAATAAATGCACATCCATCAATAATCATCACCATATCATGTAACTAGGTCATGATCAAAGCTAAGAAATGATATCAAACGTTTACATTTTTCTAACATTTCAATTCTACCATTTCTACCAGCATCAATGAGATCACAAGACTATCCCGAAAATCAAATCATAATAAATACATAACAAACATAATGTGTCACTATAAAATTAGAACAATGCAAATCAACATGTATAAAAATGTTGACCAATTTAAGTTAGCATATCATAAACCAAAATATGATTCACAACATATCGATAATCCAAATGTCTATATATTCTATCACCTGTTAATCAAAAGATAATAATCATAATGTCAATATCTCAATCAACAGAACTCAAATTCATAGCATAATAAGTTTCAAAGAGGAGTGGACATTACATCCCCCTCCCCTAAGATCTAAATTTCTCCTGGAAGCCATGGAAAAAGGTAGGAAAACAATTCATATAAAAATAAGTAAGCCCTTCCTGGGTTTCCTTTACTTTGAAGCAAAGGTGTGTCCTTGGAATTCAATTTTTGTTGAAAAATATTACGAAAAAAAAAAGAAGACTATAAGTCACAAATACTAAACCTAGGATCCAAACAAGGTTGTAAGCATTCAATTCTAAAGAGTAGTCTCTACGAAATTAACCAAGTTAAAACACAGAGCATCAAAATAGGAAATTACCAATGGAATCTCAATGAAAACCAACCAAGGTCCATGAAGAATCGTAATGGTTATGCACATAAGATGTCCACATAGTCACATATGGGTGCAACACACGATAAAATGGGAGGATTAAACTTCCCTTTACGTTGAATTATACTTATATGTTCGTCAGATAGACTGAAATAAACAATTACCAACCACGAACCTCAAATTTTCAAGAGAAATCACACCTTCTTATAGAGCTAACAATTTCTAGGGCCCCAAAAAAAAGGTTTAATAAGGAAAACAACTAATTTTAATAAAAGTGTTGACAAGGATACAAACTATTCATTGGATGCACTTTTTTATAATTGAAAACAAATCAATTAAATTTTCATGGTAATACTAAGCATAATCTTGGCCACAAGGTTTCTATAACTTGAATTTTATACTCAAATTTCGAACACACAAACACTAATCCTGATTTGGAAACATCCTAATCCTCAAGAAAATAGGCAACAAGAGAGGTCCAACTAACAATTACTAGGGCAACATCCTTCTAAAAACTTACGTTAACAACCTCGGAATTTCTCTTCTCGAAAGGACTAGGGGGACAACATCGTAGTTTCCCCAAAAGGAAGGAGAATTTCAACATTTCTTTCATATCCTTAACATATGTTGCGTAATCTTGGCAATAAGTTTAGGTTACCAATGACCTATTCCAAACACAAGAAAGGTTCCTCTAATGAAACGGGAGATATAGAATCCCTCATAAAAGATCACAAATCATACACCTATTGAGATAAGAGGCAAAAAACGGTGTGATGGCCTCGAAAGGTTCAAATAAAAGAAGATTACACCCATTGATGATCGGGAGAAAACATGACTAGCACACATCACTATTAATATCATACTCCATTATCCTAGGTAATATAATAGAGTAGAAATTTCTAATAACCACCACCGTTGACAAGATGGAAGTAGGATCCACCCATAGGATAGAAAAATTAATCCATTCTAACATGGGGATAAAATCCTTATGTATACTTCTAAAAAAATTCATAGTAACCAATGAGAGATCCAAAATGCTCAAGCATGTGACTTTCTTTATAACAATTATATATACATTTATTGTTTGATATAACAAGGAGGGTATAATAATTTTACTATCATGGCTTCAACTTTAGACTTCATTAGGTGATGCACACTATTTCTATACTTATCTAGCATTGAAACAACTTATTCTTTCATGATTTATAATTCTTGATTCATATCCTCGTACTAATTTACGTAAAATATCATGATACTTTAACAATGATAACATAATATATGTTATGTTAAGGATATATATATTTGACACATTTTTATAATATTTCAATATTATTTATAACACCCAAAATTTTAGGGCACAATTGAGATTAGATACTCCTACAAAGACTTCAAGGAACTTTTAAATTATCTCATTCATTCAAATTCTTTGTTCTATAAATTTTACCGAATGCAATAGTAGTTTATATAATTCATATTATTTATTTGTAAATTCTACTTGCGTTTAATCCTATAAATTTATCCATCACATATTCCAAATTATAAAACATAGGCTATAATTACATTTTCCAAGCATACATCTTATAAGTTTTATAATTAATGCATTCCTTATATTAAGACATCCCATATCTCGTGTCATTAAGGGTCATCCCCAATGTTTGCATGATATCTCTCCATTCTATATAGGTGTCATAAATTATCCATTCTACTTCTAGGGAAAGTATAAGAGGACTCTTTGCTAATTTCAACAAATTTTTATTGTTTCTTCTATTAATATACAAGGTTAGAGTAAGAAACCATCTTCCTAATGTCCAAGATCTACTTATTAAGTTTCAAAGGTCCAAGCCTCTCAATTAAATATCTAATATGCTTAGGTTTTTCACTTTATCAATTGAGTTTTAAGGAATAGGAGAGCCACGCTTATCACATTATTAAGTTCATAGAAATACGAGTTCGTTAACAAAAAAGAGGCACACCAAGATTATAAGTTTTTTCCTAAAGTTACATGCATCCCTGATGCATTCCAAGCGAGTATCCAAATTTTTTATAAGAGGTACAATGAGAATATACCTTATGAAGTTATAAATTTGCTTTGAAAAGTGTGAGGAGTTTAGATCAGTTTGAGGGAGAATTTTTTTATAGTTTATATTCAAAGTAGGTTCACTATATAAGAAATAAAGTTTCCAAACTAATAATTTTCTAAGATATCATCAACCCAATAATCTAGGTGAGAAGGGAATAATTAACACATAGATACTACACTTCCTCGCCAAGGGGACATCAAAATATCAAGAGGGAAGTCAAATGATTAAATCAAAACGTAGCCTCTAAGGCCGAGAGTTCTATCCTTGGATGAAAGGTCATGACATAAACACACCCAAGGTTGGAAACTTCAGAATTTTAAACCAAACTCTCTAAGCACAAGGTCTAAAAAGTCCAAGGCACCCATATTTTCCTAAAAACAACTCGATGCTAATGGATCATAGAGTGGTATAAGCTAAACAAGTTAAGAGATTAAGATAAGGTTGTATCTATCTATGGGTCCCCAAGAACAAAACGATGATACTTATTTAAGCACAAAATTGAAAGGAACTTGCGTAAAACCATATTCAACCAAAGGTATTAATAGTTCAAAATCATGATCTTTTCTTGGTTAAGACAAGAACTGAGTTAGGACTCCAGAAACCTATAGTTATCTAAGAGTTAATTCATCCCTGACAAAATCCGTAATTTCATAAAGAGTGTCACATCCATCGTAACGATGAACAAAAATCATATAAAGGTGCAAGAAGGAACATAATTACCTTCAAATCTACCAATTATCATGCATGACACGAAGAACCGTTTCCCTAGGGAAAGCTAAGTAACGAAAGGGTTACTCCAAGGTCCTAGGAACACAAGGTTCCATTGCTCCAAAACCAAAGGCATGATCTAAAGCACTTAGGATGACAATCAAGACACCCAGGGTGTACCCCCATACAATGACAAACATAACACAAACACCATAGAATGAGCTCACCAAAAGACAAGATGAAAACCATGTAACATTCTTGACAACATTTAGCCAAATCGAATTCGAGATAAACAATCTATGAGTTACCAATCAAAGGTAAAAATCCAAGAAATCTTGGCAATCAAAGAAAATAGATAAGTAGCCATATAAAAATCCTTGAAAAATCTCACAATAAGACAAAAATAATAAGAAGAGCCTAAGAGCTTCTCAACAAATCATTAAAATAAAATGTTGGTCCTTGATAAAATATTTTAATTTTACAAATTTAAAACACATGATATATCCACATCACAATCACTCAATAGCCCTTTGTGGGTTGGTGGTAGGGAAGTTTACATCGGTCTCATATCTAAGAATATACCTACAAAATAGTATCTAATGTGACATCATTTCTTGATATCTACTCTTCCATATGGGGTTAAGTCCATAAGGTGAAAACCATAACCGACTCGCCTAACAACCGCAAAAAAAAAAGGGAGCGCTAAACCACGGGAGTTGCATCAAACAAATTAAAAATCTAGATAAGAGAATTTATTTGTGTGGTCAACTCCATCACACAACCATAACCAAAAATAGGAACCCATTGACCAACTTCTTCACAACGAACCAAGTTCCTATTACTCAAAAAGTTCAAAAGAATATCAAACTCAGTTAGCATTTCCCATTGACCGGGTTCGAAAAGACACCCACTTAGGCGAGTACAAGAATCCAAAAATAATCATTATCGTTATTATTATTTTAAAGTGTCCTAGGTTTAGTTTCCTCTAATGGTTGTTGTGTTTCCATGTTTTCCTAGGGTCCAAGGGTTGAACCCACAAATATGATACCAACTATAACACCCATAATTTCAACTCTCAAAATCAAGATAAAACTCATTAATTACTTAGGAATATTACGGTAACAAAAAGAATGTTATAAAAAGGTTACGCAAACACTAGTAGAAATCAATAAATCAACGTGAGAATTCCAACACCCTTGAAGGTAATCGAAATCAAATTAATAATTAAATATTATTAATTTATTTCCCAAATTTTTTTATGGTTTAAAAACCATCCATTAAACTCCTTTACTTTGTTAAAATATTTTTCCAAATTGAATCCATTGTTTAATCCATTTAGTTGCCATTAGATTTAAGAAAATATGTTTCCTCAACTGACCTTAGTAACTTTCCTTATAACCATAATAACCATGTCCTATTTATTTAATTAATTATACACATATTTTTAATTATGTAAACTCCATTTATCTAAAGCTCCATGCACAATAAATTAATTGTTTCATCCATAATTAAATATATCTTTATTTATTTAGTAAACCATAACAAAGGGACACCACTTTATCTAACCCAGTAAGTGTCCCCAATAACGTATTACCCATGCATTTTAATTAGAACCCATTTCAATGAAACTGCCAAGACGTAAAATTGTAGGATTCATTCCCAACCCTAGGATTAAATCTATTAGGACCCTTCGATCAAGATTGCAGAAAAATGCCTTATGATTTCTTTCTTATTCTCATTTTCCCTTATTTTCTCTTCATTTGCACATTATTTTTTTGTAGGTTTAAGAGAATGGAGGCCATGGAGCTGAGGAATTATGGAGGATTTTTCTGATTTGTAAGAATAAACACACAATTGGTCGTGATTTTTTTATTTTCATCCCTCTCCTAGGTTTCACCATGAAATTTATTTGCTATTTATATTTTTATGGAGTGTTTAACCTATTTGGGTATGGGAATTTTTTCCCCATTTTATTTTTGGTTCTATATATATATATATATATTTTATGTGTGTGTGTGTATATACATACTCATATGTCTATTGCATAAGTTTTTTATTTAATTACCAATTCAAAATGTCAAATTTAATATAATGCGACTAGATTAACAAATGCGACCTCAATATATATAGTTTAATTGACTATTTAAAAAAACACAACAGAGGTTAGGCTATTGGTCATGACGATAGTTTATTTAGGATCGCACTATATGGGTGGGGCATTTCCCAACCCAAAATTGCTTAATATAATCTTATCCAAAGTCAAGTGCCATTTGGCCCCAACCCATATTCAATACCACTTTTTTATATATAATAACTTTATTTTATCTCACAATCATACCATCGATTATTATATAAATCCTTCAATACTAAATATTGTTTAGTAGTGTGTGTGTGTGTGTGTGTGTGTGTGTGTGTGTGTGTGTGTGTGTGTGTGTGTGTGTGTGTGTGTGTGTGTGTGTGTGTGTGTGTGTGTGTGTGCGCGCCCTCGCTTGTGTTTTTAATTCTACACACTTTGTCAATTGAAGTTCATTATAAAATAAAATATAGGGGCATATGTAATTTTTTAAATTTTGTGTATACATCCATATGCGAGATAGTTGGATTAATAGCCCCTTTTATTAAACTAAGAAAAAGTATATCAAGTGAATACATTTCTTGGGTTCTAAAGATGATTGAAATGTCTATATTGTAGATTTTACAATAATGAGAGAAATGTAATGACCATAGTAACAAACTTAAATTAAACTCTCTGCTTTTTTTTAATTCAAGTTTGCATATAACTATACAAAAGGAAATCAGCACATACTTTCCCTACAAGAATGCCATTCTTTTAAAACGAATCCTTAATACAAATTTGAGGTAAATTTGAAGTTTGAAAATAAAAGTTTCCATTCCAAATAAAGATAGTCTCCGTTAAGAAATAAAATGCACTCTTTGTATAATTTACAAGTTTGAAGGAGATATAATAGAGCAAGATGCAACTTCGTATGCCTCTTTTCAAAAATATACATTTCTTGGATGATCAATACAAACCAGCTTTTGCATAATACATTTACAAGATGTTGAAAATTTAAAATGCAAGTTTAAAAATCCCTCCACTTAGGTGGAGACAACATGGATTTGTTTTTACCAAAGTAGGATTCCTTCTTATCTTCCATAAAATTTGACTATGACAAAGGATTTAACTTGAACTCGACCATTCTTTTCAACCTCAATACAAAATAACAAGGAAGTAGGAGTAGGAAACACTCTCCTACCAACCAATATTCTAATGAGGAGAAGACGACATTCTCCTCATTGGCCCCGATCCATACAACCAACCAATGTATACAACCAATGGAAACTTTTACCAATGCTTCCACATTACAACGCACATGCTAACAATATTTTAGAACACAAACAATCACAAAATAACAATAACAATAAAATGCAACTTTTCCAAAACAAAGCTTAAAACTCTAAGCCAAGGGAGAAAGGAAATATGGGGAAATCACTTATGCCACCCAATGGGTTAAGTATCCACCTTAAAATCCTTTAAAATATTCATCCACACAACAAAACCAAACTCTTATCACTCCCTTAGTTATTTCATACAATGATAAGTATTTCATACATTTGGGTGCCCTAAAATTATTGGAGAGCTTAGAAGCTTAATTTCAATTCATTTCTAGTTGCTGGAAATTACCTTTTAATTGTTTTAGGCTAAGTTTCCATTTAATTTTTAATCTGGTTTTTTTCATAGATGAAATTTAGTTTTCCATCAAAAGTGACTAAACCACCGCCCTATGCAGGCCGGTAGTCCTATGACTACCACACGGCCGGAGGAGATGTTCATCTATCACCTCTCTATTCTAGGATGTGGTTCTGAAACCATTGCTCTAAATAGGGAAGTGGTTTTAATCTCCAAAAACAAAACCTTCCAAACATGCATTTGTTTAACAATTTTTCTACATAAGTTGGTTTTTACATAAATAATAAGGTTAACTAAGGTGACTTCCATTCATGGGGTACTAGATTTATAGCATTTCTAGTTTCATACATGAATTACAAAACAATAACTCATTCTCTATTCTTTCTTTCAATATAACAAAAATATAACTATAACTTCAATACTTCCATATGCCTTCTTTTCAATAGAAAAAAACAACTATTTCCTTTCTTGCACAATAACTAAATGACAACCCATTTTAAGAAACAAGTGTATTTTAACAAGATCATCAATATTTTTGAAATGATACAAATCCCACTTTGGAGACAATAAAGTAACTTAGGTTGAAAATAACTTCATTTCCATTTCAAGTCCACTTCCAAGTTTCTACTTCCTCTAGACAATGCAAATCTTTCTCAAGAACTTGGTTCATTCTTACAATATAATAGTCTCTCTTTCAAACAATACAAGGGAATAAATTTCAAGCTCTCCACTTTCATTTACAACAAGGGCTAACATCACAAATTTGATAAAGAAAATAACCAAGGGCTTCACTTTGAAACTGCAAGTTTACATGACCATAAATTTATAAAGGTAGAATATTTCTTCACTTTATTCCAATGCAACTATGAACCAATATTTATTTTAACTCCACCATATTCATAAAAATCAAGAAAACAATAAAATGGGGGATTAAGCAACACTCTCCACCCAACCAATAATCCATTGAGGGAGAGAAACCTTCTTCCTCATTGACCCCCAAGCCCCAACAAATAAGAAATGAGGGGTATAAAACATGAAATTACAACTCTACATGGCTTCCAAAATGACATTCAATAATACATTTAACACAATAAACACAACATCAAGATCACTTAAACATGCAAGTTCCCAAGTACAAAGGCTTAATACACAAGCCAAGAAGGAGAAAGGAACATGGGGATTCTTCTTATTTCTACCAATGGCTTGTGTGTCCACCTTTGGGCCTCCAAGAAATCCATCACAATACCCACAACAACTCTTATCCCTCCCTCAAGAAAACAAACTCTTATGCCTCCCAAAATAAAACAACAAGATAAACATATTTTTGCTTATCACAAGGTGGGACACCCCAACCCAACTCTCTCCTAAAATGCCTAATAAAACTCTTATGCCTCCAAAACATCCCCATTTCCATTTTCTTCTACAAGCTAAAACAAAACCATTCTATTTACTATAATCACAACCATACATCAATCATCATTCACACACATGGCACAAAAAATAAACAAAGGGAAACAAGGTTCAAGATCTACCTTGCCATTGCAAGAGTTTCCAATCCACAAGAAATATTCCAACCTTTCAAAGTCCAAGAAATTGAAAGCTAACTCCAATGCCCACTAAAGCACCCCAAAAGAAATTTCTCCTCCAAAATTAAGAGTCCAATATTAAAAACAAGTAACCCCCAATTCCTCAAACAAATTAGAATAAATAGAAAGAGAGGAGAGAGAGGTGATGTGGCTCCATGTAGGATGCCACATCATTTCTCCTCCATTCCACATCACAAGGTCAAACCCAATATCCAAAGTATAATAAATTGGAGATTGAAGGAATGAAAACTATCTTACACACTCCAACTCAAACACACACCCCTAAAGGAAACAACTAAATACTCTTGTAAGAAAAGTGTAATTAATTGCTCTTTTTTTCTACTAAAACACACAAAAAGGCCTAAAATAAGCCCCTCACATCATAGGCATAGTGGGTGAGTGACTTTAAGAGATGTCGATGAGTTTAACTTGTCCCACAAGCCTCTAAAAATGGCTTGAAAGTCAAAATCCGAAATTTTCATGCAAGGTTGAGTGAACCACACTCAAAAGTAATTAAATTCTTTCAAATCCAACACAAACCAAGACTACCAACTCACATTAATTACCCCCTTTTGTCACATCCTAAAATACACTAATTAATCAAGTCTAATTAACTTAAATGGATCATTTTAACTAACACTATTAAAGGTGACTCACAAAACTAAAATAATTCAAATACTCACCAATAAAGAAAACAAAAAGGAAAGACAAAAAAATTACCAAAGGTCACTTTTGAGGTAACCCCCTCCAATGGGGACCTCCTAACAATCTAACAGAAACAAACAGCTTAATAATTACATGAGTTGCCAAGGTGACTTGTTGCGAATACCCCAAATTCCTCCATTATTGGTATCCTATCCCCCTTTGGTTGTTATGCTAGAAATTCCTACAAAATCGAACAATACCTTTCAAGTATGGTGGCCACATTAATGACATCAAGATAATAAAATGCATATATTTACATATCAATTCACATCATCAAATATCATAACTAAACCATCGCTAAAACCAAGTAATTCCCTAATTGTTCAAATTTCCAACATTTCGATTCTACTAATTCATCAATTTGCAATAAGATCAAAAAACCAACTAAATCATCTAGCAACATCTATATATCAAGTCCAATGTGTCAGTACAATAGTAGCACTAGATCATCAAATATTGCTATGTCAATCCATGCATATAATCCATCGTATAAATCACATCATGTCAAAATTCTAACACATCCATATTATCTATCAAATAAGCTAATCAAATCATATACAATAATGTACATCAAATTCCACACTACAACCATACAATCAAAATAACAATTAGAACACAATAGTAATCATGATGTCCCATGTATCTTATCAGTATGCTAACTAGAATACAACAACAAGGTTCAATATTATAATCAACCGAAATTAAAATCATGCTTCAATCAAGTTGAAGAGGAGTGGGTATTATAGATATGAAAAATTCCTTCCACACACAAGATCTCACTCCATACCTCAATGAAGAAAAAAAAAAAAAGCTCATGAAAGAAAGTGCAATAATTTTGATTTTTCCCCTTCCAAATCACATAATGAGGTCTAATTTTGACCCCTTATCCCAAAGGTGTAGTTGGTAGGTGAATTTAAGAGGTATAGGACAAGCTTAGCTTGTTCCACAAGCCTCCAAAAATTGCTCTAAAATCAAATTTCGGGATTTGAGGGATGGGGACAAGTACACTTACAAAAATAAATTCAAATGTAATTAAAATTATGAAGAAACAAGGACTATCTAACCCATATAATGCTGAAATGGTCACATATCAAATTAATTTAATTAACATGATTAATAAATTTAAATAAGAGCACATTAATTAAGAATAATAAATTGAAACACATTAAAATAATTAATCACATAATTCACAAATAATAAAAAAATAAATGGAAAAAAAAACATAGCCTATGGTCACATTTTGAGGTCATCCTCCCCATGGGGACCTCCTAATAACCCAACAATAGAAAACAATATAATTAAACATAAAGATGTCATGGTTACCATCGTTACTGACCTTCCAATATCCTTCTATGGTTAGTCTCCTAACCCTCTCCTAACCCCCTCTTGATTGTTAGGATATAGTTTTCAAGCAAAAATCAAACAATTCTTCTTTGTCCTCATGAGCACATAAAAAATAAAGTACATGGACATCCATCAATAAACATCACCATATCATGTAATTAGATCATGATAAAAGATAATAAATGCTATCAATCGCCTATATTTTTCTAACGTTTCAATTCTACTATTTCTACTAACATCAATGAGACCACAAGACGGTCCTCAACATTAAAAAAATCAATACGTCATGAATATAATTTGTCAATATATAATCGAGAATAAAGCAAATAACCATGTATAAAATTGTTCACCAAAGTTAATCACCTAGCATATCATAATCCCAAATATAAATCACAACATATCGATAATCCAAATGTCTACATAGTCCATCATCTGTTAATCAAACCAAAATAATCATAATGTCAATGTCTCAATCAAGTGTACCCAAAGTCATAGCCTAATAAGTGGCGAAGAGGAGTGGGCATTACGTAGATGTGTCCACTCTTTTTGCTATTTTAGGGGTTGAATCGATTAAAAGTACAGTCACCAATAAGCTGAAAGAGATCCACACATTAAGAGATGCATTATAGGGTAGAAAACTTCCAAACCCATGGAACATGCCACACATTACTCCTACGTAATATTTTGGAATGAATCCATCAAATCGAATAATCCTAGCAAAAAAATTCAATGATCTACATATTAAACAGATTCTAGCGCAACCTACTAGTCCACCATGAATGGATCTTCATGTTTTGGATCCCACTCCTTGATTGAAGGTTAGACCTCTACCCTTGTTAAATAGGAAAATTTATTGTGGTTTTTTCCTCTATAACTGATAAAGAAACCATAACATATAAACTATGGGTCTTTCAAAATAGATACCTTATTACAAACCCCGGTTTCCTTCTTTTAACCAGATTAAAGAATATTTCACAGCAAACCTCTTTGGATTAGGCTGCCCCACCTACCTCTGCAATTTTAGACAATGACTATATGATTTCTTTGGTAATGCTTTGGGTAATATTCTTTTTATTATGATCACAAACTTTGATTTCACCCATACAACATATGCCAGAATTCTAGTGGAAATAGATACCTCTAAAAATATTTTTGTAAACATTAAGCTCAAACTAAAAAACGGATGTTGGACTCAAACTATAGACTATGAAGGATTATCCTTCGATGTAGAAGGTGATTCATCTTAGGTCATATTAGTTCTGAATGTAGGATGGCAAAGCGTGAGAATCGTAGAAATAATTGGTGGACAAATGTCTTCCTTGAGCATTTGTTCTTCGATGCTAAGGAACATTAGGTTTCAAATGATGACAAAAATGGGGTGGCCGATGAAGTCTGTAAAACACCTCTTTCTAAAATTCCAACCGTTGTTAACAAAGAGAATAAAAATGATGTAATTCAAAAAGAAAAAATTATTTATCCAATCACTTGTAAATCGGATAAGGAAAATATTCCTCCTCACTCTACTTTTGAAAAAAGAACATATCTCGTCCATCAAGCTATTGAATTCTTTCTTCCTATGGAGGAGGTCATGATGAGTAGAAAATAGTTCACAACAAGAAAAAAAAATTGGTGGAGAAAAATGTTTATCCCACTTAGTTGTTACTTTCTTTGCGCAGGGAACTAATTCTTATTCTTTTTGTTTTCTTGTGTGTTAATGCTATATATGGGATTTAGGCCTTTTGTATTTAGGTAGGACCCCATTCAAAAATCCTTTGTCCTAATTAAAAATAATAATATTTAATTTATTATATTTGAAATAGATATAAATCATGGAAGAATATATTTTTAGAGGCTTTTAAATAAATCTCACTAGATAGTTTTATTGTAGCATCAAAAGATGATAAAATTATATATGAAAAATAAAACCATAATTTGAAAAATATTTATTATAGTGATTAGCGAATTAAATTTCAACATTATTTATAATGGTTCAAAACCAAACTATATTTCAACACCATTTATAAAGACACAAAAGTTATTTAGTGCTAGAAGACGTGGGATTTCTCCTACAAATTTAGCGGGGTATGTTGATGACAAAAAATTGCATGCTTTTTTCTCGGTGGTTTATCTTATATATTTATTTATTTTTATTAAGGGTAAAAGGTTTTTTAAATGGGATCCTACCGAGGTACAACGAGACAAATGCAAAAATAAAAACATTGAATACCGAAAGGAAAAGAATTAAAATAAGTAGCTCATTTGCATCAAAGAGACAACCACGCTAAAGAAAAGCCACCAAAGTGAAAACCGATACCAAGTATTAGTTATAGAAAGTGACCTTATTTTTGAATGAAAATGAGCAAAGTCCTTTTTAGCGAAGCCTTATTTTTAAAACTTTGAAAAATATCTAGTTATCCCTATCAACAACATCTTCGATTCAGGCTCAAGAGGAATAATAACTTCTAAAGAGATAATAGGCCTAAATTTCTTCAAAGAAGGAGATAAATAGGCACTCTCCTTTGGATCCCTAGTCAGCTTTATCGAAGAAATGAGCTGGAGGGTCTAATCCACCATCATTGAAATGTAAATCTAGGAGGGTCTCATATCGAAGAGGGAAAGGATGGATTCAAAACCAAATAAGTAGGGGCGCACACCGTGAGATGATTAGGTAGTGAGTCTGTCCCACTAGGTGGGTTTAGTGCTAATGCACTCGGTCATCCACAATCTGTAATTAAGCTGTCTTGTTTTAAAACATCTATGGTATCAAAAAAGAAAACCTTCAAAATCAATTTGTTGAACCCATATTTTGTGCACAATCAAATGATTTATATTAGGGGAAGGTCTTCAATGAGGTCCATGTCAACCAAAATATGAGAAAAGGTAGTATGAAGCTATTGGGTAGTTTTATCATTTGATTTAACATATTTTCCTATGGATCAAAGCAATTTTCATTCTTGAATTAGATAGGAAAGCCACAAAAGTCTAACCTAAAGAGGTTGAAAATCAAATAAATATTTTTATGGGTTAGAAGCATGGTACCATGGTTTGACCATGATGCCATGTTCACCGGATACCAAACTTATTTATTTTCAATAATTTTTGTATCTTTAACACAGTGAAAAACAACAATGAAGAAACCTCTAGAGTGGGGGTAGATATTGAACTCACCATTGATTTGTGTACTCCATCTTTTGGATATCCCTTCATTCAAATGAGGAAGATTCAGCCAAAATTTCTTAAAGCGACATATGAGGGTAGTTTTAGAGAGTTTCTATAACACCCGCAAAATGACGCTTCTAAGAAAAATTAAAACTTAACAATTGACCCAAAATTGTGGCTAATTTGTTTTTTTATATAAGTTAAAAGGTTACAAGGGTGTCAACCCCTAGTGTGAATAAAATTAATTTTCACAAATGATCTCAACTTTACAATTGATGTACTAGGTCTAGTTAAAAAATAAATATTCTTACTTTAACTCTAAGGTCGATTGATTAAAAATCAATTTGGAAGATGCAATAATTTAACTTAATTGGTTAGGTGTTTTGTCCTCTTTATTTAATTTACAAGCCCAAAATGATTAACCTTATACTTATTTAAATTTTTTTTATCCTATTAACTTAATGTCCATCTCATTAATTTCCTAAAACATACTAGGACTAATAGTGACTTTGCACACCAAGGAACTTAAATGGCCCCTTTCACCCATCTAAAAATACCTTAAAATTTATTTAAACCATTTATAAAATACATTCTTACAACAAAAGTAGGGTTGATCCTCAACCCTTGGATCAATTCAATTTTGGCCACTAGATCTTAGGGTTCCAAACTAAACCTAAATATTATTATGCATTCTTATTAAATCCTTTCCTACCCTATTCTCCTCGTTCGGTCTATTTTCTTTTGTCTATTTTGTATGTTGGAGAAATGGAAGACATGGGATTAAGGAAGGAAGAACTATGGAGGAGTCTACAAAGAAATCAAGCTTAGATTAGCTTAGATTATAGGTTTATTATTGTAATTTCTTTCATTCAAGGATTGAAGGGATTTCCTTTTTAAATCTGGTTTTATTACAAAACTATTTGTATTTGGAGTTCTCCATTTGGGGAAAACCCTACCTCTATTAATATATATGAGTTTGAGTACTTTGAATTTACCATTTGAAGTTTTATTGCTTAAAACAATGAGTTTTAGCCATTATTTATTTTCTGTAGGTTTCCTCTAAACTTATAAAAATTAATTTATGTTTTGACCAAGTTAAAATTTGTGCAGTACGTGATTTATGTTTTCCACAACGGTGATAGAACTACGCCCAAAGTAGGCCAATGGTCCTGGGACTGCCATCCTACTTGGGTGACGAATCATGAACCACCGCCTTTCCGGGAACGGCACTGAGACCGTTTCCTTTCCCAAGCGGTAGTTACTAGACTGCCACTCGCATAGGGTGACGGTCCTATTACTTAGAAACAAAACCTTCATTTCTGATATTTTTGTAAAAATAAAAGTTGCTAAGGTGTTCTAAGGGTCATTCTTAACTTTTTTATATGTCTAAAGTTTTCATTTGCAATATTTACTTCATTTATTCATTCCTTAGAAAATTTTACCCATTTTAAGCATTCATTATTTCAATAAACAACAACAATGCATCATTTAACAAAATAATCTACTTAACATTTATCAAAACAATATACTTCAAATTTGTTGCTTCTTTCCATTTCCACTACAACTTATTAGTTCAAGCAACTATTAACAAATCGGTCCCACATTCAAGGTTTCCAAGCATACACCATTGTCATTTTATAATTTTTTATTTAGATTCTTTCTTTTCTTTTCACAATACTAAGACTTCAACAAAGATAATAACTTTGTTTTCTATTTCAACAAAACTAGCTTTACAAGCACAAATCCTTCTTCTCCTTTTTCTACATAGAATACAACTTTAATATACAATCATGCATATAAATTTTATGCACAATATTAATACAATATCATCCACTTAAAGTGGAAAAAACTTTACAACAATGAAAGCTAAAATTAAGTACAATATTACAAGTCTTCCACCCTGAGTGGGAATAACAATAAGGAATTTTTCTCACAAGGAAGGATTTCTTAAGGACACCAAAAATGCTCCAAGTTTCACATCACCAAAAAAAGATCTCTTCCATGATTTTCTGGATCCACAACAAAAAGGGGGTAGAGGAAACACTCTCCACCCAACAAAAACTCCATTAAGGAAGATAACCTATCCTCCTCATTGGCCCCCGAGCCCCAACCACATTGCAAAGGAAATTGGATTCAACTCATGGCAACAAAACAAGCTTCCACATCATAATACAAAGATTTTACAACCATACCAAAACATAAGCAACTTAACTACAATCACAAGAAGGAAAACAACACAATACACAAGGCTTCAAAATGGAAAGCAAAAGGAGCAAGAACCTATGGGGAGGTCACTTAAGCCTCCCAATGGGAAATGGGTGCCCACCTTAATAGCCTCCAATACACATCTCAAAACCCCTCCACACTCTTATGCCTCCCTCATAGAGAAACAAGTAAGAAATGCAAGTATTTCTTGTCCAAGGTGGGGCACCCAACCCAAACTCCCTCCAAAGCATGAAATAAACTCCTATGCCTCCCTACATGTAAGTTCCCCACATCCCCCTCCTAGACCACACTTAGGCAATCTACCCAAGCACCCAAAATCATACCAAAACACTCAAAACATGTACATATACACAATATAAAAGAAATACATTAAGCAAGAGTAAAGATCCTACCTTTCCATGGTAGAGCTTGATCCAAGAGTCCAACACCAAGCTCCAAAAAAATCCACAACTAATCCAAAATCCTCTAACTCCTAAAATAAAAGAGCAAAAAGAATCAAGTAACATGTAGTGCCCACTTCCCTTCGACACCTTTTTGATATTGATTATTACACTAATGACTATATTAGGGACATTGTTATGATTCTGATTTAGTATGATGTTAGATGTTATATCATGGATGATTGATGACTTTGATTCATATATGGTGTATGATGATTATTGGAAACTTTTATATATTGATAATGATATACTATTCGACATCATTATATTTATGAATGTTTTTAGACATGTGATATTGGATGTAATGAGTAGACCTAGAAAATTGAATTAAATTTGATGACCATATAGTGGTTGATAAAATTGCATTGTTAGTTGCCTTGATGTTGTTGTGATTCATATATATGGATGATTTTTGGATTATATTTATATTCATTTTGGATGTTCTAATATGGCCATGAGGATGAAGGATGTATTTGTACTTTGTAGGTTTAAAATATCACAACAAACATCGGGGATTAGAGACCAACCACATTGGAATTCTAAATGAATTCATCAATGTCACCATGGCAACTTGTATTTTTTTGTGTGTTTGATTGTGTTAGGGATTCCCATGGGAGGGATCACCTTTAAATGTGACCAAGGTTTATGTGTATTTATTTATTTGGTTTCTTGTTATTGATGTTGTATGCGTTTATTAATTGATGTGTTTACCCCTTTTATTTAAATAAATTGTGGTATATAATGTGAGTAATCATATTGTTAAAATAAATTAATTAAATTGGGTCATAAGAAAGTAATTATTGGAGTGGTTGAATCTTGTATTAAATGTTGTAAGATATGTGTAAGAAATGTGTAAGTGATGTGTAAGAGATATGTAAGTAAAATTTTGAGTATGAAATACTTCATCTTCTTTAGAATTCAAAATTTTCTTGGAGATTGATTTTGGAGGCTTGTGGGACAAGTTAAACTTGTCCCATACCTCTTAAATTTGCATACCAACCTTACCTATGGTTGGAGATTCTAAATTTAGACCTTCTTTTTGCATTTTTGTAAGTCAAGCTGAATGTTTTAATTGCACTTTCTTACATGTTATTAATTTCAGTCCTTTGGGGTAGCGCTGGATTTGATTGTGTAAGTAAACTAGTCATATTATTCACCTACTTATTTATCGTGCCTTGGATATTGAAGTTGACTTGTGAATTGGAACTAAGGATGTGTGATGTGTCATGCTACATAGATCCACCTTATCCTCCTCTCTTCCCCCTTCTATGAATTGGAATTCATTTTCCTATTTTGGTGGATACACTCTTGTGGTTGCTTCACTTTTGGATACTTCTTTTGTGGGAATTATTTTGTTGTTTGGAGTGCTTTCTTTTGGAGAGATTTTGTAGGATTTTAAAGGCCTATTTGTTATTGATCTTTTTTGTTTCTCATTGGAAAGCTTGTTGTTTAGAACTTGGAACAAAGTCCATTATGGAGAGGTAAGAGCTTGGCTCTTGAAATGCTCTTCTTTTATTTGTGCAAATGTTATTGTTGTGAATGTTTTGGCATGTGTGTGGGCTGTTTGCGGAAGATGACCTAGGGATGGTGTAGGTGAAGACTATGGGGCATTTGTGTGGGAGGCATAAGTGTTTTCTGGACATATAAGCTGTGGAGGGAGTTAGGATTTGGGGTTCACCTTACAAAGAAATAAACTGCATTTCTTTACTCGTTATGGGGTGCCATAAGAGGTTGGGGAGGAATAAGGAAATGTTAGGAATAAGGGGTACTTGGGGGAGGCATAAGGGCATGTCAGGGATTTGAAATTATATATATATATATATATATATATATATATATATATATATTGGTTATTTATTCTCGGTGTTGATACAAATTTCCCCTTTGGGAGGCATAAACAACATCCCCCATAGTTTCTTTCTCCTTTGGCTTGCATGGTGAAGCCTGAGTTTTGTTTGTTATGTTTTAATGTGGTTGTAAACTGCATTCTATTTTGGACTGTGTTTTGAATGAGAAATTTGTCTTGTGTTGTGGAAGCTTGTTGTTGCCATGTGTTGAAAAACATTTCTAATTGCAATATGGTTGGGGCTCAAGGGCCAATGAAGAAGGATGGATTCTCCTTTTCATTGGATGTCTTTGTTGGGTGGAGAGCATTTCCTTTTCCCCTATTCTTTTTGTGATCAAATTGGAGAATGATGGAAATTCATACTGTTGTTTTGGAGATGTGAAAGAAGACAAAGTTCGAATTTCCTTTCATGAAAATTATTTTTTAAAACCATTTCCCCACTTCAAGTGGATGAATTGTAATATTATTGGTATTGGATAGTATTCTATTTTGTAAATAAAATTCTATTTGAATGTGAAAGGACATACTCAATAATGTTATTCTGATAAAGGAAAAGAAGATTTGTATGCTGTCTTTTGAAATGGAATGGAAAAAAAAAAAAAAGACAATTTTGATAATCCTTGTTGAGATTATTCTTATTGCTACCCTTTTTCACTTGAAGTGAATGATATTCTATATTACTGTGTTAGAAAGACTACTCTGTTTTAGCTATGAAATTTGTAATTGATTATGGAAGAATATATCTAGCATTCAGTTTATGTGAACTAGAAAAGAAAGTTATGCTTTTGGTATGTTGTATTTTGAAAATAAATGGGAAAGAAGTTGTAAGATATTCCTTTGAATTAATAGAATTGTTTTTCCTTTTTCATATGATATTATTTCCATTGGAAATTTGTGTTTGATATACAGTAGGAAATATCTGTTGTAAAAGTGAAAAGGAAGCACGTATGATGAAATATTGCACTGCTCTGTCTCATTTGAAATGTTTAAATAAAAATATATATATATATATATATAGAAGTTGCATTCTTGTCTTTATATTTTTATTGAAGGAAAGAAAACTATTTAAAACTAGCATGGAATAAATTCAATGTTTTCATTGCATGGAAAAAGAGATAGTTTAATCTCTATTCTTGAAATGTACAAACTTCATTTCTACTTCACCGTATACTTTACAGATTCCTTTTTATCAAATGTCCAAAACAACCCTACAAATCTATAAGAGACAAATGAAATATTCAATTGGACTTAATGAGATCAAAATGATCCCCAAACTAAACTAAAACACTCAAGAAATTTTTAAAGAACCCTTCAAATCAAGTAAAGGTGAAATTGCAGGTCTTCTCTATGTGTGAACATTGGTAATTTTTGAATGCAAATCAATCAAGAAAATTTAATCTTGTAATCTATCCTAAAACCTTCCAAGTGAAATCCTTCATATTTATTTGGAAAGATGAAAAAGAATTAATGAAAATTTGAACAAAATTGATAAGTTAACAATACCAGTTCACTTCTAAGTGAGAGAGAGAGGTGTTTTATCAAAATTGACCCTTCAAAATTTATCAAAATAAAATTCTTAAAGTTTTCTTGCAAAGACGATGTTGAGAGATTTCCAGGAAGTCCTTGTTTTCTATAAACCGATTTCCCTATCAAAAGTTATGGCCTTATGAAGTTTTTACTTCATTTCGGGCTCAAAATAATCTAACTGTCAAATTTAAATGAATAAAATGATCTAAGTCCAAAAAAATTATTTGGCAATGTTTCCTCCATGGTCGCACCACCCCACGGCTAATGAGGGACTACCACGTGGCTTCCTTAGATGTCGATGGAAGAGCGGAGTGTTTTGAAACCCTGCTTCAAAAGTGAAATTGTCTTATGTCCTCCCAACGGCCCGATGACCCGCGACCCGCATGCTAATGAGGGTCTCGACACACGTGGTATCATGTGATGTCGTTGTAGAGAATCAGGTAGTTTTTCACCTTTTCACTCTTTAAGATAAAAGTAAATATTTCTTGAACTTCCCCTCCACTTCACCCGACCCTTAATAATAGTTGACTCGTCATACATGGCGGCTCTACAATTTGGTAGAGGAGCGGACAAAATTTCCCCTTTTTTCCCTCTCGAATTAAAATTAGAATTTTCCATCTTATCTCAAGCGGTGACCTACCATCCTATCGAAGATAGGATTTTGTACATGTGTCATTAGTGGACCCCAAGTTTAAAATTTCCTCTTCTTAGCGTGAGGCCCCACCGCGGATTTGCGGGAATGTGGAAGTCAAATGTGCTTTTCACCCAAAAGTACCAAGGGAAAAATTTCTCTCCGAAGCCCGCAGGCCCGAGTTAGGAAAATTTTCCTCCCTAGGCCCGCAGCCTACTCTTGAGGAAAATTTTCACCCCAAGGCCTCTGTATTGGCCCCATAACTTGAGAAATATGAAGAGTTATAAGGACTTCTTTATATCACTGGAAAGGTGAGGAAATTTCCTATCTAATGGGAATTTTTTCAGGAAGTTTTGAGTGCATTAAATATAAGAAAAATCAGGTTGAATATTTTAAGAGAGTTCTGGGAGTGGGTAAGTGAGAATTTACCCTGTTAGTTTAAATGTGTATTCTCCCTTGTCGCTTTAGACCTTGTTAATTGTTGAAACCTTATAGAATTAAATACCTAGGGTATTTAATTATTTTGGATCTTCTTACCCTCTGAGTTTAATGAAGAATTGTTTGTCTTAGTGTTAATATAATTTTAAATATTTAGATTATCACCTAAGGGAAATTTTACTGTTCTCGGGATAACTTTCTCTCTCTTAGTGTTTTGTAAGGAGATTTGATAGTTGCTGTAATGAACTCTAATTTTTTTGTGAACATTTGAAAAAAAAAATTCCATAATTTTCTAACTTAATTGAGGTTGTTCATGGGTCTCAAGTGGGAGAAATTTTAGCGGGCGTTACACATGGTATCAAAGCCATGAGTTCAAAGCTTGGACCCTTGAGCACACTAGAAAACTTTAGATATGAACTATAAACCTAGAACACTTTTAAATCTAGAAAACAACTTTGTTTGAATTTTTTTAAAAAAGAAATACATGTGAAGAAATATTACATAACTCTGTTCATTTGAACTACCAAAATTAAAATAATAAGTTGTTTGGATTGTTGAACTTGCTTAGCGGTGTTTTGTCTAAACCCGAGTAACCAAGAATGCCAAATTAAATTGATTTTTGTGAACTTATAGTGTAGTGGAAACTTGGCTCTCCTTTGAAAATGTGTTTTTTAACAAGTCCTAAATTTTGATTTATTTGTATGATGCATTAAGCCCTTTTAAGACCCTTCCTTATTGGAGTGATTGGAATGATAAATTATATGGTGTGATTCTTATGGTTGGACAATAGTGATTGTGATCTGGGGTGGGAAGAGTTAATTAGAAGCTATTTAGAGCTTCCTTCCTTCAGTGGTTAGGAAAGATGGTCGAGTTGTCAGTTTTTCATTTTGTTACCCGTATGGGAGAGTGGACATTAAGTCTGGGTGTCATTTATGACCCAACCCTGCATATGTGTCCTTCGAACTAACTCAAGGCATAGTACCCCTATTGGCGGCCATGAAGGGCTGCAGAGTGAATGTGGTGTTAAATTTTGTGTTTTACATTCGTAATCTTGTGTTATTTTATCAAGGACCAACATCTTATTTTATGATTGGATTGAGAAGCTCTGAGGCTCTTTTAGTTATTTATATTTTTGTGAGAATTTTCAGACTTTGCTATGTGGCTACTTAGCAACTTTACTTGATCTCCGATATTTCTTAGATTTTACTTTGATTTGTGACTCAAAGCTCATTATCTGTTGGCTACTTAGCTAAATGTTACGTGATTCTCACTTGCATGTTGTTGAGTTGGTCCTACGCTGTTGCCTTGTGACATTTTTCATATGGGGGTACACCCTAGATGTCTTGAATGTCCTCTTAGGTGCTTAAAGTTATGCCTTGGTTTTAGATGCACGGAACCTTGAGTGTGTCTAGGATCTTAGAGTGACTTTTTCATTTCTCGACCTTGCTAGTTAGAGATTTCATTGTGTTGTGCATTCTAGTTGTAGCTCTGTTAGTGGTGTGGTGATTCTCTTACAATCTGGTAAGAGCTTGAACCTTGTCGGAGTAGAGGTGTTTAATTGTGGGATGATGAATTATGTTAGGATTGGATTGCTTTTGGCTGGCTGTGGATGTTAGTGGAAAAGTGTTTGTCCGGTAGTGGCTTTTCTTCGATGGCATGTTAAGTTTTATCAGGATTTCCTTATTTCATTATATAAAGTAGTGACTTGAGAGTTGTATGCATCTTGGTAATTATGGTTAGAATTAATCCCATTCGAGTAATGTGTGTAAATTAAGTGTGTTTGTTTTCCTCTCGACCTATAAATAAGTATACCCTTTCCTTAACTTTTTAAGTTACTATGAATAACACTCTATGACCTATTAATCTCAGATTACGTGGAGACACTTATGGATGCTTTGAGTATTTTTGACCATGACATTGGTGATGTTAGTGTAATTAGACCTTGATAATTTAATCTCAGTGGTATCTTATAATGTGATTCTTCTTGCGAAACTGTAACTCTTGGTCATAAAGCCATGTTGAATAGATAGCTGATTGTCTACTTACATTTGATGCTTTCTAGTGAGTATGTGGTGTTCTTATAGTTAAAATATTTCCTTTTCATTTCGATTTCTTGGTTTGTGGTATCATGTTGTAATATGGGTGTAGCTTTGAAAATTTCCTTGTCTTATTATGTGAGTAAAAATTTTCACCAAAACAATAAACATTATCAAACCTTAGTAGATCGATAAAAGTAATTATGCTTCCTTAATGGGCCTTCCTTGTAAATTCTTTTGAGAACTTGTAGAAACCCACTAGGAATGTCTTATGATACTTGTAATTAGTGGAAAAATCTCAAAATATTGTTGTGATTCATGTCGGTTGATAGATTCCTAGCCCTTACAAAAGTAATAATGTGTTCTCTATGATTGAATGTCCCTTGTTTCCTTAGAATTAAAAATATGATGTGTTGATTTACCTCTCTCTCCCATAAAAGTAATAGTGTGATATGTTTACCCTTCCTTCTCATTAAATTTTTAATTGACAAGTTGGCTCACCCAAACATCATAAAACTATAATTGAGGAGATTTGGCCTTGAAGCTTAACAAATAAACTAGAACATAGAAAGATAAAATGGTCCTTGCTTTAACCTTGGTAGATTAATAGAAGAAATAAAAACCATGTAGAAGAACAAAAGGAAAAAAATACTTTTCCATCTACCTCCCTAGGAGTAAAATAAATACTTTTTCTCCTTTCCGCCTTTATAGAATGGTGAGATGTCATGTGCCTTAGTGGTCCTTCTAACACAAACTTGTGATGTCATAATAGGAGGAATTTTAATTAAGAAAACTCATAAAGGAATGTCCTTAGTGAGAAAAACTATATTTTTTTGTGAGTAAGATTTTTGTTTTGAGTGCAATGAATGGTTGAACCTGTAGTTTTACCACCTACCCAGAATTGTGAAACACCTTGCTAATAGTGATGTGTTATAATTGCAAAGTAATCCCTTTTTCTTAGGTGTATGCACTATTCCCTTATTAGAGTTGGTTTTTGTACGCTTGTCGCCCCGTAGATCGGCGAGTGTGGGTTGTGGTCCTTTTTTATTGAGACTTATCTCTTGTTTAAGAAGCAACCTCTTGGCATGTTGTATTGTCCTTTGAGACCTAAGTTATTGTAATTTTAAGGCAACATATTTGAAGGATATAAAATAACTTTGGGAATTCTTCTTTTGTTATTTTTTTGTTTCACCTTGTTATTCTTTCCTTTTCTATTAGGATGGAAAGTGTAAGATGATGTTATTCACTTTTGTCATGATGCACCTTGGATTGTAGTTAGACCCCCTTGTTACTTTTTTTCTCCCTAACTATCTTGAGTGATCCTTGGTGTTTCTTGTGCTCTCTTTATGGTTATTCCGAGCTTGAGCAGGAAATAAGATAAATAAATCCCATTGTGTTATAATTTATGGTGCCTCTTGCATTGTTATGTTAGTTGCTAAGGGAGATATATATATTTTTCTTCTACTAATTGGTGGACGTCTCTAGATTTGGTTGGTGTGGTGTGTTTGTTCTTAAAAAAAAAGTGTAAAAATCAGACTATAGGAAACCTTATGGTCATGAATTTGCTTAGTATTACCATGAAAATTTGACTGTACCCTCTCGAGTTATATAAGTGCTTTCCATAAATAGTTTCCTCGATTGTAAATGTTTTTCTAATTTAGGTGTCCTTCCTTGTTGATTAACCTCATCTTGTGTGATCTCAAATTGTGGGACCTTGAGTAGACATGTCTCTCATACAAAATTTTGGCCATGGTTGATTCTGCTAGCCTTGTCTAAACAACAAACTATGAAAGCATAATTTAACCTTAGTGGAAACCTTTTTTTTGTTACTATAGTATGTTGCATCCCTTGAGAAACTATGTGGTCTTTCTCAAACTCATGGAATTATCCTTATTATTCCTCTACTTGGTGGTTACTCTTAAGACTCTTTTGAACTCTTCATGTTATATTGTTATGTTTTGTATCTTGGTTGATAGCGTAAAGTTACTCTCTAGATTTAAATGTTCGTAGCCTTGCTTGCAGAAAGTTTAGAACTCATCCCTTACAATCTCCCTTCTTCTTACTAAATTGCATTAGACCAAGCTTGGGTTCTGTAGACCCACACTTGATTGAAGCAAGCAATCCCATAATGGGAGTGATCCTTTTTCTGTTGCATTTGTTCCTATCTCTCTTTCTAGTGACTTCCAGGAGGAAGTCGAGTCTAAGGGGAGGGGGATGTAGTGCCCATTTCCCTTCGATACCTTTTTGATATTAATTATTACACTAATGACTATATTAGGGACATTGTTATGATTCTGATTTAGTATGATGTTAGATGTTAGATCATGGATGATTGTTGACTTTGATTCATATATGGTGCATGATGATTATTGGAAACTTTTTATATATTGATAATGATATATTGTTCGACATGATTATATTTATGAATGCTATTCGGACATGTGATATTGGATATAATGAGTAGACCTAGAAAATTGAATTAAATTTGATGACCATATAGTGGTTGATAAAATTGCAAATGATATTGTTAGTTGCCTTGATGTTGTTGTGATTCATATATATGGATGATTTTGGGATTATATTTATATTCATTTTGGATGTTCTAATATGGCCACGAGGCCAAAGGAGGTATTTGTATTTTGTAGGTTTAAAATATCACAAAAAACATCGGGGGATTGGAGACCAACCACATTGGAATTCTAGATGAATTCAACAAGGTCACCATGGCAACTTGTATTTATTTGTGTGTGTTTGATTGTGTTAGGGATTCCCATGGGGGGGATCACCTTTAAATTTGATGAAGGGTTATGTGTATTTATTTATTTGGTTTCTTGTCATTGATATTGTATGTGTTTACCCCTTTTATTTAAATAAATTTTGGTATATAATGTGAGTAATCATATTGTTAAAATAAATTAATTAAATTGGGTAAGGTATGTGTAAGTGATGTGTAAGTAATCATAAGTGGTTGACTCTTGTAAATGTTGTAAGGTATGTGTAAGCGATGTGTAAGTGATGTATAAGAGATATGTAGGTAAAATTTGGAGTATGAAACACTTCATCTTCTATGGAATTCGAAATTATCTTAGAGACTAATTTTGGAGGCTTGTGGGACAAGTCAAACTTGTCCCATACCTCTTAAATTTTCATACTAACCTTACCTATGGTTGGAGAGTCTAAATTTAGACCTTCTTTGTGCATTTTTGTAAGTCAAGCTAAATTTTTTAATTACACTTTCTTACATGTTATTAATTTCAGTCCTTTGGGGTATGGGCTGGATTTGAGTGTGTAAGTAAAACTATCATATTATTAACCTACTTATTTATTGTGCCCTAGAAATTGAACTTGACTTGTGATTTGGACCTGAGAATGTGTGATGTAGCATCCTACATAGATCCACCTCATCCTCCTCTCTTCCCCCTTCTATATATTTGAATTCATTTTCTTTTTTTGGGGTTACACTCTTTTGGTTGCTTCACTTTTGGATACTTCTTTTGGGGTGAATTCTTTTGCTATTTGGAGCCCTTGCTTTTGGAGAGAGTTTGTAGGATTTTATAGGCCTATGTTTCATTGATCTTGGGATATTTTGCATTGGAAAGCTTGTTGTTTGGAACTTGGAACAAAATCCATTATGGAGAGGTAAGATCTTGGCTCTTGAAATGCTCTTCTTTTATTTGTGAAAATGTTATTGTTGTGAATGTTTTGGCATTTGAGTCGGTTGTTTTGGATAGATGCCCTAGGGGTGGTGTATGAGAAGACTATGGGGAATTTCTGTGGGAGGCATAAGTGTTTTGGGGAGGTATAAGTGTGGAGGGAGTTGGGATTTGGGGTTCCACCTTACAAAGAAATATCTTGCTTTTCTTTACATGTTATGGGGTTTCATAAGAGGTTGGTGAGGCATAAGGAAATGTGAGGAATAAGGGGTACATGGGGGAGACACAAGGGCATGTCAAGGATTTTAAATGATATATATATATATATATATTATGTGTGTGTGTGTGTGTGTGTGTGTGTGTGTGTGTGTGTGTGTGTGTGTGTGTGTGTGTGTGTGTGTGTGTGTGTGTGTGTGTGTATTGGTGGTTTTTTCTTAGGTGGTGATACCCATTTCCCTTTGGGAGGCATAAGCAAAGCATCCCCCATAGTGTCTTGCTCCTTTGTCTTGCATGGTGAAGCCTAAGTTTTGTTTGTTATGTTTTAATGTTTTTGTAAAATGCATTCTATTTTTGAATGTGTTTTGAATGAGAAATTTGTCTTGTGTTGTGGAAGCTCTGTTATTGACATTTGGTGAAAAGCATTTCTAATTACAATATGGTTGGGGCTCGGAGGCCAATGAAGAAGGATGGCTTCTCATTTTCATTGAATGTCTTGGTTGGGCGGAGAGTGTTGCCTTTTTCCCTTCTCTGTTATGATCAAATTGGAGAATGATGGAAATTCATACTATTTTTTTTGGAGATGAGAAAGAAAAATAAAATTGAATGTCCTTCGTGAAACTTATATTTGTAAAACCATTTCCCCACTTCAAGTGGATGACTTGTAATATTATTGGTATTGGATAGTATTCTATTTTGGAAATAAAATTCTATTTGAATGTGAAAGGACATACTTCGTAATGTTATTTTGAGAAAGGAAAAGAAGATTTGTATGATGTCTTTTGAAATGGAATGGAAAAAGACAAATTTGATAGTCCTTATTGAGATTATTCTTATTGTAACCCTTTTTCACTTGAAGTGAATGATCTTGTATATTATTTTGTTGGAAAGACTACTTTTTTTAGATATGAAAGTTGTAATTTATTATGGAAGAATATATATAGCATTCGGTTCTTGAATGAAAAGAAAGATTTACTTTTGGTATGTTGTATTTCAAAACTAAATGGGAAAGAAGTTGTAAGAGATTCCTTTGAATTAATAAAAGTGTTTTACCTTGTTCATATTATGTTATTTCCATTGGAAATATGTGTTTAATATACAATTATAAATCTCTATTGTAATAGTGAAAAGGAAGCATGTATGATGAAATATAGCACTCTGCTTATGTCTCATTAAAATATTATATATATATATATAAATAAATAGAATTTGCATTCTTCTCTTTATCTTTTGATTGAAGGAAAGAAAACTATTTAAAACTAGCATGGAATAAATTAAATGTTTTCATTGCATGGAAAAAGAGATAGTTTAATCTTTGTTCTTTAAATGTAAAACTTCATTTCTACTTCAATGCATACTTTACTGATTCAATTTTATAAAATGTCCAAAACAACCATGCAAATCTATAAGAGACAAATAAAATATTCAATTAGAATTAATGAGATCAAAATGATTCCCAAACTAAACTAAAACACTCAAGAAATTTTTAATGAACCCTTCAAATCAAGTAAAGTTAAATTGCAGGTCTTCTACTATGTGAACATTGATAATTTTTGAATTCAAATCAATCAAGAAAATTTAATCTTGCAATCTATCCTAAAACCTTCCAAGTGAAATCCTTCATGCATGTTTGGAAAGATGAAAAATAATTAATGAAAAATGTGAACAAAATTGATAAGTTAACAATACCAGTTCACTTATAAGTGATAGAGATAATTTTCTCAAAATTGACCCTCCACACTTTATAAAAATCAAATTCTTAAGGTTTTTGTGCAAGTAGGACATCGAGAGCTTCCCATAAAGTCCTTGTTTTCTAAAATTCGAGTACCCTATCAAAAGTTATGGCCTTCAAGTTTTTACTTCATTTCAGGTTCAAAATAATTTGTCAAATTTAAACAAATAAAATGATCTAAGTCCAAAAAATTATTTGGAAATATTTTCTCCATGGCCCCTCCACCCCATGGCCAATGAGGTACTACCACGTGGATTCCTTAGACATCGGTGGAAGAGCAGAGTGTTTTAAAACCTTGCGCTTCAAAATTCAAATTGCCTTATGTCCTCTCGATGGCCCGTGACCCAGAAATGAGGGTTTGACATGTGATATCGTGTGATGTCGACGAGGCTCGGGTAGTTTTTTTCCTTTACGCTCTTGAAGATAAAATTAATAATTTTGGAACTTCCCGCCGGCCCACTAACCCTCACTAATAGTTGACTATCATGTGGCGGCTTTGTGGTTCAAGCGGAGGAGTAGCACAAATTTCCCTTTTCAACCCTCCGAATTAAAAGTCAAAATTTCCATCTTATCTTTGTGAACCCACCGTCCCGCCAAGGCTAGGATTTTTGCATGTGTCATTAGCAGAACCCAAGTTCAAAATTTCCTCTTCTTAGGCGTGAAGCCGCTCCGCGGACTTCAGGGGCACGTAGAAGTCAAATGTGCTCTTTGACCAAAAGTGAAAAGGGAAAAATTTCTCTCTGAATCCCACAGGCCCGAGTTAGGGAAAATTTTCCTCCCCAGTGCCCATAGGCCCGCTCTTGGGGGAAATTTTCACCCCAAATCCTGCTAGCCCATAACTTTAGAAATACGAAGAGTTAGGACTTATTTATATCACTGGAAAGGTGAGGAAATTTCCTATCTAATGGGAATGTTTTTCAGGAAGTTTTGAGTGTGTTAAATATAATAAAAATCAGGTTAAATCTTTTAAGAGAGTTTTGGGAGTGGGTAAGTGAGAATTTACCTTGTTAGTTTAAATGTGTATTCTCCCCACATTTATTAGACCTTGTTAATTATTGAAACCTTGTGTAATTAAAAGCCTAGGTTATTTAATTTTGTTTTCTCTTCTTACCCTTCGAGTTTAATCAATAATTGTTTGGATTAGTTTTAATCTAATTTTAAATAGTTAGATTATGACCTAAGGGAATTTTTACCGTGCTCGGATAATTTTCTCTCTCTTAGTGTTTTGTAAAGTGATTTGCTAATTGTTTGTAATGGAATTTGAAAATTTTGTTGTGAACTTTCTTTTAAAAAAATAAATTCAATAATTTTCTAACTTAACCGAGGTTGTTCATGGGTCTCAACCGGAAGATTTTAGTGGGCGTTACATGACTGCTTGCTAAATAAACAAAAGAACTTGAATAAATAGAAAAGGGAGAGAGGGTAAGGTTGCTCTATGTAGGATGCCACATCACTCATCCTCAACTCCACCTCACAAGTCAAACCTCAACCCCAATGCAAAATAAATTGGTGGGTGAGTGGGATGACAAATTTCTTACATACACAATCCAAGCCCACACCCCCTAAGGACAAACTTTAATTAAATGAAAGAAATTGCATTAAAATTTAACCTTTTTGTCTTCCCAAAACACGTAATGGGGTCTATTTTTGACCCCCCA
The DNA here is from genome assembly GCA_018340775.1 of Taxus wallichiana var. yunnanensis. Taxonomy (NCBI): domain Eukaryota; kingdom Viridiplantae; phylum Streptophyta; class Pinopsida; order Cupressales; family Taxaceae; genus Taxus; species Taxus wallichiana. The sequence continues at coordinate 802,341,746 of CM031237.1, read as the reverse complement.
ACCCATAGGTATGGTTGGTATAGTAATTTAAGAGGTGTGGGAAAAGTTTAACTTGTCCCACAAGCCTCCAAAATTGGCCCTTAAGGCCAAATCCGAATTTTCATGAAGGGGTAGAGTGTACAACACTCAAGATCATAAGCACTCAACTTACAACACATAACCCAAGAGCCATCTAATCTAATAAATGAATTATTTGTCCCATCCTTAATTAGTTTAGCAATATGATTAAATTAACTTAATAAAGACACTCAAACCAATTAATGATAAAGGGGAAAATACACCACAATCTAAATAATTAATACAAGGAAAATACATCACTAAAATCACATACTAAAATTAAATAAAAGAAACTAAATAAAATAACAACACACAAACCCCTTGGTCACAATTAGAGGTAATCCCCCCATAGGGACCTCCTAACAACAATTCAAAACACAAACAAAACAAAATACATGTTGCCATGGTGACCATTGTTGAATTCACCTAGCATTCCAATGTGGCCGCCTCTAATCCCCCTGTTGTTTGTTGTGAATATATTTACCTACAAAACACATAATACCTCCTTCGGCCTCATAGCCGCGTCAAAACATCCAAGATAAAATATGTAATATAAATCCACAATCATCTACATAGGAATCAAATCATCATCTAGGCAATTAATGTTATCATTTACAATTTCTAAAAACATCTCTATTCTATATTTCATCCATATCAATTAAGATCACAAGATTAGTTTAATTGTTAAGGTCTACTCATTATGACTAAAATATCACATGTCGAAATATATATAACCATGTCAACAACATAACATCGTCAATATAAAATGTCACTAATAATCCACACACATCATACTATGAATCAAGATCCAACAATAAATCACAATATCTCTAACATCTAACATCATGTTAAGTCAAGATAATACAAAATTTCCATAAGTATAATCGACACTATCAAAAATCAAAAATAAAAGTGTTGAAGGGAAGTGAGCACTACAATTTCTCCTAGACTTCATGGACCATATTGAGCATTCTCTCATCAAATGTGAGAGAGGAAATACACTAGGCTTTAGAGGAGGAGCTCTTTGAGAAGGCCCTTTGGAAAAAAGCTTGGTAAAAGTTCTTTCCCCGCTGCCCATAGATAGTCTCGTATCAAGAAACCCATCCTTTCTAATATTAGAAGCGGAGACCCGGGTCCCAAAGATTAGCCTCCCATTAGCCAAAAATGAACTAAATGTCAATAATATTTTACAATTAACTTTGTATCTTATAAAATTTCACAAAAATTAATTAAAAATTATAATTTTAATTTTGAAATAATATTTTACAAAAATTATTAATTTTTTAATACAACTTTATCAAAAAGTTTCATAAAAATAATAATAATAATTTTTTTAATACAAATATCTATGCTTGTCAAATATATATATATATATATATATATATATATACATATACACGCATACATATGTATGTACATACACATATATATGTTAAACTTTTATCCTATAATGGTCTCATGCTACATAAAATTGTTAAGTAGTTCATATACTAAGAAAATAAACAACTTACAAATTAAAAATTTCCTCACTCAAAAGAAAATGTATAAAGGCATGTTCATGCGGTGAAGATTGCATGTGGGACGACAATAAAATTCGAATCAATTTTTTTCTTTGTAATAAAATTCATAATAATATATTATATTCGTAGCTTGTATTCTCATAAAGAAGAATATAGATTAAAGATGGGTATTCGCTACCTTTCATTTCTATCGGGGTGGACAATCCTAACTACTACATGGGACAAAAAAATTCTGATATAATTTAAAGAAAAATCATTATTATTTAATTTTATACATAAAAGACTTAGAAATTCCTCAAATTCCTCACTCTTTAATAATATTCAGCTAATTGTTGATTCTCCACAACTTTACATATAATTGTTTAAGTTTTAATGTGGTTTTAGAATGTCAAAAAAATTTGGCATTACACTTGGTATCGAGCCATCGGTTCAATGCTTGGTAACTAGACACACTTGGAAACATAGGGTTTAACAAGAAAACTTAGTGCAACTCTAAACCTAGATCACACAACTTGCATGATATTTTAAATGAAGAAAACCTAGAAAACCAAAACAGAATCTAGAGTAATAAACTAACTCTTTCCTTGTTCTATGTAGGAAGCAAAAACCAGACAAGGGGCTCTTGAATGTGGTCTTGGACTTACCACCCCAGCCCAAGAAGTAACATCCATATTGCCTCAAATACTTGAGACGTTACGGAATGTTAATGCTGATATACACGAAGGGTCCTTGGGAGGGAGACAAAATAGACACAACAAAGATCCATCGCATATAAGCTCATACACCTTTTGGAAATAGTGATGAGAATAGGGTAGATAACTCCCACATGGAGGAAATCAAATGAGATTCACCACAAAGAGGTCTTGGAGATAGGGCTACAGGACTTAGGGATGGATCTAGGTGCCCTAGGTAGTATAATGATTGTTTTGAGAGACCTAGAGGAAGAAATGTTACTACGGTAGATCACATTAGGGGAGATCATTAAAATCCATACATATCATTTCACTTTGGGACAATGGAGGATTCCGGGTAGAGGCATGTTTGGTTAGCTTGAACAGATGCTTCAAGATATGTCCATGTACTATCAACATGAAGGCTCGTGTTTTCATCCACCTTCTGAGAGATCGAGTAAGGGTTTGGTGGAGGATCGAGGAGAAGAAGCTCCATGTTGACTCCGAGATAGTCACTTAGGAGCTCTTTAAGGAGTATTTCAGGAGAAAATAATTTTCTAAGAGGTTCATTCAAATCGAAGATAGATGATTTCCACGACCTTCATCGGAACCTATGAGAGTGACGGTGTATGAGTGTAACTTTCTAGAATTGCTTTGCTATGTGGACTACATGTAGGATGAATAGGTGAGGTTCTCGTAGGTTCATCGGGGGCCTGATCCTTGACATTGAAGGGGCGAGGCACAATCATTTTCATAGACTCTGGCAAAGGTCATTTAGAAGGCCTACATTGCATGACGAGACCAAGGGAAGATGTAGCATGAAAAAGATAAAGTGCGGAGCAAGATCTAGTAGATGTAGGATAACAAGTCGACGAGTTTAGATCCTCATCCTCATGGTAGACATGGTTCTGCACAATCTTCATTGATCCCACCATAGTATCCACCTCAAAGAATGAGAGAAGACTCGACCTCCATTTAGGCCTCCACAGTGATTTGATGCTCAGAGGGGATGCAATATGGGGCCTCCCGGTAGGGGATCGGTAAAGACTCAGTACCACTTAGAGCTCACCAATAAGATCTCATGAGAAGCCACCACAATTGTCCATATCAGATCATTAAGATCCATGAAACAGACTATTAGAGTACTTGCAAGAGACACTTATTATTATTGTGATGGGTGTGAAGTACTTACGAATAATCGGAGAGAATGCCCTTAGAAACCTAATAACAAGGGTAAGGCACCAGTTTCAAAGCATACTATAGGAGATATGGCTAGAGCCATAGGATTTATGTAGCACCGAGAACTACTTGTAGATAGAGCACCACAAAGATGGTGATTGAGACAACAAGTAGCATTGATGGCATTTATATTCCTTATTTATTTGAATAAGGTTCCTCATATTATTTTATTTTCCCATTTGTATTAGAGAAATGAAGGCTCATGAAAGTTAGGAATAGTCATAGTTTGGATGTGGAGATGGTTTTAGGAGCCAATCTCATAATGGAATCATTAGTTAAGGAGTACATATTTAACCTAGGACCCTTTTCCACGACCTTCGATATTTGTATCCTTCCATTAGGTTCCTAAGGGATTATTTGTGGCATGGATTGGTTATCTACACATAGGGCTAGGGTTGATTGTTATAGTAAGGTAATATCATCTGAAGATGATTTTGGAGTGGAGTCAGTTATAGTTGGAGTAAAGAGACCCACCTCTATTCACACCATATCCACTATGCAGCTTCAATGGTGTGGACAACGTGGTTTCTAATTGTATCTTGTCATGGTTATCACAAGATCGAGAGGAGAAGTCTAGTGGGAGATCACTTTATGATCATATTATCTTGAGGGATTTTTCAGATGTCTTTCCGGGGAGCCGATAGGGTTACCTCCTCCAAGTGAGATATATTTTAACATTGATTTGGTTCCGAGAGCAGAGCCTATCTCAAGAGCACCTTATAGGATGACAACCCCAAGCTCTGTGAGCTCAAGTTTAAGTAGGAAATCCTTCTAGAGAAAGGCCTAATTCATCCTAGTGTATCCCCTTCGAGTGCATCGGTGATTTTTGTGAAGAAGAAGGATGAATCTTTATGATTATCGTAAGCTTAACAAAGTAACGAAGAAGAATCATTACACCCTTTCATGTATTGATGATTTATTTGATCAAATGAAGGGAGAAACGATATTTTCCATGATAGGTCATAAGTTTGGATACCATTAGCTGAGGTTCACATAGGAAGATATTCATAACACAACCTTCTGTATGAGATATGTCCACTATGAGTTCACACTAGGGACTTTTGGTATGACAAATGCCCCATAGTATTTATTAGTTTGATGAATGGGGTATTCCATAAATTCTTATATCACTTCATGCTCATGTTTCTTGATGAAATTTTTATTTACTTGACACACACGTGAGGAGCACAAGGAGCACCTTCGCCAAGTTTTGGAGGTTCTAGAGAAGTGTGCATTCTTTCAGTCAGAGGTGTAGTACTTGGGTCACGTCATTTCTGGGGAAGCTATCACCATAGATCCTTCCAAGATTTGAGCTTTTATGAATTGGACTATGCCAACTAATGTGACTGAGATGCAAAGTTTCATGTGATTGGTAGGTTACTATAGGAGATTTGTTTAAGAATTTTTGAGGATTTTGCACCCCATCACTTCCCTCCAAGGGAAAGGGAAGAAGTTTGTTCTTTCTGACGGATGTGAGTAGGCCTTTAGTACACTAAATGGATTCCTTACGTCAGCATCAATTCTTGTAGTACAAGATCTGCATGGATAGTTTTTCATTTGTGCGATACTTCTTTTATAGGACTAGGTGGTGTTTTGATGAAGGGGGCTTTGTGGTTACCTTTGAGTCCTGTAAACTCAAAGATCACAAGCTCAATTATCTGACTCATCACCTATAGCTTGCTACAAGATTGTGCATGCTTTAGTTTGACAAAGAAACTTCCTTCTTGCCAGAGATTTATTCTAAGGACCGATCACTTGAGTCTTTGTCACCTCTTCACGCAACCGAATCTCAATGCTTGATAGTGGCGTTGGATGGAGTTTCTATGTGAGTACGAAATAGAGATAGAGCATGTGAAGGGGAAGGAGAATGTTGTTGTTGACACTCGAGTAGACGGAGAAATTTTACTATGGCTACTTTAAAGGGTACAAATTTACAGAGCAGGATTCTCCGTAGTAACTTGCTCATGACAGCTTTCTACCTTCCACTAGAGTAGAGATTGAGTCTCAAATACCCCTCGAGGGGAAGTTTGATGGTTTTATATTAGATTAAGATAGAATTATTAGGAATAGAGGCCAAATATATGTACCTAGGGATGGAGGTTTGGGATAAAATATCTTGACAGAGGCTCATTGTGCACCTTATTCATCCCATCCAGGGGTGAAGAAGATGCATGCCACTTCAAGACACTTTACCATTGAGAGGTCTTTGGAGATATGTAGCTCGGTTGTGTCATTTTTTTAGAGTGTCAAAGAGTGAAGGTTAAGCATCAACATCCAGCTAGCCTTTTTACCCACATGCTATCCTGGAGTGGAAATGAGACACCATTTCCATGTATTTCATAGTAGGGCTACCTATGTCGAGATACCACCATGATGTAATCATGGCCATGGTGGATAGAATAATGGAAGTGGATCATTTTTCTTTAGTAAAGACCACCTATAGAGCTAGTGTAGTAGCGAGAGTGTATCTAGATGAGATTTTTAGAATGCATGGTATTTCACGAGAAGATAATTTGTGACTATGATCCTTTATACACATCACACTTCTAGACCGCCATACACCAGATCTTTAGATGAGTATTAACTTTAGCACAACCTATCATCTAGAGACAGATGGAAAGACGGAGTGGGTGAATCATGTTTTAGAGGAAATGATTTGGATGTACATCATAAATCATAATTCAAAGTGAGAAGAGTACTTGTATTTAGTTGAGTTTACATACAATAATAGCTTCCAGATTTCTATTGGGATGGCATCATTTCTGGCACTTTATGGCAGGAAGTATAGGACACCATTGAGTTGGGATAGACTTGAGGATAGGATATCTATTTTCCCAGCTTTGTTATAGGACATGGAAAAATAGGTTTTTTTGTCCGACAAAGGTTGCACAGGAGGCATAGGACAAGTAGAACAATTATTCGATTAGAGGAGAGTTGACCATAGTTATGAGGTGGGAATGAAGATATTTGTTCATGTGTCGGACCTTAAAAGAGTCCTATCCGTTGAGAAAGGCTCTAAGTTATATCCTATATTTGTGGGTCCATTAGAGATCTTGAAGTGAATCAGTTCCTTAGATAATTTTCTAACCTTGCCACCAAACTTATCTCACATGCATGATGTATTTCATGTATATGTTGTTAGGATATATATCTTAGATCTATCTCATGGATTGGATTAGACCGCATTGCAGGTGTAGGAGCAGGGGTAGATGATGGTTGAGCCCATGTGTATTTTAGAGCATAGGACCCTGGGCCATCGAGGCCAAGAGATTGATCATGTCCAAGTCCAAATGGGAAACATATGATGATACTGCTACTATAGGCGAGTATGCTACATTGCTATGAGTCCAATTTCCACACTTATTTCATTGACTTCAAGGAGGAAATCAAGTTTAAGGGGAGGGGGATGTAGTTCCCACTCCTCTTTGACATTTATTATATTTTTATTTTTATTATTGTTGACTATAAACATGGATGTTATCATATTATTTTGGTTTAGCATGATGTTAGATGATAGAGATATTTTGACTATTGATGGATTGTGATTCATAGTATGATTTGTGTGGATTCTTAGAGGCATAGAGAGACATTTTATATTGATGATGATGATGTGTTGTTGGCATATATATTACTGACATTCATAATTCTCATCATGTTGACTATGATTTAGCATTTGAACTAATCTCGTGATCTTGTTGATATTGATAAAAATGTAGAATTGAGATGTCTTCAAATTTTAGATAAATGATACCATAATTAGTCTAGATGATGAAATAATTATATATGGATATTTACTAATTGATATTTGTATATTTTACCTTTGATGTATTTAATGCGACCCTAAGGCCGAAGGAGGTATTGTGTGATTTTGTAGGTATTATATCACAACAATCAAAAGGAGGATTGAGACCAACCACAACAGAATATTGATGGACATAACAATGGTCAACATGGAAAATTTTATAATTTTGTCTTTTTGTTTGTTTTATTTTCATAGGGGTCCCCATACAGGGATGACCTCTAATCGTGACCATGGGAATGTGTGTACTTCTTTCCCTTTTCATTTTAATTATCAGTAGAGTATGTGATTTAATTGTGATGTAATTAATTTAATCATTGTTGATTAATGTGTATTTGTTAAGTAATTTAATCATGTCATTAAGCTATATGGGATGTGAAAAATGGATTCATTCATTAGAGTTATTGGTCTTTTAAACTATGTGATTTTGATTGAGTGTAAGTGACATTGAGTGTTGTACACTCCACCTTACCTTGCAATTTTGGATTTTGGCTTAAGGGACATTTTTGAGGCTTGTGGGACAAGCTAAGCTTGTCCCACACCTCTGAATTTCATACACTAACCATACTTGTGGATTAGGGGGTATAAAATAAACCCCATTGTGTGTTTTGTAAGATTTAAAGTTACATTAATTACACTTTTCTTACATGGGTTTTATATTTTTCCTTATGGAGTGTGGATTTGGATTTTGGTTGTAAGAGTCTTGTCATTCCTCTTAGTTCCAAAAATTTATCGTGCATTGGGGTTGAGGTTTGACTTGTGATGTGGAGTTGAGGATAAGTAATGTGGCATCCTACATGGAGCCACCTCACCCTCCTCTCTCCTTTTTCTATTTATGCAAGTTTATGTTTTTGTTTGGGAGTTAATTTAATTTTGTGCTCTTGTATTTTTGGAGTTAGAGAGTTGTTGGAGTGGTTTTTGAATTTTTGGAGCATGTTGGATTTGATGTGCACTTTAAGGAGCTTGGAGTGTGATTCCTTGATCAAGTTCTTACCATGGAAAGGTAGGAGTTACACTCTTTTTACTTGTTTGTTTTTATATGTGTGTATTGCATGTATGTGAATGTTTTGTATGTTTATTGGGTTCTTGGGTAGAATGCCTAAGTATGGTGTAGGATAAGGCTATGGGGATCTTATATGTAGGGATTCATAAGAGTTTATTTTATGTTTTAGGAGGGAGTTGGGTCATGCCCCACCTTGATAAGAAAATGCTTGTATTTCTTACTTGGTTATTTTGAGGGAGACATAAGAGAATGTGGGAGGTGTAAGAGGATGTCGAGGAGGCATAAGAGTTGTATAGGGGTTTTGAGATGTATATTGGAGTTATTTAAGCCTATCACCTAATCCCATGTGGAGGCATATGTGATCTCCCCATATATCTTTGCTCCATTGGCTTTTCCTTTTCAATCCTTGTGTATTTTGTTAAGTTTCATTCTTGTGATTGTATCTTGTGTTGAATTTGTTTTGGAATGGTTGTGGAATTTCGTATTGTGATGTGGAATTTTTGATATTTATCATCAGTTGGATCCATCCTTTACTGAATTTTGGTTGAGGGCCAAGAGGAGGAGGATAACTTCTCCTCATCAGATTATTGGTTGGAGTGGAGAGTGTTGCCTCTCACCCATTTTTGGTTGTTGTGATTAAAGTGAAGAAATGGTGGACCTATTGTTGAAGAATTGAAACTTGGAGCACTTGTAGAAAACTAAGAAATCCTTCCTTGTGAGAGAACCTTTCTTGTAATCCCCACTCAAGGTGGAAGACTAGTAGCATTGTATTTGAAAGAAAATTTGTATTGTATAGTTTGTTATTAAGTTGTAATGTATTGTGGAAAGAAGGGTACCTTGTATTGAAAGTAATGACCTATCTTCAAAGAAAATGTTAAGTTCATTATTATTTATTGAAGATGCATTATTGTAAAATGAAAGGAAAACTAGTAAGTTATAAATCATTGAGAAAGTATCCTTAGTAAATCTTGAATGTATAATAGTTGGTTGTGCTTTCTATTATCCCAATTTTTCTCCCTAAAAAATTGACCAAACCTAACCCTACACAGGAAGAAATCTAAAGGTTGGTTCCATCGTATGAGCCCACATTTTGAATCCAATAGTCATGTTGCACGAAGAATTAGAAATGGAGAAACCAAAGGATCTCAGGAGAGAAATGGGGAAAGGCTCAAAGTCTTCGGGCTTCACAAACAATTCAGAGTGGGCCCAAATTGGCTAAGTATAGAGAGATAGTGGAGGTTGCCAAGTGTCTCAATGACACACCTTCAAGGTTTGAAGCCAATGGAGGTTCCCCAAATGAATGCGAAGCTTCCATGTGTCCTAAGTCTAAAAACAATACTATAAACAGATGAAAATTCTTCGAGTAGTGGAAGCCCCCACTTGTCTCATCGCAAAACAAGGTCAGGGTCCAAACATCGATTCTCAAATGAGCATGGGTTCTCCACGTGGTTAGAATCAAAAGAGGGGAGAAAGCCAGCCCTCAAATTGACTAAGTATGAAGAACCAGCGGAAGTCTCCATGTCTCTCATTAGCACAAATTCAAAGGCACGACCCAAAGTGTAAAATAGAATGAGCGCGAGGCTTCCATATGTCTAGGGTTCAAGAAAGGCAAAGCAGCCCAAATCAGCTAAGTATAACAGACTTGCGGAAGGATCCACGTGTCAGCTCAATGCATCTTCAAAGGTAAATCTAAAAGTAGGTCTCCCAAACTAGCGCTAGCCTTTTATGTGTGTCGCAGGTCCGAAAAGGGATAGATTTGGTAGTCCAAAAGTCAAGATGCGGCATAGTCGGTGGAAGGTGCCACGTGCCTTAATGGCGCAAATTCAAGAGGTGCGGCCCGAGGATAGTCTCAAGTGAGCACAGCTTCCACTTTTCAAAAATTCATAAAGGGGACAAAGTCACCGTTTAAATCTAGTAATTGCAAAAGGGTTAGCGGAAGGTGCCATGTGTGAGCCCGATGCAACTCCAAAGGTTAAAATGTAAGGGTAAAACTCAAGTAAGGCATATGGTCCCACCAAACAAAAGGGACTTAACTAAAACACAAAGGAACAAAGCAAAGCCACAGAGGCCCCACGTGTCTCTTCGACAACATCAAAAATCAAATCCAAAAGTAGTCCCCAAATGTGCGCTAGCTCTTCATGTGGCCATGTTTAAAGTCAAGGCGGCTTGTTAGAAGCAGTTTGAACTATTTGGCTCGAGAGGGTGTAAATTGTAAAAATAATCACCACCTCTCACAACACCCATAGGAGCCACGTGTTAGGCCTAAATTACATGTAGCTTCAGCCGGCATGGGGAGGAATTTTTGTCCAAATGGAAAATGTGGACCAATAGGCCCAAAGATGGTTTTTTGGTAAAAGTGAATTGTAGGGATGTCGGTTGTTTTTTCATTTTTTATTTTTTTCAAAAGGTGTAAAGTGAATTTCGGGCCCATGGATCCATTTTGCTAAACTAGTTTTTACCATTTTTGTACAGACTGACTCAAACATTCAAATGGACATATCTTTCGATCCAGTGCTCAAAATTCAACAAATTTGGCACCATTAGAAAGGTCTTGACCTCGTCTACACCATGGAAACCTGAGATTTTAATTTCGATGAGGTTAGGTGGGTGAGAATTGGAAAAATGTCTTCATACCATTAATATGTGATCTGATTGCTTTAACAACCAGATCATATTTGATTTGATCCATCATTCTTCCTTCTTCAACACACCGAGCAGACATAGAGTGGCAGACTTGACAGATTGTGGGAAGATTTGTAGGGGCATTGATGGCTGGTAGTGAGCTCCGAATACGGTTTCGACCTTTTCTTCTCCTCTCTTCGCTAGATCTATAAAGGTAATATTTTGGCTCATTGTAAATGGTTTGACATTTTTATTAATACCCTCTTTTCTTCCCTTTCTTGCAAGTGAATTTGTGGAGCTTTCTAAACCTCCCATTCAAGTTGTAATAAAAAGTTTTGCCTCTTAGCTACTGTAATGTAGTGTATCAATTCGGAACAATAATATATGTTTGTGGATGATTCTCAACCCTCTCATGTGTTCATTGTTGTCTTCTTATCTCTCATTGTATTTTGGTTATCTCATGCATGGTGGTTGTATTGCATTTCTATGGTCTATGTTAAATTAAAAAAAAAAAGTGTTTGAAATTCCTTTGGTGCATCACCTTTATACCTTAGGTTTATTTTCTCGCATCTTCTAAACCTTGTCTCTTTGGCAAGATAGAGTAGGTTTTAGAGTAGATCCTCTACCATTTATTTGTATGCACCTTAACAGAGGAATATGAACTGGCCTTCATCCGGAGAGTTCTCTCAATTATTTAAAGTCCCACACTTTGAGAGACAATCCATGTTATGAAATCACACTGAGACTCTCAACCTTTCAAGTTGTAGACATTTAGGGGTTTTGTGATTTTGTACTAATAGTTTTGGCATGCCCGGTGGTACCAAGAGGTCTCCATATTTATTGTAACAAGATTGATGTGCACTTGTTGTAAATTTTCATCTTTTAAGAAGCTCTAAATTTACACATCTGGTGACTCCAAAAGAGGTAGAGTCCACTGGTTTTAGTATCCTAGGCTTAGTAGATTCATGAGAAGTATTCAGACCAGATCAAGAACTAGAGAAGAAGGATTGTTCATCTATCTACACTTCTCCCCAAACATAGGGAGAAGGGGGAGAAGAGCTCAAAGGTCTCCATCTCCACAAAGTAGAACCTCATCGACACCTCCCCCTGACAGGCCTTTCATCCAATCAACAAGGGTTCTTAGGCCAATAATAATGGGGCATCCACCACCTAACCCATATGTCAACTTCACTAGAAGCAGCCCACTCACTCTCAATGCACAAAATCTAGTCCCAGTTGTAGCATTGAAGAGCATTCCATATTTTACTAGAGAAACCAGATCGCTCCTAGTGATTATGTTCAAGACATTACAAATGTTTGCATAATTCATGAAATCACCGAGATGGACATTACGGTCAAATTGTTAGCCATTCATTCAAGGGGAAAACATTGTAATGGTTTAGGAGTCTAACATCAGCTCTATTGAGAACTAGGACCATCTGTCTAGACCTCTTCACAACCAATTTGGATAGAAGGGAGATAATCTATCCTTGTTGGAACATTTACCAACCATCAAAAGGGCTCATAATGAGCATTTGATTGATTTCAACTTCAGATTCTAGTAGAAGTCGGATAGGATTCTCAGTAGTAATTGTAATATTGATGACGAAGATGATTTTCTATACTTCCTTAGAGCTTTAAATTTTGATATTTCCTTAATGATTCAATCCATGGGAGGTTTAGCCTTACCTCAAGCCTATTACATTTCCATTAAATCTGAAAATTGCTTAATATAGGTTGGTAAAATTACACTTAGGCCACCTATGCCTCTATATCAAGAACTAGAAGCTCCAAGCACTAGTCAGATGCCCACATTATCTCCCGTACCTACTTGAAGGAATCAAAGTTTGGCTGAAGCTTCCACCTCATCCTCTAGCACTTCAAAAGAGCTACAAGAGGTTATGAAACAATTTTAGAACCTAGGGAATGAGCTAGTGACTATAAAAAGGTAGCAAGTCCAAAGCTCTAAGCCGTATCAACCTCAAACTCAATATCATGCTAGACCCTCATATCAACAATATAGATAACCAGTGCAGGATACAAATCAAAACCAAAACCAAGGACAACCTCAAGTTGCTAGACCTTCCCAACCATATGATCCAAACACAAATTTAACATCGAGGGCCTTGGTTCCAACAAAAATCAACACATGGATTAAGGAATATGATTGGGGTTTCCCATGTTGTCACCCCATAACCAGCCAATGTGTTTCAATGGTGCACTAAACCAAGCCTTCATGGTACAAAACATTGGTGTGTCCTAAGAGCCCATTCAAGGGGAAAATCGGCATTAAGAAACCTAGAAAGATGCACCTCCAAGTTATACGATGCTTGTCAATTGGCAAGAGGAATATTTCTATGGTATGAACTAAGCCCTTCTCAAAGTGTAGCTGCCAATACATGGTCGAAGAAAAGGAATACTAGAGATGGAAAATCATCAAACTCAAGTAATCCACAACCCTCTATTACTCCACAAGGTATTGGAAATCAAGGCATAGCTCCCAATGTGCATATCCAACCCAAGCCACCTTCCAAACACGCTCGCACCAATTAGAATAGCCAATATACAAGATAAGAATGTACTAGGAATGGGGAAACAAAAGATATTCCCTCCCCATTTAACATCATTGAACAAATGAAGAAAATAAATGTTAACATCTCAATGTAGAAGTCATTGGCTATCCCGGGACAAAGATACATATTGTAGGCTATCATGGCCAATTGGTCAACCTTAGATAATCCCCTAACTAGCAAGAGAAAGTTCTTACCAATGCAGCTTAGTCCGAAGGAAACAACGGAGGACAAAAAGGTAAGAATTTGAAATCCCCTTTGTTATATGTTTCACTAATCATTAGAGACAAGATAGTGCATAATTACATGATTGATTTAGGGTGAAGTATCTCGGTCATGCCAAGTAGATAGCCGATTAGCTGGATATTCAATACGAATTCATCTCCAAAGGCGTAGTGTAATTGGATGAGAAAGCGAACAAAGGTTGGAGTCATCAAGGATTTGATCCTCACACTACATGCATGCCTCAATGTCACTGTATTGTAAAATGTATCATTCATAGACTTGCCACAACATTGTACATTGTGTTTTTCAAGAGACTTCAATGCTAAAATTAGAGGCTACTTGTCTGCTTATTAGTCACACATGATTTTTAGAATGAGGTATGGGGCTAAGGCTACAATCGATCTGAGCCCATTGCAGATTTCCATATTGAGCCTCATGTACCCAGCCCAATCAATGTGAATTGTTCATCCTTTGATCAAGAAGACCTCCCAAGCACTTATGAGGTAGATACCAAGGTTGGGTGTATTCTAGACTTGACCCTCGATGAGTGGCGAACAAGAGGCATGCTTTTGACCCTTACAAGGAAATGGAGGAATCTGAGCTAGGAGTCTACTATTTACATGAGGAGAATCATCCTCTCCCTAACATCACTAAGCTAGACCAAAAGGATGATAATGAGGTATGGTAGTTATTCTTTGATGGCTCAAGAAGTAGACAAGGAGCCGGAGGAGGAGCTATGCTTGTTTCACCTCAAGGTATGAAATATTACTCAGCCTTCCATTTCCAATTTGCTTTCTCAAACAACACAGTAGAGTATGAAGCCTTGATCCATGGACTACATTGGGAAAGAAAGAGAGGGATTAAAAACTTGCAAGTGTTTGGTGATAGTGAGCTAGTTGTGAATCAAGTCCGAGGACAAAATGCTACCAAGAATGATCTGTTAAAAACTACAAGAATCGGGTATGGGATCTCATCAAATATTTTAAAGAATTTAGCATTGTTTCCATACCTAGGAGAAATAATGATGTAGCAGATAGATTGGCAACAATCGGGGTGGCATTTGACGTAGTTAGGATTATCAAGAGTGAGAAATATCAGCCCCATATTAATGTGGTTCTGAGACTAGCTATTCCGCACAACAATACAAGTTGGAAAGTCTTCGAGAATGATTAGTAAATTGTAATTTTTTTACAAGAAGAAGCTGAGTTCTCTACTTAAAACCAAGACAAGTTGGAACAACGGTATGGTGACCAACTGGTGCAACTGAGAACCAACAAACTCCCAAAGGGTCTTATAACTTTGGAGTCAATCTTCAACCCAAATGACTAATTCCAGAACGATAAAACAAATATTCAGTTAGGGGTGAAGATTCGAGTCCATTTCCATAGATGAAGGAAAATGTTGTGAATCAACAAGGTAAGTACCCAACAAGAAAAATCTAAGTTCATTCAACTTTGTCAACAATTCCCAGATGTATTTGCTTAGACTTATAAGGATCTAAGAGGTTTCAACCCAAGGTTGGCGCAACACACTATCGAGCTGGATCCGGGGTATAAACCTTTCAGACAGAAGTAAAGGTGAGTAAACCCTCAAATTGAACCTCTCATGAGAAAAGAGTTCAATAAGATAATTGAGGCCAACATCATCTTGCCCATCAAGAATTCTGTTGGTACCAATATTTAATCTCCTTCACAACTTGAGTTGCATCATGGATTTCATAAGATAAATGGGTTATATGTTGTTTTGTAGCTGGGGAAACAATTTATGTGACTTGTTAGCACCCCAGATTTGAATAAGTGGGTAGCACCTTGGAATGATTTGATCTAATCCTCACTATTTTAGGTTGTTCCTATCAACCAAGGTAAGAGAACCTATATTGTAGCCTATGTTTTGTGAAGGATGTGAAAATATCCTTCTAATGTGTAGATTGTATGGAGATGGCCTTAAGAAAACATGATCATATTCCCATTATTCAAAATCAATAGAGTTGTCACTACTAAATGATGGAAATGATTTCAAGAAAAGGCTAAGGCTACTAAAGACATGGTATGATCCTGATTTTCTTTGTGCATTTTTGTAAATGGATTGTATTCTTTTGTTGACACACAATACAATGTAGGGGTATTATAGGTAGGATGAGTTAATTTGAAATGAATTTTGGGGTGGGAGATATTCAGACAAGACTAACCAGAATTTTCCAACTTCTTTGAGGACCTTTGCAAAACTTGAAAGACTCAGACAACAAAAATGCTTCAAAGAGGTTAAGGTGTTCCTTCAACCAAGATATGTGCATCAAATGGAAGCCCAAATCTGCACTCTTCCACATAATCTCTGATGATTTATCACAAAATCTTGAGTTAAATGAATTAGCAAAGCATTTAGAAATTTCTATTCTATCAAACCTAAGGTACCCCCAAAGGTTTACAATCAAATCTATATCAAGGAAAGTAGAGTGAATTTAAATTTGTTTATCCCTTCATCAGATGAAAGCTCTTCTAATTCTGGAATTACAAATGCCACTAAGTTGTTACCAGAATTAGATCTACATGATCAAAAGGAAATTCCAAACACCAGATTGCAACAGGAGCAAGAAACACAAATTGAAAACATTCTGAAACATAAGTAAATGTAAATTTTACCAAGAGACAACACAAAATAATCCAGAATGACCAAATTTATCAACAGGGGAATGTTATAAGAACAATCTCAAAGCTTGTTAGTGGCTATACATCTGCAACCAACCTAACATGATACAAATTTGATGCAAAAAGGAGTTAAAATGGTTCTTAGGTGGTTTCTCAAAGAATGGGATTCTTCCCAGATTTTCCTATGAAAAATATAAGTTTCTTCGACCCTTTACATGACAAATTCATGTAATATATACATTTTCACTCACTCACTCACTTTTCCCCTCAAATATTCCCTCCAAAAGTGGAATATTCGGAGCACCTTTGCTTTGCAATATTTTTGGAAAATGACATTTAACAAAATCGCAAAAGTTTCCAGTTGTTCTTTCAAAAGGTGAATCATTACAAAAATTTCATCATTTTTCAAAGTGGAAGCACATTTTTCATTCCCCATGCATGTAGACTCCTTTCATTTCATTATTTCATCTTTTCCTTTCCCAATTTTTACTCTGTAACTTTGGATCTGGTAATTCATGTTTTTCATGAATTAGAGTCAAAATTCATTTGAAATATGATTTGGATTCAAAAATTGAGCCCCTGATTCAATCAATTTAGACCCTACAGGGCAAAACGACATGAATTGGAAAAATACAACTAGAGGCTAAAAATACAACTTTTCTCTGACGGCCTACCTCCTCACCTCCGAGCTGTCACATGTCGTCCTTTTATTGGATGCGAGGCCTTAGGGGTTTTTCTTCATTTCCACACATTTTCCAAAGTTCCCTAAGGCACAAAACAACCCGCCCGTCTGCCTTCACTCTACCTATGACACGTGTACCTCCTTTGGGGCCTGTGGAGTTGCGGGGCAACTTGCACATTTTTCCAAAAACACAAAAACATTAAGTTTTTATAAATGACCCACTGATCCTTTTCCAATTAGAAATGGACACGTCTACAAAAGTATATGAACTAGAATTTGATGGGAAAAGGACGTATGTATGACCATCAAAGAACACAAAAATTTCAAGAGACCCCCAAAATCAATTTTTTTCTTTGTGGGAGAAGAATTTTTCGAACAAAAGACAAATAGAAAGTTATTTTAGACAATTTATGACCATGGCAAGGGATTTTGAGGGAAAATAAGTACAAATCAAATTATTTCGAGCTCCAAAGGTAGGGAAAAATGAAAAAATGGCAGAGGCATTTGAAATTGGAAAAATTAGGGAAAAACTCAAAGTAAACTTTGGGATTCCTTCGAATGGTGAAAAACACATTTCTCCTTAGCAAAATAGGAATTTTTCAAATTGGGCACCAACACATTCAAGTTGGGTTACAAACTTGGTGCCCGAGGAAAAGAGGTGGAGAAATTAGATCTAGCGTGTAGACTTATGTGATGTAAATAGAGCATCACCGAAACATCACTACCCACTTCCATCAATGAAGAAAATATTGTAGGTTGTAGCGCTCTGAGAGGTTTTTATTGTTAGATGGATACTCGGGCTATAATCAGATAATGATGAAAGAGGAAGATTAGTACAATAAAACCTTCACCACCAAATGGGGTACATATGCTTATAAGAAGATACCATTTCGATCGTCAAATGCCAAAGCAACATTTCGGTGAGCTATGGACATGGCATTCAAAGGCTTAATCAACAATATAGTTATGGTATATCTAGATGATATCACCGTCTTCTCAAACAATGTTGCAAACCATATCTTCCACCTCAGGTAGGTATTTAAGAGGTGTAGAAGTTTCAGAGTGTCATTGAATCCAAAGAAATGTGTATTCTTAGCACATGAAGAAAAATTATTTAGCAAAATTGTCTCAAGAGACGGGTTTGTTGGTGCTCAAAATAGTCTCACCCCATTTTTCCTTTGGGAATCTATATATTTATAGCCTCTTTAACTTTATTTTTCCCGTGTTATGCCCGGTTAATCTTTGTTGCCATTTTAATATGTTCCTAGGTCATAGATCATTTATGGGGCCATGGTTTTCTACTTGTTTCTTTGTTCCTCGGGAAAAGTTCTGTAATTTGGGTCTCTCATTCTCTATTCATCTCAAAACTTGGGTTCTTCCATGTTTTATGTTCTCCATGATCAAGATTTGTCATCCTTTTCATTCCCGTCCTAAATACTTGAAGAAAAATGAATGGATCTATCTCTCGAGAAACTTATTTGAGCCTTGTAACACTTCTAAATTCTTTGTCCTTGGAGAATTTTTCATTTCTGGCTCAAATGATCATTTTTTCTATATTTTACAGGTTTGACGGATGTTTCTCCTAGTCAAATTTATATCCTTGCATTGACAGGGGACGTGGGACCTTTGGGTTGGATGTGGCTCACCGGGTACTTCAAAATTTCTATGAATCACCTCAACTTAAAAATGTTTCCACATGGAGAAAAAACAATCATTCGCGAGTCTACTTTGGTTTGGCCTTGGAGTAGCGTTAGGAGGACACGTGGAGGTTTTTGCTACTTTTCCGGACTTATAAAAAAATTTTGCAGCTAAAACATTGTGGCGGAAAATCGGGACACGTGGCGAGACCACTCTCATTCAGTGGTTTCCACTTTGAGCACCATTTTGAAATTATGCAATGGAGACATGTGGAGGCTTCCACCAAGTCTTCCCATACTTAGTCTTTTTAAAGGGTTTTGGGAGGTCTGGGACACATGGAGGAAGCACGCATGTTTGGGGACCAGCCCTCGAGTTTCATTTTCAAGAAGCACTAGGAGGACAAGTGGAGGCCTCCTCTCACTTTGCATTTTTCTTAGAATTTTCAATGGCTAAAGGAGACTACCGAGGAGCATGAAACATAGTGCCTTCTGCTGATCTTCAATCATTTAGACAAACTTTACCAGGATAGGACACGTGGCGAGCCCGCGCTTGTTCAAGGTATCAATTTTTTTGGGACCATCTCAAGGTGTGCCATGGTGACATGTGGTGATTTGAAAATTCAAAGGGGCAAGGAGGTGGACCATCGGGGGCAATTTGGATTTTTTCCCCTTGACATGTAAATGACTAAAAACATCAAAATGGCCCATAGGCTTGATAAAGGAAAGGTCAAAGCTTGCTCCAGTCAACGGCAGAGGTGCGGGCCTTCGGAGGAAATTTGGAAAATTTTCCCTTTGTGGGAAAAAGAGTTAAAAGTAAAAACGGAAGCATGGTTCCACTGGGACCCACATTGGGACACGTGTCAAAATTATTTCTCAATGGTGGAGCTATGGGGAAAACTTGGAAAATTTTCCTTTTTCCAAAAAGAGGGTCAAATTGCAGAATTTATCCGCGGTTCCTTTGGCACCCACCTTAGGACACGTGGCAGGCTCATTTCTCGAGGGTGGAGATGCGGAAAAAAATGGAAAAGTTTTCCATTTTTCCAAAATTTGTAAAAATTCAGAGGAAACCCTTGGATTTGTTTTAATAAGTTTGAATCTTCCACGTGGACGGCCCAAATTCAAAGTAAAGATCAACAAGAGCTAAGATTTTGAATCTGGTTTTCCCCCCATTTTTACTGAAACATGCTTGGAAGTCTGAGTCTTCAAGATTTCTTGGTATTTCCTACATGCCAATTAGAGAGGGGAGTGTATGTTGATATCAGAGTTTGGTGGGAAGATCTGGAAGACATCTTTCCCCATTAAAATTGTCTGACTATCATGCTATCATGCTCAATCAATTTTTCTATTTTTCTTCTCCCGAGCATGAAAGAAACCAGATTTGATAGATTAGGGGTGGAAGTGGTTGATAAATTAAAGAAAGAGTGATCTACAAAAGGAAGGAATTGAATGCAGGAGATATTCAATGAGATCTACCCCATCGAGCACCTGGTGACTTTTTGTAAATCTGATTATGAGAATCATGATTATGATCATGGAAAGCACTAGTAGCTCTCAAGGTTTAGATTTTTGGGTGGAAAAGGATCCCTGTTGTAAATTTTATAAATGGAATGAATTTTTCATGCAAATTTTTTGAGTGTTAGGGATTGGGACTGATTTTTCTAATAGAAAGCTTGATAGAGCCCATCTTTTTTTAGAAGTGTTTTGAGAAGCCTGTATATCTATTTTTGTATCAAATCTTATCATGTTAAGCTGTTTGCAAGTGTAATTTGATTGAAAATCTCTGAGATTGTTCTAGAAATTTTCCCCTACTGATAAATTTTATCAAATATGAGCTATTCTGTGTTGTCTTTAGAAAAATGTGTTTGCTTTATTTCTGAATGTATGTGAGTAGTTTTTCTTGTTTCTGTTGTAATCTTGTATTAAAATCTAATTCAATCACACAGGTCTCAATCCTTGTGACAATTTAGTGGCATGTGCTATTTAATTTCTCGGAAGACACTTCATCTTGGAGTGAAATAAATGATTTAAAATTACTTCTCTTTCATTTGTTTGACAGAGATTGTCTTGTAAGCCTTTGGGTGTACCTTAGGTGTGATTTGGCTTAGATCTTGATACTTTGTTGGGTTTCCTAACTCGAGCCTTCGTGTTAGATTCTCATATATTATTTTAAAAAGTGCTAATCTAGGCCTCCATTGGATCACATATTCCGGTTAAAGAAACATTTCTACTGTTCTGTGGCATTCTTTGGGTCTAACCTTTTATTTTGTAAGATTTCTCAAGGATCTGGCGATTCAAGTACATCCTGCCGTACCTCCCACCAAAAAATTCATTTAAAACAACAAATCCTACCCATACTACCCTTGTTTGTGTTGTGTGCACAAATGCATAATTTCCATTACCAAAGCATGTAGAAGCAATCAGGGTCCCAAATGTCTTTAGTAACCTTTGTCTTGTTTAGAAAATATCTCCATGATCTAGAAGTGACAACTCGTGAGAGTCAGATTTGGTGTGTTGATCATATTTTCCCAAGGTCTTCTCTATAAAATTTATGCAAAAGAATGATTTACTAGCATTCTCTAATAAAAGAGGTTACAAAATACCTTCTCTTACCTTGGTTGAAAGGCCAAACCTAAAATAGTTAGGATCGATCACATCCTTTTAAGGTGCTACCCACTCCTTTTGAAACTCCGAGTGCTAACAAGTAAGATAGATTTCTTCCCAAGCTACAAAATGAAATACATGATTATCTATCTTCCTCTGAGTGTCCTGTTAAAATTCATGATGTTGCTCATTCTTTGAAGGAGAGTAAATTTGGGTACCGCCTCCGGGAATTGTTTTGAATTTTTAGAAATACTTTGCATTACTAAGACTAATTTGTTGATTTCTTCCTATTTCATATCCATTTATCCCATCAACATGCTTCGGTGTCGTTTCCAAGGATTTCAGATTGAAAATCAAGATGTAGGTAAAACACTTCTTTTATGCTCGAAGTGCTATGTGCAGTTATTTCAATTTTCAAACCCAGTGCAGTAGCTTTCATTTGTTAAATCTGGGTAAATAAAGTTTAGAATCTTTCCATTTCAAGTTTCTAGCATTGACAGACATTTGATACATCATACTTAGTGCATTTTCACAACTAAGGTGGAAATCCTTAGTGGCGACTCCCTGTTGATCTGATTTTTAATGAGTACCAGTGTCTTAAAACTTTGTTAAAGTCAGATTTGTTACTAATATTTGCAAAGCTGGAAGGAAGAAGATCTTTCTTTGCTAGGGATCCTGCTAGGACATTATTTCCAGAGCTAGGAAAAGAAAAATTAGAAGGAAGAAAATCTTGGAGAGTTGTGGGAGATCAACAGACAAGAAGAGGGATCTCCATCAATGAAAGTGATTGGCCTATTATTGAATATTTCCATTCATGTGAATCAATCGGGTAGCCTCGATGGAGAAGGGATTTTATTTGATTTTGAATGATTTGATTCACATTCCTCACCTGTATTTTCTGAGGTTGATAGGGATTTCCAAGAGATAAGGCCTTTGGGGTATCCATTTTGAAAATTATACTTTTTTGTTCCAAGGACCCTCTACCCCTTATCAATTTGTCACCCCTCCAGGTCACCTTCTCAAATTGACATGGCCCAGCCCCCCACCTAGACCCCCTTTTGTTGTAAACACCTTTGGACCTATAAATTTTGTGGGAATGGCTAGATATCCAAATGTAGTTCCTCAAGATGTAAGGAACAGAATGCCAAAGTTCCAAGGAAACAATGCTATGACCGGTGATCAGGGTCCAAATATTTTTATCAATATGATGGAATACTTTGAGATTGAACATGAAGATGTATATATCAAATTATTTATCCATACCTTGGAAGAAGATGTTAGGGACTGGTATAAAGCATTGCTAGATAACTCTATTGATTCTTGGACTGAGATGAGAAATGCATTTAGATTGCAGTATGGTGATAGAACTTACCCTAGGTTTCTTTTGACAGAATTTGAAAACATCAAAAAGAATCCTAATGAGTCAGTACATGATTTCAACACAAGGTTTAATAATACCTTGAGGATATTTCCTGTTAGGATAAGGCCTTGTGATGAGTCATGTTTGATCAAATATTCTGATGCATTTGATAAAAAGGCTGCATATTACTTAAGAGACAAGAACCCCACAAATTTGAGGTAGGCCTTCACCATGGCTTTGCAAATAGAGAACAACATCAAGGCAATTGGAAAGCCTCCAAAAAGGGAGGGTGTAAAGTTGGTTAACCCAGAAAATCCTCAAACAAGCAAGGTTGCTGATTTGGAGGAGGTTGTGAAAACTTTGGCAGGGACTATCAAGGAAATTTCCTACAAACTAGCCTAGGCTAAGAAAGGAATTGGGTAGAACTCACAAGGTCAACACAAGAAACAAGGCCAAGACAGGTTCATAAATCACCAAAGATTTGATGACAGAGGCAAGGGACCTATTGGATTTGGAAATAGATAGTCCCAAGCTAGGTATAATAGAATGGTACTTGATCCTTTAGTTGCTAGAGTTGCTATTGTGGAGGAGAAAGATGTCATTGATTGGGGTAACAAATTTTTCATGCCTCATGCTCCTTGTGAAGAAGATCAACAACAACAACAACAAGATGATGATAATTATGATAATGTATACATGATGGGTTGTTCCACAAGCTTACAATAGGGGGAAACTTCAACTAAGGTGATAAGTTCCCAGACTGCCACCACTTTTTTGGACTCCATTCATAGGGTACCTATTCTTCCTCCCTCTCATATTTTAGAAGTAGATACTTGTACAAGATTTTTAATTTCCCAATAATGACTTTGAATATTTAAGGGCTTTAATGATAAACAAGTATGATGGAGGAATTCCATCGAGAGGACGATAGAGAATTACTAATGAATGATGTTATTGCTCAAGAGAAGGAATATAACACAAGAGGTAAGACTCATCAAAGGGATAGGGCCTCAAGTCAATCTAAAAGCTCCCTTACTTTCAAACCTTCATAAATAGGCTCCTAAGAAAGAAGCCTATCCAAAATCCAAAATCCTTGCAAAATCCTTGCAGATTCTAAACAAAAATCATAACCCTCCTCATGCTCAAGTTATCAAAAATCCTATACCACCTAATGAGTGTGTTGGCTTTCCTTCCAATACTACCTTGACAAGCAATATCGCATATGATATTTCCCAATTTTTAAGTCAAATAAAAATATTTGTTCCAATTGTTGAGTTGCTTAGGATTCCCGAGCACAAAAGAAAGGATTTGAATACAGGATTGAAAGAAGAGAAGACTCGCCCTAGGCCGAAATGTAAATGTTGTGGAGAATCCTCCAATCACTCAAGAATTAGAAACACCACCAGCATTGGAGGAACTAGGTGAACTACTTGAGGTCTATTTAGGGACATCCTTGAAGGACTCTCGATGAATGTGGATCCATTCATCAACACTTTTATCATTAAGGACATGTCACACAACCGCATGTTTGACTCGGGGGCATCATGTAATGTCATGCCTCTGGAAGTCATGAATGAGATGAATACCAAAGTAACAGTGGCATATGGGAAGTGCACTGCCATCGATTCCAGAGAAGTGCCAGTAGTAGGATGTGTGAACGGTTTGGTGGTACAACATGCAACTTACTCGGGTAAAAATTTAAAACTTGTTGTTGTCATCGTTGACTTACCCACCAAGTGGGGCATGCTACTCTCAAGAAAATAGGCTGCTAGTGTTGGTGGGAGTGTCCAAATGGATCTGTCATATGCCACAATTCCTATTGAAGTAAGCCTTATCAGGTTGTATGGAGAAAATAAAATGTTTCATCTTATTAAGGATCCCAACAATGCATCCTATGAAGTATTGTACAAAAATGTTGATGCTGACAACTTTGTAGGATTTTCTTATGGAAAGGAGCACAAGATTGAGGAATGTAGGTGTCTTGAACAAGTGGGCTCTACTTGGACTCTATTGTTTGATGGAGCTTGGTCCAAGTTTGGGAATGGTGTTGGTGTTGTTCTACTTTCTCCTGGTCGAAAAAAATGTTTTTTCTTTCAAACTCAACTTGGAGTGCACCAACAACATTTTTGAGTATGAGGCACTATTGTTGGGTTTAAGAATTGCTTGGAAATATGGTATCAAGGACATCATTGTCAAAGGATACTTAGAATTAATTGTTAAAAAGTCAGAAAAGCGTATGTCATGAAGAATTAGCAAATGAAACAATATAAACATGCAATTTGGAATCTTATTGAGATGTTTGATTTATTGAACATCGTGTATCATGATTGAAGGTTCGATGATTTACCCAATAGGCTTGCAATATTGGGGTCTTGTTTTGAAAATTATATAGTGTCCCCATATTGTGAATATGAGGTTGAGGTATTGACAAGACCCTCTGTCCCTAACAACATTAAACACTAGCAGGTATTTGATGATGATGCTTAAATCAGAAGATTTCTATAGAACAAGGGAGAGTTTGTTGATTAATGCATTGATTTGGAGCCAATGGTATGTACAATAGAAGGAAAAGAAACCTTGTTTGGCAAGGGCATCATCCAACTAAAAACCAATACCATTCCTAGAGGATTGGTTGCTCTTGAGTCCTATTTTGATAATCTGCTAATCACATTATTAATGATTCATGGTAGCCTCAAGGGATATTGAGGAGCATGACCTTGCCACAAAGGAGAAGCCAAGGAAAATTTGGTTAGGTAGCAATCTCGGCAAGGAGGATAAGCGAGTCATACATCCAATTGTTGATGAAATACCAATATTACATGGCTTGGACCTATTCTCGAACTAAAATCATATAGAGAGGACTGTTTCAAAGATGAGATTCCCTTGAGTCTAATGCAAATCCATTAAGGAAGAGATAGAGGCCAATTAACCCACTCTTATCTCTCAAGATGCAATAGGAACTAAAGAAGATGAGAGATGGAAGGATTATTTAGCCCACTAGGTATTTTTATTGGGTTACAAACCTTGTACCGGTAAGAAAGAAGAATGGTGATATCAGGTTATGTGTGGACTTTAGGAATCAGACAGAGCATCAATGAAGGATAATTATCCTTTACCAAATATGGAGAACATTCTCAGAGTTAGTGATGGGTCTAAATTTCTCTCTACCTTGGATGGTTTATCTAGTTATAACAAAGTTGTGGTGAAGGAACAAAAAAGGATCCAAATAACCTTTACTACTCCTTGGGGAACATATGTGTATGTCAATATGCCCTTTGGTCTGATGAATGCTGGAGCCACCTTCCAAATATCAATGGATGTTGCTTTTGCTGGTTACATCAATGCATTTATTTTTTTCTACTAGGATGATGTGACTATGTTATCTAAAAAGAGAAGTGATCACTTGCTGCACTTGTAGAAGATGTTGATAAGTGTAGTGCCTTGTTTGGCATATAGTTGGTGAGAATTAATGAAACTAATTGTTTTCCTACCCACCCACCGTATGTCTTCCTCCCTGCTGGCCGCGTAGCTTTCAAAGAGAATCGGATTTTTATTTGATCTTCCTTGTGTTTGTCTCCTACCTGCCATTGCATTAAAGACCCCTGCATCCTTTCTTGGCATGTTCAATTTTTCCTGGTTGGTGGCCGCACATGCCCCATTTATTATTTCTTTTGACTTACAACCTGCTGTCTCTCATAGGATGCCTGTTGTTTTCTGCCCAAACCACGAATGCTTGTTGCGCTCCATCAAATGCTGCAACAGATGAATTGCTTCAGCGTGTTCTGGATAGTGGATTCATTGATGGTGAAATGAAGGTCTATCGCCCTGATGTTGCGAGGGTGGGTGTGGATTCTCAAAATTGTGCTGTACAGGTAGTTTCAGTGGAGCGTAGAACTGAAATTCTCCTAGGAGTGCCGTGAGGAAGTATTTGGATATATGCACTTAGCCTGGGTAGAGAAGTAAACTTATCTCGTAAAATCGGTGGCCTCCCGAGAGAGTTAAGTGCGATTTTTGGGGCTTTGCCGTGTGATCCCAAGGAACCATTGGTGTTGAACCTTGATGTTGCGTTTGCACGCGACCATAGTCAAGATCGAGTTGTTGTAAAATCTTGCAGCTCCAGAAGAATGAGATAAAGTTTTAGTTGAGCTGTCTTGCCTTTTCATTTTGGAAAAGTCGCTTCCGTCCAGGTGGTGAATTTAACATGGTAGAAGCTGGAATAGTGAAGGCTTTGCAGGTAGAAGGTTACTGTGACGCTGGAATGGTGCCTGTGGCCAATACACCTACGTGGAATACTATAGTAGAAGCCTTTTTGAGCGCTCCAACAAGCAGGTTGTCCAACTATGTTGTTATCTGTTCAGTATCGACTGCATCCTCAATTGGGATTCTCCTTCAAGGTATTTTTTTATCTAAATCGACTTTGTGACAGTGAGGGTGTTACCAGCAGACCTGATGAGATTTATTGCAAAGATTTTCTATGGAAACCTTTCTGTTTGTTTCATGATGCAACCCGTGGAAGAGGATCTCATTGAGGCGGATCTGTTCCATTTCAGTGTATTCATGAAGCACAATTTGCTTTGCAAGTATGAACTTGTCAGGAGATCTATGCAATGTTGGAGAAAATGTCTTGGGAGAGCTCTGGTCCCAATGCAGGATTCAAAACATTCTCTGTTAGAGTCCGGAGAAGATTACCTGATTTCTTACACTCTGTCAATCTCAGGCATGTCAAGTTGGGCTACCATTATTTGATTAGAAATGCTCTGTATTTCTTTGTTGTCCCTCTTCTGCTGGTGTTATTCAGTGCAGAGGTTGAAACGTTGGGGAGAAATAATTTATGGAGTTCTTGAAAGAAGCCCGTGCAGAAGCAGAGATGGTGATGTTTGGTGCCTTGGATGAACTGTTTGAGAAAAAGCAGAGTGAGGCCCAAGGATATTGGGATTCTTGTGGTGAACTGCAGCTTGTTTAATCCAACTCCATCTCTGTCTGCCATGATTATCAATCACTACAAGATGAGAGGAAATATTATGAGCTTCTTCAACGAGTCACTAAGTTGGCAGGCATAAAGGTCTCTGTTGGAATTATCATACCTTACAAGCTACAGCTGAAATGTTTGCACCGAGAGTTTGATGTTGTCCCCAAATCTGATGAAGGAAAAGGTTTATGTATCAATACGGTAGATGCCTTTCAGAGCCAGGAGCGATGTAATCATTATGTCTTGTGTCCGAGCTTCAAATCATGGGGTTGGGTTGTAGCTGTTTTTCACCGCGTGAATGTGGTGCTAGCACGAGCTCGCAGAGCACTTTGGGTTAAGGGCAAGCAGCGGCATTGAAACAATCATATGCATATGGAGATGGCGTTTTAAACCAGGCATGTTAAACCTACCCTTGCAATCTTCTGCTACCCTTTTATTATTTCATGAATTGAATGTACTTCTATTTTTTTATCTGTTATGGCATTTAGAATGGGCTTTTGGTTTTTCCTTGCTCCTCAATTAATTGCTCTCTGGCTTCGAAAATGGTATTTTGTAGCATAAAATTATTTCACAATGGACAAAATGAATGAACTATGTAGACAGTAAAACTTAACCTTTGTTTATGTTATTAGTTACTTCAATTGTCTGATCAATAATGGTAATTTATGAAAAGCTATCTCAAATCGATTACAATTCTAATTCCAGTTTTTTTTTTTTTTTTTAAAATTGGCTAGGTTGCTTTATGACTGCCTGATAATGCTTTTATTCTAAATGGATGTAATAGTGAAAGGCAGAAATTAAATTTGTAGAGTGAAGGGCAGAGGTAAAAAAAAAAGTACTTTTGAATGAAATCTAGTTGGTCTTGCCTGTGTCCTGAAGAGTTCTTCTTTTGTTAGGAAGCTATTTAAAATATGCCTCTGGGCAGCTGTACGCAAATTGCAGTCCTAGGAATAAACACATGAAGATGCATAGTTGCAGTCTGTAGGGTTTTGCAAAGCGTTATTATCGATCCAAGAATCAAACAATTGTCTCCTTGAAATTATTGGTGAAGGCGAAAACCATGTTTTAGTTTTAATTTAATTGCTTTTGGTTACAATTTCTGCAATGCCATTTTTTTGGAAGATATTCAAAACAACAGAGGCCCATGAATATGTTTAAACTTGGAAATTGTAGAGTTTTCTCCTTTTTGGTAAAGTGTATGATGTTATAGACATTCAATGTAAATTATTTTCCTTGTGAATCAAACTCTGTAGTAGCAGATGTTTTCCTTGGAGCGATTATGAGGATAGGTCGAGTAGACTGTCATGAAATAGAGGGGTATGCCAAACTATTCATATGTTGTTTTAGAGACGGAAGAGAAGGCTTAGTTCGTAGGAAGATTATTTTTCTTTGTATTCCTCCTTCGCTGACTGTAGACCTTGTGATTGGTGACTCGTGTTGGGTCACGGTAGAGGATCTTGTGTCGATTCACTTATATTTTCAATAGACTATCCCTTGCTTGTTTAAATTCAAGTAACGAATGAAATGGGTTTTCTATTAAATCCATTTTGTAGCTTAGCAAACCTTCAATAATTCAGGTAGGGACCTTCTGAGTAAGTGTTGACTGAGGCATGTATGAAAATAGAATGGTTACCTTTCTTCGAATTGGGTTAGACTTGTATGCAAATGGAAAAGGTAGGAGTCGACTCGATTACATATATTTAGTGAGCTAAGTCCTTAACTCTTACAACGATCATACGAGTGGTGGATTATGGGTTTATTACTTTTTTATGTGATGTAAGATAATAACAACCTTTGGTGAAAGACTTCTTCTTGATCCTTGCTTATGTAATCCAACTATAGTTGTTGAATGAAATTGAGTTAGATAGAATCTAATTTATTTAACTTCTTGAAGAAAAATATTTAGGTTCGGTGAGAATTACTTGGCATTTTGAATCTTCAGATTCAGTTTTTGTGTTGTGAGTATTATATGTATGTTGGTTTATTCAGTCGAGTGAAGTTACCTTTAATCTTTGACTAATTTGTGTTCATATATGGTTGGGGCCTGTATTCTTCCTAAAACATGGATGTGCGTTAATGCAGTCTTGTTAACAAGCAATTTTGAATATGTTAAGTCATTTGACCGATCTTTATCTTTTGGTTAATAATAATAGAATGATGTTTGGGTGTTAGATTTCAATCACGTAATCCATAGGATTACATGACTGAAATCTCAATACTCTCAACCTTGTTGTCTTCACCAATAAGGTCTCACCTTGTTTGTCTTTGGAATATCTCTCTCACTTGAATATTGGGATTCCTCCTTGTTGGCTGGTTTAAATCTCGTCATCTTGTGAAACATATTGATTAGTGGTTTGTGATTGATCCATTCTTGAGTTTAGAATTTTACTTTCATGATATTATAAAATGTTAGCTTACTGTTGCAATGGGTAGTCTTAACATGCTCAGTTCTAGCGAACTGACTCTAGTTAATATTTGTGCAGATGGATTATGCGAGTAGACTAGAGGAAAAGAGTGTTAAAGGTTCATCTGTACAATTTATGAAGTTCCTTGTAAAAATGTCCAATGTGTTGTAAATTGTGTAACATTGCTTGTAAAGAGAGTTGATATGACCTCTTGCCTTGTATTGTTCGGTAATGGTGAAATAAAGTGTCTTGTTCTTGTGTAGTCAAACTTGAAATTACCTTTGTGAGAAATAATATTCAATCTTGACCTTGTTATGAGTATTCTTTTGGTGATATCATTTACAGTCATGAAAATTTTGTAGCATGGCTTGGCTTATTTTGTTACCTTCTTGTTCTTGACCCAAGTGAAATCCAATCTCTTGACTCCTTTGGTTCATGTGCCATGTTGAATGGAAATGTTATAACCATGGTTTGTGTTCTTGTTAAATAACGATAATTTCTTCTTTCAGGTCATAATGCTTATTGGTTTAGTAACCCTCCATGGTACTAGTATCAATGTTATTCTAGGCATATTTTAGTGGGTTGAAACCCCCTTTTTCTAAAGATAATCAAAGATAAAAGAAGAGGAATACATAGATGAATAAATAAAGAAGATAATAATGAAGTTGTATTTGGTTGATAAAATTAAGAGTCTTTAATTGGAAGAAAGTGTTTATCTAACGATGTAAAAAAATAAAAAATCTACCATTGCTAACCTTAAGCTATGGATTAAACATTGTCCTCTTGTTGGGAAACGTTAATCAATTTTAAAAGTAATATCACTGTTGGCTTTTGGGGATATCGGTAGATCTTATCTAGTACAGGAGTTTGAATAAAAACACATTAAGTATAAGGCTTCCATGTTGGGAACCCCTGTGTATCCCTCGACGAACTTAATCAAGATGATTTCTAAATGAAGCTTTTACCAAAATTCAATTGAACTCTTAAGACTCATTAAAAGACCGGTTAATAACTAAATAGATCATAATAAAATAAATTTATCTTCTCTCTCTAACCATTACCATGGTACCTTGTAGTCCTTGTCTAAGCTATGATAAAATTCTAATTCTTGATCAAAGATGCTTAGGGTTCTGAACCTTAACGATACTCCTCTCCTTTTGATCTTACGCTTGCCTCCTTATGCAATGTGGGTATGAAACGAGTTTCAGTAGTGGGGGTTTAGATAGATAGCCTTGTGGAATTGTATACCACCTGGTTTTGTAAACAAATTAATCAAGGAATTTTCATATTATAGGTGATCCTAGGATAGTCCTCAAGTTATATAAAAGAAAAGAAACTTAATCCTATAAGAAGAATGGTATGAAACAAATCATGAACCTTCTAGAACGTAAGCTAAGAATTGTAAGATGGCTCTAGTAAATCAGTAATCTTAAGAAGATTTTCACAGTGGGATGTCTTCAGCTATAACTATGTAATGTGGTTGGTCTTTTGCCATGTCCTTTCACAAGTGAATAGTAAATTGTCCTTGAAAGGTGTGAACATTTTCCGTGCTGCCTTTAGGGCCATCCTTGTATTAAGTTGTTCACAGTGTTAGTTGTATCCTTGGTGATGACATGTTGCGTCATGTTATGTTTCAAGCAAATAAAAAAAAAAAACAAAAAAATTATCCTGTATTTCACTGTGTGTTGTGTGTGTGTTGATTATTTGGGTCGTTCAATAAGATGTAGAGAATATGGCATCTCACTCAATCAAAATAAGTGCCATTTTGGAGTGCAAAAGGAAAAGTTACTTGGTCACATTGTGTCATAAGCAATCTCAAGAATCAAGAAGGGAATTCAGTCCTTCTTTGGGTAGATAAACTTCATCAAAAGATTCATATCAAACTTTGCTTTGAGTTGACCATTCCAATCACTTCCATGCTGAATAAAGACTAGATCATCAAATGGGAGGAGGTTGTTGTCCAAGCTTTTAATGGAATCAAGGAGGCACTAAAACATGCCCCCGTTTTGGCAGCTCTAGATTATAAGAATCCTTTCCAACTATTTTCCCTTACTTCGAGAGAACACTATTGCTTCGTCCTAATGCGAAGGATGATGAAGGGCTCGAGAGGCCAATTGAATTTTTCAAGTAAGGCCCAGTAGGGGGCAGAGAAAGTACACTATCATGGATTCAAAGAAGGCATTTTCCTTCGTAAGAGCAAAAATTTTTAGACCTTACATTCTAAGTTCTAAAGTGGTTACTTAAGTTCCCCACACCATGGTGAACGAATCTTTTCGAGAGATGGAGGTCTCAAGAAAAAGATGTAAGTGGGTGAACAAGCTACAAGAATATGACATGGATATCCAAACCACAAAGTTTGTGAGAGGTTTTGGCTTGGCTAATATTATGGCTGAGAGCAACTTGCAAACTATTGAGGTAACCGAGGTAGAAGAAGAAAGGGTAGGTGTTTGTGAAAGGTTGCTAAGTTCTCGAGTGGTATAAGGATGTGATTTTCTATCTTAGACACTTATATTGCCCTGAGTATTTAAGTAAGAACCGAAAAGAGATCTTAAATTGGTCTCTAAGAAATATATCATTACTGATTATGGGTTGGCTTGGAAGAACCTAGAGGGAGTCCTTTTAAGATGCATTACTGAAGAAGAAGCCCCAAGATAATTGTTGATCTCCATGGAGGAGTTTATGGGGGCATTTTACTGCAAGAGTCATAGGACACAAGATCCCGAGGAATGGTTATTGGTGGTCAACTCTCTTCAATGATACGATCTTTTTGTTAGAAGATGTGAGAGTTGCAGTGCTTCTCTAGAAGATTAAAAGCTTCGGGGTCCCTTCCTTTGCAACTAGTATCAATTGAAGCCCCATTCGGGTGATGGGGAATGGATTTAATTTGTAAGATTTCAAACCCTTCAAGTGCTAGCCATAAGCGATTCTTGTAGCCACCGATTACTTCACCAAGAAGGTGGATGAAATCCCAACCAAAAGAGTAACAAATGACATTGTCATGGATTTTCTATTGAACCATATCATTTGCAGGTTTGGGGTACCAGTCAAGATTGTTGTTGACAATGCCATGAGCTTTTGAGTAAAACCTTTGATGAAAATTTCTAAGGAGTATGGGATCAACTTGAAAAATTCTTCCAATTACAATCCCCGAGGATATGGACAAGATGAGTCCATAATAAAAATTTGCTGAAGATTATCAGAAGAAAATTGGAGTAGAACAAGAGAAAGTGGGGTGAACAGTTGAATTTTTTTGTTTGGGCAGATAGGATCATTGTCAAAAGAGTCACTGGAAAGATTCCATTTTATTTTGTATATGGGACTCGAGTCCTCTTGCCTCTTCATATATAGCTATCTTCATATCAGTTTATACAACAAGAAGATCAAGAGGTAGGTACCTATGATGCTCACATTAACTAGATTTTTGAACTTGATGGAGAGAGGAGGGCATCCCACCAGAGGCATGTAAAGTTCAGAGCAAGGCTGAAGAAGTTATTTGACAATAATTTCACTCCCAAGGCTTTCAATGTTGGAGATATTATGCTACTATGGGATAACAGGAATGAAGATAAGGGCAAGCATGGAAAGTTTGACTCATTATGGATGGGCCCTTACTCCATTGATATCAGGATTGGTGAGCATACCTTCTTCCTCAAGGAATTAGATGGTGCACTGCTCAAATTTCTTGTTAATGGCATCCATTTGAAGAATTTCTTTGATTGATTCTCTTGAATCAAGGAAAAAATCTTGTGTACAATGTATAGTTTGTTGTTTGTTCCTGTCTTTTGTTTGTTTACTTGTTCTTACGGTCCTCGGTGAAATATTTTTGTTGGTTTCTCTATTTCATTTTGGGAGATGGCTCTGTTTCTCTGCTCTACAAATTGACTCTATTTCCCAATGGATATTTTGGCACTTGGTATACTTTTGTTCATGTGGCACTCATAGGGAGTTACCATCCTCGAGTTAGAGCCGATGTTGGTGATCAAAATGGTCTCGCCCCATTTTACCTTTGGGAATCTATTGATTTATGGCCTCTATTACCTTATTTTTCCTCGTGTTGTGCCTGGTTAATCTTTGTTGCCATTTTTAATCTGTTAATGGGTCATAGATCATTTATGGGTCCATGGTTTTCTCCTTGTTTCTTTTTCCTCTAGAAAAGGTCTATAATTTGGGTCTCCCATTCTTTGTTCATCTAAAAACTCGAGTTCTCCCATGTTTTCCATTCTCCACGGTTGGGATATGTCTTCCTTTTCATTCTTGCCCTAAATACTTGAAGAAAAATGAATGGATGTATCTCTAGGAAACTTATTTGAGCCTTGTAACACTTTTAAATTCTCTGTCCTTGGAGAATTTTTCATTTTCGGGCTCGAATGATCATTTTTTTGTATTTTACGGTTTGACGAGTGTTTCTCCTAATCAAATTTATATCCTTGCATTGACAGAGGATGTGGCACCTTTTTGTTGGATGTGGATCTCTTTGGGTACTTCAAATTTCTATGAATCACCTCGACTTAAAAATGTGTCCACGTGGATGAACAACACTCGTTTGAAGGTATATTTTTGTTTGACCTTAGAGTAGCGCTTGAAAGACACGTGGAGGTTTTGATGCTTTTCGTGGACTTAGAAATTTTTTATGTAGCTAAAATAGTGTGGCGGAAAATGGGGACACATGGTGAGCCCACACTCATTCAGGGTTTCTACTTTGAGCACCATTTTGAAATTATGCCAAGGAGACACATGGAGGCTTCCGATGAGTCTTCCCATACTTGGTCTCTTTAAAAGGGTTTTGGGAGGTCTGGGACACGTGGAGGAACCACACATGTTTGGGGAGTGGCCCTTGAGTTTCATTTTAAAGAAGCACTAGGAGGACATGTGGAGGCCTCTACTCACTTTACATTTTGCTTAGAATTTTCAACAGCCAAAGGAGACTGCCTCGAAGCATGACACATGACACCTTCCACTAAGATTCAAGCATTCAAAAAAACTTTTCAGCTAGGACACATGGTGATCCCGCACTCATTGAAGGTATCAAAGTTTTGGGACTATCTCAAGGTGCGCCATGGTGACACGTGTGTTGATTTGAAAAGTCAAAGGGGCGGAATGCGGACCATGCAGGGAAATTTTGATTTTTTCCTTGACATACAAATGACTAAAAACATCAAAATTTCCCACAGACCTGATAAAGGAAAGGTCAAATCTTTCTCCATTCAATGGCGGAGGTGCAAGCCTTCAGAGGAAATTTGGAAAAATTTCCCTTCGTGGGAAAAATAGTTAAAAGTAAAAAAAGAAGCATGGTTCATTGGGACCCACATTGGGACAAGTGTCCGAAGCATTTCTCAAGGGCGGAGCTGTGGGGAAATCTTGGAAAATTTTCCTTTTTCCAAAAACAGGGGTCAAATGGAAGAATTTATCCATGGTTCCTTTAGGACCCACCTTAGGACATGTGGTAGGCTGATTCGCGAGGCGAGAGATGTGGAAAAAAATGTGAAATTTTTCCATTTTCCCAAAAGTTGTAAAATGTCATAGAAACCCCGTGTCTTTTTTTTTTTAGGTTTGAATCTTCCACGTGGATGACCCAAATTCAAAGTAAAGATTAACAACAGCCGAGATTCTGAATCTAATTTTTCCTCCATTTTACTGAAACACACCTGAAAGTGTGAGTCTTCATGATTTCTTGGTATTTCCTACACACCAAGCAGAGAGGGGAGTTAATGTTTATATCTAAGTTTTGTGGGAAGATATGGAAGACATCTTTCACTATTATAATGGTCTAACTATCGTGCTCAATCATATTTTCCATTTTTCTTCCCCTGAGCATGCAAGGAGTCAAATCTGAAAGATTTGGGGTGGAAGTGATTAGAAAATTTATGAAAGAGTGATCTACTAAAGGAAGGAGTTGAATGCAGGAGATATTCGATGAGATCTGCCCCCTCGAGCACCTAGATACTTTTTACAAATCTGATTCTTAGAATCACAATCGTGATCATGGCAAGCACCTTGGTAGCACTCAAGGTCTAAATTTTTTTTTTGGGGGGGGGGAAAGGTCCCTTTTGTAAATTTTATAAATGATATGAATTTTTTGTGTAAATGGTTTGAGTGTTAGGGGTCGGGACTTATTTTTCTAATAGAAAGCTTGATAGAGCCCATCATTTTGTAGAATTATTTTGTGAAGCCTGTATATCACTTTTTGTATCGAATCTGATCGTGTCAAGGTGGTGGTGAGTTTACGAGGCATTGACAAGCTCACGAGATTGTTCTAGACACTTTGCCCTTCTTATAAATATGATCAAATATGAACTATTCTAAGTTGTCTTGAGAAAAATGTGTTTGTTTTATTTTTGAATGTATGGGAGTATTTTTTTCTTGTTTCTATTACATTCTTGTATTATAATCTGATTCAATCACATAGGTCTCAATCCTAGTGACAGTTTAGTGGCATCTGCAATTTCATTTCTCAAAAGATCCTTCATCCGGGAGTGAAATAAATGATTTAAAATCACTTCTCTTTCATTTTTTTGACAAAGATTATCGTAATCCTTTGGATGTACCTTAAGCATGATTTGGTTTAGATCTTGATACTTTTTTGGGTTTCCTAACTTGAGCCTTCGTGTTAGATTCTCATAGATTGTATGAAAAAATTACTAATCTGGACCTCCATTGAAGCACATATTCTGGTTAAAGAAACATTTTGGCTTTTCTTTAGCATTTTATTGGTTTAACCTTTCGGTTGTAAGACTTCTCAAGGATCTATCAAGTCAAGTTCATCCCGCCCCACCTCCCACCAAAAATTCATTTAAAACAACCAATTCTCGCCCATACTACCCTTGTTTTTGTCCTGTGTGTTCACAAATGCATAATTTCCATTACCAAAGCATGCAGAAGCAATCAGGGTCCCAAATGTTTTTAGTAACCTTTTCCTTGTTGTGAAAATATCTCCATGATCTGGAAGTGACAACTCATGAGAGTCGATTTTGTGTGTTGGTCATATTTTCCCAAGGTCTTCTCTATAAAATTTATGCAAAAGAATGATTTACAAAATTTATTCAATAACAAAGGTTACAAAATAGCTTCTCTTACCTTGGTTGAAAGGCACAACCTAAAATAATTACGATCGAGATCACATCCTTTTAATGTGTGGCCCAATCCTTTCGAAACCTAAGTGCCAACAAGTCGAGATAGATTGATTCCTCGGCTACAAAATTACATACATGATTATCTATCTCGCCTCGAGTGTTCTATCAAAATCCATGATGCTACTTAGTCTTTGAAGGAGTTTAAATTTGGGTACCAACGGGGTTAACAATTGATCTTGAAAGGGTTGAAGCCATCCGAATGCTTCCATTGCCACAACACAATAAGTCTCTCCAAAGCTTCTTGTGGAAAATAAACTTTGTTTGCGCAGGTTTGTGCCTAATGTTTCCACTCTTGTGAAGCCCTTAATGATGATGTTGAAAAAGAGTCTTGCACCTAAATGGACAATACAAGGAAAAGAGTGTTTTGAGGCCATCAAACTCACAATATCACAGCCCCAACCATTGTTAACCCGGACTTTTCAAAGGACTTCATGTTGTGTTCTTTTGGAGGGTTAGACATAATCTCAACTATCTTGGTTCAGCCTAACAAGGAAGGTTCGAAAATCCCATAACCTTCTTCTACCGAGCTTGGATTATTACAAGGTAAATTATTCTTTCATTGAAAAGTGTGTCCTTATTTTCATTAGGAGTTTAAAGAATTTTAGACACTTGGTCTTGAACAACAAGATTCAACTGCTAGTTTCTCATGCTAGTGTCAAGGATTTTCTCCTAAACAAGGAATTGAATGACAAGAGAGAGGGATGGATCACGCGTGTAATGGAGTATGATATTGAAATCAAAGTGACCAAGTTGGTTCAGTTAAACGTCTATGTGAGAAGCTCACTTCCAAGAAACATGTTGAGTCAATGCATGAAGAAGAGTTTGTCCTGCTGCATCAAGAATGATCAAGAGCAACTAGCTAATGATGCACCTATTACATGTTAGACTCAAGCCTTAGTGCATTATCTCTAAACATATTTGTGCCCTCTAGAATGGAACAAAGAAAAGATGAGATACTTTAGAATACAAGCCATCCCATATGTACTTATCGGTGGTATCTTGCTCAAGAAGGATATGAATAGTGTTCTGTTGAGGTGCATTGGGATAGGAAAAATTGAGAGGGTTTTAGATGAGTTTCATTATTGAGAAGCGGAGGCCACTTTTCACCTCAGGTAATAGCTCTCAAAATCATGAAAGTTTGTTATTATTGGCCTACGGTGTTTAGTGATTGCTACTCATGGATCAAGAAGAGCAAGAAGTGTGCATTATTCACGGGAAAGGAAAATTTAGAATCCCTACCTCTTCATCCGATTTCAAAGGATCAGCCATTCATGTAATGGGGACTAGACTTCATTAGAGTAATTAACCCAAATTCAAGCTAGGGCCACAAGCGGATACTTACAAAGAGGGAGTATTTCACCAAGTGGACTGAAGTAGTGGTAGTTAAGGAGGCAAATGAATCCAACATCTTGGAGTTCTATGAAGGGGTAACCACTAGGTTTGGAGTCCGTACCATAATCATATCAAAAATGCATTGGTATTCCTTAGTACAAGGATCACTGAATGGGCTTTCAATAATGGTGTATACATTAGCACTTCCTCAAACTATTACCCTTAAGGTAATGACCAAGAAAAGTCCATAAACAAGAACCTACTAGGGATTATCGAAGTAATCCTGATGAAAATAAGAGAAATTGACACACAAAGCTCAAATCAGCTCTATGGGCTGACAGGATCACATCCAAAAGGTCTACAAGAAGCTCCCCATACAAGCTTGTATACAGAAAAGAGGAAGTATTGCCCATATCATTGGAGTTCCACACTTTAGAGCTCATGAAACAGTTAGAAATAGCCAAGTTTGAAATCAGGTATGTGGAGCTAATGGAAGTAGGAGAGGTAAGAGAACATATAATGCAGATCATGGAGAAAGATAAAGCATTGATCAAGAAGAGCTTAGATAAGAAAGAAAGAACAAGGACCTTTCAAGAGGAGGAATTAGTTCTAAAGTGGGATGCAGATTGGGCAAAACAAGAAAAACATTCCAAGTTTGATGCAATTTGGAGTGGCCCCTACGTGGTCACAAGATGTACAAGTAGCAATGCCTTCGGGCCGGCTGGCTAAGATGGATGGCAAAGAATTATAGATTCTAGTGCATGGGAACTACCTCAAACACTACTACTAAAAGGAAAAATTCCTTGCCCTTGTAAATATTAGCCTAGGTTTTGATTTTCTCCAAGTGCGTATGCACATTGTCTTGTTGTAGCATGGGTTTCATTTCCATATGTGCTCTAGCACAAGTTTTATTACTCTAGGTTTAGGTCGTAATACAATTTTATGCACCTCTAGGTGAATGCGCCAAACCCTTCAAGATTTACAATAGGGAGACCTGTGGTCACCATGACAGTTGTTAATTTTAAAATAGAAAAAAGATAGAGCAACTAAAATTGGCTCTCAATGGGTCCATTTCCAAAAAAGTGGGGCATGTTCAAGGTCACCAAGTGCAAACGTCGGATTCAAGATTCAAAAATAGGGCCAGTATTAGGCCACCACCCATGACTCTGTGCCCAATGGATACAACAAGGCAACTGACCTCTTCATCTAGTAGGAAAATGTACTCATGAGTCACCAAATTGTTATCGTAATTTTTCCCCTAAGCAAAATTGACCAAACATGACCCTACATAGGCAGAAATCTAAAGGTCGGTTTTGCCATATGAGCCCACATTTCAAATCCAATAATCAAGTTGTAGGAAGACTCGAAAATGGAGAAACTAGAGGCTCTTAGGAGAGAAACGGGGAAATGCTTCACAAATGATTTAGAGTGGGCCCAAACTGGCTAAGTATAAAGAGATGACAGAGGCTACTAAGTGTCTCGACGATGCACCTTTAAGGTTCGAAGCTAAGGGTGGTTCCCCAAATGAGCGCAAAGCTTCCACGTGTCCCAAGTCCAAAAAGGAGACAATCGAAATTGAAAAGTATTAGGGCAGCGGAAGCCTCCACATGTCTCATCGGCACAACACCAAGGTTGGGTCCAAAGATCGGGTTCCCAAATGAGTGTGGGTTTGCCACGTGGTCAAAATCAAAAGAAGGGATAGATCCGGCCCTCAAATCGACCAAGTATGAAGAACCGGCGGAAATCTCCACATGTCTCATCAATGCAAATTCAAAGGCGTGACCTAAAGCGGAATCTCAAATGAGCACAAGGCTTCCACATGTCTAGGTTTTGAGAAAGGAATCAGCACAAATCAGCTAAGTATTGTAGACTTGTAGACAACACCACATGTTATCTCGATGCATATTCAAAGGTAAATCTAAAAGTGGGTCTCCCAAAGTAGCGCTGGCCTTCCAAGTTTCCTAGGTCTGAAAAGTGATAGAGTCAACAGATCGAAAATTCAAGATGTGGCGAGTTAGCGAGAGAAGGTTCCATGTGCCTCAATGGCATAAATTCAAAAGGGGTGGCCTTGGGCCTGCCTCGGGCAAGCGCGGAGCTTCCATGTGTCCAAAAGTAAAAAAGGGGATAGAGCTAGCCATTTAAATTGACTAAGTATAGAAGGGTTAGCGGAAGGCACATCGTGTCATCCCGATGCAACTCCAAAGGTTAAAACTCAAGGGGAAAACTTAAATATGCGTTGAGCCTACATGTGTCCTATATCGTCGCATATGGCCCCACCAAACAAAAGGGACTTAACCGAACACAAAGGAATAGAGAAAATCCATGGAGGCATCCACGTGTCTCTTTGACACAACTTCAAAATCCAAGATCACAAAGCGGTCCCCAAACATGCTCCAGCTCTACACGTGGCCATGTTTCAAGTCAAGGCGGGTCACCTAAGGCGAGTTCAAACTTTTTGGCCCGAGATGGAGTAAAGTGTGAAAATAAACCACACCTCCGTTGATGCCCAGAGGAGCCGCGTGTTAGGCCTAAAGTACATGTGGGCCGATGGGCCTTGGGTGGACTTTTCGCCCAAATTGAAAATGCAGACCGAAGGGCCCGAAGATATTTTTTTGTCAAAATTTAATTGCGGGGCTTTGAGGTGTTTTTGCATTTTTGTATTTTTTTCCAAAAGGTGCAAAGTGAATTTTGGGCCCACGGACCCATTCTGTTAAATAGTTTTTCACCATTTTTGTACGGATCTGACTCAAACATTCAAATGGACATATCTCTCAATCCAGTGCTCTAAATTCAACAAATTTGACACCATTAGAAATGTCTTAACCTCGTCTACGCAATGGAAACCTTATAATTTAATTTCAACAAGGTTAGGTGGGTGAAAATTGGAAAAATGTCTTCATGCCATTAATATACAATCCGATTGATTTAGTAACTAGATCAAATTTGATTTGATCCGTTGTTCTTCCTTCTTTGACATGCCAAACAGACATAAAGCGGTGGACTTGACAGATTGTGGGAAGATTTGTAGGGGCATTGATGGTTGGTAGCTGAGCTCCAAATCAAGTTTCCTACCTCTTTTATTCTCCTCTCTTCATTGCATCTATAAAGGTAAGATCTTTGCTCATTGTAAAGGGTTGGACATTTTTATTTTGCACCCTCCCTTCTTCCCTTGTTTGCAAGTGAATTTGTGGAGTTTTCCAAACCTCCCATTCAAGTTGTAATACAAATTTTTTCCTCTTGGCTATTATAATGTACTGTATCAATTATGGAGCAATAATATATGTCTGTGGATGATTCTCAACCCTCTCATGTGTTCATTGTTGTTTTCTGATCTCTCATTGTAGTTTGGTTATATGTGCATGGTGGTTGTATTACATTTCTATGGTTTGTGTTAAATTTTCAAAATGAGTGTTTAACATTCCTTTGGTGCATCACCTTGTTAGCTTAGGTTTATTTTCTCGACATCTTCTCAACCCTGTCTCCTTGGAAAGATGGACTAGGTTTTAGAGTAGATCCTTTTCCATTTATTTATATGAACCTGAACAGAGGAATACAAACCGACCTTCATATGGAAAGCTCTCTCAATGCTTTAAAGTCCTGTGCTTTGAGAGACTCTCCATGTTATGCAATCACACTAAGAGTCTCAACCTATCTAGTTGTAGACATTCAAGGGTGCTATGATTTTGCACTAACACTTTCCTTGAGTAAATGGTTGTAGTAGAAATGGGAAGATGCAATGAATTATAATGAGTTATTTTGTTGGAAAATTGCATTTTGTTGTGGAAAGGAAAATAAAACACTAGGAGTAGATTTATCTTCATTCCTACTTTAGAACTTGAAAGAAATTTTGTTGGAAGGAAATAAAAATGATTTTGTAGTTGTTTTCTTGTTACTATAGAATTAGAAAATCTTTGAATTTAGTAATTTTAAGAATGGAATGAATAAATGGTATAACCTTTCAACTGGAGACTTTGAGCACACAATTTTAAGCTAAGAACGAAATTTAAAAAACTCTTGTAAAATTTGTTTTTGGAAAATTGTGGAAATGATCGTTTTATTTTTTAAGAACATGATCGTCACCCTATGCAGAGTGGTAGTCTCGATTTTCCACCCGTAAGGTGGCGGTTTCGAATCGTCACCCGGGTAGTGCGGCAGATCTAGAGCACCAACCTGCTTTGGGAAGCGCTTTCATCACTCACGGTGGAAAATACAAATCCGTGACTATCCAAATTTAAACTTGGTTTAAGTTAAAAATATGAGCCTACATATATGAAAATGAGATCACTAGCAAAGTATAAGGGCATAAATTCATTTTACTAAACTTGTATTTAAATGTATGGAATCTCTTGGATTAAATGGAAAAAGGGTTTTACCCAAGTAGAGTACAAAAACAAAGAAATAACTAAGTAAACATTATAGATTTAGGGAAGAACCTCTATAAT
Organism: Taxus wallichiana var. yunnanensis; assembly: GCA_018340775.1. Classification (NCBI taxonomy): domain Eukaryota; kingdom Viridiplantae; phylum Streptophyta; class Pinopsida; order Cupressales; family Taxaceae; genus Taxus; species Taxus wallichiana. The sequence goes on along the minus strand of CM031237.1, from coordinate 802,298,837 downwards.
CCAATAATAGAAAAAATGCAATAATAAATCCATGATACAAACTAAACTAAGCTTGATATATGGGAATTCATCCATGGTTCTCCCTTCCTTGCTCCCATGGCTTCCATTTTTCCAACTTGCAAATTAAACAAAAGAAAAGTGACCAAATGAGGAGGCTAGGGCAAGGAGAAATGTTTCATAAAATTACATAAGGATAGTTAGGGTTAGTATGGAACCCTAAGATCTAGTGGCAATGATTGATTTGATCTCGGGTTAGGAATCAATCATAAAATTGTTAGGTAAGAATAAATATTATGGATTTTGATAATTTAAAGGTATGTGCAAATGGGTGAATGGGGCCACTAAGGGCTCTAGTGTATTAAGTTAAAAATGTAACTCTACTAGTATGTTATAGTAATTATTTAAATTAACATTAAATTTATTAAGATAATGGAACTAAAGTAACTAAGTATAAGGGTTTATTAAAATATGGGTTTAAATGTTAATTTAAGAAGGAGAAAACCACTTATGCAAGTATAATAATTTATGGCACATTCCTACGAGATAGCAATTTAAAATTGACCTTGGAAAAAGATTAACAATAGTTGATCATTGATCTAGACTTGATCTATCCTCCGTAATGCAATAATTTTCTAGTGGGAATTAATTTAATGTACATTAGGGTTTGACACCTTTGTAACTTAAAAAAAATTGCCGAAAGTTTCTAGATAATTATTTAAGATTTAATGTGGTTTTACAATGTTAAAATTTTTGAACATTACAAGACTTTATTTCAGCACTATTTATAAAGACACAATAGTTATTTAGTGCTAGAAGACATGGGATTTCTCATACAAATTTAGCGGGAGAGTTGATGAAAACAAAACTACATGCTTTTTTAACTAGTGGTTTATCTTATATATTTATTTATTTTTATTAAGGGTAAAAGGTTTTTTCAATGGGATCCTACCTAGGTACAATGGGATCCTACCCAGTACAATGGGGCAAATGCAAAAATAATAACGTTGAAGACCTAAAGGAAATGAATTTAAACAAGTAGCTCAGTTGCATCAAAGAGACAACCACTCTAAAGAAAAGCCACCAAAGTGAAAACCGACATTCAAGTATTAGCAAGAGAAAGTCACCTTATTTTTGAATGAAAAGGAATAGATTTCTTTATAGTGGAGCCTTTTTTTAACTTTGAACAACCATCTAGTTATCCCTATCAACAACATTCTCAGGTTCAAGCTCAAGAGGAAGAATGACTTCTAAAGAGTTAATTGGCCTAAAATTCTTCAAATAAGGAGATAAAGAGGCACTCTCCTTGAGATCCCTAGTTGAGATTACTGGAGAAATGAGTTGGAGGGTCTCATCCACCATTGTAGTGATGGAAATCTAGGAGGGGATCATATCCAAAGAGGGCAAGGATGGATTGAGAACCAAATAAGTGGGGGCACACACAGTGAGATGATTAGGTAGTGAGTCTATCCACTAGGCGGGTTTATTTCCAATGCACTTGGGTCGTCCACAATCTGTAATTAAGTGTTTTTTTAAAACATATATGGCACCAAAAAGGCACACCTTAAAAATCAAGTTGTTGAACCCATGTTATGTGCCCAATGAAATGATTTATTTAAGAGGGAAGGTCTTGATTGAGGTCCATGTCAACCAGAATACAAGAAAAGGTAGTATGAAGCTATTGGGTAGTGTTATGATCTGATTTAACATATGCCCCTATTACTCAAAGCAATGTTCATTATTGAATGGGATAGGCAGGCCACAAAGTCTAACCCAAAGACGCTGAAAATCAAAGAAGGATTTAGATGGTTAAGAAGGATGGTAACATGGTTTGACCATGATGCCATGTTCACCCCATACCTAGTATTTGTTGTCAATAATATTGGTATCTTTAACGAGTAAAAAAACAATGAAGAAACCTTTTGAGTTGGGGTAGAGCTCAATCTCACCATTGATTTGCGGACTCCATATTTGGGATATCCATTCATTAAACTGTGGAAGTTTCAGCCAAAAGTTCTTTAAGTGCCATATGAGGGCAATTTTGAGAGTTTCTCCTCACTTCATGAACGATATTGAGCATGTTGTCATCAAATGTGAGAGAGGGGGTACACTGGGGCTTCGAGAGGAGGGGCTCTTTGAGAATGCCCTTTGAAACAAACTCGGTAAAAGTTCGCCATTGCCATCCACAGATTGTCTCAGTAGGCAACCTAGCCTTTCGAAGATTAGAACCGCAACCCGAGTCCCAACAAGAACCTCCCCATCAGCCACGAACGGACTAAATGTCAATAATATTTTACAATTAACTTTCGTTTTATGATATTTAACAAAAATTAATAAACAATTATAATTTTAATTGAGATATAATATTTCACAAAAGTTAATAATTTTTTTAATACAATTTTATCTAAAAGTTTCATCCTAATGAAACTTAATTATTTCAAATAATTATAAAATTTAATTTTTTTAATACAAATATTGATGCTTGTCAAATATACATATATATAGACACACACATACGTATGTATGTATGCGCAGACATATATATGTTAAAGTTTTAACCTATACTGTCTGGGTGCATAAAATTGTTAAGTAGTTCATATACTCGGAAAAGAAACAACTTACAAATTAAAAATTTCCACTCGAAAGAAAATCTCCAAAGCCATATGCATGCGTTGAAGATCGTTCCAATTTACAATGAGCTCAAGAGCTTTTTTTTTTTTGCTTGAGATGCATCCACTTATTTGTATTACTACTGAGGTAGTTTTCAAAGCGATTTAAGGAATTCTCATCACTTTGTTATTTGAATACCAAATTGACCTAAGTTGCTTTATTTCATTTGTGATTGCCTTGTTTGGATAACTCATTTTTTTGATCTACCAATTTGCATTGTGTTGCTACCTACATCAAACATCACAAGACCTTTGTGCATTAACACCCCGAGCTCCTCTGCACTATACATAGCAAGCATCAACAAATTTGTCTTTGTTTGAATCCTCTAATGGGTCATATTTACTTCAATTGTATCCTGAGTCATTTTATGTAACTCGGCACATTGTATATGCTCCACACTCTACAAAGGCATCTCCCATTCTTGTCAAACAAAAAACTCCACAAACTAACGGTTGATACAACTATCTTGTTGTTTATGTCACTGAATTTCTCCAAAAATCTTTGCAGGTGTTGCTGCGCGAGCCTCTTCTCTTGTTTATCTTCATGAAGAATGCAACCAGCATGTCCTAAACCACTAGAATTGTTTGTGACATTGGCCCTATCTACAATCCCTCGAATGTATCGTTCATCATGTCATATGCTTCCGAATGGGAGGATCCTAATGGGTGTGAGTAATCCCAACAATTTTTACCAGTTTGTGGGGCTGTTGTTTCTTATGAAGTTGAGGCTCAAGGCCTTCTCTCTACCCTACTTGGTCACTGAGTTAAGGTCATTGTACCCCATCCTTTCCTCCTGGTAAAGAAACGTCATGATGTATGGGATAAACTTTATGGTGGAGGAGCTGATCCACATAAGCTAGGGGGATATCTTGGTGTCATGAGTGACACCAACATTTACAATACATATAGATATTCGATGAATTAGAGGTTGGGGTGTTATATTTTTGCGTCCCCTCTACTACGCAATTCCCGGCAATCTCATGCAATGAATTCAGACTGAGGGTGAATTTGGGAAGATCATCAAGGTGACCTGGTAGCAGAAGAAATCAAAGTTGTATAAGTGCCAAGATGAAATCCAACGAGTTCAAAATAGAATAATGCAATAAAATTTGGTACCAAATTGATGAAGGTCTTAGAAAGCATAAAATTTTTGTGCTTTGACAAGTTAAATTTGTGACGTTAACAGTTGTTAAAACATAATACATCAACATCCATTTACAAGCCTCCTATATTGTCGATCCTATGACAGATATTAGTGTGGTAGGGCATGATCAGGAAGCCTCCCATACAACCGTGGTGGCTGGGACATTGGGGTATCCGACACCGAGGAGCCTAAGTCTCACGTGTGTTTTGGCACCAGAATCAGACGTGTACAGCTTTGGAGCGTTGGCTTTGTCAAATGCCTGTGGATGGCCTCCCCTTGAGCAGAACTTGAGACAAGATAATTGCAGATTGGTCGAATGGATGTGGGATTTGTATGAAGCTATTGTAGGTTGCCGATGAAATAATAGATAAAATTTTTGATAGGGAAAAAATTTATAGACTGAGGTTTGTGTGATTGTTGTGCTCTCATCCGGAGCCAAAGGCAACACTAGCGATGAGATCGGTGGTGAAGATTTTGAAATTCAAATAAGATTTTCACAATGTTCTCGAGTTTACTGGTTCTCGTGTGTATCGATTCAAATCTCCGGTCCTGGAGATCAACATTGTTTGGATCCTCGACCACGATTATGGTCACCCATCTTCTAAACCACATCGTCAAACAGCTCGTTGGTGGAGATAGCTGATTAGGGTCTCCTATCTTCTAAACCACATGACCAATTATTTATGCTACATGCATGTTTCCCATGCACCAGTTGCCAACCTCTACTTGCATTTGTATTGCGCTTACTCCACGTGGAATGTGTCATATGTTATTACAAATTTCTTATGGTGAAGAACACATGATCTTGAAATAGAAGTCACAAGTTCAAATCGGAAGAGGGTAGGGTATGTACACCTCATTTGTAGAAAAGTTAGTTGCCTCCCGCATGTGAGTACGAGGTAGTCATGTATGCTATAAGCCACTTGTAGACTCAAAAATAGGCCGTCTGGCATTGTTGACTATAAAAACCTATTATTATTATTATTATTAATCTAACTTTACAAATTTGTATATTATAGTTTAATTACATCTCCTATTACAAATGAATTTATAAAAGAGAATAAAATACATACTACTTAAATAAATAATAAAATGTGAGCTAGAAAATTCTACTTGCATTCTAAAGGCTTGTGCACAATGTCTTACACGAAATGAAATAACATAAAATTTAATTTACTTAAAATAACAGATATAAACACCACGCAACCCCAAATTTGGTCTACAATATTTGGGCCGCCTAGAAATGCTACCACTATTCATTAAAATAACCAACTTCATTTAATATTTCAGGGCTATTATTTAATATATGCTCTAGAAAATATATTGTCCCCATGTAGTTAGTTCTCTTTAATATAGTTAGGTCACTCTAATATAGTTAGGGCATTTGGGTTGGTCATGATTACATTGCATATCGTAATTTACTATAGAGAGTCTCCCTTTATCTAACGATCCCCTATCTAGATATGACTCTTTGGGCATATAGAACTATAGGGTCCTTCATTGCCATCTAGATCTAGATATAGAGGGTTCCAACTAGATATAGGGATATAGCCACCCCCATATATAGTTATTGTAGCTCCCACTTCCCTTTGACACCTTTTGATACCGATCATGATACTGTTGATTATATTATGGACATGATTATGGACTTTATTAAAATATGATGTTAGATGTTAGATCATGGATTATTGTTGACTTGATTCAGTTATGATGCATGATGATTATTAGAGACATTTTGGATATTGATGTTGATATACTGTTTAACATGGTTATATTATGGATGTTGTTTGGACATGTGAGATTTGGATATTGTGAGTAGACCTAGAAATGGAAATTATTTCATGATGATATAGTTGTTGAATAAAATTGCAAATAATCTTGTTGGTTGCTTAGATGTTGTTGTGATTCATATATCTAAATAATTTTAGAAATTTATTTATATTATTTTGGATGTTCTGATATGGCCACAAGGCCGAAGGAGGTATTGTGTTTTGTAGGTTAAAATATCACAACAAACATCGGGGATTGGAGACCAACCACATTGGAATTCTAGATGAATTCAATAAGGTCACCATGGCAACTAGTTTTTTTGTGCGTGTTTGTGTGTGTTAGGGATTCCCATGGGGGATCACCTTTAAATGTGACCAAGGGGTTATGTGTTTTTATTTATTTGACCCTTTTGTTTAATGTTGCATGTGTTTATTTTGTGATGCATTTGCCCCTTTCTTTATTTATTAAATGTTGTATTAATATTGTGGGTAAGCATGTTGTTAATATTAATTAATTAAAATATGTCATGAGAAAGTAATTAATAGAGTTGTTGGCCTTGATTTAAAGTGTTGTAAGAGATGTGTAAGTGATGTGTAAGTTAACTTTTGAGTGTGAAACACTCCACCTTCTTGGAAATTTGAATTTGTCCTTGGAGGCTGATTTGGAGTTTTGTGGGACAAGTTATACTTGTCTCATACATCTTAAATTTATTTACCAACTATACGTATGGTTGGAGAGTTGAAATTTGACTTTTATAATGTTTTTGAGAAGACAAATTCTAAGTTTTAATTGCACTTTTCTTACATGATTTAATTTCAGTCCTTTGGGGTGTGGGTTGGAATTGAATGTGTAAGTAAACTATCTTTTATTCAGCCACCTATTTATTATGCATTGGAAAATGAAGTTGAATTTTGGGGTTGGGGTTGAGTATGTGTAATGTGGCATCCTACATAGATCTACCTCATTCTCTTCCCTTGCCTCTTCTATAAAATTTGAATTCCTTTCCTTGTTTTGGGTTGCTTTACCTTGAAGAATTCATTCTTGGGTGAATTATTTTGCTGTTTTGGAGCTCTAGCTTTGAAGTAGTTTTTGGAAGATTGGTGCATGCTTGTGCTTGGCTGATTTGGATAACTTGCATTGGGATAAAGCTCATTATTTTGGAACTTGGAACAACTCCACCATGTAGAGGTAGGATCTTGGCTCTTGAAATGCTTCTTTGTTTAATGAAAACGTTGATGTGTGAATGTTATGGCATGTTTGTGGGCTGTTGGGTAGATGGCCTAGGAATTGTGTAGGAGAAGACTATGGGGTTTATTTGATGGGAGGTATAAGGGAGGAGGGAGTTGGGATTTGGGTTCCACCTTACAAATAAATAGCTTGCATTTCTTTACTCATTATGGGGTGCTATAAGAGGTTGGGGAGGCATAAGGAAATGTGAGGAATAAGGGGTACTTGGGGAGGCATAAGGAATGTCATGGTTTTGATATACTATATTTTGACAGTTTGTAATCCAGTGGTGATACCTATTTCCCCTTTTGGGAGGCATAAGAAGCATCCCCATAGTTTCTTTCTCCTTTGGCTTGCTTGATAAATCCTTAGTATTGTTTTTCATGTTTTAATGTAGTTGTAAACTACAAGCTATTTTAGGACTATGTTTTATTGTGAAAATGTTGCTTGTGTATTTGGGGAAGCTTTTTTGTCGCCATGAGTTGGATCACATCTTTTATTGCATTGTGGTCGGGGCTTGGGGGCCAATGAAGAAGGATGGATTCTCATCTTCATTGGATGTCTTGGTTGGGTGGAGAGCGTTGACATTCCCCAACTCTTGTTGTGACCAAATTGGAGGAATGAGAAATATGCACGTTGCTATTATTCGAGCTGAGAAAAGACAATTTAACGAGTTCCTTGTGAAATGAAATCTTATTGTAGCCATTTCCCACTTTGGAGTGGATGATCTCGTATATATCAATTGTAATGGAAATATACCTTGTATTGACAATGAAATTTGAAATTTGAAATGTAAAAGAGTTACACTTTGTATTTTGTTTTTGGAAAGAATGTGAAAGAATGATATGTATTTTGTATGTTGTATTTTGAAATCAAATGGAAAGGAAGTTGTAAGAGTTTCATTTGAATTAATGGAAGTGTTTGCCTTGTTCATATGATATTATTTCCATTGGAAATCTATGTTTAACATGCACTATGAAATCCCTATTTGGAAAGTGGAAAAGTGAAACACGTGAGGAGAAAATGTATTATTTTGCCTTGTTTATAATATATGATTTTGGAAAGAATAGAAACTGCATTCTTGTTTTAATATTTGATTGAAAGAAAGAAAAATATTTATGACCAACATGGAATGAATTTAATGTTTTATTTCATGGCAAAAGAGATAGTTAATTTTTGTTCTATAAATGTATACACTTCTTTCAATTCATTGTATACTTTGTAAAATTCCTTTATCAAATGTTCAAATAACCTTGCAAATAGATAAGAGGAAAATGAAATAATCAATTGGACTTAATGAGGACAAAATGATCCCAAACCAAACTAAAAACACTTAGGAAATGTCTTGAAAATATTCTAGTTGATGTAAGGCAAATCTCCAAGCTTTTTGTTGTTAAAAAAAGAAACCTAAAATTTCAAAATGCAGATCAAACCAACAATTTTACACTTGCTATATATCCTAACACTTTCCTAATGGAAACCTCCATGTCTATTTGACATGTTGAAGGAGAAAGAATGACAAAATTTGAACAAAATTTTATAAGTTAAAATTTTCCGATTCGCACCGTAAAAGTCTGACGAATGTTTTTACGAAATTGACTAATTAATTTTTATCAAAATAAGAATTTAATAAATCTTGTGTAAAGAGGATGTTGGGAGATTTCCATAAAGTCCTTGTTTTCTGAAAACCAAGCTCGTATCAAAATTCATCACCTTCTAAAAGTTTTCTTCACTTGGCGTCAAAAAAATTATTTTGGGAAAAATTTCCTCAGGCGTCCCGTGGGCTTGAATTTTTCCCTTAGACCATTGAAAAAAATTTGGGAAAATTTTCCAAATTTTCCACACCACCCCGCAGCCACTTAAAGGCTGCCATGTGACACCACAAGGTGTCAACGGAGGGGCAGATCCCTTGTTAACTTAGCGCTTCAGAAAAATTTTGGGAAAATTTTCCAAATTTTCCTCGCCGCCTCACCGCCCGTAGCCAATCAGAGCTCCCACATGGAATCGGTAGAGAAGCGGGTTCCTTTTTACCTTTTTCATTTTTGGAATTTTTTTGGGAAAATATTTCTAAAGTTCCCTGTCGCCGGCCCACCACCGTGCCAATCAGGAGCTACCATGTTGCATCGCAAGGCGTCAGCGGAGGCGCGGGTGAATTTTACCATTTTTCCCTATGGGGTTCTAAAACTCTTTTATCGCTACAGCCCCATTTTCCCCGCACTAGCTTAGGAGGTGCCACATGTCCCTTGTGGACTTGTGGACTTGCGGGAGCGTGGGTGTAAAGGTGGTTTTTCGCCCGCACACGGGAAATTTCATAAATGTCTCCCGCGGCCCCGCTGACCTGACTCCTTTCCTCGAGAAAAAAATTCTCCACGTGGGGAAATATTTCACTCCACAGCACCACCGACCTGCCCCCGGAGATAAATTTTCTCACAGTAGGCCCGCATGGCCATTCTTAGGGAAAATTTTCATCCCAAAGCCCGCCGACCCATAACTTGAGGAATATGAGGAGTTAGGAGGACTTCTTTATATCAATGGAAAGGTGAGGAAATTTCCTATCCAATGGGAATGATTTATGGAAATTTTGAATGCATTAATTTTGAGAAAAATCAAGTTGAATCTTTAAATCCTATTAGAGAGTGGGTATGGTGAGGAATTACCCTCTGACCCTAATTGAACTTTCTAACCCTAAATTTTGGGACCTTGTCACCTCTAATAATTTTTAATAAAAGAAAAGTATATTCTAGTGGATTAGAATTGATCTGGAAATTTTAGTGACAACTGTTGTTTTGTAACTTGGTTGTAAACTCTTTTAAAGAAAAAAATTCGATGATTTTTCCTAACTAATCCTAGGTTGTTATTAGGTCTCAAGTGGGATGTTTTAGCGGCATCACAGCTTATAGATATGGGGCCTATCTCCCTAGCTCCCTCTATCTCTAATTCAAGCTAGGTGATTATTGGGTTCGAGATAGTTGGGGGGCCCATCGACATAATGAATTAATCTTGGCCCAACCTGGCCCAATCCCAATAGAGATCAAGACGGCCCCCACCCCGAACTAGAGATTTAGATAAGGGATAGCATCATCAAGTGAAGATAGGGGAGGGGCACTCCGGTGGCCCCAGATAGTTCAGATAGGACCAGATTAGGTTGTGCGGGTCATGTATGATATATTTCTATAACATAATTGGATTGTTATTATATTTTGTTGCTTTATTTTAACATTTGAATAATAATAATATTTCCTATTAGTAATGCATAAACCATTAGGTGTTATCTGATCATAATAAGCTTATTTACAAAAACATTGTGGGCTCCATTATATGTGTTACCTGATCATGAAAAACTTAATTACAAAAAAAATGTGCATTCTCTTTTAACTTTTTCAATCTTCATGTCTATATATCCCATTTACCCAAACTATTATTGCACTCTATTTTACAGGTTAGGTTTCTGTATAACACAATTGATATGTGCTTGTAGAAATAGATGATAGTACTTGACTGTCACCACTTCTTGCAATAATGACAATTAACAAATTACATCCATAACATATGCATTGTGTGATCAAGGCCATGATAACACACAAAGAAATTTTACACACCCATATTAATGACAAAAGTGAGGGAAAGGTCCTAAATTTTAATGTTTTTGATATTCTATGTGATAATATCAACATTAACAACATTGGGAATGCTACTAAATACTACATTGAAAAAGGTTCAACTTGAATATTTTTACTCTATATGCAACCTAAAACGTAAATAACACTACCATTTCCATTTCTGTAGCATAACAACAACTAAAAGCATATGTCTTGGCTATATATTGGATGTGATTGTTATGGCCACTTTTATATCTACAAGTTATACCTTAATGCATAAAGATGAAAGTTGTACTGTGGAAATTTTTTCTACATAAATTACTTTGTGACTAATCTATTACTCACAAATTGTTTCCAATTTATTCGATTGTGGTCAACTCTATCTTGTTCTTTGTGAAAAGATTATGCATTCTGCAATAGATCCAAATATTATAGATCAAAATTTTGATTCCAAATTTGATAAATTTCCTCCATTTGTATGGATCAAAACAAAATGATTCATTGAGTAATTACTATTGATTTCCTAAACGTGTAAATATAATAAGTATTGTGTTGAAACACATGCAATACTTAATGCATAACAACATTATTTGAATTTGATTAAGTGTGCAACTTTCCAACAAACATGTACAATTGGAATTCATTCATGTTATACGTGTTAAGTAAATATTAACTCCATTTAACATTTTCACTTCTAACATTCACAAACCATAACATAATACCCCTAATCATACATATACACAATATGGATTTTACCCCACCAAACTCCACACTACCATATGCAATCAAAACTCCCTGGTGACTCGCCATGTTACTCCAACATTTATTGCATTACGTCATTACCTAAAACACCTTCCTTGTAAACCTATCATTCCTCCTCTCAATGCAAGAGTTTATCGTCACATCAAATGCTTACTACTCACTCCCATAATTTTTAAATTCAAAGCTTCGATCTATTTCTCCAATGCAGCTACATTTCACTCCACAAAAGAGTGTTTCATTCTAAGGATTTGTATGTCACCTCACCACTTCACTATACTACACAAAAATAAAGAAAACATAATTAAGTCCATAATGTTAGACCTTCTTTAACTCGTGAACATAGGAAAAAACCATGCCAAGTGTAGACTTGTTCCTTAAGGAGAAACCACTAGTTAATATGAATAATTATATATCAAAATAAATTACAACAAATAAACGCTACTAGTCCTTTCAACATGTTTCAGCATATCATAGAAGGATATTTACAATTTTTCACTTAATAAGAAAATTTTAATTGAAAAGTTAAAATTATACGTCAAAACTAAAAGGTGGTCAAATATATTAAGTTTTCATGTTATAATGACTAGCTATAAATTAACTTGTCATGTATATATTAATCTCATTACAAAGTTAGTTTTTCAAAAGGTTTAATTGTATTGTAAAAATAAATTTTAAAATGAATAATTGTATGATTCAAAAACAATTTTCACATCCAATGGTTAACTATTTTTAAATTTAATTCAAATACTTATAGATAGATTAAGCTTTTGTTTTAAACTCGATGAGATCAATTTTGAGTGTGTTCTAATCCACCGATCTCAATTATTCTCTTCCTTGATAAAAATTTTTTTACATCAAATTTCCGTGATTCAAGTGAGTCAATTAGAAACCATTAAAAAAATTATCTTATAATGCCCAAAACTGATCACAAGCTAATTTAATAATGCAATTCAATCTCATTTGATCATCCAAAATATGTTTGTGCATTCACTTTATTTTTGTGGAAGAACATGCCAAAAGTAACTTAAATTGATTTTCTAATTATTTACTTTCTTAAACCATTAATTTATTTTTATACGAAAATGGAAAACTTATTAAAAAAATAGATGAAATCACCAAAACCTCCACAAATTGATAACAGAGTTCACCCAATTTGGGCTACGTCTCTAGATTCACAAAAGCATGAATCGATTTATTAGTTTATCACTTGAAGTATAAAATTATACCTATTCCAAATGAATAATAGATCATATCACATGCATTTAAATCTTATTACATATTTACATACTCTAATTATCTCTCAGAATTCTTCTCCAAGTTCATTTGTGGCTCTGCAAGAATTTCAAGTGCATTTTCCGTGAAAATGAGAATAAAATGTAGTGCCCCGCTTAAAGTAAAACAAAAATAATAATAAAAGAAGAGGAAGCATGTTTGGTGGAACATGGGGAATGTTGGGGACAGGAGTGTGGTCAGTACATGTGCGTCCTACAATCTTGTTGACCTGTTTGTCCCTTGCATTATTAATTAAACTACTTTATTTGGTATTCAAAGAACAACCACTCTAGAAACCATGTTAACTCTATAAATTTAGTAGATATGGATTGTTGTAGTAGTTTATAGACACAATTGAGTTGATTTGAATCTTCTCTAAGTTCATCTATGGCTCTGGAAGGATTCCAAGTGCATTTTCAATGAAAATGAGACTAAAAATGTAGTGCCCCACTTAAAGTAAAACAAAAATAATAATAAAAAATTGAGGAAGCATATTTGGCGGAACGTGGGGACACGAGTGTGGTCAGGACATGTGCATCCTAAAATCTTTCCCAACCTTTTTGTCCCTTTCATTAGTAATTAAAATACTTTATTTGGTATCCAAAGCAACAACCACTCTAGAAACCATGTTAACTCTGTAAATTTAGTAGATATGGATCATTGCAATAGTTTACACACACAAATGAGTTGATTTGAATATGTATCTTGTTTTTCCATTCGAACCATGCCAACAAACTTTCAATGCATGCAAGTGGAGGTATGATAGAAGTTCTATTCATGTTGCTTTAATACATCCAAAAAAATTTCTCATTCATCCTTCCTTGTGCCAAAGGGAGCTCTAATTTGGATGTTTTGTCTGTTATCCTTGGCCACCATAGTTGATGAAGCTTTGTATCTTTGTGTCATGGGCCACGTCTGACACAAGGGGTCTACTTGCTTTCATTTCCACAGACATAGATATGGATGTTTTGTGTTTACACAACTATGGCTGCCATTCTTATATTTGGGAGGTATTATTTTCGTTTTGGATCCCTTGATTTGTGTATCAAAACTTTTTGGTGAGAGGAAATATTTCAAGAAAATGCATTTTCAGTTTTAAAGGTATATTTCCACACATCTTGCGTGCATCCTCATAGCCTATGTGTCCAATGGGGTCTTAGGATCAAGGTATGGGATCCATAGAAAGTATAAGAAAAGAGGATTATCATCAGATTTTGTAGTTGGCAATACTATGGCAAACATGTAGTAAATATGAGGAAGTGTAGGCAAGGAAGATGAGTTGTTTAACATAATTGCCTTAAAAAATATGGATTTGTATCTGCATTTAATGCATGTTTCCATCATCCCTTAAAGGAAACCAAAATTCTACCCACCATCATTTTATTTTTGTATGCAAAATACGAAGAAGAAAGAGGATTCAAAACCCTTCATTGGTCTAGCTATAGCAGAGAAAGATGAAAACATGTATATTCAACCTTGCCTCCACAAGAAAAAAAAATCTTGCTGATTCAATCATTGGGGAGATAGAAATGTCTCCAAAACATGAATCTTGGTGCATGATATTCTAGATCAAGTGACGGGCATTGGAGGTGCGACTACATAAAGGGATAAATAAAGAGTTACTTTATTAATGTGTGTATGAAGAAATGATAGAATGGTGGAAACATTTGTGTAGTTTTAGAGTTGGGATTCATGCCCTCATGGCCCTATACCTACATTACCTTGTTTTTATCACGCAGATAGAAAAATAAAAGGGTGGATATAAGCTGGTTGATGATAAAGTAATGCATTATCCATATGTGCAAAATTACCTTCACAATGGATTCACCCATAGATCCTCACGTCCATCTTCTAGTGGCATATGAACTATTCAAGTAAATTCCAAAGTGTGGCATCATGGTTTGCAATGATAGCAGGATATGTTAAAAAATGCTTTTTTTAAAGGCTTTGGGACCTTTCAAGGAAATGCAAAATGGTGGAGTTGTGGATGTTCATGAACTATTTGACGAAATTCCAAGAGAGATGCTAAACTAAATCCTGCGGGTTTGACCGACTTCATCCCTTTAGGCATGGTTCATATCCCCTTATCTTTCATAATTCTTGTACTTCATTTTTTCTTTTGCAATGAAATATAATTTTAAAATATTGGGATCATCGTAGATTTAATTATTTTTATTAACTTGTTAGCAAAACAATAAAATGTCATATCGTTACTCATGTAATTAAAATAACCATTTTGTAGTAAACCATGAACTTTAACCCTCATTTTGAGGTGATTTAGAAAACTCCCTGACCAAACTAGATGACTATAATATTTTTTATTGACAAGTTGAAGTTCACTCCCGGTAAATATGTTGACCATCTCCTAGTTTAGATAGATAAATTGCACTTTCGAAGACTCACAAGGAAACCTTCGTAACTCCAGAAAGGGGATGTTAAGCTTCCAATGTACCTTATCATGTGAGGTATCATTTTAATCCTTAAATTTACCTCGAATAATCGTATGTGATATTTTTTATGCCCTTCTAGGATCCTTGTTACATCATTTTACAGCTGTAGGAAGCTATTAAATATAAAAAGTTGGGTTTCATTTTGGCTCGTCATTTAATCCTTAAAGAACAAAATTCCTATCCGCCTTCGCAAACCTCTAGTAATTTTACTAAAAATTCCTGAACCTTCAGTTTGAGGAAAAATACTTTTCTTGATAGTTTGGAAAAGTCATTTTGTAGGCCTCTGTCGCAGTTTGACTAGGTCAAACTAGACCAATTATGACCGGTGGCTCTAGAAAACATGTTGTCGTCTGATAACCATTTGTTAATTCTCAATCTTGTCGACTCTGGTGAATTCTCCATATATAGAGGAACTTGTAGGATGTTTCTCGTTTCACGTTCATCCAGTGAACATTAGTTTTGGACATGGTTTTCTGAGCCCTCGAGCTAACTTTTATTCATTTGCAACTAGGTCAATTACTGACCACTGACCCCAAAAACTAAATGCTAATCATAAAGCATTTTCCAGTTTTAAATTATGTCAGAGTTCCTATGAACTCTGGGTATATAAGTGGGCATGTAGAAATTTAACCATGGTGTGTTTTCTCATCGGAAGACAATGTTTGAAAGTGTTTTCTTATCCTCTGAGCTTCATTTGAATGTTTTTGTAGCTAGGAGAAAATGTAAAAAAAAGTTTTCAAACCTCTCACAGGTTGCCAAACCACTGTGGAAAGTTTTGAAACATGTAAATAACTATTTTAAAACTCTCTATAGTGTAATCGGTTGTGAGTGAAATAGAAGTTTTGAAAAAATGGTGTTCTCTCTCTCTCTTTCTCTTTCTCTCTCTCCTGGATATAATAGAAGTGAGATGAAATGAAATGAATTCATGTTTCTAGATTTTTTTTTTTGAATGCAAATTGTTATTATTATTATATGTAAATGGGGAAACTGAAAAATATTAATTATGCTAGATTAGGGTGGATGACATGCTAGGGATTTATCGTTGATTTCATGCTCACATGGTTTTGCAGGGATGGAAGAAAGATGGCAAAAATGTGATGTGTAATTCATTATTTATTATTGTAATTTTTATAGTTCATTGTCAAATGAATAGATGTATAATGTAATATCATGCTACAAAATGTTATAATTGAAATTTCTAATATGTATGGGATGATATTTTTAGGGATATCTTAGGAAATGTGCATTTAATCACAGGTTCAATTTGATTAATGGTTGTGTATGGTAAAAGGGTTTGATATATATATAGTAAATGAATTTGAAGTTAATATATTGTAGTGGATTTTCAATGTTCAATAAATGTTTAACTAATTATTGTGTTGCATTCTTACCTTGTAAATGTAATAAAAATATTTAATCAAAACACTCAACCCTAGTATAAGATCTCATGCCTAACATGTCTTCATGTGTGATCCTTCTTACCATAGAAGATATTGAAACCATAGAATGAACTTAAACTCTACACTCGATGGAACCTTCTAGTTTAGGTAAATAAAACCCCTAGTTGGATTTTACTGTCATAGTCATTATGTTTAGCGACCTTGTCGTGAACCCATCTTTTAGGAATGACATGGTCCAACTTTATCCGGAGTGTGTGGTTTCCTTCTAGTTTTGGTAACTGCGAGGAGAATTTCCTCTCTTTAGTTCCGACACCATGGTTGAGTGGTGAAGACCACCTTGGAAGTCACCTTATGAGTCCTTGTTCGAAGCAATGACTATGCAATGTAACCTTACCATCCGTGGAGTAAGTAGAGCTAATACTCCCTTAGTATCCTTTTGGATTTTCCTAGTCTTACGAGATTAGATCTAGAAAATTGACTTCATCAGTGAATGAAGTCCTTGTTGGATCTAGACGACATAAATGGAGATCATGAAATAGTTGTTCTAGGTCTTAAACTCTTGTTAATGAACTCCTTAGTCCCTCTCAGTTAAATGTGTTACCTTGGTTTCTATCAACATAACACCTTGGTCTTTTCTTGAAGGTGGTTTAGCATAAATATGTCCTCTCGCCTTAAACTCATATATAATTGAGGCATAGATCATTAGGTGCAATTGGAATTAAACCAAACCTCAGTTGATTAGGAGGTTAACTTGGGGTTCATGTGTAGTTTATAATGCTTCCAATCTTGTACTTCTGAAGATGTCAGGCAAGTACTTTCGTAACACTTTTGTTATAAAGCGATGGTAGTAGTGAGACCATAATGCGATGTAAAAGTAAATCATATAAGAGTAAAACGATATTTGAGGTTAGGAATAATGTCACTCTTGGAGTCCTTATAACTTAATTAAACTTTTTCATGTGTTACAAAGAATATGAATTGCCTTGGTGTGATCAAACTTCAAGAAAACAAAAGATATATATATATATATATATATATATATATATATATATATATATATATATATATATATATATCAAAATGGAATTCAAAAAGTTATTGCACTAGAATAACTATGGTAGGGAAATAACTATACTGTGATCGAAGAATGTTTATGGGAAAAATTTATCTTGAATCTAAGCCCCCAAAATCCTAATATTACTTTCTAGACATCAAGACAGATTCACTTGAGTTGCAAGGGTAAAATGTAGACATTGAATAAATATTTGAGAAGCATATTCTTAACATAAGAACAAGTTAATTAAGTACTTTATATGCAATTTGAATTATGCCAAATAAGTATGTAAGTTATGGAAATTTCCGTAAAGGATAAAAATCCAATTTAAAATGGTCGAACTGTAATTTAAATGTGGAATGAACTTAAGAATCTATAGGTGGAAAAAGGATAAAATTATCCTTGCATAATAATGTTCTTGGAATGTTAATCATAACTAAGATGAAATTAAAGAAATGATGTCTTATGGGTTTACAATCCTTGATTCCTTTTCTTGTTGTTGGGTCATTGCTTGCATTCGTTCATTGGGAAAAGTGTGGCATCGACATGTCTATGGTGTTGTCATATGTCTATGTGAGTTGATGACTTGTAAGTGTCATATGCATCTTTGAGTTTTCTTTACTTGGATCCCTTGTGGCGTTGTGTAGTGAGAAATATAAGTTAAAAAAATTGTCATGATATTTTTACTGTTGTTCTTGTCTGTGTATAAATGTGGGCATTACATATGGTATCACAGAAGAGGTTCATGCTCTCGAACCTCTAGGGAAGATTGGAGTTGTGATGGTGTTGCATGATGGTGGTGGATATTGGAAGAGTAATGTGATATAAGTGTGATGTGAACAATGTTGTAATTGTGACCTTATGGAAGCACATGTGGTGTATGTCACTTAGTGCATATTTGTTATCATGTTGATGTGCTTGTGATGACAATATTCAATCTATTTTTTGTTGATTCAATGAGGAATTCATGTGTGATGGATTGCCTTGTTGTGCGTGAAAGGAATGTTATTGTGGATTGCAGAGTGTTGGAACATTTTAGCATTATGTGATATGAAGGTGTATTGATGTATTGCGTGGAAAAAAAAAAATTATTGTAAAGTGAATTGGATTTTATCGTGATGTCGTCACCATTTTGTGATAAATTGTGTGTGTCACCATGTTGTAATTGGAATTGACTATATGTTGTAAGGTTATACATTGTGTTCCTCATACGTATAATTCATGTAAAATGTGATGGTTCATGTCATGATTTAGGGAATATGGTGAGTGTATGATCCCTAGTGTACATTGATTGCACTTTGGGTGCAAAATGTGGTAATGTGATGTATCATAACCCATAAAAGTAATGATTATGTTATACCCTGTATATATACCATGTGTAATACACTATTGTTAATGTGCGTGAATCACCATTTTTTTAGTGATGTAGTTATATGTTATGTTGTGGACCCTACACTAACCGACCCCAACGGAAATTGGTAAAATGTGTATTTTGGAGTGAAAAAATGTGTATTATGGACTAGTCACTCGAGCCAAGTACAAGATAGGAAGTGGAGCCTCACATAGGTTGAAAACCCACTTTTATTTGTTTGGTATGTGTGGCACTTGCTCAATGGGTGTCATGCATATTGTGTTTCGCATGGACACCTTAGGCTCGATGTAGATGGTGACTTTTACTCCATCCACTCTCCTAATATGGTTATCGTAAGGATTCGACCTTTGTGATTTTGACTATGTTGAGCCTTGTCGAAGTGGTGGTGGGATGATTCATATAAAGATGATGACAATTGTATTATTTGATATGTTATTTTACGAGCTGAGGCTTGATGTTCCAAGTGCCAGCAACTCATTGAGTAGCCCCCTGGTGGCCATATAAGGCCACGTAGTTATTGTAATGTGTTATTTCTATACACGTATTTTATTCGTAAGTTGAAAAATTTCCATTTTCTTGCTAGAACCAACAATTTTATTGATTGACATGTTCTTATATTTTGGGCATTTATTTGGTTGAGGCACTAACATGCAGATTTTTGCACTAAATATGGTTATTTGGCCATTTTTTTACTTAGATTTAAATTTTTATTTTAAGTTCAAATATTTTTATAGCCTATCCAAAGGCTTTAGATCTTGCCACTTGGTATTTGAATGGTTTTTATGTTGGTTCTTATGTCGTAATGTATTGGAATAGGGTCATGGGATTCACCATGGAGTGGTGGGACGTATAGACCCACGTCTTTGTATGGGGTACGCCCCAAGGAGTTACTGAGATAACTAGCGGGTTGTTGAACCACAAGTTATTATGTCACTTTGGTTAGAGGTGTTTGGATGTTATGTGCCCAGTGGGCCATAGGGTGACCGACCTCTTCTTTGGAGCTAAAAGGAAAATTTATATTTATTTCATTTTACTTAAGCGAGGCATAAGAGAATTGAGGGAGACATAAGAGACACTTGAGGGAGGCATAAGAGATTTGTGTGGATGTGATTGATTCTTGGGAGGTATAAGTATTTTTTGATGCCTTGAGAGGTATATGGAGTATTTTTGTGATGTTTTGGGAGGTGGATAAAGTTGGTATTTTTAGTTATGTGTACTCTTGTGAGTCTAGTTAGACATTATTATGTTTGAGGAATGACGTTCCCATTGGTATGGAGTATTGGATATTGACTTTGAACTATGTTGGTATAGTCATGAATTTTGGGTCATGTAATACCCATTGTATATGTATCAGCATGATGATTATGTTGTTAGTCACTTGTGTGTGTAAGGTTTATGCCTATGACATAATTGTTGGAGATTATTTGTTATGTGGACTACTGGTTTGTCTTTCCATGGTGGAATTAAAGGTCTTGTGATGTGATACAATATTGAAAGTATGTAGCAAGATGTTTCATGGGTCATTTCTGATGTGTTGAGTTTGTATGACACCTTGAGGCCAATTACTATTGGGTAACCATGAACATAAGACAATTGAAAATTCTAAACAATGAGTATCAAGATTGGAGATTTAAAGTACTATAAATGAAAACATTAACTAAGTAATAAGGTAAACTAGAACTACAAATCTTCACATAACTTTGAGAGTATAAGAAATTGTTAAACTTTCTTGACTTTCCTTTGGTCGCATAGTATTGAAATAAATCTATTCCCTAGAAATAACTTGTCATCATTATCTTATTTCATTGATTATTATTTTTTCTACCCTTGGTGTTGTGTCACATTGAAGACAATTCTCTTGTAAGGGGAGGGTGATGTAGTGACCCGCTTAATGTAAAACAAAATAATAATAAAAATAGGAATCATGTTTGATGGAATGTGGGGAAAAGAGTGTGGTCAAGACATGTGCGTCATCAAATATTGCCAACCTATTTGTCCCTTAAATTATTAATTAAAATATTTTATTTGATATCCAAAGAATTAACCACTCTAGAAACCATGTTAACTATATAAATGTAGCGAGATATGGATCATTGCGAGTAGTTTACACACACAAATGAGTTGATTTGAATCTGTATCTGGTTATGCCATTCAACCCATTCCGAAATCTTTCAATCTATGCAAGTGCAGGGATAATAGAGACTCTATTGATGTTGCTAATACATTAAAAAAATTCTCATTCATCCTTTCCCGTGTGCCAAAGGGAGCTCTAATTTGAAGGTTTTGTCTATTATCCTTGGCCAAAGATAGTTGATGAAGTTACGTATGTTTCTGTCATGGACCACATCTGACACAAGGGGTCTACTTGATTTCATTTCCTTAGACATAGATATCGATGTGCTGTGTTTACGCAACTATGGCCACCATTATTATATTTGGGAGGTATTATTTTTGTTTTGGATTCCCTGATTTGTGTATCAAAACTTTTTGGAGAGAGGAAATATTTCAAGAAAATTCATTTTCAGTTTTAAAGGTATATTTCCACACATCTTTCTTACATCCTCACAACACTTTGTGTACAATGGGTTATTTGGATCAAGGTATGGGATCCATAGAAAATATAAGAAAAAAGGATTATTATAAGATTTTGTAGTTGTTAATGCTATGGAAGACATGTAGGAAATATGAGGAACCTTAGGCAAGGCAAATAAGTTGTTTAACAAAATTTCCTTAAAAAAATGTGGATCTGTATCTGCATTTAATGCATGTTTCCATCATCCTTGAGAGGAAACCAAACTGCTACCCACCGTTGTTTTGTTTTTATGGAAAAGATGAAGAAGAAAAAGGATTCAAAACCCGTCGTTGGTCTAGCTATAATAAAGAAAGATGAAAACATGTATATTCAACCTTACATCAAAAATAAAAAAAGAAGTCTTAGTGATTCAGTCATTTGGGATATAGAAATGTCTCCAAAACAGGATCTTGGTACATGACATTCCGATCCAGGACGCATTGGATGTGCGACTACATAAATGACTAAATAAAGAGCTAATTTATTAATGTGTGTATGAAGAAATGATAGAATGGTGGAAACATTTGTGTAGTTTCAGAGTTAGGATTCATGCCCTCATGGCCCTATACCTACATTACCTTGTGTTTATCATGCAGATAGAAAAATAAAAGGGTGGATATAAGTTGGTTGATGATAAAGTAATGCATTATCCATATGTGCAAAATTACCTTCACAACCGTGGATTCACCCATAGATCCTCACGTCCATCTTCTAGTGGCATATGAACTATTCAAGTAAATGCCAGAAGTGTGGCCTCATGGTTTGCAATGATAGCAGGATATGTTAAAAAATTGTTTTTCTAAAAGGCTTTAGAACCTTTCAAGAAAATGCAAAATGGTGGATTTATGGATGCTCACGAACTGTTTGAAAAAATGTCAAAGCGAGATGTTGAATCCAATCCTATGGGTTTGACCAACTTCGTCCCTCCAGGGATGGTTCATCTCTTCTTATCTTTCATAATTCTTGTACTTCAGTTATTTCTTTTACAACAAAATATAATTTTAAGAGATTGGGATCATCGTAGATTTAATTGTTTTTTATTAACTTGTTGTAAAACTATAAAATTTCGTATCGCTACTCATTCAATAAAAATAACCTTTTTATAGTAAACCATGAAATTCAACCCTCATTTTGAGGTGATTTAGAGAACTCCTTGACCAAACTAGATCACTACTTTGTATTGTTTTATTGACAAATTGAATTTGACTCCCAAGTAAATATGTTGACCATCTCCTTGTTTTAAATAGATAAATTGTGACTCCGAAAGGGGATGTTAAGCTTCCATCGTGTACCTTGTCATGTGAGGAATCACTTTAATCCTTGAATTAACCTCGAATGATTGTATGTGATCTTTTTGACACCCTTCTAGAGCCTTGTTACATTATTTTATAGTTGTAGGAAGCTATTAAATTTAAAAGTTTGGTTTCATTTTTGCTCATCGTTTGATCCTTGAACAACAAAATGCCTATCCACCTTCGCAAACCTCTATTACTTTTACTACACAATTCCCTAGAACCTTCAGTTTGAGGAAAAACACTTTTCTTGATAGTTTGGCAATGACATTTTGTAGGCCTTTGGTTGTAGTTTGACTAGGTCAAACTAGACCAATTATGACTGCAGTGGCTCTAGAAAACATGTTTTCATTTGATAACCGTTTGCTAATTCTCAGTCCTGTCGTTAACTCTAGTGAATTCTCCATATATAGAGGAACTTGTAGGATGTTTCTCATTTCACGTTCATCCATTGAACGTCAGTTTTGGACGTGGTTTTCTAAGCCCTCGAGCTAACTTTTATTCATTTGTAACTAGGTCAATTACGACGATCGACCCCAAAAAACGGCCTTTAACCATAAAGCATTCGCCAGCTTCTGAATTCTTTAATTTCTTATGAACTCTGAGTATATAAGTGGGCACATAGAAATTTAACCATGTTATGTTTCTGATTGGAAGACAATGTTTGAAAGTGGTTTCTTAGCCTCTGATCCTGATTTGAACATTTTTGTAGCTAGCAGGAAAATGTAAAAAGAAAGTTGTAGGACCCCTGTCAGGTTGCCAAACCACCATGGAAACTTTTGACACATGTAAATAACTGTTTGAAAACACTATAATGTAATTGGTTGTGTGAAATAGAAGTTTTTACAAAATGGTGGTTCTCTCTCTCCTTCCTCTTTCTCTCTCCTTGGTTATAATATGAAGTGTAAATTTTTCTTTCGAATGTAAATTGTAATTGTTATTATAGGTAAATGGGGAAACTAAAAAAGTTAATTATGCTAGATTAGGGTGGATGCCATGCCAGTGATTTATCATTGATTTCATGCTCACATGGTTTTGCAAGATGCAAGAAAGATGGTGAAAAGGCGATGTGTAATTCATTATTTATTATTGTAATTTTTATAGGTCATTGTAAAATGAATATATGTATAATGTAGTCTCATGCTACAGAAATTTTATATTTGAAATTGTTAATATGTATGGGATGTTATTTTTAGGGATATCTTAGGAAATGTGCATTTAATCACAGGTTCAATTTGATTAATGGTTGCATATGGTAAAAGGGTTTGATATATATAGTAAATGAATTTGAAGTTAATATATTGTAGTGCATTTTTAGTGTTCAATAAACGATTAATTAATTACTTGTGTTTGTATTCTTACCTTGTAAATGTAATAAAAATATTTAATCAAAACACTCAACCCTAGTATAACATCTCGTGCATAACATGTCTTCATGTGTGATCCTTCTTACCATAGAAGATATTGAAACCGTAGAATGAACTTAAACTCTAAACTCGATGGAACCTCCTAGTTTAGGTAAATAAAACCCCTAGTTGGATTTTACCGTCATATTCATTATGTTTAGTGACCTTGTCATGAACCCATCTTTTAGGAATGACATGGTCCAACTTTATCCGGAGTGTGTGGTTTCCTTCAAGTTTTGGTAACCACGAGGAGAATGTCCTCTCTTCAGTTCTGACATCATGTTTGAGTGATGAAGACATATTTAGAATTCACCTTATGATTCCTTGTTTGAAGCAATGACTATGTAATGTAACCTTACAATCTGTGGAGTAAGTAGAGCTAATACTCCCTTACTATCCTTGCGGATCAAGGCTAGTCTAATGAGATTATGTTTGTGTGTATTATTTCCAACATCATTAGGTTAGTCATCTCACTTAGGAGAGATCGTAGGTCCATGTGTCATTTAGGGGTCATTATGATATTCTCTTATGTGTCAATGCGTCGGTATGTTAGTGCATCAAAGGTGCATCGAAGCAGTGTCATATGTGTCATTAGGAGTTACACTTCTATTCTAGGAATGTAACTCCCCCTCTCTACTCGAGTTGTCATGATTGCAGCATTAGGGGTTACTCAACACCTCCTATATGTACACCCCATTTGATCTATGAGATAGAGGAGAGTTTTATGGCTTAACCAGGTTCTTCCCATGTTTCAAATCTTTGCATGCACATTTGGTTGATGCTTGCTCCTCCCGAGATCTCTTCACATTGTCATTTGCACGTCCGTTGATGTGCACGTCGTCCCTCGTGATCCTCACTTGTGGGTTTAAACCCTCTTTCATGGTATCAGAGTGGATCTTGTGGATCCATGCACTCCTCGGTATTTCTCGTGCATTTTCTGGCTTCCAGCGTGATATCTAGTTCTCATTGTATGTTTCGTAAATGATATTCCATTCGTGCTTTTCTTGCACTGATTTTGGGGTTCATACCTCTGGTTTGCTTGCTCGTGTTTGTGGGTTTCACCTTCTTTTTTGGGTTTGTTCATGTTTGTGGTTTTTCAAGGTTTCAGCCTTGCATGAGGGTCTTGAGAGGTTATGCTACTTCAAATTGTAGGTTCGAGTTTTTTTGGTTCATGCATTTGTGTTGCTCTACCCAAGCCCTCTAGTCATTGGCTTCTCCATTGGATCGATTTGAGCTATGTTAAGGCATGTTCCATTACCTTGGTGATTTTTTTGTTATATGTGTAGGTTTTATTGATCTACTTGACCTGCATTGGCTCATGTTGTGGATTATTAGCATGTGCCTTTTTTTACCGTTGTTGCCACTGGGTTTATAGGCTTCCAGCATGGAACTTATTTTTATCCTTGGTGTGGAATCTAAACGTGGCTATTTTTTTGGCTGTTGGCTCATGCTTGGTTCTCTTCTCCTACTTTGGTTGAGCCAGATCATGCTTTTTGTCCTTGTATTTCCTATGCCTTTGTGTTTTGCATTGGCACATATTTCAAATCTGCAGCATTGGCATTCAAATCAGTGGTAACGTTTGCATTTTCTCCGGGTTATTGAACTTCTCCTTCAACTCTTTCACAACAACCTACTTTTTCCATTCTATTTGGCACGCATCCCTCTACCACCTATGTTCAAAATCAACGATTCTAAGACGCGTCTTTAGCTTTGCACAACTCAACCGCTCTTCACCTTGCCAACTCGTGGCTCGTGGCCTCTTACGCCTTCCTCGAGCGGTTACCTACGTAGAAGCTTTGCTAGGTCTTTTACTCGTATTGGAATTTTTGGGTTTCTTGGTGACTGCCACACCTCTACCTTGGCAAGTTTTTTCATCCTCTAGCACCTGACACCTCCTCCAACACATCTCCAAAGATGTATTCCCACTTTGTGCATTACGTTTGGAATCCTTGTTCAAATGTTACTTCTACAGCTTTGGAACGTGGACTTAATTGGAGATACCATTCCAAACGTGGGCCCCTCCTTTCTCTATTTTTTAATGTTTTAAGATTAAAAAAAAAAATTCAGTTTTGGCATTGTAACATTTTAAAATTTGGGTTTTTGGCTTGTATTTCTTACCCTCCTATGAGCGTCGAAGACGGAGGGTGAGGTCCGGGGTTGGCAGGAGGCTAATCCCCCCTCGCAAGAAAAACAAACCCCTACTAAAATTACGTGTCGTTTCCAACGAGTACCCACACAACACCCTTTGTACCCATTGAGGGCACTTTTTTAATGTGTTTGCAGCATTTATTGACATTTTCCATCAGTTGCAGGAATCATTTTAATGTGATAAATTTTGACTCACAACTCGTTTTTGAGCGCTTCTTTAGTCGAAGTTGCATGATTTATCACAAAATACATGATGACATTGTCAGGTTTTCAAATGCACTAATTTATAAAGTGTCACATTCTAGGGGTTGACTAGCACTCTTGGCCTTACACACGCAGATGGATTATCGGCCGAGTTTGACGTCTTACTTTTGTGCATCTTGCATTTTTCATCATGGATATTTCTCTTTCAAGACTTGAGCATCATAGGATCACTTTACATCCTCCGCCACTTATCACTGGGAGTGGGAACTATTCAGCTTGGCATGATTCCACAAAACATTACTTCACCCACGAGGGTCTTTTACCCTTCTTTCTTGGGCCGTTCTCGCACCCGCGATCATAGTCATCTAGAGGACTTTCTTGACACTTGCGACCACATATTTGGTCACATTATGATGCATGTCTCTCGTTCTCTTTGGTTTCACATGGAAAACTCAGATCCACCCCACCATGTCTAGAGTATTCTTCAGTCCCTCAATGGAGATCCTTCACATACTTTGCCACCATTGTTGGTGCTACTCGATTGATTGTCTCCTCCATTTCTTCATGTGATGGCGTTCACACATAGGCTCATTTGGTTCTACTTCGATGACAAGGATTGTGCACCCAGTTTTGATCTAGAGAGCATTACAGAGCATTACAGAGGACTTCTCTCCTCTTTCTCTCACTATTCTAGAGAGTGTTGACACATCCCACATCTCATCAGATATCAAGTAGTCTCCTACTCAGCCTCATATAGTCATTACACCAGCCTCCTTTCCACTTCCAGTGTGTGAGGCCCCTTCCACTCCTCTACCTTCATTGGATGACTCATACCTATCTGACATCACTCTTCTATTTGATCCCCCTCATTGGGATGAGTATCTTGCCTGACCTTAGTCATCTTTTTGTAGAGTCTACTTGTGATGCACTATAGGTCCCTCATCCATCTACAGGTTTTTCAGAGGATTTCATCATCTCTGTTGTTGGGAGTGCCCCTTCCGAGAATCATGTCACTTCCACATCTCCAGAGACCTTCATTGATCCACCCTCAGCTGTGGATCCCTTTTCTGTTGTGGAGGATGTTTTGTTCCCTTCACATCACTTGGACATCCTTTCTACGGGTGTTCCTCTTTTTCACTCTAATAGTTCTACGCATGTGGCATTACCTTCGGTTCCTTGCACTCACTCGCTAGACCTATGTCACACTTTTGTGCACCAGACTCAGAGTTCTTCGTGTTGCTACCTTTAGTTTCCTTTGTGGAGTGGGTAGACTTCCAGCACGTCATTTTTGTCCTTCCTAAGGGCAGGCACATAGTTCATTATGGGTGGCTCTTCTTTATTCTAGAGGCAGAGGATCTCATCATTGACATTCTTCTGGGAGACTTCTTAGAGATGTAGAGTTCAGATCCGTCCATGGCATCTTCTGCATCCCTCCCTTCTCCCTCTTCTTCTCTCTTCTTCTTCTTTCTGAGAGATTTCCTCTTTGTACATGGGTACCTTTTCAGGTTCATCTATAGTTGTGACCCATATTTGGCCTCTTTCTTAGATTAGAGAGTGTTATGTTCTCATGTGGTGGATGTTTTTCCCACTGGGTTTTTCTTCACCACTTGGGACCTTTTTCTTGTGCATGGGTACCTCATTAGGCTTTGTGCTAGGACCCATTTCTCATTTCTAACTTGCCGCCTCATCCTAAGTTATGATGAAGGGGGGGTGTTGGTGTGTATTATTTTCCACATCATTAGGTGAGTCATCTCACTTAGGTGAGATCGTAGGTCCATGTGTCATTTAGGGGTCATTATGAGATTCTCTTATGCATCAGTGCGTCAGCACGTCAGTGTGTCATATGCGTCATTGGGAGTTACACTTCTATTCTAGGAATGTAACTCCCCCTCTCTACTCGAGTTGTCATGATTGCAGCATTGGGGGTTACTCAGCACCTCCTATATGTACACCTCATTTGATCTATGAGATAGAGGAGAGTTTTATGGCTTAACTAGGTTCTACCCGTGTTTCAAATCTTTGCATGCACATTCGGTTGATGCTCACTCGTCCCGAGATATCATCACGCTACTGTTCACACATCTGTTGATGTGCACGTCATCCCTCATGATCCTCGCTTGCAGGTTTTAAACCCTCTTTCAGATTAGATCTAGAAAATAGACTTCATAATAAAATGAAGTCTATGTTGGATCTAGACGACATAATTGGAGATCATAAAATATTTTGTCTAGGTCTTAAAATCTTGTTAATTAACTCCTTTGTCCCTCTCAGTTAAATGTGTTACCTTGGTTTCTATCAACATAACAGCTTGGCCTTTTCTTGAAGGTGGTTTAGCATATATATGTCCTCTCGCCTTAAACTCATATGTAATTTAGGTGTAGATAACTAATTGCTATTGGAATTAAACCAAACCTCACCTGAATAGGTGGTTAACTTGGGGTTCATGTGTAGTTTATAATGCTTCCAATCTTGTACTTCGGAAGATGTCGAATGTACTTTCGTAACACTTTTGTTATAAAGCAATTGTAGTAGTGAGATCATAATGAGATGTAAAATTAAATCATATAAGAGTAAAATGATATTTGAGGTTAGGAATAATGTCACTCTTGAAGTCCTTATAACTTAATTAAACTTTTTCATGTGTTACAAAGAATATGAATTTCCTTGGTGTCATCAAACATTGAGAAAACTATATATATATATATATATATATATATAAATGGAATTCAAAAAATTATTGCACTAGAATAACTATGGTAGGGAAATAACTTTACCCCGATTTAAGAATGTTTATGGGAAAAAGTTATCTTGAATCTAAGCCCCCTTTAAATCCTAATATTGCTTTCTGGACAGCAAGATAGATTCACTTGAGTTAGAAGGGTAAAATGTAAACATTGAATAAACATTTGAGAAGCATATTATTAACATAAGAAAAAATTAGTTAAGTAATTTATATGTAATTTTAATTATGCCAAATAAGTATGTAAGCTACGGAAATTTCTGTAAAGGATAAAAAGATAATTTGAAATGGTCGTGCTATAATTTAAATGTGGAATGAACTTAAAAATATTTAGGTAGAAACAAGAGAAAATTATCCTTGCACAATAATGTTCATGGAATGTTAATCATAACTAAGATGCAATTAAATAAATGATGTGTTGTGGGTTTGCCAATCCTTGAGTCTTTTTCTTATTGTTGCGTCATTTCTAGCATTCATTCATTAAGAAAAGTATGACATCGACATATATATGGTGTTTTCATGTGTCTATGCGAGATGATAACTTGTAAGTGTCATATGCATCTTTGAGTTTTCATTACTTAGAGCCCTTGTGGCGTTTTGTAGGGAGCAATGTAAGTCAAAAAAATTATCCTGGTATTTTTAGTGTTGTTCTTGTGTGTGTAAAATGTGGGTGTTACAAATAAACTCTTTCATCAAGAAATTTACAACACCTCATGCAAAATTGAAGATGCCATTTTCTTCTTATGTGAATTTGGAACAATTTTCAAGTTCTAGCTAAAGATTGAAAATGTCTTTAATCTGCACAATAACAATGTTTTATAAAAACTACCTATAATGGCTTCCTACACAGTCAACTCAAAATTAGATCTTCAAATATAATAAAGGTCATTATATATCCGGCCAAGCACATAAGGCTCAACTTTCAAGCTAATTATTGTTGATGATCTAGTTAAGGGTTTGAACGTCCTTATCTCCCCCACATCGGTTAGATTTTCAATAATTTGGAAATAATCCCACATCTATAAGGATAAGGGTGGTTTTTTTTTTTTTTAATTTGGGCCCCCACCCTATTAATTCATCGATGCATCGACAACTTTCAAATTTTTTCCATCCATGTTGCTCAATGCAGTATGTTGTGGACTTGATCGCCATGTAAGTGGTCAAGCTAGTTGTGTTTGTCGACATGTTGTTGGCATGTTGTTTGAATGCTAAGTCGGTTGTTGATATGTAAATTTGGTTGATGCTTCACAATGGATATTGTATGAGATGTGAGTGAGTTATGCCCAAGAAGTGCGATGACAGGTTAGCTAATAGGTTAGCCAAACTCATTGAGGTAAACTCAGTAACTTGATCCTAAATTTTATGATTATAATACAATGCAATAGATAGTCCCACATGCATCCCTAAACTACACTATGATGCATATATATGCAAAATCATTACAATGATATAATGAACAAATGACAGCAAATACAACTCTCTGATAAAAGAGTGTGTTAACCCTAGCTTAGGGCTCCTAACCAAAGAATAGCGAGGCTAGCATGTCTAAACATGATTGTTGAAGACCGATGTCCAAAAACCACATTATTCTAAAATATTCATGTGCGAATTTTTGCTCTATGATTCGTCCACTTTGCAATCATGCACATGTCCATGTCATTTCAAAATTACACACACACCCATATTTTTTTTAGCAAGTTGGCAAAATTTTTCTAAAATGATAAATTTTGTGTACAAGCTTCATTTTTTTTTTTTTATATCATCGGAAAGATCTTGGAGCATTTCTCCATACTCTAGTGGTTTAGGAATAATTTGGGAGCATATGAAGTTCAAAATGTGCTCTTGATTCTTGTAGAATCTTAATTAATATTTGATAACTTACTATTTTCTATGTTAAATAAAATTTACATTCATTTCACACATGTTAGGCAAAAATCACCGGCAAAAATGATGAGTAACGTCCAAATCTCAATTAATTAAGTGTTTTTATTTTCATTATAGTAATATTATTTTTTATCTTTTCCAAACCAATAAATCATGTTGGAATTTGAGATTTTATTTTCATTTATCTTGTTTACTTTACAAATTAGGTTCTCAAATATTAATTTATTCTATAATTTCTTTATTCAACATGTTATTAATATAATAAAACACCACCTCTAGAGAAATGGAAAAGCTTAATGAATAGTTGAATTTTTAGGGTCTCATCCATGATCTAAGTTGTTCTTGTATTTTTGTAGATAACAAAGTATGCAATATAAAACCCATTTTTGTTTTTGTGTCTTACATGTAAGGATTTTAACTTGTTTTTCTGTAATATCAAAATGTTTAATTACAATTTTTTGGGCACAACATGCCACTAGAATTTTCACAAATTGTGGGGACACACTCGATTTTGCTTTAAAATATTCTATTGTGAAGAAACAAATGTTACACCAATGAAATAATATAACACAAGAAGAAAATAGGAATAGAGAAAATTGAATTAAAACCTCAAAATTGACTATTTATAGTTTACATGCTCTCTTTACTTTATTTTCATATTGATGCAATGTTCATGTTCGTAAAGGATACCAACAAAATTATTTTTTTGTTAATTTGGCATGAAGAATAATATTTTAATGTCTTAGAAACTTTAGTGTATGTTGTATTTGAACAATCACCTTATACACTTTATAAAAAAATGTTGATCAAAATACATACAATTCACACATTTTAAGCATCTCCCTCACCACTATTTGTTTTTTTAGCTTGGTGAAATTCCCATAAACTTAAGATCCTATACACTTTTTGAAATTTCGATATTGTTTTAGTTTTTTTGAATTTATTTTTTATCATAAAATTTCTTTTAGGGTTATTTTTATTTTGTGGTTTACATTTGATAGATATAGACAATGAATCTCTTGAAACTTGGGATGCTTTAAAAGTTAAAAAGTCAAGCTAAATTATAAACTATGATAACATAGATTATTATAATTTTCAACACATGTTTAGATCGAATTGAAATTTTACCTACCATTAGAAACATGTTATTGGCTACATGGACTAATGATAGATATTCAAATGAGAAAAAATTCATAGGTTAAAAGAGTATACTTTTAGGTGCTAAAAAGCAAGTGGAAGTGAACACATGGTGTAGATGCTCAAATTTCAAAAAATCCTTTTGGAAACTTCTTATTTCAGATATCCTTCTTAGATAAGATAAATACACATTTCCTATTCTCAATTAATGTATGTTTTCATCCCTTATCTAATGAGTTATTTTCATACATCTCGGTGTCAACAATTTATGAATATTAATACACAATACTATTTCTCATGATAGAATTTTTAGGATGTATCTTCCATATTTCACTGAGATTATATCTTTATAAAACTATTAAATTTGATTAGTTTGTATAATCCAGTCTGGATAACCTATATTATCCTATACCATCACATTTTTGTAATATGATTTCAAAGTGCATTAACATTTTTTTCATCTTTTAATCCTTCTAGGTAGGCCTTATCATAATAAATTACATTTGTAACCTTGTATAAAAATTTAAATATCAAATACTTTTAAACTTCACAATTACATTGGATTCTATTGACCCACTCACTTACTGAACACTCGAGAAAAGGAAATCTATGTTCCCCAAAATCTTTCTAAAGTTTATTCCAATCCATTAGTAAAGCCACCACTACAATCATAGAGCACTGACCCAACTATGTCAAGTGGTCTACCCCGCATCAAATCCAAACACACCAAGATATCATTTCTAATTCTTAATTAGAGAAAAATAATATAAAATGTGATCAAAGAGGTTCAAGATTCCAACTAGGTGCATTCATATAGATGTTACATATTATGTGGAGAACTACATATTTTTAGAGGCCTCCTCATAGTAACTTTGCCAATGTAGGAGGTGCATGGGGTGTACTTTGACCAAATTACTAACCTTATTTCATATTATTGTACTGATGGTTATGGTTTTGGAATTATTCAACTAAATACAAATGGTATTAAAATTTAATGACAACCAGGGTTTCATAGCAAAGTGCATTTTCAAGTCACCAAAGGACCTAGAAAGTCACAACAGAGATTGTACGAGTTTCCAAGACTCTATATAAGTGGTAGCACATGATTATACATATTATGAAGACCATATAACCATATACTAGGAGATTTGAAAGTCACATTTTGTGTAGTAAATTTTCTTTAGGATTTAACTCCAGTTCTTCATTTTTTCTTCCTAGATTCCTATTATACAAATATTTCTAGCTAGGCATTTCTCTTATGTATTTTTATTTGATATACATAGATTGAAATAATCAATACATAATTTCTATTTCCTCTAATTAATGTTGGAATTTAATATAGTAGAATGAATTTAAGTTTTCCTAACCTTATATTCCTTTTTATTATCATGTTACACATACAAAACTTCTTATAATATTTAATAGGATGTAGAATTTTGTGGAATCAAATGAAAATCAAATTTTTAACTTTATTTCAAACCATATTTTCAATAGGATTTCATTCCTACAATTTATATTCATCTCCAAACCTATTTTCCATCTATTGCCTACCATAAATCTAGTTTACAAAATTTTCCCTATGGTATCATGTTAAGTCCTACCCATTGGTTCTCTTTCTAGTGATGTTTATTTCAAAATAAATTTTTTTCACATATCCCACACATAACAGATCTATTTATAAATTGGTTTTTGTTTTCTTTAATTTTTAAATCTATTTAATAGAAACTTCTTGTTCCCTATAATTCATATAGCCCATTTTTAGAAAATTTAAAAGTAATTTTTTTAGTAATTAGGGCATAAGTAGAAAAATATGACGCTTTTTGAAAATTCATTTGAGGTTTTTATTCCACATAATAAGATTCAAATAATTTCTTTTTATTTCATTCAATTAACTAATTATTTTCATATATGATCAATCTAATAGTTTTATGACCATTACATTTTCTCAACATCACTCATTGGGCTTATCCTCTATTATCTATCATCTCCCAACCCTCCATATGTCGATTCTTAATATCTATTAGCTAACTTGAATTTTATGCAGTATTCTTTATACCATTATGTCACACACCCCTTCTATTAAAAATGATGCCATATATTTTTAAAAACTCAAAGAGTTTATTAAAGAATTTGGACATTCTTTTGGAGTGAAAATTCAAGTGATGAGTATTGAAACAAAACATTTTAAAGATGGAGGATCAAATATATACAATGGTTTCTATAAAACGTAAAACTTAGTCTCCCACAATAGGGGGTGATGGCGATAACATCATCTCAATTGTGTATACCCTTACTACGACTAATGAAAACAATGGTATGGTCCTAAATGATGGATTGGATGAGATGATGTGCTCAGGGATTCCCTTGCGGGAAAGGTTCTACCCATAATGAAACGCCCATTTATAAATATAATGCCCATATTTTACACACACAAATACAACAAAGTAAAAATAGTGAAATAATTTTTTTTTTGACTTATATGACACACTACACAACACCACAAGGGCTCCAAGTAAAGACTCTCAACAATGCATAAGACATTTACATAAACATGAACCCACTCATAAAATAGGATAACATAGGGTACCCATCAATGTCACACTAAATGATGTAAACCAAGATAATTAACCAATTAGAGTAAGACAAGTTGAGTAGGCATACTCCACGACATGGCCTTTTTATGGTTTACATCTTCATTAAATTTAGGTTTCCATTGTATGACCCTATATTTTTAAAGAGAATTAAACACATAAGGTTTAAAATTTCCAACTTTAGAATTTTAAATTACTTTTCTTTGTAAGGCAATAGTCTTTAAAGGACAATACACAATTGATTCCTTTATCGAATCCCAATAATTATCCATAGATCATTTGTTAATTAAAATCAATTCTAAGCAACTACGATTATCCCGAAACTTCGTTCTTATGCTAAAGGTTTTTTTATCATGTTACGGTTATTTTAGTTC
Organism: Taxus wallichiana var. yunnanensis; assembly: GCA_018340775.1. Lineage (NCBI taxonomy): Eukaryota > Viridiplantae > Streptophyta > Pinopsida > Cupressales > Taxaceae > Taxus > Taxus wallichiana. The sequence continues at coordinate 802,263,773 of CM031237.1, read as the reverse complement.
CAAATTTAGTTTGAGTCAATTTAGCATTTACAGATCATAATTTTTATTTTTAGTGGACTTTATATTAGCTCAAATGACTAGTCCCACAAGGAACAATTTTTTTCGATTCTTAACAAAAATTCAATGCTTAAATAAACCATAAGGACTTCAAGTGAAATTTTGTTCCTAAACCATTATCACATACACTCTTTTTTTCATCTCGTTTACATTTTTTCTTAGGACTCTTATTAGCGTCACTTTATAAAAATAGAGCTACGAAAGTACTTGTCTAACATATTGAATAAGTACATGATTGTAAGCATTATGACTACACACGAACCACAAGTGATTTGTTTTCAAGGTAAGATCCCATGTTTCCACATTTCATGATTCCAGATGTGAATTTTTTTATTCTTAATGTTATAAAAGGGCATAACTAGGGATTACCAAACCAAGTTTTCAATTTCTGGTTTCTCTTAAGTAAACATCTTTAAAATCAGTTATGCTTTGCAAGGAGTTAGTTACAATTTTTTACCCACAAGTTAACCTCTTAATAAAAATGAGGTTTAGTTTAATTCCAATTTACACTCGGGGATCTATATCCTATTATAGATCAAATTAGTGTGTGAAAACATATTTACCCTATTAAGGCTCCAAAAACTCCAAGATGCTATATTGTCACTAGCCAAGGTAACACATTTAGTTGTGAGGAGTTAAACATATCCTTAACAAGAGTTTAATTCATAGTTATTCTATTTCACTATCTCCATTTGTGTCATCTAGATCCCATAAGGAATTCATTCAATTATGAAGTTAATTTCTAGATCTAGCTTCATAAGAATTTGTAGTCCACTAGGGTACTAAGGAAGTGTTAGTTCTACTTACTCCATATATGTAAAGGTTACACCACATAGTCATTACTTCAAATAATGACTCGTAAGTTATGGAAATGATCTATTGAGTAAATTATTGAAGTGTAGTACTAGAAATTTTAGGTATGAGGATTAATTTTCTCTTAGGACGATAGCATTTTGTAAACTAATGTTTCTAGAATGAGAGAGAGGGTACAACAAGTGTTAAATATTAAATTCATTAATAATTTCTATCTGCTACAAGTGACTTTCAATAGTAGTTGGCAACCTTTACCAACTAACACATAATTCAGACCTGAAGAAAACACATTCTCCTTACTACACACACACAATAACTAGTCATCGAAGGCAACCACTTACTCTCAATAAAGTTTTACCATGTCATTCATAACCGTCAAGTTCACGGCGATGTCGCTAAACATACTGACTATGAAGACAACTCAAAATTGGGCTCTTATTTTACATAAAATGGAAGGTGCCATCAGTTGCAAAAGTATAAAGTTCATTCTATGGTTTCAATTTCTTCTATACTAAGAAGGATCACAAATGAAGACAAGTTATGCACTAATCTTACACTAGGGTTGGTGATTCATTTAGATTTATTTATTTCACTTTCTAGGTAAAGAACACAACACACCAATTAATTAATCATCTATTGCACACTTGAAATGCACTAAAAGATATTACATTCAAATTCATTTAACAAACACACACACACACACACACACACACACATATCCAACCTTTTTACCATATGTAAATCTAAATCGAAATGGTACCTATGATTAAATGCACATTTTCCAAGGTATCCCTAAATCTAGCATCTCATACATATTACCAAATTTCAAAAATAAAATTTTTTGTAACATGGCTATACATTATACATATATACATTTTACAATGACATATATCGATTACAATAATAAATAATGAATTACACCACGCCTTTTTGCCATCTTACTTCCACCTTGCAAAACCATGTGAACATGAAATCAATGATAGATAATCGGCATGAAATCCACCTAGATCTAGCATAATCAACATTTTTAGTTTCCCATTTACATAATAATAATAATAATGTAACAGTAATTTACATTCAAAAGGAGAGGGTTAAAAACACACATTTATTTCATTTCAATCCACTACATTTCTTAACCAAGGAGAGAGAAAGAGGTAGGGAGAGAGAAAACTATTTTAACAAAAGTTAAATTTCAAACAAAAAACCATAGGATAGAGTTCCAAAATGTTATTTACAAGTCTCAATAAGTTTCCACAAAGGTTTGGTGACTGACGGGGGTCCCAAATGTTCTTTTTATGTTTTCCTACTAGATGCAAAATGTTCAATCTAGCCTTGGAGGCTAAGAAACCATTGTGAAACATTGTCTTATGATGAGAACACACACCACGGGTAAGTTTCTACGTGTCCTCTTATACACCAAAAATTCATAGGAATCGATGCAATTTAGAACTGGAAAATGGTTTACAATTGATGACCAATTTTCGAGGCCATCATTAGTTGCAAACTATCAAAAGCTAGCTCGAGAGCTCGAAAACCACTTCCAAAAATGACATTCAATGGATGAATGCGTAACGAGAAATTTCCTACAAGTTCCCTATTTATGGATAATTCACCGGAGGCAAGAGGATTCAACAAGACTGAGAAATGGAAAACATGTTTCAAACATCTTACTGATGGTCAAGCGTAAATCAAGTACATAAATCACGAGGTAGGGGTTTTAGCATTTGACACTAAAAATTTGGTTAAAATTTCCAATAGTTTAGGCATCTAATGATTATTATTTATAAAATAATGTAAATTAAGAACCAAATTAGATGGAAATTATAGAAGATGAAGGTAAGGATACCATGTCTTCTTTAAGCAGAATCGCAACATCACATTTGATTAGACCACTGCTTCCTTTACATTTCATTAGACAAATCATGGGCTCCATAAAATCTTCCCCATTTTTCATAATTTTCTACCGGATAATGAGCAAGCGCAACATCTAACAATGTTCTGTAGCATTATCCAAGAATGGGATGTTGATATCTTGAAATACCCTTAGTCCATCGATCACATTTCTTTGAGGCATTTTTTCATACATTTGCATTCTAGTTTTTGGTGTCTAGCAAAATAAATTTCTTTTACGTTTTTATTTATTTATTTTTGCAATTGACACATCTAATCTTTATTTCTTATTTTGTACTTAGCTAAGATATTATGAATGTAATCCTCTATGATGTCATTCATCATGTCATGGAATATGACGGTCATTGTGCTCTGATAGGTAGCCCTGTAATTCTTCAGTCCAAAAGGCATGACCTTGTAACTAAAAGTTCCCTAAGGAGTGATGAAATTTGTTTTATGTTGGTCTTCTTTTACAATTTGAATCTGTTTATAAGCTAAAAACCCATCCACCATGGACAAAATTTCTTATCCAGTAGTGGAATAAATGATCATATCAATGTTAGGCAAGGGGAAATCATCCTTAAGACATCATTTATTGATATCACGGAACTTGATGTAGATTCTTATGCCAACAAGTTTCTTATGAATAGGTACTATATTATATATCCACTCTGAATATTCAATGGGCTTAACCAAATCAACAACTAATAATTTCTCTAGTTCTTCTTTAACGAGTAGTGCAACTATAGGATGCATCTTTCTCAAATTCTACTTGATGGGTTTGGCATATGGGTGTACAACGAGGTTGTGCATGAATAAGTGTGGGTCTAAACCAAACATATCAGTGTATGACCATGTAAATATATCTAAATATTCTCTTAATAGCTCTACAAAAACATTTTTCTCCTGATCTCAAAGTAAAGCTCCCAATTTTATCATTCTAGGTTCTTCTTTTGAGCCAATGTTACAACCGATGGTTTCTTCCACAAGTATCCTAGAATCATCCTCCATATGAGTAGGATCAAGGGGAAAAGTAAGGTCAACCTCTTTAGGTAGATCATCATCATCCTTGAATGGATATCTCATTTTTTCATAGGTTTTTCGTTATGTTTATCTACAAGTGATTCAAAGAGTTTTTGCTATGAGACTTGCATTTATTCTTTGCACAAGGTTTCTCTCGAAGTATTTTTACTCATATTTGTGACCTTCCTATTAGAGCATCCACACACATTTGCTTCTTATCCAAAGTATGCACATGTGTCTAGCTGAATTGCAAAGCATTTCTTATGACCCCCGGCTAGAATAGAGTCCTTGAGTCCCATAAATTCTACTAATGCCTCATCATTCTCAAAGAAGTTGATTGGCACATGAAATTTTTGATCCCAATCTATGAGTTTGGGATATACAAGGGCTACTTGGTAATTGGTTTGGGGTCAAATCCAAATAAGGTAAAGGTAAATAAATCATGGAATATGTTAGTTGAGGCAAGATCCTCATAGAGGCTATATTGGGAATCCATGTTGCTATCGAATGAGATGAATCAATCTCACGTTATGAAGAAGTGGATCCAACATCAAAGGGTGGATCGCCACGAGGTCATATTCCAAGACCATGTTTATTTGATTTGAAGCAAGGGATAAGAATGGGCTCCAATCACCCTTACGCATTGATACCACATCCCAGCCCATTGTAACCCATGACAAACATCATGTGGTGGCCTTTGACATATTGGGGTGCTTGATGGCATGAAGCCATAGTAATTTCTTGCACTCTGTTAGTAGGATCCCCTAACATATTTCCCTCGAATAAGAAAAAAATAGTAATAAAATTCTCTAATGGTTTAGGGCATTGTCCTCAAGTTCTTTTGAACTGAAAATAAACTTTACCATGTGTCCCTGGTGACACTTTTAAATTTGATATTAATAAAGCTTGTTTAAGAGTGAATGGCTCGCCTAGGCTATATTTTATTGTCGCTTCCTCCCATGATACGAAATGGTTGACCAATGACGAAAATTTTTGATTGCAAGGAGTAAGTGAATATGGATCCACACATTTCTTGATAGCATCTATCTGCAAAGGAAAAATAATATCTACAGAAGGTCATTCATAAGTTGTACGAGAAAAACTATGCAAGGTTTTGCATTGTGTAAATTGTTATGGATCACCTTGAGCTATAATTACCTATCCTTTATGGAACATTTTGTTACATTTATGAAAATTTGAAGGAATGACCTGTATGGCATGGATCCATGGGTCTCCTATGATTATTTCTAATGGTAGATCCAATTCAAGGACATGGAATGTTGTATAATGAAAAGTCGGCCCTACTTCCATTAGAATCTCTATAGTGTCTGTTGACTCTTCTTCCTAATTATCATAGGATGTCATTATAATAGTTTTGGTACCTAGATCAATTTTTGAGTGGCGTAGCTACTTAACCATCTTCCAAGTAAAAATTTTTATACTATATCCACCGTCTACAAGAATTTCTTAATTTTGCGATGGGTAACGAAAACTTCAAGAAATAAGGGTAAGTTGTGCTCTGGATCATTATGTGGGATTGCAACATGATCAAGAGTGATATGATCATTAGATTCAAGGTGTACAACCATGGCTTGGAGGTGCGCGGGATCTACATCTGTTGAGACTCCCGAACTTTGTAGTGTCTTATACACTATGTTTTTATGGGTAGTAGATATTTTGAGGAGATTTAAAATGGATATCCTAGTAGGTTTTTTCTCTAACCTGGTCTATCAAATTCTACTGACCTCCCTAAGGGATAGGTAGGGGATCTGGTATGATTAAATGAGCATGTCTCTTCCGTACTACACATCTCTTTTCTAAGATCTAAATAATATTGATGTGTTTATTAGACAACGAATACATCCTATGAGAGAATCAAAGGGACTGTCATTATTGGGATAAATATAAGTGACAATTCTATAGTCATTGGAAGTTTGTCTCGTGATCTGGATTCCTTTTCTTTTTATCTACATGGTTAGGAAAGAGCACTTTAAATATATCAATTTTCTCATTTGGACCTTGTCTGATTCGAGGGAAGAATCTAAACTGATCTTTCCCTCTTGATGAGGTCTTGTATGTAGTGATGCATTCATAAAGACCTATCTATCTTGTGCCCTATAATGTGGTGGAATTCACAGTACTCGTGTTCTTTGAACAAAATGGGTTTTAGAGTATTTTCTGGGTACAGTACCATCGTGGTTGGGTACTCCACCATGTTTACCTACTAAACATGATTTCATGTTACACTTATATTTATCAAATTTAGGAAAGGTAAAATGATTTGGGAAGGGTTTCCGTAACATTTCCTTATCGAAGGGGTAAGGGAATAGTTCTTCATACAATATTTCCTATTATGTCGTATGTTTCCCTCTTGTAGTGTAGTAAGCATGTCTTTCATTGATTATAATTCCCATTCAATTATTGTTTCGTTGGTAGATGACATTGGTCTTTATTCCTTCGCCACTTTAAAAGTGTTGTCACTATATGGATCGAAGTAGAACTCGTAATATTTTATTTTGAGTTTGGTTTTGTATACATTAATGTTTAAAGAGCCTAAGTTTGCTAATTTTTGGTTCATTTTCAGGATCTATTTTTGAAGGATCTCTTCTTTAATCAATAGATCCTCTTCCTCATCGAACTTGGGAGGCGGTGAGGCTTTGCACTCAAGCTTCACTTTATGTGAAGCTTTGTAATAAGGTCCTTATGGATCACCAAGTGGTTTCGATGGGCCTCCATCAATGGTGTTATGATGTTTTGTACAATTAGAAGCGTACCCTACATTAAAGGGATTATCTATTTCTAAGAGAGATATTTGTTCTTATGTTTTATGATTAATGACATTATTTTCTACTTCGCATTCTTACGAGAAGATTATCCGCTAGTTCTAAGACTCTTGAGTAATTGATCCTTGTAAAAAAGGAGTTCGTCAAAGCATCCTAAGTCTAATAGGTGTTGTTCTTGAAGAAGAGTCCACTTCTTTATGCTATGAATGATCAACAACTTTGTGTCTTTAACTTGTGAAAAAAAGGTGCTAAGTTATTTCCACTAAATGGCAATGATTAAAAAGGATTTTTTCCTAAGTTGCGGTCGTTTGGTTTGGTTACCATCTTCGTGATTCTAGGCATCACTAGCCAAAAGTTATACGAGGTTCTGTCTAAATGTCTTCAAATTTTACGTGAAACCTAGGCATATGTTTGTGCAATTCATTTGATGTGATGTTAAAGTAACCTAGTGTGTTCCAGAATAAATTCTATGCGGTTGTTTTTTATGATTCAAAGAACACTCATATGCACACTTAAATGCAATGATCACTAAAATTGCCACTTTTTCCAAGCTATACCCTAACTATGATTATAGTGAAGGGTCAAAAGTAGATAGCGCCAATACCATATCAATACATAGGTCAAGTTATAATTTTAACAAGGCCTAAATATTAAAGTGGTATTGATGCAATCTCTCAAGGAGGTAGACTAAAAGTAGTTTGAATGCTGATAAAAGCTAAGTTTTCTGAAAAATTGAAGTTGCAAGTATGTATAGCGTAACAAAACTATTTTGATACATTAACCAAACAAGAAAGGTGTTAGTATCAAGATGATGTTATTTCAGTATATATTGATGTTATTTCGGTATATATAAGGCAATATCGACACCCTAAAAAAGGCTTAGATGACTTCATAACTAAAACAAAGCATGAGTATAGGAAGAGGTTTATAGTTTTTTTCGCGCATTATAGTCACACAATTTTGGTACACACCTAGCTATTAAAATTTGAGGATTATAATAAATACAGATTTAATCAACTTACATATTATATAATATTTAAATAAAGATTACATCATAACATAAGTAAATTAAGAAATACTTCTAAGAAATAAATAACACGGTGACACAATATTTATAGAGGAAAACCCCAATATGGTAAAAACCACTTTGAAAATAACCTTTTACTTCAAAGAAATTATTTTACATCTAGTAAGATCACCTCCTCCTTTGAAACCCTATTTACCAAGGGTACAACAAAATCACTTGATTTGCACACCTTTGATATATATCAAATGAGGGCCTAAAGTCATTTTTATATAAGTTGATCGGGTATATCTCCTGACCCATATTTTCAACCTAAAATGGTAGACACATAGACCTAGGTTTATAATATTTAATATTAGAAATATAATCATTTCATGATATTAAATATTTAACCTAAAGTATATACCTAGGTTAGCATATTTATTAATAGAAATATAAATATTTCATATTACCAAATATTACTAATGGACCCATGTACATTAACGGTTAGCTAGACCACTTAATCATTATGTTCCAACACTCCCCTTAATGTGAAGTGGGATAACATAACATATGCCAATATATTACCTACTTGTGGTAGACTATAGGATTTACAATCCTTAAACCATAAAGGTTTTAGGATAGCATATCGGTTGAAGGATTTATAACACCTTCATCATACTCAATTTACCTTTTAGTAAAAAGGATTTGGAATCCCAAATATCATCCCATGATAAGTGGCTAAGTATTATTTTTGAGTTTTACATGTTCTCACAGGTTCTCATAAAAGGTTATTGAACCCAAGCATATAGGAGCCTTTTACAACCAAGGACCTCCTTAATAATATTCTTGTACTAGATGTTTACCATTAAACTCAATAGCACTAAAGAGTTTACTAAAGACTGCTTTTTAAGATCTTTCTACACTTCTTTCTAAAAAATAATCGAGGAGGTATACATGCCCGAAGGTCTTTTTACACTTGCCCGAAGGTCTTTTACAAATGATCAAAGGTATTTTTACAAAAACCAAGTTCCATTAGGAGGTGTGATTATCATGCACACTCCCCTCAACAGTAAAATCGACTATTTAATATTCTCAAAAAGTTACAAAACTTTGCAATGCTTGAGGAATTTTTGAAGATGTCAAACCTAATCTTTAGTTAACATGAACTTGAGATTTATGTCATTACTTAGCACCTTCTCAAGGGTGAGGCATATATGTATCTCAATGTGCTTCTTCCTTGATGTTGAACCAAATTCTTAATCAAGAGTAATACAACTATGGCCACCACATAAAAGAGGAATACTTCCTTTAACTTCCATGTGTATCTCTACCAACAGCCGCTATAGCCACATGGCTTCTTTAATTCTTACATTGTACTTCTCTACCTCATAAGAAGAAAATGAAGATTGTTGTTTGCATTTATTGTTCTAAGTAACGGTTCTTACACCAAAAAAACTTGAAAAAATATCTAATATATTTTATAACATAACATCAATATGGTTAGAATCACAAAATCCATATAAGGTAGCATTTTCATTCTTAGTATAATGCAACCCATAATTTATTCTTCCTTTAAAATATCTAAAAATTCTTTTTGCAAGATTCCAATGATCTCTAAAAAGGTTCCTATATAAACCTTGACGTAATTACTACTTTGTAGAGGAAATATCTCGATCTAGTTATAGTTAGATAAATCAACATATCAATTAACAACGTATATAAAATAGGATCAACCTTTTTCATATGCGAGATATAGGGTCAATATTTATTCCAACTTCCATTAAAGTGGAAAATGGCATATAATCAATCATAATAAATTGTTAGTGCATAATCACAACATCTCTGAATGGCCTCATTTGTGACTAGGGCATTCGGTGTGATTGCACAACATGGGACCATCTCTAAATTTTTGGGACTTGCAAACCCGAGATGGACCTCTAGAGAAAGTCGGTTCTTGCTTCCTAATATAATTGCCACAAGATACTCAAGTGCACGCAGAGCTAACCTATCCTAATCTAACCATTCGAGGGAATACAGAGAGAGAGAGGGTGAAAGAGAACCTACACTGAGCAGTGATACAAGAAAAGGAAGTGGCTTATCATGGATCTGATCGCTTAAAGTGAAGAGAGGGTGAGAAGAGGAGAGGGTGGATAAGATGCACCACAACTAGAGAAAGAGTTCACACGAAAACCACTTCAAACCCATTAAACACAGCTCTCGGAACCTACAATAAACATCGATTATGTGTGGTATACCCTGCAATGATGAGAGGAAAGAAGAGAAATTAAAATAAGGAAAGATGGACAAAATGTATCACAAAACATATTTTATTGTTCTAGAAGTTACATGGTACATCATCAGTGGGCAAGATGCAAGAAAATTCCATTACAGAGAAATCAATATAGGATTAGAATCCACATTATACTGTAAGGAAGAAAGAGAGAGGGGTCAGAGGAGAAAAAAATGGCCAACACTTAGAAATTTCCCCTTTTTAAAACATATAGGAAGAATAAGAGACAGAGGAGGAAGAATTCAAACTCTGTTCAAACAACTCCCCAGGAAGACCATTGAATCCTGCTCTAAAAGCTCAACCACCGACCCTCAATGCCCCCTAAAATACTACCTACAATATATCAAGTCTACCTCGATTTTCTATTTGGCATGTTGAGGGAAGAATAATGGCGGATCAAATCAAATCTGATCTAGTAGTTGGAGCAATCAGATTCTGCATTAATCACATGAAATATGTTTCCCCATTTTTACCCAAAAATCTTGTTAAAAATAATATTTCATGCTTCCAGGGTATAGAGGATGTCGAGACCTTTCCAAAAAGTCTTCTCTAACCTAATTCAAAGTTTTGAGTTGAAAGATATGGCTTTACAAGATCGGGGCCGCGAGGGCACAATATTTAAATAGTTTGTCTATACTGGGTCCACGTGCCGACCTCATGCATCTTGAACATTCATCCCTTGCCTTTAACTATTTAAATCATGTCGAGACTAACACATGGTGGCTTCTTTGGGCTCCTCATGCTCATTTGGAAACTATCCCAAGACTTTACCTTTGAAGTTATATGTTTGAGACACGTGGAGGCTTCCGCTTACCTTTTGTGCTTAGCTGATTCGAGCTTACTCCCTCTTTGGACTGGGACACATGATGAGCCCGTGATTGATTAAGATTGGCTCTTGAGCCATCCCTTTGAATTTGCACCATTGAGGCACGTGGCACCCTCTCGGCTCTTCCCCATCTTTACTTTTCAACAGATGTTGAGATCTTTTCTCGACCCCGACTATATGACGGTGGCACACATTTTAGGACCACTCTTTGGACCCAAAATTGGTGTTGTGCCGATTTGGCATGTGGAGGATTCTACTAGCATGTCTCGAGATTGGACTTTTCAATGACCGGATTTTTCCTATTTTTTGACTCTAGACACGTGGAGGGACGACGCTTGTCTTGGAATTGCCTTTTACTTTGACCCTTTAAGGTGCATTGTTTGGACATGTGGAGGATTCTACTAGTCCTCTATAGTTAGTTGTTTTGGGCCTATTCTGTCCCTTTTTTGACTCTAGGGCACGTGGAAGCTTCCACTGATTGTTCCATACTTAACCAATTTGGTCTCACTCTAGATTATTTGTAAAGCCTAAAGACTTTGAGCCTTTCTCTGTTTCTTTCCTCTGAGCCTCTGGTCTTTGTTTATGTCATTTAACCTCATATTTGACCTTAATCCTCCATTGTAGAGCCCGCTTGTAACCCGACTGTTGGATTTGAAATGTAGGCTCGTTCCACATAAACGCTTAGAATTCTTCCTATGTAGGGTCGAGTTTGATTAGTTTTTTCGGGGGGAAAAATTGAGATAACAATTCAGCGAATCACATGGACATCTACCTGGTATATGAAGAGACTAGTAGCCTTGTTGCATCCATTGGGCATGGACTCATAAATAATAGCCTGGTAGTGACCCTTCTCCTGAAATGGACTCCTCGATTGCTTGCACTTGCTGACCCTGAGCCTGTCCCAAAAATAGACTGTCTCAAAAATTATTTTAGTTGCTCTGTATTTGTGTTTTATTTGAAATTAGCAATCTGTATAGGAAACTATGGGTCTCTCTGCTAATAATTATGAGGGTCCTCGATGCATGGTACCTCTAAAGAAATGTGAGAAAAACTTATGTCCAAAGACAAAGTCATACATGCCTCAAATGAGACATGCAGAGTGTGCAAAAGCACTTCTTCTATTGAAAGAAAACCTAAACCTACTCCTACACTAACCAAAAAGAAAAGGCACTTAGAAAAATCCTGTGGATCGGCATGGAGAATTAGCTTTCCTTCCTCAAAAGGGGAAACCATGAAAATGATTTGACATTGAATATGGCTAACTACATGAGTGAAAAACTAACTATAAGCCTGTCCTCCACCCAAATCATCAAGTTATCTACATCAACCAAAAATACCTCCTCAAGTTGTTTGGTATTGGACTCCTGTAGGTGCTGATGGTGACTCTTGGTGTTTGTAACCTCATCCTCATGCCCTAAAGTTGGCATGACTAGTTTTGGCTTCTCCCTTGGCTCCAATGAAGCCAAGTACCTGATTGGGTACGGTTTGATCCTTTTGATGTGCCCATTTCTCTTAAATTCAACTCTAAAAATGGATTTTTCCTGATAACCTCCCTGGTTGGATGGTGTGAGAGAGATGATGAAATCATTTAGATCCTTCATTTCCTCCTCCTGTAAAGAACATGGAGGATCAAGATCCTCCAACCTTGGTTCAAGAGGGCCATTGTGAGACACATTATTCTTTCCTTGAATGCTCTCCTCCATGGCATTAGGTTCATGTGCTTGGAAGGTGGTTGATGGAGGAGAAAATGATGTTATCTCCCCAGGTCTTCTCCATTAAGGAAATCTTCCAAGTTTGATAGGCATTCTGCCTCTTTGTTGTCCTGCTGCATGTGCTCTACCTCCTCTATGGTGTCCTCCTGATCTAAAACTAGCTCACCATGGTTCCCTTCTTCTTGAAACATGAATTTTGAAAGCTCAAATTCTTCTTCAACATCAGAGCTTGAAGGGGAGGAAGTGGGAGGAAGAACTGAAGGTTCTTATGTGGCATGTTCCGCACTTGGAGCCTCTGAAATTCTATGGTCCTCCTCCATCATGGGTTCATTACTCAAATGAGGCCCTTGAAATGAAAGTAAAAAATATTCAATGATGCTTTCTTCGTTGAGTGTCCTCAACTATGATTTGATCTCTCCCAACTGATCCTCTTTAATGGGACTTGGAGTTGGTTGTTCCTCATCCTTAGCTGGTTGTGTATCTTGGATTAGATCAGCATTCTCTTCAAACAAAGTGTCATTATGGACACTGACTTTAGAGTAAATAGATTGATGATCTTCTTCCTCTTGTCACTATTCTTCTTGTCTTGTAAACTCAGCCTTAGGAATGACTGGCTCATCAACCTTAACCTCAACTGTTGGCTTAACCATCAATGGGATCTTTGTAAACCCAAATTTGGCAGCCCAACTATTAAGATTGTCTGTCATTTCTTTTCTATTGGGATCCTCTTGTTGTTTTCCTTGAATCGATTCGTGAGTATCTTCCCGACATGGGTTTTGGAAAACAAGAGGAGTGTTAGGTTGGGGTTCAACCATTTTTACTATTGTTTCGGTGAAGAGGGAGGTGAAACTTCTTGTTTGTTTGGAGGGAATGACTGTTTTATAAGGGAAAGGGAAGAAGAATTGATATGATATGGAAGACTAGGAGATGGAGAAGGGGAATCAACACTCGGGAAACAAATGGGAAGCTTAGAAATTGAAACTCGAGGTTGAGATGGTGCTGCTCGGGGAGTGAAAAGAAAATTATCATATGATGGTTTAGGACTTACCCATTGATAAGGCTCCCTCACACCAAGTTCATAGGCCTCTATCTCCTCGATCCATTGCACAAGTTGGGGCAATGTCTCAACCATGAAGTCAAGCTTCTCCTGTGGGCTATAGTGTCTTGGAAAAGGGCCAACCCATGGACAAGGTGCCTTGCAACCAATCCTGAATGCCTTCATTTGTGTTTGTAGCCCTTGATTGCACCATGTTGGCCTCCATGTGTTGAATCTTTTCCAGCAGACCAGCATTCTCCACATAACCGTCACCATTGTATACATCCCCTTGTTCTTGATAAGCTCCATGACCAAAATGGCTTTGACACTGCTCATATGGGTAAGCATAATGGTTTTGGATCTGATCATAATGCTGATCTGGAGGAGTTGGGAAATACATTAGAGGCGGATTGACTTGTTGTAGGTGTGAATTCCATGAGGGAAATGAAGTCATGATTGCACAACTTCATGAATGGTAGAAGATGAAAGAGATGGAAGAAAAATGGATGAAAATGGATGGGGAAAGGTCTACAACTTTAGAGATGGGTTTTGACCAATGGAGTTGTCAGATGTGCTTGCATGTGCCTCAAAAGGCCGAATCCTAACATGAACACACCAACCTACTAATATGAAGTGATAAGGTACTTTAGACCTGTCCCACCAGGCATGCCAAAAATATTAGTGTAGAATCAAAGCACCCCGAAAGGACTCATGTGTGGGTGGGACATTTGGTGTGATTAGACAACATGGGACCATCTCTCAAGTTGTGGGACTTGTAAACCTGAGATGGCCCTCTAGAGAAAGTTGGTTCTTGCTTCCTAATCTACCTTCCACAAGCTACTCTAGTGAAGGAAGAGCTAACCTATCCTAATCTAACCATTCCAAGGAATAAGGAGAGAGAGAGAGGGTGAAAGAGAGCCTACACTAAGCGGTGATACACTAGAAAAGGAAGTGGCTGATCATGGATCTTACTTTTTGAAGTGGAGAGAGGTGAGAAGATGAGAGGGTGGAAAAAATGCACCACAGACCAGAGATAGACTTCACACAGAACACCACTTCAAACCCATTAAACACATATCCCGAACCTTTAATAAACATCGAGTATGCAAGGTATACCCTGCAACAATGAGAGGCAAGAAGAGACAATAAAATAAGGAAGGACAGACAAAATGCATCACAAAATATATTTTATTGCTCTAGAAGTTACACAAAGTAAGTAATCAGCGGGCAAGAGGAAATAAAATGGAATTATAGAGCCATGAAAAGAGGCTTAGACTACACATTATACTCTTAAGGAAGAAAGAGATAAGGGGCAGAGGAGAAAAAAATGACCAATGCTTAGAAAATGCCCCTCTTTTACAATATATAGGAAGAATAAGAGAGAGACGAGGGAAGAATTCAAACTCTTTTCCAACCACTCCTAGAAGAGCATTGAATCGTATTCTCAAACCTCAACCACCAACCTTGAATGCCACCCAAAAATCCACCTACAATATTTCAAGTTTTCCTCGATTTTCTGTTTGACATGTTGAGGGAAGAAGAATAGAAAATCAAATTAAATCCAATCTGGTAGTTGGAGTAATCAGATTCTACATTAATGGCTTAAAAGACATTTCCCAATTTTGTACCCACCAAATCCTATTAAAAATAATATTTCACACTTCCAATGTGTAGAGGATGTCAAGACCTTTCCAAAATGTCTTCTCTCGCCTAAGTTAAAGTTTCTAGTAGAAAGATACGGCTATCTCGAAGATCGTGGTCGCGGGTGTGTAATATTTAAAGAGTCTATCCATACCGGGTCCGTGTGGCTGATCCATAAACTTATACTTTAAAACTCTACGAATCACACAATTATGTTGTTCTAATTTTAACTTTGGAAAATGAAATATTTTATTGAAAAAATAGAGCTTCGTGACTCATTATATAGTGCTATAGAAAAGAAATTACAGAGAAGGGAAATAATTCAAAAATTTCAACACTAACAATTTTATCTTGGAAACGTCCAACGAGGAAAAGCAGTTGGGAAGGGAAACTACTCTTTCTTCCCGCTTTTAATGGTCTAATATAGAAAATTATAGATTAAAATAAGTATGGAAAGAAGCAACATTGTAAACCTTCTCTCTAATTACTTGCTTGCTCTATTTCTACACCCCTCCTACAATTCCATTCCAAAGATTGAAGATCATGCTCACTACTCGATTAAACTCTACTTCTCCATCTCTCTAGATCTTTGAATGATCATTCCCTTGATCCTTTCATGCATTTATATGTCTTCCCATGCCCTCCTGTGCACTGGAGGATGTGAAATGGCATGGAAGGAAGAGACATGGCTCGGTGCTTCAAATTCGTGTCCATTCACATTCCATTCTTCTTTTCTATTTGAAAGTGTCAGGACCGCCGCCCTGAGTAGACCGGAAGTCTCAAGACTACTACCCTAGTTGGGTGGTAGTTTCAAGACTACTTCCCTACACCCTACAGGCGGTTTTTCTTAAACCGCCACTCTACACAGAGCAACGGTTCTTTCCAGAACCTCCGTTTACCTCATTTTTCTCACTTTTCTTGTTTCTCCTTCTTGGTGCTGATGGAACTGATGAAGTGGTGTGTTTTTTGGATCCCTATGGATCATACCTCTCCTACTTAGGAGGCTTTTGGTCCCACAAAATATTAGTGGGGGAGTGGTAGAGGAATTAACTCCCTCTCATTCTCATTCAAGTACCATCGGGTCTCCTTTAGTGTCTTCTCTCATGCAACTTTCCAAGACTCCTGTGGATCTCTGGTTTATTGTTCTAGTGCTACATTCTCCTCCGAATTTCCTTGAGTACAATCCTCTTTGGAAGGTAAATTTTGTATCCTTCCTTCTTTTTCATGCATAGATGGCATTAATGGATGCAAGCTCTTGCAACTTACTATCATGTGCATCTACATGAAGTATGGCCTAAAGGTTTCTTCTCTAACCTGCTCAAGTATGGTGAAGGTCCCATACTGTAGTGGTTTAGTCATTTCTTGTCTTTGTCTCTTGAGATGGATCAGCTGAATCCTCTCCAAGTATGTTGCTGCTATAGTCACCACCATTCCTTGTATCTCCTCTTCTTCTTGCTGCCCCATGGTTAGGTCTAGTGAATCTGTAGGTAGATACGGTGACTGCATAGTGGAAGTTTGTTTTTCTCCTTGAATGAGAAATTCCTGTGGTGTCTTCTTCTGCAAAAACTAACAAGTTCTATCCAGATTCTCCATCCTTTGCTCATAAATATTCTTTCTCTCACGTTCATTTTGATTTTCTTCCAATGAAAGCAAACAAAACTTATGATTTACCTAAATAAGTCTTGGTGCTTGGTTGGCATTTACCATAGCCTTTTTAATTTACTCGGGTGTGCTCGGATGTTAAAACTAACTCCATCCTTGACCCATCTATACTGGTTCCCCCTCCTTGTGAACACAACATACCTCATATATAAGTAAGGACTTATGAAGACAATGAGAAATGCATCAAATGGAGTAATATCACCTCTAATAAATCTTTGTATTGGGTGTTTATCCAAAACTGAAACTTACACTTCCTTGTAACTTGTATTTATACACCCTTCTTCACCCATCCCGGTGGGTGTGGATGTGATGCGTGAGTAAGTATCTAAACCAAGTTCTTCTACAACCGCATCAAATCATATTTTACTGAGAACCGAATCGACTAAAGCGTTTACATTCGTCTTCTTGATTTTGATTCTGATTTGAAATAGCTTACTGATCTATTCTTCTTCTCGCTTCCCTGTATATGTTAGTGCAATGCATCCCAACCTCTCATCTACATTCGAATCATCCTCAATATCCACCTCTCTTTTTGTGTTCACAAAGGCCATGGATTTCTTGGAATCCTTGGTTCGATGCTTTGGGTAAAATTTTGTATGCAGCTTCCAACATGTGGTGTCAGTATGTCCATTCACATCACAATTCTTTGGATCTTTAGAAGTATGCAAAGCAAGTAGTGGCATGTTTACCTTTCCATTTACCTCTGCTACTTTAATTCCCTTGTTCTCGGTCCTATTGTTCTATTGAATGGTCTCCCTTTGGCTCTATTTCTCCTTCCTTTTATTGTCATCAATGTAGTATGCTTGTACAAAAGCTTCATTGATATCCTTGGGCTTCATGGAGATTAAAATCCTCCGAAGGTGAGTGTGAAGTCCTCCCAAATACTTGGTCGAATGTCCTCATCCTCCAAGTCTATATTAAGCAACATGGCTTGTCTCGAAATTCTATTGTGTAGTCTTGCACGCTTTGATTGCTTCCCCTATCTAAAGTACTACCACTTAATCATCATGTCAGTATTATGGCAAATAGGATAGAAGTTAGCTCTAATAAATTCTTTAAAACCATTCAAAGTACTCATAATAGGACTTTTCTTCTTCTCACAAGTGATTAGATGGGTTTCCCACCAAACCGAGCATGACCTTCCATTTTGAGACATGCAAAGGTGACCGTTTGTGCCTCGGTTACATTATGCACACTAAAGTAGACTTCCAACTGTTTTAGCCATTTATCTAGTAATTTTTCATCTACTTATCTTTCAAAATTCTTTATTTCCGCTTTTTTTTCAACTTTAAAAGGTGTATGTGCAGATTTTAACTTCTCTCTTACAATTGGTGTCTCTTCACGCTCTTCCCATTCTTCCACTTCATGGATCTTTCCGATACCAAATGTTTTGGCTAGTGCTTGAACCATCAATTCCATGGAATCTTGCTTAACTGAAGCCACATTTTGTAGATCTCAAAGATCTTCTTATTTCCTATGCGTCTATCCATCACGGTTTATAGCATATCGACTCTATGGATGAAGTTCTCTTCCTCCATTTGATCTTGATTTCTCTGTTTCCACTTCTTCGTAGAAATATCGGCTCACAAGGTAAAAATTATTTTCCTTTAGACATTTTCACTATCATATAAATTCACAAAAAGATTCAAATACCATAGTCCTAGATATATAATCAGCTCGATTCCAAAATGATCGGTAAACTTCTACTTTGGAACTCTACGAATCACACAATTATGTTGTTCTACTTTCAACTTTGGAAAATGACAGATTTTCTTAAAAATTAGAGCTTCATGATTGATTATCTAGTGCTATAGAAAAGAAATTGTAGAGAAGGGAAATAATTCAAAACTTCAACACCAACAATTTTTTCCTGAAACGTCCAACAAGGAAAACTAGTTGGGAAGGGAAACTACTCTCTCCTCCCACTTTTATTGGTCTAATATAGAAAATTATAGATTACAATAATTATGAAAATAAGAAACACTATAAACCTTCTCTCGAATTACTTGATTTCTCTATTTCTACACCTTTCTCCTACAATTCCATTCCAACACTGAAGATCTTTCTCACTGCTCTCATTAAACTCTACTTCTCGATCTCTTTGGATCTTCGAATGATCATACCCTTGCTCCTTTCATGCATTTATAGGCCTTCCCATATCCTCTTGTGCACTGGAGGATGTGAAAAGAATGTAAGGGAAGAGACACAACTCAGCGCTTCAAATTCGCATCCATTCACATTCCATTCTTATTTTACATTCAAAAGTGTCAAGACCGCCACCCTAAGAAGACCAAAGTGGACTTAGGACGCTTCCCTAATCGGGTGGTAGTTTTAAGACCACTTCCTATAGGGAAATGGTTCTGAAAAACCACTCTACAAAGAGCAACAGATTCTTTCTAGAACTTCCATTTACCTCATTTTTTCTCACTTTTCTTAGTTCTCCTTCTTAGTGCTAATGGAACTGATGAAGTGGTGTGTTTTTGGATCCCTATGTATCATTTGTAGCCTCATACATCTTTACGATTCATCCCTTTCCTTTCCCTCTTGAAATCACACTGGACTAACTCATGGTGGCTTCCCGGATCCTTGGGCTCCTAGGTATTTTACACGAGTCCTTTTTGTTGGCGGATGCACATGTCTAACCTTGACACATAGAGGCCTCGCGCTCATTTGGAAACTTTCCCAACACTTTTTCTTTGAAGTTACTGCAATCAAGACACGTGGAGTATTCTTCTTACCTATAGTACTTAGCTAATTCGAGCCCGCTCCCTCTTCGAGACTTGGGACATGCGATGAGCTTATGCTTGTTTGAGATTGCCCTTGATCCGTCCCTTTTGAATTTGTGTCATTGAGGAACGTGGCACCCTCTGCTAGATCTGCCCCATCTTGACTTTTCAATGGATAGTGAGACCTTTTCACTGACCCCCAGCTACGTAGCAGAATGGAGCTCAATTTAGGACCACTCTTTGGACCCAACTTTGATGCTTCACTGAGGTGATGCATGGAGGCCTCCGCTGGCCTGTCCCGAGCTTGGACTTTTCAATGACCGGCTCTGTCCCATTCTTTTGACTCTGGATGCATGGAGGGATGGCACTTGTTTGGGAATTTACTTTTGCTTTGACCCTTGAAGGTGCACTATTTGGACACATGGATGCTTCTGGCACTCATCTATACTTAGTCATTTTGTGCCGGTTGCATCCTTTTTTACTCTCGGACACGTGGAAGCTCGGCACTTGTTTGGGGTCTCCTCTTTGGACTTAACCTTTGGATAAGTGCCAATGAGGCACGTGGAAGCTTCCGCTAATTCTTCCATACTTAACCAATTTGGTCTCACTTTGGATTATTTTTATAGCCCAAAGAATTTGATTCTTTCTCTGTTTCTCTCCTCTGAGCCTCTGGTTTTCTTTTATGTTGTTTGGCCTCATATTTGACCTTGGTCCTCCATTTAAGACCCCGATTGTAACTTGACTATTGGATTTGAAATGTTGGCTCATTCGATGGAAACACCTCTTAGAATTCTTTCTATGCATGGTTGGGTTTGATCAATTTTTCTGGGAGCTGAATTGAGATAACGAAACTTTTTGAATACAATAGTTGTATATTGTGTTTTGAAAAATAAGAATAAAATGAAATACGATCATACAAATAACATGATTTGAGAGACCTAACTCATTCATTTCAAAGTATTGCTTCAATTTCTCTTTAATCCTATGAATTAAATTAGAATTTTCACTAGTACATCTAGATTAATCCTATGAATTAAACCTTTCACTAGATTACATCTATACATTTCATATAAGCTTCGATAATTAGCATGTCCTAAGTTTTCATGCCATAGTTTTGATTTATTCAAACTCGAGATATTAAACATGATGCAAAAGAGAAATCATAAAAAAATATATAGACTATTTCTTTGAATTCCTTCAACTATTATACTCTCATTACTTTACTTGATATATGAAGTATCCTTCATGAATGGGTTCTAGTTGTGTCCATACCTCTTTTGGATGTTCGATATTACCAATGTGTAGAAGGTACTCATCGTTCACATTGTGCAAAATCACAGAAAGAGCCTCCTACATTCGTTGTAAGATTGCATTCATGTTATATATAGTTTCTTGATGACCGATGGGAGCAACCTCAGATCCACAAACAATCATCCAGAGTTTCCTCACCATAAATTATGTTTTGACCCAAATGTTGTAGTTGGTTTCATTTAGGATCTGGGTTTTGTCAAGATAGAAATAGCTGACTCCATTATTTTCCTGAACCTATAAAACACACCCCATTATAATATACAATGTACCACAGAGTTAGATAAATATTTATCGATAATAAAAACAACACTTTTAATAGAATCAGATCTAAAGAAACTATTTGATCATAACTAATTTTGTCATTACAATGCATTATAATTAACCTCCCATGATCAAAATAATAACTTGTAATATAAAGGGCTCTTCCTTATACCCCGATTTATATAAAACAATATTTTTAACCATATAAAAGTGAAGAAGAGATCCTCTAGGAATGCATAAAGAACTTCAAATTTCTGAAAAAAATTAAAGTAGACTAATATCCGACCAACTTAAATTTGACGTCTAAATGACCGTCATAATGGCTCATTTTTTGTTCTATCGTGATGAGTCATTTGACCTTCAATTTTAACACAATGAAAGTTTCTTTTAAACTATGAGATTAAATTTGATGTATAAATGAAAGTCATATTGGCTTATGTTTGGTCTACCATGATGGTCATTTAATCATCAAATTTATTGAAGCCAAAACTTGCTATGTATTTCAAGACCGTGAAATTCCATAATTTCTTCTTCGTATAATATTAGGGAGGTTATTTTTTAATACATTATAATCACCTATTATATTTTATAATATAAAAATATATACACTTTTAAAAAAAGATGTATATAGTTTATAGAATGTAAATAAAAAACAACATATATTTCATAAAAGTTATAAAATATAATTTTTTTTTATAAAAAAAAACACAATGACCAAATAAAAAACATCGGCCACTTGGTATGTAATTATTATTTTAGATTTTTATAATCATAAACTATGCCAAGGCAGCCCACATTAATATGGCATGATAATTTGGAAACATAAGTTAGGATATTAGTTTTTAAAATTAAACATGCCATACTTACCAATGCTACATGAAAAACCTAAGAAAATGTCATATGATTTAAAAAACTACTTAGGTTTTAAGTTTCATTTTTTTTTATATCACACTTAGAAAAAGAATGGGGCCACTTTAGAGTTGAAGTAGTTTTTACGATTTAGGTGTCCATTTTTTTTTTTTTTTTATGAACAAGTATAGGGTTAAACTTATTAATATTTATTACTAAGGACACCAACCTTCAACTACCCAAAGCATACACCACGTCGGGCATTAAGATTAAAAAAAAACAATTTTTTTATAGTTTAGGTATGTTCAAAACATTTTTTTACAAAGCCCATATGAATGGGTTAGTTATAAACTATAGTATAAGAACTATATAAAATATATAGTTTTCATATTATATAAATTTTAATACGATGTTTATATAAGTTATTATATAAATCTTATTCTATATTTTTTTAATTTGAAAAATATAGTTATAGATTAACTATAAAATATAGTTTTTCAAATCAAATTCTTTTACAGGGGTCCAAAGGACGCAGTGTATGAATTTACCTTCCAAAATATTTAACCTATAAACATTTGAAATCATAGAAAACGCGAAAATTATTTCATATAGCAATAAATCCTTTCCTTTTCTGTATGTGATTTTCACGCAGGTAAATATTTGAATCCCCTTTCACCTATGCACACATCAATCTCCAAACAAACATTAATTCCATATAATTTATAAAATGTAAATAAAAATAAGAGTCATATCATATTACATGTCCCCCTCAAAAAAAAAATTAAGGATTTAAAATTGAAAAAACCTAATTTTTTTACCGAGAGTTTAATTGCACAAATGTACTACCAAAGTAAATTGGGGAAAAAGAAGGGGACCAGATACTATTAAATACCTTATCGGGTTGGTTGAAAAACCCATAAAAATTAATTAAACAAAATAAAAAACATTTGATATTAATTTACCTTGCTCTGTTACCATGTTAGAATTTGAGGATTCTAATAAATACAGATTCAATCAACTTACATATTATATAATGTTACAATAAATATTTAAATAAATTTTACATCAAAACATAAGTAAATAAATAAATACTTACAAGAAATAAATAACACAGGTGACACAATATTTATAGTGGAAAACCCCAATAGGGTAAAAACTATTTTGAAAATAACCTTTTACTTTAGAGAACTTGTTTTACATCCAAGATATCTCTTGACCCATCTTTTCATCCTAAAATGGTTGACAAATACACCTAGGTTTATAAATATTTAATAATAGAAATAAATAGATTTCATATTATTAAATATTAATCTATATACTAGTGATGGACCCATATCCATTAAGGGTTGGCGGACCATTTAATAATTATGTTCCAACAAAGGCATGCCAAATGTGTTCAATGAAAATTTGTAAAAGCCATGGACATGGGGTAAGAATCTCTAAAGGAAGCCCATAGGATTTTTAACAAACTAGTTAGTTAACCATTAGATAAGAGATAAACAAGGATTCATCACTTTGCATATATTAATATTGAAAGAAACAAGCAAAATCTATCATATTTAGTAATCCTCTACTCTTGAAATCCTTAAAAATGAACCTAATAATGATATAAGGAATCAGTTTGTGATTATGAGAATGAGATCTCACCATTAACTGCTTCATGGCCAATGGTTCTTCCCATTTACTCAATGTTTGGTGTGTAGTGCAATAGCAAAGTAATAACTCAATGAAAGAAATGAAATAAGAACTTAATCCTAGCAATAATACTATAGTTTATGTTAGGAAGAAGGAGAGTTCTTAGAAATGAGAGGGGGTAGTGGGCTATTTATAGTTTTCCATTTGGGAAAGTGGGGGAATTTCGGTGTATGTGGGACAAAAGGATAAGTCAAAAAGTTAATTATGGATTCAAAGTACGATTTGACTAGGTTTAGAAGAGGTTAATTAGGGTTATGACTAGTTAAACTAGGTTAGAATAGTTAATCCTTCTTAGAGAAGAATTACGGTTTTGAGAGGGCTTTGAGAGTTCTAATCAATCCAATGAATTTGATTGATATTCTAGAAAGATAGTATAAGTAGTCTGAAGGGAATGAAAATATTGTTTAGTCAATAAAAGGTTATATTATCCTTTAATCTATTTACAAGAGAAATACGACCAAAAGAGTGTCATAAGAGGGGAGTTAGACAGTCTAATCGATTGTATGTTTTCAATTTGCAAGAAGTAGAATAGTTAGTGCAATATTAGGAATAGTAGTGCTTTGATAAAACTACATGTGTCTACACTTACCTTTAGTATTTTCCCACCTAAATAATGTGTTCATGTGTTCTCTATCTTGTCATGTTCATGTGATTGTTGTTATATTGCTTTGATGGTTTGCTTAACTAAGGTAAAATTGGTTAATAATGGCGGTGTGATGAATGATTAAAGTAAAAGTTGTAAAAGTTTATAAGAACAATGATTCACCCCCTTCTCTTTGATTTTTCTTCCAAAATTTCAAGCCATTTTAACATTCAGGGAAATTAAACATAAGAAGGTTGTTAGCTAACCTACACCACTTTATCCTTGTAGAATTTTTTTGAAGAAATACAACAGATAAATGAAGTATTCTAAGTAAAATACAACTAAACCAGTTGTAAACACAAGAAAGAATGAGGAGAACAACGCTTCTTTTTGAGAAAATACATTTGAAAGTAAAGGTCTTATTGGGTGATGTTCCAAATATGATGGTGACAACTAAATAAACAATTGTACTTAAAGGAATTAGGAGAACAACCGTAAGTAAATAAATGTCGTGGGTAATTGCCTAGAAGTAAATAAAGCTACCCCAATAGAAGTCTGCAAGGTAATTTTTATGGTTTTATTCTTACTATTTTGTTTAACACCATTTCTACCCAATTTTTTATATCAAGATAGTTGGAATATTTTGTAAGAAAGTAATATTTATGGAAAATGCTTGGAATGTATAATATGGAAATGATTGTATTTATATGGGGGACCAATTTTTTTTTTTTTAAGCCTAATTTGAATTGCCCATTTTACCACTCGAACTTAAATGAACGAACCACGTGACTCCTTTAGGGTATTTTGACTTCTCAATAGAGTAAACTAGATGTCTTAACAAAAGGTAATAATGGATTATATTGAGAAGCGTATATAATGTCTTGATGAAACATAGAAAATAACCATCATTAGGACATCAAGAGATATTTTGAAGTTAGAAAAATATTTGCAATGCAACTAAAGAAATCCAAAAACAAAGGATGTATGTTGTATGTTATTAAGATCTCATATTTTAGTGAGGAAGGTAATAATTATTTGGAATATTTTCCACTTACATGTGAATTTAATGATGCATTTCGAAGAATTGCCTAGAATTCCTCCTCAAAGATAGTTTAACTTCAAAATTAACATTAAACCAGGAAGAAAAGCAATATTAGGAGAACCCTATAAAATGTAAACAACAAAGTTACTTAAACTAAAAGAACAATAAAATTAAATCTTCTTAGAAGGTTTAATTTGACAAAGTGTTTCTCCTTGGGGAGCACTAGTATGTTTTGTTAAAAAGAAGGATGGAACGTTAAGGTTATGCATTGACTATCGCATGCTTGACAAAGCAATGATAAAGAATAAATATCCTTTACAAATAATTAATGATATCTTGGATTAGATGAGATATGCATCTTCTTAATCTAAGATGGATCTATGATCTGGTTAGCATCGATTAAGAATAAAGGATGAGGATATATAAAAAAACAAAATTCGTGACACGCTATGGGCATTATGACTTCACTATTTTTCCATTTAGACTCACTAATACATGAAAAAGAATTATAAACCTTATGAATAATATTTTTCTACAATAATTAGATAATTTTTCTCTAGTATTTGTTGATGAACACAATGAAAAATTAAGAATAGTGTTGGATATTTTGAGAAAAAGGAAATTATATGGTTTATATTTGTTGTCACGTAAATGTGCAATAGGAAATTGATAATTTCGAGTACAACAACTATACCCAGTGTTGAATTTTTCAAGTCCTATCATTTCAAGACACCCCAAGTCTGTTTAGTCAGTCCAAATGACCACCTAAATAATTTTATCGCATCCCCCTAGGTGATTTAGAGAAGTATATTCATTATCCCTAGGTGATTTTAGGGATTTCTGAAAAGATACTATCTTCTGGCAGTATTGGGAAGGATTATCACTGGCCTTCCCAAGACTGGATCAACCACCATGGAGTGGAACGGAAGGGACAAAATTCAAAATTGAGGTAAAAAAAGACCTTAAAACATAATAGAAATGATTTTTGAAGGTTTGGGGAAGTTTTTGGGAATTGGAGCGGTCTCGGTAAAAAATAGGGTTCACAAGCCTAGGCGGTACACAGGCCTAAAATAGCTACTAGGCTTCAGAAGAAGATTCTGGGAGCTCCAGATGGAGTTAGGAGAAGAAAAAAAATCTCCAAAAATATGATTCCAATACCTACATGATGGTGAAATAAAAATTTCACAACACTTTGGCGCATTAGGTCTGCAGGTAGTTTTTCTTAGGCACAAGTGGAGTAAAAAATCAGAAATCCAATTTCTCAAAGATCAAATGGAATAATCAAGACATTCTAACCCCCCCATTGGATTCATAAGGACATTTCCAATCAGGATCATATAATTTTTTTTGAAAATAGTCCATCGGGAGCTCAAGTTATCAATGTTACAAGTTCAAGACTTAGCCAAATTTTTGGGAGGATACATCTCAACACCAGGATCCTGGCGGGATTTTGTGTATCTCACGTCCCCCAATTTAGGGGACTCCAATGTTTTAAAAGTGCACGCAGCCCCCTTCAATCCCTCTCATCCCTCATATGACCTCTTCGACCCTCATGTGACCTCCAGACTTGATAGTTCAACCCCTAGGTGATTTTTTGGAGCATTCATCCCCTCCGTGGATCGTGCGCCATGTGTCAGCTCCAGGACCACCGTGGAATTTGATGTACCTTATTCACTAGAGGTGGGGGACATCAGACCTTGAAAAATGCATCCATACCCCATAGCGAGTATTCTGGACACCCATGTGACCACCTTTTAGCTCCTGTGCTTTAAAGCAGCTTTTTCCTCCTTCATTCCCCGTCATTGGATTAAACACCACATGTCGCCATCTTTCTCATTGTGGAAATTGATGTCACACATGTCCCTTAGGTCAGGGACATAAAACATGAAAAAATTCACACAACTCCAACTCAAAAATTTGAAAAATATTCTAACTATTAGTACTTTTCTTTCGCTTCTAGTTTGCTTCTCCATTACAAGAAGAAAGTTGTAGAGAACACAAGTCCACCACTCCACCATTGCAAGAAACTCAGAACATATTAGAAAAATAACTGATATACCTTTTCCATGGAAATACATAGGTCTCAGAAGGAATTTTAATCAAGATAAGAAGGATAAATGAAGAACAGAGAAGGAGAACAATGGAAATCCCCATGGCCATGAAAACGAAGATTCAAACATATCTTGCAAAATGGTGCTCGGAATGAGGAACTATTTGTTTCTGAGTTTTAATCTCTTGAAGGCCATTAAAAAATCATATTAAAACCTCCAATTTTCATCAAGAATTTCTCACAGTGAAGAAACCCTCTTTCCGGCTCTATGAAGGAAAAAGCTTGATTTCCCATCAAACCAGTCACCGGATTGAAGAGAAATTTCACGTGAAGCACCATAATGAAAAACCTATCGCAATGGAGTTGATTTTGTTGCTAACGGAGACAAAAACTAGACCTAAAATTTTCAAGCTCCATTAATGGCCACCATGACATAGTAATGGAAAAAATTAGCGAGCTACCTCTCCGCTTCTCAAGGTTCCAGTGGGCGAAATCACTGAAAATTGGAGGAAATGATCGTTTAAAAATCTATTTTCACATCAACTATTTTTTACGCCATGAAGCCCCTATTTTTAGGGATATGGAGGGCTGTGATTTTTGTCAACATTATTCCCTCTTCAAATAAATTTTCAAATTCCTAAAGATCCGATGGGTGAAATCATCTCGAAAATTAGAGGGAATGATCGTTGAAAAATCTAGTTTCACATGAACTAGTTTTTGTGCCATTAAGCCCCTATTTTTCACGGATATGGAGGGATATGTTTTTTGTCAATATTTTTCCACTACCAATGAAGACATCATTTTCCCACTTGTTCAGATGAAGGAATTTATCCAAATTCAGAGCGTGGAATCTGGTATAAAAGCTAGAATTACAAGACACATTTCAGTGCAATTTGACATTCATGGCACACTTAATAAAAATATCATGTCTCCTTGCATAGGGGAAATTTACTTCAGGTAAGCCACCATTTTAAGATTCTATAAAGAAGGTGGTGAACACGGAGGGAACATCACATGAAAGTTCATAAAAAGGGTCATCTTGGCTCATGAATTCACCCTTACAAAAATACTAAGTTACACTCAAAAAGTAGTTTTGGCACAATGAGTCGCATAAGAATAATCATTTAAGGGGACATAATCGTTTAGAAGAATCCTAGCCATTTTTCATAGGGAATTCAAGATCCACCTTATTTTATTCAATTGGGCGAGCATTCGTGAGCTAATTTGGAGGAGTTTCACATTGTGCAAGGAGTTTGAAGATTCAGAGTTTCACCGCATTTGGAGCTTTGCATCAACAAGTATCAACCGAATTCGTTAGGAAACATCTCCTCTTCTTCTTCTTCTCTCTCTCTCTCTTTCTCTCTCCGCTTCCCCAACCGTCTCTCACTTTCAAATGTTCGATTCTTTGTTGGGGTTTACACTTTTGATATGCCTTTAAGTCACTTAAAAGTGACTTTAGAAACATAATGTAAATTAAGTCACCTTGCTATTATAAAAGGGACTTAAATATTTAAAGTGGAATATGAGTAGTCTTAAGTCATATTAAGGCATATGGAGGGTCATGAGGAATATGATAAGTCACCTCTCATTCTATAAATTGTAACGCCATTCCCATTGCAAAGGGTTGACAATTGATCTTGTAAACTCAATAGTGTATTGTAGCTAGAGAAAGCAAAGGAGATAGCCATTTCCTTCTACTCTCTTCCCCTCTCAAATTTATTTCATTCCCATGTTATGTACAACTTTGATTTGAGCAATCAATATAAGAAGGAGTTTCTAGCTTTCTTTAACTATGGCTTTTCTTAATACTTGGTGATCAATAAATTCTATTTGGCCTTGTTGCTATTCGCGGAGTTGTTTCTTCCCATAAATGCATGTGTTGAAGTTTCTAACTAGTGTGTGTGTAGGAATCTGATTTTCTACCTATAGAATTAGTTCTCCTACCTCTTTTCTCACTTTCCTTTCCCACTCTACGAGATGAATACTTCCCTAGCAAGATATTGTTAGCTTTTCCACAGCGTGAGTGGAGTGCCCCTATTGGATCCCTCGTCAAAATACCACCACAAAATCCACATTTTCTCTCACATGCACATACAAAAATTGCCTTTGGTTAAGTAGAGGGACTTAGATTCCCAAAGCATTGGCAAGAAATCCACAAGTTTGTCCACTTGACAAATTTTCTCACCAAAAATATTGCAAAATGTTCCTTTTATTATAGTGAATTACAATATCTTAGCCATATAAGAAAAAGGGATGAGAATTCTATTGACCCATCAAAAATCAAATCTAATATTGAGTGGCCAACACTTGAAAAATGTGCAGGCGGTAAGAAGTTTTATGGGATTGGTAGTACTATAAAACATTTGTTAGAGATTTTCCAAGAGTTGATGGACCAGGTACTTTCATTATAGAAAAAATATTAAATTTTTTAATGGAATGAAAAATGTGAGAGTGCATTTAAATTTCTAAAAGAAAAAATTACATCGACAACTATATTAATGATTTTGGATCCCAATAGAAACTTCAAAATTTTTGTTGATGCCTTAGATGAAGACTTGGGTGCAATAATTCTTCAAGATGATAACCTAATTACATATGAAATTAGAAAAATGAATGTGCATGAGAAGAAATATGATTCACATGACTTAAATATTGATGCCATGGTGTATCCCTTACAAATATGGAGAGATTATTTGTTAGGAAAGCCATTTAAATTTAAAACATAATATTAAGTGTTGAAATACAATTTTACGCAACCTAATTTAAATGAAAGGAAATGTAGGTGGCTAGAATTTAAATCCAAATATGACTTTGAAATTACATACATGAAAAGTAAAAAATCTCAAGTGGTTGATGCGGTGAGTTGTATGAAGGATATTTATGCAATTGTGACCCTTAGAACTCAGTTTAAGAAAGAATTTTAGAAGTGACTTAAAGATGATTCTTACTATCAATAAATGAAATTTGTGTTATAAAAAAATCTGAAAAATAGAAGGTAAAAGGTTTTTAGGTTCAATAATGATATAATTTAATTATTTAACAATAGAATATATGTTACTTAATGAAGTGATCTTAGAGTGAAATTTAAGAAAGAATTACTTGATGCACCATATTCCGGTATCTAGGAGTAACAAAGTTGTTCGCTGATATAAAAATAGTTTTTTTAATGGGATGTAGAAGGATATGATATATTATGTTTTTAGTTTTTGGAATGCTAACATGAAAATGTGGAATACATGCATCCCGTAGGTCTACTAGATTCTTACATTATTCCACAATATAAATGGTAGGTAGTCAACATTGATGATGTACAAGGACTACCACTATCCAAAAATAAATATGATACAATTTTAGTAGTACTCGATAAACTAACTAAAATATGTCATTTTATACCGAGAAATATTAATAATGACTCCACAATACTTACAAAAATGTTTGTGCATGATATTTCCTATTCCATGGAATTATAGAACCGATCCTTTCAAATATGGATCCAAATATGGCCTCTCAGTCTTTTGAAAAAATTGAACTCTGCGTTGGGAAAAAAATTGAATTTTAGTTCATCATACCATCCTCAAACTAATAGAAAAATGGAAAGAGTGAACCAAGTTCTGGAAGATATGGTCATAATGTATTGCATGGGCCAAAAATACAAATGGGAGGAATATTTACCATTGGTTTAATTTTTTTATAATAACATATACAATACCTCACTTAAAATTTCTCCATTTGAAGATGTATATGGAATAAGGTATAGAACTCCTATTAGATTGATTAGCACGGAGGACGAGAGAGGTTGTTGGGTCTTTAAATGTTGACTGAAATGGAAGAGAAAGTAAAGATCATTTGTGAGATGTTGAAAGAAGTTGTTGATAGGTAGAAAAATATGCTAATTTAAAAAGGATTGATAGAAGATTTTAGTGAGGAGACAAGTTATTTTTAGGGTAAAAACTCGAAAGAGATCTTTTCATATGGAGAAGTTGCCAAGTTATATACTAGATATTTAGGACCCTTTCATGTCTTAAAAGTCATAATTTTGTTGGCTTACAAATTAGCTTTACCTCCTACGTTTTCCAAGACGATCAATGTTTTTCCTATATCTTTTCTTGAGAATTATGTTTTTGATATATCACATAATATTAATTGGAACTCATTATAGGTTTAGGACCCGGTAATGTTTGTAGTTGAACAAATAAGAGTGCTCAAAAATCACAAATTATGTTACAAAAATTGAGAAGTTTCTCGGTGTGAGGTCCGATGGGACCAATATTATTAGAACAAGGAAACTTGGGAGAATATGAATGATATGATGATTGTGTATCCTTATTTGTTTAAGTAATTATAATTATAATTTTTATAAAATGTTATTACTGATTTTAAAACTAATCAATAATTATTATAAATAAACTGGAAGTTAAGCCATACTAAAATAATTTTTGGGAATTAAATTTCTGAGATAAGGCTGATACATCCATGTTTTAGATCTTTGATCGGATAAATTCTAGAAATTTTCAATTTATAAAAAAATTGAATTGTATTATTCATTTTTATTTTTGACATTTTTTTTTGAAATGTTAGAAATGATTATAATTAAATCATCAAGGTGATGATTATTTTATAGGGAAGTATGTCACATCCAATACTTCATTGAATACATTTGTTGAATTATTAACATCATTATTAGTTTTTTTGTAAAAGGAGTGTTTGTTCACGATTTGATAAATTAATTATATATATGCAATTAATTAAAAATAACTCACTACAAACACCTAAGCTATGTGTTATGGAGTTATGTTTCATTTCGTTGATAAGTGGAAATGTTAATTCGATTGTGTGAGGTGGAGATTCGACCCCACCCCACCTTACAATTATGTGGATTTGTAAGAAAATTTAAAATTAAGTATAACTTAAGTTGCATAGCATATGGTGTTAGATATTAAAAAAAGGTTTATGTTTTTATTGGTCAAGGTTGTTTGGTTAGCCACGAAACAAAAAAAACATTTATAAATTTGGTGCAAATTTATTTTTGGCATATGAATTAGAAACCATTAGCTTCCTCAATAAGCACCTCATAATGCCTTCTAACTTTCCAAGATTGATGGTGGAGACCTCCTTATCCAAGTCAATGACATTCGTTTGAAGCATTTCTTTTAAATATAAGTGGATCTTCTACATATTTTTAATGTTGTCCGCTAAGTTTTTTCAACACATCATTTTTATCAATAAGTGGTTGCGCTCTTGATGGCTAGACTTGTTAGGAATGTTATCTTTCCTCCTAGTGCATTTTTGCACATGATGTTAGTGGTGTGTTTCAGTAAGTGTGGAGGATTTTAAGTCTTGAGGACAACATATTTGCCTTGGAAATTCTTGATAAGGTTTGTGTGGAGATTTTAGATTGTTTTTCATGGCAAGGAGGAAGTAAATCATATGGTTCTTACTAATTACTAGGAAACATTGCCAAAAAATATGCCAATGATGTTAACTATTTTTTCATCATAGTTCATTGGTATATAAAAAGATTTTAGTTCCTTATTTTAAGTGATTCGACAAATGACTAGGCATAAAAATGAATGGGAATCAAGTTGTATGATTCACATTCCCCATATAGATGTCATTCCAATTTTTCCATCTTCACGAGAATCATGTATCTTCCATCATTGATCGCTACAAGGTCTTGATAGAGATTGGAAGGGCATCATATATAAAAATTGAGCACACTGATGTTAAGTATGGAGCTTAATTGATTCATAAGAAAATTTCTTTTACATGTTACTGGTTCTGATAGTAATCGACGCGTCGGTCATGGTGTAATCGCATCGGTTAGTCCAGGGTAGGAAGTGACCGCGCGCCGATCGAGCACTAACCAAATGACGATTCACTGTGTGACGAAGTTTTTATTTTTGACAAATATTAGAATAAATAAATTAGTTTAAATATAATTTATTGATGGTAAAAGCATAGTGAAGTTACCCAATATATATATATACATACATATATATATATATATATATATATATATATATATATATATATGTATGTATGTATGTATATATATATATATATATATATATATATATATATATATATGTATATATATATATGTATATATGTATGCATGTATGCATTCTATGAGGGTATGTAAGAAGAAGAGAATATAAATAGCAATTGTTTTGCATGTAAGTTTTCTTGGTGAGCAAGAAAGAGTAGCTGAGTGAGGGAAAATCATTGAACATCCTGTGAGGTGTTGGAAGACAATAGATCTTCATTGTATTTCCTCATATATATATATATATATATATATATATATATATGTATGTATCTATATATATATGTATATATATGTATATATGTATGCATGTATGCATTCTATGAGGGTATGTAAGAAGAAGAGAATATAAATAGAAATTGTTTTGCATGTAAGTTTTCTTGGTCGAAAGAAAGAGTAGGTGAGTGAGGGAAAAGAATTGAACATCCTGTGAGGTGTTGGAAGACAATAGATCTTCATTGTATTTCCTCTGTAAAGCACTGAATAATAATATTGGCCATTTCTTGGTGGACGTAGCTCACACTGGGTGAACCACGTTAAATCTGGTGTAATCTTTCTCTTGTTTATTTTATCTTCTAGTTATTTCCACATTCATTGCTTGTATGATTTATCTAATTATAAATATTTGAAATATTGTTATTTGAGGGTTTAGTTTGTTGACAGATTTACTCACGAGAGGGTTTTCTTATTGAGTGGGAGCTACAAAATGGCAAGGAAAACAAATACAAGGTAGATAAGTTTGAAAAATTAAATTATAAATTATGGAAGACGCAGATTGAGGATTATCTATATCAAAGAGATTTGTATTTACCATTTGATTAGAAGTCTATACGTACAAAGAGGACTAATGAAGAATGGAAGATTCTTGACATAAAGGATTTGGGATCTATAATATTGATCTTGGCAAAGCATCCATGGCTTCTAATATTGTAGAAGCGACTTCTACAATAGAGTTAATGAAATCTCTTGCTAATTGATATGAGAAACCTAGTGCTTCAAATAATGTTTATTTGATGAAGAAAATATTTAGTTCTAAGATGCATGAAGGTAGATCTACATCTAGTCATTTGAATGATTTTTATCTATTGTAAATCAATTAAAATCAGTTGAAATGCCATTTGATGATGAAGTAAAATAACTCTTATTATTATGTTCTTTTCCGATAGGTAGGATATCTTGGTAATGGATTTTAGTAATACAACATTTGCTAATACTGTTTTAAAGTTTAATGATGTGGTTACTATAATATTGAATGAAGAAATTCGTAGGAAGATTACATAAGAATTATCATCTAGAAATGGTTTGAATGTAGAAATCAAAGCAAGAGAAGGAGAGATCCAAGAGTAAGAGTAATGAGAAATTAAATTCAAGGGATAAGAGATCTAAATCTAGAAGTAAGGGAATTTCTTGTTGGAAATGTGAAAAGAAAGGACATGCAAAGAAATATTGTTTCTCAAAGGATAAAGAGAATCAAAAAGCGCAGAAAAGGTAAAGAAGAAAATCTTGCTTCATCGAGGTAATGTAAGATTCTCTTATTCTTTCTTTATATAATAGAATTGAATCATGGGTTTTAGATTCATGAGTTTCTTTCCATGCAACCCTTAATAAGGATTATTTTAGAAATTATGTCCACGACAATTTTGGGCATGTTTATTTGGGTGATGATGAACCTTGTAGTATTACTCGTAAAGGGGAAGTTCATCTAAAATTGTAGAATGGAAATACATGGGTATTGAAAGATGTGAGGCATGTGCCAAGCATCAAGAGGAATCTTATTTTTGTGGTAGCTATTACAAGAGACTCTTAGAAATTCAAAAAGGTGCTTTTGTTGTAGCAAGAGGTAAGAATGTAGGAACATTATATTTATCTACCTGTATTACTAATTCCTTTTCTGCATTATCTAGTTCAGATTTAGATACATGCATGTGGCATAATCGATTGGGTCATATAAGTCAAAAAGGAATGCAGATATTAAAGGCTAAGGGTAAGTTATCACATTTGAAATATTTAGATCTTGATTTCGTGAGCATTGTATTTTGGAAAGCAAAAGAGATTGAGATTTCTCAAAGTTGGAGCAACTCGAAGGAGAAAAAAATGGATCTTGTACACTCGGATGTGTAAGGACCATCTCGGGTAGCTTCTCATGGAGGATCCCAATATTATGTTACTTTCATTGATGATTCTATAAGAAAGTCATGGGTTTATTGTATTAAATGTAAATATGATGTTTTTGAAACTTTTAAAATATGGAAAGCCCTTATTGAAAATGAATCAAATTCTAAGTTAAAGTGCTTTAGATCTGATAATGGTGGTGAATACTATAGTAAGGATTTCAACGATTATTGTTTAGTGAATGGGATACGTAGAGAAGTAATGGTTCCAAGAACACTACAAGAGAATGGTGTTGCAAAAGAATGAACATTACAATCATGGAATGTGCTAGAAGTATGAGAATACATTCGGACTACCCTTACAATTCTTGGTGGAAGCAATTGATATAGTAGTTTATTTGATTAAATATGGGCCTTCAAATGTAATAGATTGAGGAATACCGAGAGGAAGCTTAGACCGGAAAAGAGGTAGATCTTTAGTTTCTTAAACTTTTTGGTTTAATAGCTTTTTTCATGTTAATAAGGAAAATATGAAATATTTGGATGCAAAATCCAAGAGATGCACTTTTATTAGTTATGGATGTAGTGATTTTGGTTTCTTTTTTGGGATTTAGAGAATTCTAAAATTATTAGGATTCGTGATGTTGATTCGAATGAAAAGAGAATGTACAGGGGATCAAATCTTTATACCAAAGGATGAATTGGTTGAGAAGTTTTGCCAATGAAAATGAAATTTCTGATTTAAAAGTATTACCTACATGGTTACACGAGAATTGATGTTAGTTTACCCTAACCGACATCGTTCAACGAACCGTATCGGCTACAGAAGAGCCAAACCAACATCGCTTTACTAGAACTGAAATTGGTTACAGGTGATTGACGTACCATTATCATATTTGGATACAAATTTCCATGAGGTCCATATTGAGCCTCCGATACCCCAAACTCCGGTGAGAAGGTGACAAAGGGTAATTAAACCTCCGAAATATTTACACCTTATCTATTTTATTTATTATTGACTAATAATGGTGAACAAGAGAGCTTTGAATAAGCAATGTAGGATAAGATACACTTTTAGTGGGGGCATGGCATGGATGAGGAGATGGAATCCTTAAAACAGAACCAAACTTTGGATTTGGTTGAGTTTCCACCAGTAAGAGAACATTACGAACTAGTGGGTTTACATGATCAAGGAAGAAGAGGGTGGATAGAAAATATACAAGGCAAGGCTTGTAGCAAAGGCATTTGTATGAAACCAAGTATTGACTTTGGTGAAATATTTTCTCATGTTGTTAAGATGAGTTCTTTACGTATTGTATTGAGCTTAGTTACATTAGAAGATATTAATTCGAACAACTTGATGTGAAGACGACTTTCCTTTATGGTGATTTAGATGAAGATATTTATATGCAGCAACCATTTGGTTATGAAGTCAAGGGTAATGAGAAACTTGTTTGCAAATTAAAAAAGAGCCTACATGGGATCAATCAAGCTATAAGGCAATGGTATTTGAGATTTGACAGCTTTTATGCATGAGCATGGTTATCCGAGATGTTAATCGACCATTGTGTTTATTTTAAAAGGCTAAAAATGCAGGGATCTATGTTATTTTGTTACTCGTATGTGGATCATATGTTGATTGTAAGATCTAGTATGCGGGACATTTGTAAAATTAAGGAAAGGTTAGTGCAAACATTTGCGATGAAGGATTTGGGGCTATAAAGAAAATCATTTTCATGTAAATTCGTGGAGACAGGGAAAACAAGAAGTTGTATTTATCTCATGAGGCTTATATCAATAAGGTGTTTGAAAGGTTTAATATGTAAAAATCAAAACCTCATTAGTACACCTATGGCTGGACACTTCAAATTGAGCAAAGATCAGTTTCCTTCATCACACGAGGAGGTTGAGTACATGGCACATGTTCCCTATGCTTCAGTAGTAGGAAGTCTTATGTATGTCATGGTTTGTACTAAACCAGACATTGCACAAGTAGTGGGAGTTGTGCGCAGGTTTATGGTTAATCTAGGTAAATAACATTGGAAAACAAAGCAATGGATTCTCGGGTATTTGAGAGGGATATCTAGCATGGATGTTTGCTATTGAGGGTCGGTTACCTCTTTATGTGGCTATGTTGATTCAGATATGGATGGATATTTGGATGGCGGAGGAGCACTAATGGATATATTTTCACAAGGGTGGAATGGAAGTTAGCTAGATTTTGAGATTGTAAAAGGTTGTGGCTTTGTCTACCACAGGAGGCAGAGTATGTTGTAGCTAAAGAAGCTAGCAAGGAGATGATATGGACGAGAAGGTTCATGGAAGAGTTGGATAAAGAGTAAGAGGATTACATATTATATAGTGATAGTCGAGCGCGATTCATTTGAAAAAGAACTCAACATTTCATTCAAGAACAAAACATATTCAAATTGAGGTATCACTTCATACTGACAGTGTTGGAGGATGGAAAACTAAAGTTAGAGAAAATCCATATGGATGGGAACCATGTAAATATGATAAAAAAATCCATTAGTAAGGGAGAAGTTGGATATTCACTCCAGTTCTATTGGTCTTTGAGGTTAATACTTAAAGAGGAAGAAACGAGCCAAGGAAAAGGAACCAAGGATGGTGATGTATAGTACAATGCAACAATTGATCTCCAAGTGGGTGATTATTTACTATGGAGCTTAATTGCATCAAAATAAACTTTCTTTTACATGTTATTGGTTCTAACAATAACGCATCGATCAAGTGTAACAGCGCGGTCATTCCAGTCGAAGTGACGAGTGCCGGTTAGGCGAATTAACGACGGCACTGTGAGACACAATTTTTCTTTTTTGACCAAAATTAGAATAAATCAATGGTTTCAAAGATAATTTATTTATTGTAAAAGAAAATTTAAGTTACCCAATATATATATATATATATATATATATATGCATGTATGCATTGTAAGAGGGTAAGTAAGAAGAAAAGAATATAAATAACAATTGTTTTACATAAAAGTTTTCTTAGTGAGAAATAAATACTAGTTGAGTGAAGGAAAATCATTTACCATCATGTGAGGTGTTGGAAGATAGTAGATCTTCATTGTATTTCCTCTGTAAAGCATTGAATAATAATATTGGCCATTTCTTGGTGGACGTAACCCACACCGGTGATGCATGTTAAATGTGGTGTAGTCTTTCTCTTGTTTATTTTATCTTTTGGTTATTTCTGCATTGATTGCTTATATGATTCATCCGATTATAGATCTCATGCAACATTTTTATATGGTTTAACCCCAACAACTAAATGCAATAAGAAATCAAGTTCAAATTTTAAAAATTGATAAGTCTAGAACCACGCTTTTAGGATTTATCATTCATTCTTTATTCCTAGTTTTAGATGATCAACAAAGGTACACGTAATTTATAATAAATTCCTTATGATTACATGAAAGTGTATAAAAAAATTTATTTCTCAAATTTTCATTTAGTTATGCAATTAAAATAAATGTAAAAGAAACATCATAAAACTCATTACATCAAACAATTCTATATATTCATAAGGAAAATTGTACAAGTTTTGCCATGAAAGCCATGTGATATAACTATGGAAGAATAGAATAAAATTATATGCAAAACTAAAAATATAAGGAAGAGAGGGGGACCCATCATTTTCCGAAAGACGAATCCTCTGTTACTATATACTATTGCTCCAAGTTACTCCATTTTTCTACTCCAATGTACCGGAAGAGAGAAAATGAAAAAAATGAAAAGTGTTAGAAATTGGGGTTCACCTTAAAATTCATTATATTTTAAGCTTAAAATGTATCATAATTCTTTATCGGAGAAAATGTACTCAAAGAAGGATATTTTTGTTTTAGTACTTGTAAAGAATGTATCCACAGAAACATTTACAAAAATGATTACACTTTCCCTTTAATAATTGTGCATGTAAACAAGTGCATCAAAATAAAGATAAATTCATAGTGTCGATTATATTGTAGTATCATTCACTTTTAGATGTGTATGTATCATTTAATAGTATCTTTTCCATATTTTGCAAATTTAATGAACACATATTTCAACAATGAAGTAGCATCACATTAAAAATATTGAAAGTGAAAAGTTTTAAGTGATGAGAATGATGAGTAACATATTTTCTTATTCCCATTCTTTCATTCATGTTCAAATAAGGTGTAGGGTCCTATTAGGATAGGATTAATTTGAGTTTTCATTCATCTTTCCATGAAAGAATAAAAGAATAAAATTACAGAGTTTTGTTCTAAATAAAAAGTAAAAAAATCTAAATGAACATTAAGGAATTTTTAATTTAAATCTAAAATGTGAAAAATGTAAATATTTAAAGCTGAAAGAGGGAAAAATGAGAACCGATGTTGAAAAAATGCACCACAACGCAGCTTTCAGTCGATGGTAATGTCGGGCTCCAATGCAATAAGAAAGATTTGAAAAATGGAAGGAAAATGCAAGTAAGAAAACAGGTCTTCTCATTCTCATAGATCGAAAAAAGGAAGTACAAATAGAGGTGATGTGTAACCCCATGCCTAAACAAGGAAAGAATATCAATGATGCCACCGACATATATGACGTGGATCGATATATATGATGCCACTAAAGGAGGAGTTACAATTCCAAATAACAAATGTAAATCCTTTGATGCACTAACGTAAATGAAAATGTCATATTCTATGGCCGAATCGATACTTTTCATTTGACTTCGTAAGACCCATGACTCTCGTAAGGTGAGATGACTCACCGGGTGATGTGGACGATGATAAGGCATGTCACACACACAAACAACCCCCTTCATCGAAGCCAAGAAAGAGGTAAGGTAAGCCAAAATAGAAAATAAAAATCCCCTAGACAACTAAAAACGATGTGTCAATGGGTCCCAGTAACTAAAGGCCTGATAAGGTGCGCATATCCAAACAACATCTTTCTGGAAAGAAGAAGAGGAGAATAAGGAGGACTATATAGCTCGAAGAAGATGGGTGGTTGCAGAATACCTCACCCCAAGAAGAGACCGCAAGTGAAGAAACTTCACCTCAGTGAAGGGCTTGGTGAATATGTCTGCAACTTTGATCAACTGTTTGAACATACTATATGTCAATGATGTTTTCATATATCATCTCTCATATGAAGTGCATGTGAATCTCAATGTGCTTCATCCGCTGATGCTAAACTAGATTTATACAAATCGAGATAGTGATCATATTGTCACAAAGAAATGATGGTAGGCCACCAAAGTGGATGCCAAACTCTATCAAGATACCCTGTAACCAAATAACTTCTATGGCAGCATTAATCGCTTCTCTCGTATTCTACTTCTATTGATGATATGGCAATGGTGTTCTGGTTCTTGCTGGAACAACTGACAGGACTTGAGCCAAGAGTGAAATTATAGCCTGAGGTACACTTTCGATGACCTAGATCACCGGCCCAATCTGAGTCTATAAATCCACCCAAGTCAGTCTCAGTCCCTCCTAAGTAATGAATACCATCTATGTGAGTGCCATGAACATAGTGAAGGATCTTCTTTGCTACTTTTAAATGCAGCTCATGAGGCTCCTGCATAAATCTGGACATGGTGCTGACATCATACGAAATTATTTGGCCAAGTGTGAGTAAGGTAGATCAAGCTCCCCACCAACTTCCAATAAAGGGTACCGTTAAGTACTAAGGGGGAAGAGAAATCAGACACCAACTTGACCCCGAAATAAAATGAGTAGGTGAGGACTTGGAATCGACATGTGAAACAGAGCAAGAAAATCAAGAGAGTACTTAGACTATGAGATCATAATTCCTGAGTAAGATTGTGAAATCTAGATCCCAAGAAAGTAACGAACCAATCCTAAGTCAAACATGGAAATTTTTTTGGCCAAGCATATCTTTACGAATCAATGATAGAGGAAGAGCTACCCGTGATTAGCAAGTCATCAACATAGAGAACAAGAATAAGCATGGATTCATCCCACCACAAAATATACACATTTGGGTTAGAGTGACATTGAGTGTACCCTAATGCAAGTAGAAAGGAGTCCATCTTGGCATACCAAGCCCGAGGGGATTGCTTAAGGCTGTAGAGAGACTTCTTTAACTTGCAAATGAGGGATGGATCATGGACATAACCCGGAGGTTGTTCTATATAGATATCTTCCTCTAGGTCTGTATGAATGAAGGCACTCTTAGCATCCATCTGGTGGACTTCCCATTTGTTAGCGGTAGCGATGGCAAGGATCAATCAAATGGAAGTCATCTTCACAATCGGAGAAAAGGTTTCCGAGTAATTAACCCCAGCTACCTGGGAGAAACCCTTAGCTACAAGTCACGCTTTATACTTCTTGACTTCTCCATTGGCTCCATACTTTGTTCGATATATTCACCTACACCGAATGAACTTTCTTCATTTCGAAAGAGGGGTAATATCCCAAGTGTCATTCTTTATGAGTGAGGAATACTCCTCATCCATAGTAGAATCCCACTCAGGAATCATAGAAGCTTCCT
The DNA here is from genome assembly GCA_018340775.1 of Taxus wallichiana var. yunnanensis. Taxonomy (NCBI): domain Eukaryota; kingdom Viridiplantae; phylum Streptophyta; class Pinopsida; order Cupressales; family Taxaceae; genus Taxus; species Taxus wallichiana. Next base: position 802,221,851 of record CM031237.1, on the reverse strand, counting down.
GGAAAGATGGTGGATTAGAAGCAGAGGTGAAGAAGGAGTGGGGTCTAACGAAACTTGAGTCGCACATCTCTCATTTGAAGGATCTCTAACTAAATCTCCAACACTCGTGAAGTTTTCCTTGCCCAAAGAGGTCCCAAAGGTTCAAGCTCGTAGTCGGAAGATTCTTCACCGGAGTGAGAAGGGACATAGTTCTCATCATTACCCTTTCGAATCAAAAGACTCGGAAGTTTGAGGATCAGGAAGAGCAGGGAGAGGAGGAAATCTCTCAACAACATCATCATCTGATGAGTTAGAATCTGAATTAGTGGGAAAAAGAACCTCAGTGGAAGTCAAAGTCAAGGATGACTCATCAAACTTCACACTCCTCTCAATATAGAGCTCATGGGTAGTAGGGTTCAACAATCGATATCCCTTCACACCATCAGGATACCCGACAAAGATACAAGGTTTGGATTATGGATCCAATGCCTTGTGTTTCTTCTTGGGAATCTGAGCCATAGCCTTGGATCCGAAGACTCAAAAGTGATCAACATCAGGCTTTTGTCCAAACCAGACTTCAAAGGGTGTCATCCCTCTTACTACCTTGTGTGGTACATGATTCTGAATGTAACAAACACAATTCACTTCTTCAGCCCAATACTGCGGAGGAAGGGACTTCGAGTGAACCATACAAGTGTCCATCTCCTTTAAAGTTTAGTTCTTTCTTTCTATAACTCCATTTTGATAAGGGATGTAAGCAATTGTACGTTGCAAATAAATCCCCTCGAAGTGAAAAAATCCTCAAACTGTTGCTCACACAAATCACCTCCATTTTCGGTTCGTAGAACCTTGATAGACTGTTCTACTTGTTTCTCAAAGAAGAGCCTTAAAGTTTTGAAAATTCTCAAATACTTCATACTTAAGCTTAAGAAAATATACCCACTTGTATAACGTGAAAAGTCATCAATGAAGGTTACTATGTATAGAGCTTTATTATAAGAAGGAGATAGAAATGGGCCGAAACATCACTATGAACAAGATCCAAGGGACGAGTAGCTCTCCGAGAATTTTCCCTTATCAATTTTTTTTTTTTTCAGTGCTTTCCAAGGGTATAGCCTTCAAAATGACCTTTAGAAAACTTAACTCGTGGTAACCCATTGACCATTTCGTTTTGGCTCAATTGTTCAAGGTAACGATAATTAAGATGCCCAAAACACTAATGCCAAAGCTTGTTAACCTCATTCACATGAGTAAGCAAGGCATTGGGCGTTAAATCAAAAGAGAAGTGGGAGAAGGTATATAACCTTGAACGGTTATCTGCCTTTCCCTCAGCCACAGTGCACTTAGACTTAAGTTGACGAATAATCAACAAGTTAGGACAAAATTCCACTCGTATTCCTTCACCAGGTGGGTGATTTGGTAAACCAATAGGAGATTGGTAGAGAGATTAGGAACACTCTACACTTGGTTAAATGTTCCACCTTCTATCTCTACCGATCCACTACCAGAAACTAACACATGAGTTTCATCACCCAACATGATTTGGGACATGCCACATGGTTCAATGTTAGAGAATTCAACCTTTGAATAATCCATGTGGTGTGAGGCACTACAATAAATAATCTAGGTTGATGATGGAGCTGATATATGTACGAGGGCCTTACCTTTCTTATTTTCATTTATAGACTCCTTTGCATTAGAAGAATCACCCTTCGAGCATTTTTTTAATAGATTCAGAACACTTATTTTATTTTTCTCAAGTAAATGAGTTAAGTGATCAATTTTTTCTGAAAACAATGATGCTCATCATGGGTAGATTTTTTACAATAGGAGCATTTAAAATTTTCCTTCTTCACTTTAGGCTCAAAAGTCGAAGTGTTAGTGTTGGGCTTAGTTGGGGGTTGTATGGTCTTGGTTTCTTTCTTAGGTTGGTCCTTTGTTTCTTTCTTCTTTTCATTTTTCTTCCCCTTATTCGCCACAAGGGCATGTGACTTGGATTTTATAGACCCCATTTGAATGAGTTTGTCATGTTCTCGAATGAGTTGGGATGAAAAACTGTCAAAGGAGGGCATGGTCCAAGCACTACCCAAGGTGGCTTTCATGGCGTGGAAAGTTGAAATGAAGATAGAGTATTTAGGACCTAATTTAGAAAGAATTGACAAGATCAATTGAGAGTCTTTCTTTTCCACTTTACATTCCTTTAGAAGCAGTCTAGTGTGGAAAAACTTTGAGAAGAAGGCCTACAGGTTTTCAAAGTCACTAGGATTTAACCCTAGTAGTTCATTCTCCAACTCATGCACTCTCATGTCATCTTGCTTCCCAAACATATCGTCAAGCATTTTCCATGCTTTATCAGGTGTCAAGGAAGTTTCAATGTGGAAGAGCAAGTCGGAGAGACAGACATACAAAGAAGACCTAAGGCTTCATCACAATGGTTGAACCACTTAGATTTTTTAGGTTCATCATTAGGTTTGGTCTCTAACCCCATGGTGACATAGTATAACCCTTTACTTCACAAAACCAATATAATTTTATATTTCCATTCAAATAAGTTAAAAGGTGTGAGCACCGGTACTTTAGAGATATCCATAATGAAGAGATAGAACCAAAGGATGTAGAAGGAAGGAGAGAGAAAAGAAACAACCACCCCAGAACAATATCACACCCCCTCGAGTTTGGCACTTTATAGTTCAGTAATAGTGGAGACAACAATCAAGGTTCATTGGGTGCAGTAGATCGACACCACAAGAAAGCATAAGAACGAGAGAAAACAAGAAGGGTAAGAGAGGTCTTCGTGATAAATAGCGTTTCACATCATGCAAATGAATCCCATTGCTTTGTAAGATTGTAGGCGACGAGCTCACAAGTCCACATGAAATAAAAGGGATAGGACAAAGCTCAAGAAAAAAATGAGTTGAATTAAGCAATACAAAGACACCCCCCAGAATGTGGCACTTTATAAAAATAGTGTGTTTACAAAACGGTAATCCCATCAACTAGAGTGCAAAAAAACATGCATCTTTGACTAAAGAAGTGCTCAAAACCAAGAAACGAGACAAAAGTTATAGAAAAAACCAATTCCCTGCAGAATCGATGGAAAAATTCTAATAGGCCTATAAATGGATTAAAAATTTCCCTAAACACATGCAAAGGGTGTTTGTATGTATGCTCATTGAAATGGCATCGAATTTTAGCTACGGTTTGTTTTAACTATTAGGGGGATTAGCCTCCTTCCAACCCTAGACCTCACCCTCCGTCTTCGACACTCAAAGGAAGGTTGAATAAAACAAGCAAAAGACCCCAAAAAAATTACAATGTCAATTAAATAAAATATTTTAACCTTAAAAATTTAAAAGGAGAGATTTACCAATTAAGAGGAATGTTGAGGGCCCACGTTTGACCAAGAAGATGGAGAGAAAAGTAAAATCCCACCTGGAGATGTGTTCATGGAGGGGAGCCCTTGGATTACGGGCCGAGCTATCGAGTGTAGATTGAACCATCCCCTGATGTAGGTCGAGCCACATTTTTAAAGGCCACAAGTTGTAGGTTGAGCCGGGAGGAATGGCCATAGGTTACAAAAGTTAAGCTAGGGAGGAACAACTATAGGTTGCAGGTTGAGCCAAGGAGGAATGGCCACAGTCAGGTTGCAGGTTGAGCCAAGGAGGATTGGCCACAGGTTGCAGGTCAAGCCAAGGAGCCAATATAACCATGCAATGCATAGAGAGAGGGCAAGATTACCACGCAAAAAGGAACCCGAGTTTCAAAAACAAGGCAAGTTTGATGCGACGAGGACTCTATCAAAGAATAAGTAAACCAAGACAGTAGCAGTCTACCAAAAAATGAGTTGATCACTGGAGATGCACAGTCTGAGCTCAACAATAATGACCTCCAAAGGAAAACCTGAGTTAAACCACCATGTCCACACCAAAACGGTAGGGAGAAACCACCACATCCACACCAAAAACGTGTAAAAGGAACAAAAATGAGCCTCCAAGTCAAAAGGCAATGCATGAGCATGAGCATTTAACACTAGCCAAAGCATGAACAACACCACGAGTACGCAAACCGTGAACAACACCATGGTAAGAGCAAGCTTGCACACAAGAGAAAACTGTTAAGTATGATTATTACGATTCCAAAATAATAATCGAGAAAACTTACACGAGGAAATGAGAAGAAACCAGAAGTAATAAGCAACTGATAAATGAAGAGTGCACATTTTACCGAAACTAACTCTGATACCATAAAAGAGGGAAAAACAAGAACCGATGTCGAAAACAATGCACCACAACGTAGTTGCTCTCTGATGGTAACATCAAGCTCCAACACAATAAGCAAAATTCTAAAAATGGAATGAAAACGCAAGTAAGAATATCAATGATGCCAATGACACATATGACATCACTGACACATATGATGCCACTAAAGGAGGAGTTACGATTCCAAATAAGGAATGTAACTTCTATGACACACTGACGTAAATGACAATGTCAGATTCTATGACAGAATCGACACTTGTCATTTCACTTCTTAAGACTTATGACTTTCGCAAGGTGAGATGACTCACCACTTGATGTGGATGATGACAAGGCATGTCACACACACCAATGTGTTAGCTACTTAAACTATATTTTTCAAACAATTTAAAAATGACAGCTATATATTTCTGGAAAACAAAGTCTATAGAAATTACGAGTTTTCTCATACAACATCAAGAAGGAAAAAGTTTCAAATAAACCCCTCATTATGGCCATTCATTTTAGCAAAGTATTGCAGGGTTATGAAATTAAAAATCTGAGTATGCAAATACAAATTTTGTGAAATCCTTTCAACAATTGTTTTTGCATAAAATTTTGAAGTTTCCATATTTTTATACTTTTCAAAGATCTCTGAAAATAATGGAGGTTTTCTCATTTTACATAAGAACACAATTCATCATACATTTTGCAAAGTACATATTTTTTTGAATATAAAGAATAAAAATTTACAAGATACAATTTTTCATGGAAGAAAGTACCATTTTTCATCATTTTTTCATGCAAATATGAATTTTTTAGTGTGTTTGAGAGTACTATTGCAAAGTCTTTTGAAAATTATTAAGTTGCAACTATTAATTTAAAATTTGGGTATGTGTCTTCAAAAACACCAATTTTCCAAGTACCCATAATCTAGAACAAGATAGAACAAAAAATTATTACCTTGAAAACTATACCCCAAGCTCGTAAGAAATTGTAGACACAAAATCATGCACTTTGTTTCATTTCTAGGTCCTAATAACATACTTGAATTCATATGATTCCTAAGTGAGAAAATTAGTAAATGACCACTATCTTTGGCCCTTATGTTATATTTCTGGTCTCCTTCTTTTCGCATTACACACCCCATTGCCTAGTCAGAATTTCATCACCCTCATGTGCTCTTGGCATCCCTGACCTCTTTGTATCTTACTCACCAGTTTTGGGCCTATTCTAGCCATTGGGAATCTTGTTTTCTTAGTGGTTGGCCATTTAGTAGTTAATTACGAAATTCAAACAAGGGAATCAAATAAATAAAATGTTATGTGAGGAAATGATAGGATAAAGCTCTAAGCATCTATTTCCATCACCTAAGGTTGCATCCAAAGTAATTCTAAGAGCATCAAAACATCCATCTAGCATCCATTCAAGTGACAAGGAACTACATTATTATGCATACACTTCATAGGAGGGGAATTTCATTTTTTCCTGAACTTATCTATTTACATCTTCTACATCTAGTTATTACTCGTTATCAAGTGCATCTTGCACAAGAGCCACCTAAGCCACGATTCTACACACACATACAAAACTACATGAAATATCAAGTGCACTATAATGTCTAGATTGTAAGTTCACTATGTCGGCTGACCATTGGGGTTAGTTCAACTACCCATTTCCATTTTTATTTTTTAGAATAGTTAGTGGAAAACATTTCGGTGGATAAACCTATGGCTTTCTTGCAATGATTTGGGATTTTGATCCCTCTTCTTAAATGATGCAACTCTCTATTATTATGTTTGTGTTAAAGAATTTATATGGGTTTACAAAAGGTTGGGGATCAAATGTGAACACTCCACCGATCCTCCATTAAGGCTTACAATTTTTTTCAAGAGATAATTTTTTCTTAAAAGGAGGGAAAAGGGGAGTTGGAAGGAAGAAAAGAGGGATAAACATGTAGGTAGAAAATCGAGTCCTATAACCATCAACAAGAAGCTACCATCACATATATTTATTGAAAGAAGATAATGATCTATCGATGTTACCTAATAGACAAAACCATGCATACAAAGATGCACACATTCATATGCCTCGAAAAATGAAACATTTTTCTTTCTTAACTATTTTTGTGAGTTATCCTATGTGTCCTCCACTCACATATGGAGGGTCATCTCACATGGGTTAGGTTTAGGGTTTGCTATTGAGTCATACATTAGGGTTACTTAGCACCCTATATGTATCCCTTCATTTAAAATTTATGAGCATTCCAAGACACTTTGCTATCATTTCTCTACATGTGCAAGATTTGTTTTGTTATTTAAGTTATTCAGTTATTGATCGATTCTTCCTTGTGATTACATTGGAGCCATTATGATTCAACCAGAGTGCAAATTCATCATGGTGCACAGTTTCTAATAGGATCCTTCAACTCTTTCATGGTATCATACCTGAGATCGGGTAAACATGCAATCATTTTTTGAGTTGTGATTACTCTTGTTTTTCAATTGTTTAACTCCTCATGCAAGTTTTCGATTATTATTTTCTTATTTTTTACTGCTAATGTATTTAAAAGTTGCTCTTGTAATGTTTTCCATCTTTTTGTGTTCTTCGTACATGTGCGAGATATCCTTGAGTTTCAGGGGTTTTATAGCTACATTTAGCGAACTGCAGCTAAATCTAGCATATCAGATAAAAATGGAGGGTATTTTCTTCTAGTTTCTAATCATTTTATTGAACTGCAAGTGAATTTTTTTTTTTAATTTATAGCTTTTTTATCTTTGTGTTCTTTTGTTTGCATGCTAGTTTTGTAGAGATTCAGGTGCTGCACTCTCAAACCAAGCTCTTCAAACCCTCCCCGAGATCATTGTTCATTCATCTGCATTTTTTTTGTTTTTTCTATCTAGGTGGAAGAATATGCTCTGAGCTTGTAACTCGTGCCTTCTCTGTTCCTCATCATGGACTATTATTTAGTTCTTTTCCATGGTTGAGTGCCCTCCAAACCGTGGATATTTACTCTTTCCTTAGTTTGCGTGGTCTGCTATGGACATGTTTTCTCTTTTGGGTGAGCCCTACTCTACCCGCATGGCCCCCTTCGCTTCCAACCTTCCTTTCGCCCCAGCTTCCCTTCCTGTAGTTTTGTGGTTAGCCAACAAAGCTCACCCTCTCGTCACCTTCTTTCCTACTTGTTGGAAGTCTCCTGCATGCCCGCTTTTCTAGCCTATCCTCCAAACACGTGAACGGTTTCCAAAAATGGTAAGCTTTTTTAATTTTATGGTACATGATTTAGATTTTTTAACAAATGTAAGATTTATATTCGGTAAGTTTAAAAAAAAGTAGTGGGTGGATTTTTTTAAAGTAGTCGAGGCTTTTAATATACTTGGATGCTTTTATTAAGTGAGATTTATTCCATAAAGTTATAAACTTTCCCCGTGGTATTTTTTAAAGTGAGCTTAAATATTATAAAGGTAAGACCTTTGATAAAGGTGTTTATTTTTAGTTTTTTTAAGGTTAGATTTAATTAAAATTTAGATCTAATTTTTTTTAAAAAGTGCTTAACCTTTATTGATCTTCTTTAAGGAGCCTTTCTATTTAATTGATCATTTATTTAAATATTATAAGCTCTTTTAATTTTAGATTAGTAGAAATTTAAAATAGTCAATTATCTAATGTTATTATCGATTTTGTCCCTTTATCTTCTAAAATTAAGTTAATTGGATGTTTCCAAAAGGTCAATTTTTTTACGTTATTGGCTATTTTTTTCTCTAATCGTGCGTTGAAGTGTGTTGCAACATTTCTAGCCTTTCTATCTTTCGTGTACTTTTTCAGCATTTTGAAGGTCATCGGGACTCATCTTGAGTTCATCTAAACCATTATATTTTTACCCTTATTATTGCTTGTGACTAGTGAGCGCATCCGCCACAGTTTGTAGCAAGGGGGTATCATTTGCGACGTGAGACGCTTTTTCTCACAACCAGGATCTGATTTCACCTCCTTCCTAGTTTTTTGCTATTGTGCTTGTATACGATGTCACTTTATTATGCTTCACAAAACATGATTGTGGTCTCCTCTCTTGCACGTTATTACGCTGATTGCAAGGTGAGTTACCAAGTGTTTTACAATGCATGATTGGACTTGATTATATTCAATGCACTAAACTATAAAGTTTTGAAAGATGGGAGGGTTATTATATTGTTCTGGGTGGTTGTGATTCTTCTATTTCTTTTTGCATTCCTTCTCTCTCTCTTCACTATGGATGCACTTTCAATTCCTTTGCTTACGTTGTTCAAAATTTTTGAATGGAGATCGAAAATAATAATGAAACTAAGGGGTAAAGGGTTATTCCACATCACCATAGAACCGAGATCGAACCGGATGACGAACTTGAAAAATCTAAGTGATGAAGATTTAGTTCTTCTTTGCATGTCTGCTTTCTCCCACTTGCTCTTCTACATTTAGTCATCCGAAAACCTAAGTCTACGTGGACAATGTTAGATGAAATGTTTGGACAAAACAATGACATGAGAGTGCATGAGTTGGAAAACGAACTACTAGGATTAAATCCTAGTGATTTTGAAAACCTACAAGAATTCTTCTCGAATTTTATCCACACTAGATCATTGTTAAAGGAATGTCAAGTAGAGAAGAAAGATTCTCAACTGATCTTGTCAATTCTCTCTAAGTTAGGTCCTGAATATTCTGTCTTTGTGTCAAATTTTTACGCTACAAAAGTTACCTTGGGAAAGGATTGGAATATGCCCTCCTTTGACTATTTTTATCCCAACTCATTCGAGAACAAGACAAACTCATTCAAATGGGGTCTCTCAAGTCCAAGTCACATGCCCTTGTAGCAAGTACTAGTAAGGAAAATAAGACTGATAATGAGATAGAGAAAAAGGATCAACCTAAGAAGGAAACCAAGACCAAAACTAAAATTAACACGAACACTTCAAATTTTGAGCCTAGAGTAAAGAAAGAAAAGTAGTTGTGTTCCTATTACAAGAAGACTGGTCATAAAGAGCATGTGTATGAGAAAACAAATTGATCACCTTACTCATTTACTTGAGAAAAATCAAATAGGTGTTCCTGAGTCTATCAAAAAAATTCTACAAAGGTCGATTCTTCTACTGCAAAAGGCTCTAAATATGATAAGAAGAAAGGAAAGGCCCTCGTAGCTTGAGTTACTCCTTCATTGATGTGGATTATAGATTCTGGTGCCTCGCACCACATGGCTACTTCAATGTTTTGTTCTCCAACATCGAACCTTGTGATATGTCCAAAATCACGTTGGGTGATAACACGAAAGTGTCGGTTTCCAGTAGTAGATCGGTAGAGATATATGGGGGAACATTTAACCGAGTGTTCCTGATCTCTCTACCAATCTCCTATCGGTTTACCAAATTACTCACCTTGGTGAAGGAATGCGAGTGGAATTTGGTCCTAACTCGGTGATTATTTGTGAGCTTAACGATGACACTATAGTGGCTGAGGGAAAGGTAGATCACCGTTCATGGTTGTATACCTTTTCCCACTTTACTTCTGATTCAATGCCCACTTTTGTGCTTGATATTGAGAGAAGTGTTAAGTCCTATTTGACTTCTACTTCTCTACCTACTGAGGTTCTTCAGCTCTCTGATTCGGACTCTGACTCCTCAGATGATGATGTTGTTGAGCGTGCTCCTCTTCATGACCCTTAGACTTTTGAGTCTTCCGATTCTGATAGTAGTGATGATGAGGACTATGTCCCTTCTCACTCAAGTGAAGAATATTTTGACTCTAAGCTTGATTCTCTTGGTCCTCTTTGGGCTAGGAAAACTTTGCAAAGTGTTGGAGATTTAGTTGGAGATACTTCGGATATGAGACATACTTGCTCAGATTTTGTTGGACCCCACTCTTTCTTCACCTCTGCTTCTAATTCAGTTATCTCCTCTATTTCTTCGTGTGATGATAGTTCCACTAATACATACTCGTTTGGTTCTACTTCTGATGATGAGGATTGTGCACCCAATTTTGATGTCGAGTACTACAAAGGACTCTTCTCCTCCTCTCACTATTCCAGAGAGAATTGACACATCCCACATCTCATCAGATATTGAGTAGTCCCTATACAGTACACTTGTGATGTACTATAGGTTCTTCATCCATCTACAGGTATTTCAAAGAATTTCGTCATCTCCATTATTAGGAGTGCCCCTTCTAGAACTCTTGCCACTTCCACTTTTTGGAGACTTTCATTGATCCAACCTTATTTGTGGATCCATTATCTGTCATGGGGTACGTTTTATTGCCTTAACATTGGTTGGAAATCCTTTCTAAAGGTTTTCACCCTTCATATTCGACACAATTTTACACTCCCGACATTACCTTTAGCTCCCTCACTCGCTAGACCTATGTCACACTTTCGTGGACCAGACTCAGAGTTCTTCATGCTACTGCCTTCAATTTCCTTCATGGAGTGGGCAGATTTCCAACACATATTTTCTGTCCTTCCTAAGGGAAGACACATAGTTCAGTGTGGATGGCTCTTCTTTAGTCCAGAGGTAGAGGATCTCATCATCGACATTCTTCTGGGAGACTTCTTAGAGTTGTAGAGTTCAGATCCATCCATGGCATCTTCTGCATCCATCTCATCTCCCTCTTCTTCTCTCTTTTTCATCTTTCTGAGAGATTTCCCCTTTGTACATGGGTACCTTTATAGGCTAGTCTATGGCCAGGACCCATCTTTGGCATCTTTCTTAGATTAGAGAGTTTTTTTGTTCTCTTGTGGTGGATGTTTTTCCCACTGGGTTTTCCTTCACTGCTTGGGACTTCCTTTTTGTGCATGGGTACCTCATCAGGCTTTATGCCGGGACCCATTTCTCTTCTTCTTATTCTTCTAGGAAGATGTTGTTTGTATATGGGCACCTTATCAGGCCTTTAGTTGTCAAGCCCCATTGACACATCTTTCTTAGTTTTTAGGAGTGTATTCTCTTTTCGTCCCGAGTCATCATAGCCATTATCCTAGCTTCGATGAAGGGGGTGTTGGTGTGAGTTATCCTATGTGTCCTCCACTCACATATGGAGGGTCATCTCACATGGGTTAGGTTTAGGGTTTGTTATTGAGTCATGCACTAGGGTTACTCAACACCCTATATGTATCCCTTCATTTGACATTTATGAGCATGCCAAGACACTCCACTATCTTTTCTCTACATGTGCAAGCTTTTTTTGTTATGCAAGTTATTCAGTTATTGATTGATTCTTCCTTGTGATTACATTGGATCCATTACGATTCAATTAGAGTGCAACTTCATTGTGGTGCACAATTTCTGATATGATCCATCAACTCTTTCATTAACATCTCAAAAAGTTATGCATAGTATGGGAAAAGAGGAAACATATGTAAGAGGAGAGAATTGTAAGAAAATGTAACTATATTTCATGTGTATTGATGAATACAAAGCTTCAATCAAACTCATATAATTCACAATGTTATGGTAGAAGAAAATTTCTCCAAATATTTGAATCCTTTGGAATGGAGAAGCCATCCCAATTTATACAATTTTAACTTGACCCTTCACCTTCCTCATATTACTCTTAATGTTCGATATTCCACTTGTTAATTTTCATTTCCCATCAATTAAGTATTTCTCTTGTAGTTTGAGAAAATACTTTTACATTATTAAAATAAGTCACTTAAGTGAATAATAAAAAGACAATGATGAGGCCCAACGAAGTATTAGAATGGAGAGAGAAAGAATAGGGAGAAAGGGAGAAGGGGAGAAAATATTATTCTTTATAGCATAGGAAAATAACACCTTATATCTGATGAAAGCTAACTCCACTCCACCGCAATAGTGAATTATGAATCAGTAAACACTTTATACCATAATAAATATCCTCTAGATGATGTGTAGATGCCACGAACTAAGTTTATAGAAACACCATTGAATGAAATGTTTGGTGATTACGAGTGTCACTCATGACAATCAATTGTAGAATGATTGAATCTTGAAATTTATTTCTTATGATTACTTACTATTTATAGTTAGCACTCCTATAGGGAAATTACTATTTTTAGTAAGTGGAATAATCTACCTCTACCAACTCCGACTTATTTTATTTTCCAACTACAATATTTAACTCAGTGCACCCTCCCTTTGTGGAATCTTCCTCGTGGAACAACTTACTATTTGTAGTAAGTGGTGATTTCTGCCTTTCTTAACCATCTTGATGAGGTTAGCTTCTTTATTTAATCCTTTGTGTATTTCCTTCATCTCGATCACTTCTTGGAATGAATTTAAATTTTTAGTAGGTACCCATATAGGGAACTTACTATTTTTAATGTAATTGGTCATTTTCAGTATTTTCTACTCTGAACAATCATTCTAACCTCATGATTATCTTCGGTGCACATTGTCTTCACCGCCACCGCTTCTGATGAAGACTAACCAAAAATAACAAACCTGTGTAGGAAAGCTTACTATTTTTGGAAAGCCGAGTCTCAAGTGGTCGGTTTGTGATGGAACACATAATTTTTTGATTCGGCTCATAATTGTGATATTATACCCTGAATTTTACTTGATTTCACCTACCAGAATGCATGGAAATAAAAAATGATTTTTTTACCTAGTAAGGGCTTCAGCACGAAGCTACCATGACCATCATTAATGGAGTCATAAATATTTTTCAAGTCTATTTTTCAATTATGATATCAATGGAATTAACTCCATTTGGATAGGTTTTTCACGTGAAATCTATGTGCAAATCTTTAGCTTGATCTAACTATGGAAATCACAAGAAATTCAATGAATGTGAGCTAGGGCACAAAATGGAGTTTTTGTTTAAGAAAATAATCTAGGGAATCATTTGATATCCTGTTTATTGCATCATTATGGCCATATTAAATTAGGAATTCTCAGTAGAATATCTCATCTCAATCCATGCTCTGGATGGTGAGATGTGAGAATTTATTTGTTTTCACTATGAGTTTTTTTTTCAAAAAAACTTCATTTTTTCTCTATTTGAGCTTGTTCTTCTTTCACTAAAGCTGGAGTTTTCTTGCCTTCAGATGATGTAGCATTGCATGATCTCATTTGTATGCAAATATGGAATCTTTGAATTATTAGAAATGTTTGCCGAGTTTTGGCGGGGTATGGAGTTGTGTGGGAGAAAATAGCGAAAAGCCTAACTCCTTCATTTTAATTGAAAAAAGCTGAAGTGGAGAGGGTTGGGATTTTTTTTTGTCCATTTTATTCCTTTTCTTAAGGGATTAAAAGGGAATGAATTTCCTATTAGAGTGAAATCACAACACCCCCAAATGAGTTATGGATCTACTTTTCTAAGGTAGGGTCATTTGGTGTGATTTGCATAACATTGGATCATTCCCCAAGCTGTGGACTTGCAAATGGGAATGATCCTCCAAGGAAGGCTGGTTCCTCTTCCTAAACTACCTGCCATAAGCTATTATAGTGTAAGAAATCTAATCTAATCCTAATCTAACTTCCAAGCAGATAAGGAGAGAAAGAAAACAAGGAACGATAAAGCCTCGCACTAAAACGGTGATACACCGAGAGAAGGAAAATGTTGATCATCTACTGAAATCCCATGGAACAAAGAGAGGTGAGAAATGGAATGGATGGACAACACCATCACAGACCATAGATCAGATTCACAAAGAAAATTTCCAAAACCCCATGAACATAGCTCCTAGATCTACAAATGAACATTCAAAACATGCACAGATACCTTGCAATGAAGAGAGGCAAGAAGAGACAACCAAAAACGAGCAAAGGATGGAAAATGCATCACAAAACATTTTTTTATTGCTTCAGAGTTTTCATAGAGCATCATTTATAGAAAAGAGGCAAAAATTCCATTTACAGTAGGGGAGGAGGTTCAAACTCCATTTCTGACCCTAGGGAAGAAATAGAAGGGGGAGGCAGAGAAGAAGAATGAACAACCTTTGAAATATGTGCCTCTGTTTACATTTTATAGAAAAAATGTGAGAAGAGAGGAAAAAACATGGGATATGCTCTAACCAATTTTCAAAATGTGTTTTAATTCTTCCTCTATTGATGGGCTCAATGCAAAATCTCATAATTCCATGTATCTACTTCATAGACCAAAGAAAATGACCCATACTTCATTAAATCTAGTGGTTGGAACTGGTTTTTTGTCTTTTCCATGCCAAAATGTGTTTTACAAATTTATCCACCAAATATTCATGAAAAATCCAAAATTGAAGACTCCATGATCAAGAGAATTTTCAGATCTTTCCATTTGTACCAAGAACATAAAAAATGGACCTCTGGATCAAAAGATATGGCCTTCTGAGTTTTTCCTTAATGTTGTCGACAAAAAAATGGCTTAGGCAAATTTTGAACTTTTCTCCCACAAATCCACTAATGACGTGGCATCCATTGGGGTTGGTGGAGGTAGGGGCTCCTTTTTCCATTTTACACTTTTTGACAAAAAGTCAAAAAATCTCATTTGCCTCCAAAGGTCCATCGGCCCGCATTAACTTTTTGATGTTCCAGCTCAACACTTAATTTTCACCTTTTTGACAAAAGTGAAAATTTTCACTTTTTCCTCCGATTCCCCACTGGTCTGCGAGATTCCTTGGAAAAAATCTCTCCCAAGCCCTGTAGGTCTACCTTGGGAAAAGTTTCCCTTCTAACTCTATCGAGCCATAACTCAAAAAATACGAGTTAGAAAGAGATCTTTACCTTTACAAAGGGGAAGAAATTTTCTATCTGATGGAGTATTTTCTAGAAATCCTTGAGTGCCTAAACTATCTGAAATTTGTAGTGAGGCACAAAAATGGATTAAGTTAACCCAAAATAAGAGGGAGTTTATTTTGGTTAACATTTCCTCTTCATCCCGGTTGTGAAACTTGGTAGACATCAATATCTACGAGGGAGAGTGGTCAAATAAGTCATTGAGGGCTAAACGAGAAAGTTGGTGGTCACGTTGGTGACATGGAGAATAAATGGGGGAAGAATAATTTTATGCCCCTTTTTTCCCTTTTGAAAGGGACAAAGAGGACATAAAATTCCTCCTAAATGAAGTATGGAATGTCGTACCTTGGGACCAACTCGTGAAGGCCATATCCCAGGTCCTCAAATGAATTTTGGGGTGAAACTTTATATGATTTCACATGAAAAAACCCAATAAATAAAATTTTGATGGTCCAAATATCCAATTTTTCTTTTATCCCCTCCAAATCTCCCCTTATTTCTTGGTATTTCATGATGTGTGCCAAAAGAATGAGCTACCTAGAATAGTGCCCGAGGTTTCAAGAAGTATTTTTTCACTATGGAGGGCATTGAAAACTATTTCCTCTGATTCTTTTTTGGTATTTAAAATCATCATGGATCTCCCATAATTTTTCTTTGAAGCTCAGGTCCTTTGTCACAAAGGCATGCTCGATGAGGCTTGAAAACCCGTTTCTCAATTACTTCTAACACCTCTGAATATTCCTTAAATGTTTCAAAATAATTACCTTGGTGTTTCTAAGCACTTGAATTTTCTTCCAAAATGGGAAATTTTCCTCTACTCCACTATAGGGGTGGTGCCTAATCTTAATAAGGTTGATGATAGACCTTCTCAAAACTGCTTGAATTCTTGAATGCTCCAGGAAGAACCTAAAACGCCTAGAGGGGCTGATTTGACTTTCCTATATCAACTACGAGGAAGGATGAAAACCACTTGGGGATAATTTTACTGACATGGTTGGATTGATGCTAAGGATGGAAAAACCTCGGGGTATTTTGGGAAGGTATGAATATCAATATTTTATACATTGGGGTTCATTTTCATCCTTCTAAATTTGAAATTTTCCCATTCCACATTTGCATGAAAAAAATTGGCTCTAGCTTAGGGACATGTTGTGGATTGAGAATAGTGAGGAAATAACATGAGAATCCCAGAATCTCAATTTGATTCATGGATCAGTTCCTTATCCATTAGGATTTATGGATTCATTAGAAATATATGCTACATAACTTTCCTTATTAAACACACACACACACACACACAAGTAGAAGAAAAAATTGAAGGGAAACACACCAGAAGGAAAAAAACACAACAAGAAAGGAGATTATATACAAGGGTAGGGATGTTTATAGAGGTGGGAAAAGAATATTCACATACCCAAAGAATGGGTTGGGAAAAATACATGCCATCATAGAATAAAGGAGTGAAATTTGGCGTTTGAGACACAAATAATGTTATCAAATCAAACCATGCTATTTTTATGGATTTGCACGACTTGAGAAGAAGAACACCAAAAAATATTCCATCTTCTTACCGATCTCGCCCAAAATGCTCTTGCATCAAAAGAATACTTTGTTGTCTTTTATGATAACTTGTATCTTGAGGTTTCCACGTGATACCCTAAAATCATGACACACCATTCCTCTATGTCTTCAGTAGTGGGAAAATTTCTC
Source organism: Taxus wallichiana var. yunnanensis (assembly GCA_018340775.1). Taxonomy (NCBI): domain Eukaryota; kingdom Viridiplantae; phylum Streptophyta; class Pinopsida; order Cupressales; family Taxaceae; genus Taxus; species Taxus wallichiana. The sequence continues at coordinate 802,205,212 of CM031237.1, read as the reverse complement.
CTCTCATGAAAAAAACTCATCTTCTTCAAATGACAACTTCAAATCATCTCCTGCATCAAATGAAGGTACTCGAAAGAGTAAGAGAAAACTGATAAACTTCCCATTCAAAAAATTCTCTCGAACATCCCACTTTGTTTTTTTGAGAAAAATTTATCAATATCCATCTTAGCGATGCTCATTCCAATATCTTTCTCAAAACTACCACCCTCAATTTCTACATAAATTTTTCTTTACTCTCGAGTACATTTCGCCATAGGAAATCTTGTTCTACATTAGTGTAGTATTCTAGAGTGGCTAGAAGCGGATGCTTTCACACATATTCCCAAGAATATTGAAACTTTTCATCTTGCTCCAAACAACTTTTTTCAATGAAAATCATCTCACTATTCTCTCTGTTATCTTCCTCCATGGAAGAGATGTTATTTTCAAGATTGAGGATATTCAAAGGAGATTCAAGAACCTTCCTTATTTTGCACTCAATAACTTCTTCGCACTATGTGAAAGACAAATACATGCTTTCACATTTAATATCTTCAACCAAGGTATTGGGAAAGTAATCATGCTCATACAATGGTTCCATGTCAACATAAATCATTGGAATTTAAAAAGAGAATCACAAATATGCTCCTACCTATCATGTATCTCCATATCCCAAGTCAAGAGTTCGAGACTTCATTGAGGATATTTGGTCTCTTCTACAGATCTCTTCAAGATGTCTTGCACAAACTATTCTTATAAGATCACCATAGGCTAATCTTAATTTTTATTGAAAGAGTCCATACATTGTGCTTCTAAAAATGGTTGAAAATATAATCCATAACTACCCATGATTCATTTCAAACATCCTCTTTCACCTCTTCCATGATTTTTGTTTCCTAGGATTAACATTTTTGCAAGAACATGCATACATAATTCTAGAAAATTTATAACAAGCATAAGGGATCCATTCTTCATGTGACAAAACTTGCCCGAGTATAAAATCCATATCATCCTCCTAATAGGACCATGTTAAGGTAGTAACGTAGGAAGAACTTACAATTCAATTTTGATCATTCATCATAAAATGTTATTGCTCATATGAAAAATGAAAGGATTTTCCTTCACCGTGATGATCAATTTACTCCTTGAGTGAGAAGAAGTTGTGCTCAAATTTTTCATTGTAATGTGCTTCTCAAAGGGAGTGGGCCACATCCATTTGATCATCCTAAATCGAATTTTGAAGGGAAATTGATTCTTCAACTTTATCCATTTCTTTGTGTAACATCTCTACATTAGTTGAAGGATAAAAATAGGAGGGAAAATCATCCATGGCCATCTTGAACTCACCATCTTCAGCCCACGATGAAGGATTGATCTAAGGTGCTTCTTCATGTATCTCAATTCCACCATTAATCTAATGATTATAATTTGAGAGGAGGTTATTCATGCTTACTTAGAACTTGTCATCTTGCATTTATTCCTCATTGGTGGAGTATTCAAAGAGAATTGATTCATTCATTCTACAACAAGAATGTTCCCTTATCAAATATATTATTCCCCCATGTGTTATACCTCGAGATAGAGATAATTGTTAAATGGTGATTCTATCGTAATGTCTTCTACCTCTTCCTCCATGTTGTTTCTTTGGTTTTCAACAAAAGGTTCCATGCTAAGATCTTCTTCGAGGAGCATCCAATAATCTTCGAGAATGAACAACTCGTAGTACAAAATAATCTTCGAGATCTTCTTGAGTTTCTTCAATGTTGAAAAAAATGAAGTGATTCCCTCCAAATTTCATGATAGGAATTAAGGTCAGAATTATCTTCTATTATGATTTTAAGTCTTTCCATATATTATCCTTTTATAGTATTCATTTCTTCATCACCCTATGATTGGAAGAAACCTATAGAGTGACAAAGAAACATAATATTTTCAATTTCATTGTGAGTTTTGTGAGGTTACAAGAGCCTTCTTCATGGATCCTACACCGTCCTTTCTTTTGTCATCTTCTTGAATGTTGATTTCATCTTCATCAGAAGGCTCAAGGATAGGATTTTCTTTAGTAGAATTCAAAAACATTTCAGTATGAAAACCTATTGTACGAATGATCCTTGGGATATTTCTCCATAAAATGAATGTCCTCTTCTTTTTCCTTCCTTTGGGCTAGTTCCAGCTTTCTAATACATCTCTTGTAATGATTCAACATATTTAAGAATTTTGAGGTAGCTTCGGGGACTAGCATTTCCTTGCATAGTGCTTATGATTATTTCCATATACTCAAGTTTTAAGATTCCCACTTTATCATTCCTATTTACTTGGAAATCTATGCAAGGAGGGTGATGAAAGACATTTCCCTAACCTTCTCATTCAATTATGCGTAAGTGAGAGTATTACATTTAGCATATTCTTAGGCTTCGCACTTTATCTTGTATTTTATTTGAATATTTTCCAACAGATCCTTACTTTCTTATTCACGGAAGTTTTATTTTATTTCCTTTGTGTAAATTCAGATTATTGATTTCAGTAGGAGTCTCTTTTATCATCCTAGAATTGTTACTTTTATAAATACTAGTACGAACTATGGCTAATCGGTGATAATCTTTTCTTTGTCACAATATTCTTCTCTTTCTTCATTTTCACTCATTGGTACTTCCCTACGATCTAGAAATTTCTCCATGGTGTGAGAAATGAACATGACATGCGTTTATTCCTTGAAAGAGTCACCTTTAGAAATGATTTTTTGAAATTTCAAATATATATTATATTTTATATATATATATATATATATATATATATATATATATATATATATATTTTATTATTTTTTTTTTTCGGTAGAGATCCTTTTGGGAGCACTTAGGCAAATCTATCCCAGTGGAATTGCCAAAACTATTGGCTAGAAATTTTTTTGGCTAGGAAAATATATGGGTTTCTTGTCAATGCTCTGGGATTCTAGATCCTTCTACTTGAATGGTGCATTTCTATGTTATTATGTGTGGGTGAAACAATCTCTATGGATGGCGAAAAGGATTTGGATCCAATAGGAACACTCCATTGATCATGTGGCAAGGCTTATAATTTCTTGGAAGAGATGAAACTAACTTAAAAGGGGGAAAAGGGGAGTGAGAAAAAGAAAAAGGGATTAAAGGTCTTGGTAGAAAATCGAGTCCTACAATTGTTGACCGAAGTTACCATTACACATATTTATTGAAAGGAGATAAAGATGTATCGATGCTACCGACTAATGGAAACCATACATACCTAGATGCACACATTCATATGTCTAGGAAAAGTGATTTTTTTCATTTATTAAAATATAAAAATTTTGTGCATAGTATAGGAGAGGAGGAAACATATACAAGAGGGGAGAAGTCAAATAAATTATAGCTTTATTTCATGTGTAGTGATGAATATAAAGCTTTAATCAAGCGACTATAATTCACAATGCTATGAGAGAAAAAATTTCTCCAAAATTGCAATCCTTTGGAATGGAGAAGCCATCCCATTTTATAGAATTTTAATTTGACCCTTCACCTTCGTCATATGACTCTTCATGTTCTATATTACACTTGTGACTTTTCATTTTCCATCAATTAAGTATTTCTCTTATAGTTTGAGATAATACTTCAAACAATATTAAAATAAGTAAGTTAAGTGAATAAGACAAAAGAAAATGATGAGGGAAATGAAGAATTAGAATCAAGAGACAAATAAGAGGGAGAAAGGGAGAAGGGGAGAAAATAAGATGATTTCTTCGCATGGATAAAGAACACCCCATCTTTGATGAAAGTTAACTCAAATCCATTAATGAATTAGTGAAATACTTAGATATAATTATGAATTGTGAACTCGTGAATGCTTTATACCACGTGAAATCTCCTCTAGATGACATGTGGACACCAAAAAGTAAGTTTTTAGAAACATTTTTGGAATAAACCTTTAGACACCACAAGCGTCTCTCATGACGATACCCCGGAAAGATTGAACCTTGAAACCAATTTCTTGTGATGACTTACTATTTATATTTAACACCCATATAGGGAACATACTATTTTTAGTAAGGTAAAGAATATACCTTTCCCAAATCCAACTGATGTTTCCAACTATAATATATATTTTTTTGTAGCCTCCTTTTGTGGAATTTGCCTCTGTAACAACTTAATATTTATAGCAAGTTCCTATGAGACAATTTACTATGTTTAGTAAGTGCTAAATTATGTCTTTTGAATCATCTTGATGAGGTTATCTTATTTATTTAATCAATTGTATATTTCCTTCATCTTGATCACTTCTTGGAATGACTTGTTATTTTCGGTAGGTACCCATTTAGGGAACTTACAATTTTTAGTTAGTGGTCATTTTCATTTTTTTGCTCTAAACAATCATTCAAACCTCATGACTATCTTCAATGAAAAATGTGGGTCTACAGTGCTAATATTTTGATGGAACATATATTTTAATATTTTTCTCATCATCGCAATCTTATTCCTTGAATTTCATTTGATTTCTCCCTCCGTAACGCTTGAAATAAAAAACAAAATTTTCACCTCGGAAGGGCTTGAGTACGGAACCACCATGACAGACATTAATGGAGTCATGAAACTTTTTCCTGGTCTATTTTTAAATTTTTATAGTGATGGAATTAACTCCATTGGGATATGGTTTTCACTTGAAATTTATTTTCTATTTTTTAGCTCAATCTAACTACCCGATTGACATAAAATTCAACGAATGTGAGATAGGCCACAAAATGAAGTTTTTGTTGTAAAAATAATTTAGGAATCATTCCATGTCCCATTTTTTTGCATCATAATTGCATTCAAAAATTTAGAATTCTGCAAAAAGATCTCATCTCAATCCGTTTTAAATGGTGATATTTGAGATTTTTTTCGTTTTTGCTATGATGGATTTTTGAGAAAAACTTCATATTTTCTCTGATTGAGGCGATTCTTATTTCGTTGAATCTATATTCTTCTTGCATTTAGATGATGGAGGACTACATCATATAATTTTGATGTAAATATTGAAGCACTTTATTTTGCAAAATGATTTCCGTAGTTTTGGTAATGTACGGAGGTGTGTGGGAGAAAATTGTAAAAATTGCTAACTCCAAACTATTAAAATGCAAAAATGGAAGGGGAGAGGGTTAGATGCATTTATGTGTCCCTTTCATAACTTTTCTAAAGGTATTAAAGGGACATAAATTTCCTCTTCATTCTTGTTGCAACACTTGGCGAGCATGTATGGCTAGGAGGAGAGAGGTCAAATATGTCACCCGGCTCAACAGTAAAGTTGGTTGTCACATTGGTGACTTGGACACTAAATGGGGGAGGGGGAGTTTTGTGTCCCTTTAATACATTTTCAAAGGGAAAAATAAGACATAAAATCCCTCCTTAACCATAGTTTTCCATGTATCCTACTTGAAAATTTGTTAAGTATCGAAAATTAAACCATGGGACCAACACGCGAAGACCATATCTCGACCTCCAAGATGAATTTTAGGGTTAATATTTATATGATTCCACCTGAAAAAAACCCACAAAAACCAATAGAGATGGTCCAAAGATCCATTTTTTCTTGTAAACCCTCCAAATGGCCCCTCATTTATTAGGATCGCTTGTTGTGTGCCAAAAGAATGAGATTCCTATAATAGTGCATGAGGTTTCAAGAAGCCATATTTTCTACACCATGGAGAGAATTAAAAATGATTTCCTTTGATACTTTGTTGTTATTTCAAATCATCACACAACTCATAGAATATTGATTTGAATCTCATGTCCTTGTTCATGGTACATGTTCGTTCGGCCCAAAAACCCATTTCTTGTGAATTGGTTGTAATACCTCCAAATCTTCCCTAAATCGTTAAAAATAATTTATTTGATATTTCTACCTCTCAAATAATATTCCACAAGGAGATTTTTTCATCCAAATAACTCCAAAGGTGGTGAACTAGTCCTAAGAAAGATGATGGTAACCCTTCCCAAAACTTCTTGAATGTTTGAATACTCCGAGAAGATAATTAATCACCTAGGGGGACTGATTTTACTTTCCTAAATCACCTACGGGGATAGATGACAACAATTTGGGGATATTTTGACTAATATGGTGGGATTGATGTTGAGGATGGATTGACTTGAGGGTATCTTGGGAAGGTATGAATTTAAACTTTTTTGACATTGGGGTTTGTTGTCATGCTTGAAAATTGGAAATTGTTTTGTTTCACATTTACATGACAACAAGGATCTGATGTGTTTTGGGTTTTTATAGGATATCTCTTTCATTATGAGTTACATGTGACATACACAAACTTAGTGCGACACAAAGGAGATCAAAGGCGATGGTCGGTGAACATTTAGCGAACTTTGTGAAAACATGTTTATGAGGTTTTATGCAAAATGTTCAACCCAATGAGGGTATCTAGTGCCTAGATGCCCCAATACCATCCCGATCACCCCGGTTTGGCCTATACCACCTCTCTTGTATTTTTATGGGTTTGTTTTCAATAGTCTGCACTATGGTTCCATAAGTTTTCTAGCTTCCCACATGTTTGGATTTATTATAAATCAGCTAAGTCTTTTATCCCCTTTCTTGCACTTAGGGTTTCAAATTATCTTTCTTCTTTCTTGTGTCACATTATGTACTACATTTCTATATTATTACATGTGATTGTGAGATAAACCTTCTAGGGTTTTACAAAATGTTTATTTTTGTTTAATCATTTGGTGAACTCCTCTCATTCTATCACTCTTAGATCCTCATATTTCTTCTATGATGGGTCACAAAATTCCTTAAAGCATCTTAATTACATGTTTGTTCTTAACAAATCCCTAGACACTATGTATCTCCCTAGATATACGCTGCCACATCAAGTGAATTTTATTTTTGATCATCTATCCAATGACCCTGGTCTTCATGATCCTCCATCCCATCAACCCATGTTGGAGTCAATTCAAGATTTGCATACTTTATTTGAAGAAAAATTTTAGGCTATTTCAAGACAAGTTTTAGGCTATACAATCCACTACTACATCTCTTAAATATCAAATCCAAAATCTTAAGGATTCTTCTTAGGATCATTTTATGTCTTATACATGTGCTCATATTAGTGAACCTCGCATCTTTCCATTAGCAGAGCCTCTTGCATTTGATGATAATGTCAAGAAACATGATATTATTACTGATATCCTTAGTCATCAATTAATCACTTTACCATCTACTCATGGATATCCTCCTTATCATCTTGAAAATATTAAGGTCATCCATATTACACATATCATCACAACACTTGGACATAATGAAAATGATTGTTATGCTTTACAAAAAGAATGAAACATCTAAAGCATCAATGATTTATCTCATCAAAGTTACACAACATTATCTTGCATGCCCATCTAATAATTTTGAATCCAAATGGGCTGCTAAATATGCTCCTTTATGTCCACTTTGAGTATCATGCCACCACTTCTAATGTGTCTTCTTCAGTTAATCAAGCATCTCATATTCAACCCATTCTAACAAAGAATCACCTCTCAAGGTTGTTCTTCCATCACCTCCCCTTACTAAGTCATGTACGGAATTACTAATTCAAACTAAGTAGCTACATCTAAAGATTAGTTAGACTCCTTCATCTCTCAAGTCTTCTCTAGCATTACCGACTCCAAATAAGCAACTTCCCACTACACAAGAAAAAAATAATCTATTTTTCCTTTTTCAATTTCCACTTCTCAATGCTCCTAAACCATCACCACTTCAGTGTCCAATCAATTTTTTCAAGGAAACTACTTCTCACATTGATTCACTTAGCATTATCGATTAGATATCCATACAATTCGAGGGAATCCTACCTTCTCCCCCTTTCATTGCTATCAAATGTTTCTATCATCCCATGCATTTGACAGTTTGTGCTTAGTATCTAAGTATTTCCCAAGCATCAATAAAAACCACTTGATACATTTATATCCTCATAACCCTATTAAAAACTATTGTGATATGGTTCATAACTAACTTTTTAGGGAATACTACATTCATGAACCTCACATCTTACACAGTACATGTTTCACACTCGGTGAATTTATGGCACATCTTTCTAGTGAAGATTCATCACAACAAACTTCCATATGACACACTATACTTTCACACTTCATAATCGAGTGTTGAGGGTATAAATCTAAATTGAACATCACAACATTAACATCATTCTAAAATTTATGCTTTACGATTTATGTACCATTCACTACTTTATACAATCTATGATCTATGCTTCATAATCTATCTCTCTAGCATCTCATTCACATAATTCTATATTTCATGGTCAATCATTCCAACGTCTCATTCATTATTTCTAGCATCTTCACACACATTATGTAAAACCTTGTTACAATCTACACTTTGTGCTCTAATGATCAATATTTCTAGGATACGCATCTTTCAAACCATTTCCCAATGATGTACACTTGTTATATGGTTCATTTCTTAACTTTTGTGGGGTCTTTTATAAATGAACCTCATCTCATACTCACACATACATCCACTCATAAGGCATGTGGCTCTAATTAAACTCACATTGCATACCATTCCATTACATTGATATGCTACATGTTTCCTATCTTGGTTGCAAATTGGTTTTTCTTATGTATACTCACATGTATGCTTTGCTTACTAAGCTAGTTAGATATTTCTTATGTAAAAATATTTTATGTGTACACATGCACATTCAATTTTTCTTGAGTTGTTAACATGCAGACTTTTTCTGAGACCTTTACACACAACATTTATGTTTGCACTATACCTCTTTACTAATCCCACTAAGGCTCATGGGGGAATCCATATTTGTACACATCAGATGTGTTATTTTTCATTTTACACTACTTTCTATTTTGACAAGCACACTTCTATATCAGATCATACATGCTTTGACATAATTTTTATCTCTTTAACATGCTAACAGTGTGGCATGTGTAACATTTGATTTGCAGGAACTATTTATCACCATGGTTGTCTAATTTTTGTCATTGACTATCATTGTATTCCATTGTTTATGGGATTTTCTCTATGTTTAGTATATTCATTACTTTTATGCATTTTTCCACTTCAACACTTATTGTCTTTCGACCTTATGAGTGATTTCCAATGTTTACAACCTACTTTTTGCTATCTACAATGTCTTATTTCTTGCTAGATTACATTGACTTATATATGCATGTTTATCTTGTTTTCACTAACATGTGTCCTAGCCATTGTTTGCATGTTCCTTGGTTTCTACCAAAAAAATTACCTCCTATATACTAGTATAAGTTCAACATCAAATCAAATTAGTTCAATGTTGGGTCCTATTTTGGGTCACATTATCCTAAAGAACATCGCATGCACCCAAAACAAGGGGGCATCTATTGGGTGAATCAATCACTCTATAATGAAACATGGAGTTATAGTAAAACATAGTTTAGCATAGAAAAAAAGGTCAGAAACAGTCACCATACGACCAAAAAAATTTAATTGGGTCTTTGGTTTAGCATAGACACTAGTGCCCAAATTTAGAGATGGATACAAAGGCACTTCAGACTCTTCCTGGGAACCTATGACCAGGGGAAGATACACATTTCTTATTCGATTAACAAAAAATTTAGTAGTTTCCAAGATAATTTTACAGTATAGGCACAATCCTCTAGCAAGCATAATGCATTCTATTTCAGTTTTTCTATTTACCTTGGATCAATTTAGATCGAACTTGAGCAAGATAGGATCACATCCTATGAAAAGGTGTATAAATTTTAAGAAGTAGTCAAAGGATGGAGAGTAAAAATAGACCTTTCTCCCTATACTTCTCCTATTGTGGTGTGAGATTGACCCAAAAACTCACACTTGACATGAGATTGCTGAAAACTCGCTCTTCATTAGCATTTCAATACATTTTTCTATCTTGTTCACTCTTAGTGGATCAGGTGAACATGTTAATTTTTCCTATGTTTTCACATTTTTATACACTTTTATATACTTCTTACACATTTAAATTAAAATTTATTTATACATGTATTTGACTACTTCTTCGCTCTTGTTTTGCAGGTTTATGCTTAATACACAACAAGAATCAACCTTACACCAACACCAAGAATGACAAGAAAAATAGGTACAACACGACACATCTCATACACTTCACCCCTAAGGTCACTTCCACTTCCCCATTCCTCTAACTTCCATGCTTCATGTTATTCACTCCATGTTTTTTCTTGTCTCCTCAAAACACTCGTCCATCGATCTACATGGTTATCATGTATGCATCTCTTATCTACATTATGTTATCTACATTATATTATGCATCTCTTATCTACATAAACTATGGGAAAATATAGACAAAAATAACGCAGCTTGTGTAAATTTATAGGTCGTAATCACATAATTTCATTCATATGATTCAAAAGTGATAAAAGTACTAATTGACCACTATCTTTCACCTTTTTTCTTTCTTTTTATCTCCTTTGAGTCCTTGCACACCACACCACCTTGTCTCGAATTTCATCACTCCATGATTTCTGAGTCTTGACATTAGTGCCCAAAAAAACTCCAGTACCTAGGTGCCCCCTTTCCCCTCTCGGTGCCTCCCGACCTATTTTTATAGTACTCACAACTTTTTGGCCTCTTCTAGCCAATGGGCATCTTATTTTCTTAGTTGTTGGTCTTTTAGTGGTTAATTACAAAATTCAAACAAGGGAATAATATAATTACAATGACTTGTGACCAAATAAAATTACCAAGATCTAAGTATCTACTACAATCACCTAAGGTTGCATCTAAAGGAATTGTAAGAGCATAAAAGTATCCATCTAACATCCATTCAAGACACAAGGTATTACATTCTTCTCCATACACTTCATAGTAGGGGAAGTTCATTTTTCCAAGGACACATCTATTTATATCTTCTACATATAGATATTTCTTGCTAACAAGTGCATCTTGCACAAGAGTCACCTAGGGAACGATTAAACACATACAAAGAAAACTAAATGTAGTGCGGTGTCTAGATCGTAAGTTCATTAATTCGGGTGACCTATTGGGCCAGTATGAATCCCCATTTGCATATTTTAGTTTCTAGGATTTGAAGTATTTTAGTGTTTTGTAGGATATCAATTTCATTACAAGTTCTACACGACATCCACAAACTTAGTGCGACACAAAGGCAATTAAAGGTGAATGTCGGGAACATCTAGCGAATTTGAAAAATAGTTTATGAGGTTTTATGCATACCTTGGAGTCCAATTAGGGTCTTGTATGCCTAGGCTCCCCAATAAAAGTCTAGATTCCTAGTCTAGCTTGTTCCGAGTTCTCCTGTAATTTTTTGGCTTCATTTGTAAAATTCTGCACTTTAGTTCTATTAGTTTTCCAACTTCGTACACCTCAGAATTTATTGTGAATTAGCTAATTCTTTTCTCTCCTTTCTTTTTGTTTCACCTGATTTCTTAGTTTTTTGAGAAGTACTTGATGAAACAGATAAGGCAAAGGTGCTAAGAGGAATACCTGGTTTAAGATGGTTGAATTTTGTATGCGTGCATATCTGAATTATGAATCAAAGTGATTGTGAGACCTTCCTTTTGGCTAGGAGGAACTACATGTATAAGAACCAAAACAAGACCACAAAAGAGAGTTAAACGATATATGCAGTGGACTTCCTAGCATGTGCTAGATCTTGGAAGTGTGATACTTCCTAGATGACCATCACCACCCACTTATTTAAAACAATTCAATGCTGAAATAAAGTAAATATTGTCCTACTATAGTTTAATATGATTTAGGCATCTCATACAAACATAATAGGCTAGATCTAATCTAACAGGCTAGGCTAGAAGGAGATCTAGAGGTCAAATAGGTTGGTTATAGGTGAATCGAGATAACAAAGCTAGGTTAGATATAGATCCAAGTTCAAATACGTGTTCAAATAGGTATATGTTAGAAATAGGTAGTTATTCTAGCAGGAATGAGGAGGCACGAGAGACCAACCACAATTTTATGGAACTGAATATGGTTTAACTCTAACCAACGATGGTCGAGATAACCGATGACAATAGGTTGGGGCTAGGGGAATCACACGTTTGGGTTTTGGAATTTTGGAGTAAAATTAGAGTGGATAGAAGGTGGGTATTGATCACGGAGGGTATGCAGCTATGTTGCTAAGGTTTGAGACTCCTGGAGGAGGTCAAACAGAAATTGGCCAAGTATTAAGATGATTAGGTATGGAAGGTGGCTGCAACTAGAGAGAGGGAATGGACAGAGGGTAAAAGACTAGGTTCCTTTACCACAAAGACTACAAATGATGATAAGAAAATGAAATAGATGGAAGGAGGATACTTACTCTTTTATGAGGTACAAGTATGAAGAATCATGAAGAAGTTGTGTTGGAGAATGTTGGGAAGAAAGTTTCACTATTGTGCTAGTGTATTTGGTTGCCTTTGTTGATCACAAATCAATCTTTGTTCTGTTGTCACGTCTAAAGAGATCGAACTTGAGATATGAAGTTTTCCAAAACAACCAACCCAACCAATATTACAAAGCTGTAAATGGGTCTAAATAGGCCATTTGGTCCATTGTGGTCTAACTAGTGTCAGCTTTGGGTGAGATATCTTGGGTTTTTCAAAAGTTGCCTAGGAAGTTGTTCCGCCATTTGATAAGGGTCTCTTCTTTTCTCGGGATGAAAATTAACCTTAGGAGACTTTTAAATGTGAGGTGAGGGAAGGGTGTAATGTTATGATTTATTTAGGACATTGGTTTAGGGTTTAGGTAAATGGGTCAATGTGGAAAACCCACATTTTAAAATTCATTTCGTATTGTGAAAAAGGAGAAAAGGAGAAGAAAAGAGAAAAGAGGAAGAGTATAAAAGATAACGTCGAGAACTAAGTTTGTGAGTCACATAGGCAAGATTGATTGAGTGAGAGGTGGGGTCATGAGATCGAATCAAGTGAGGTGATTGGTGGAGAGAGTTGGAGGTCATTTGAGGATGGTAGAGGCCAGAGAGGGATTGAGAGGAGCGGCGCGAGAGGCCGGAGGTTCCACCACAATGGCGGCAGTGGGATCAAGTAGGAGTTGAACCTTTGTAACTTATTTGTTTGGTTAAATTGTGTAGAATATAGGAAATATGAAAAAATGGGGGTTTAGGGGGAAGAATTTCAAAATGGGAAAAATGGAGGGCAATGGGCATGGGGAAGGGTAGGGGGTAGGGTAAAAGGGTAAGGTAGGAACAAATAAGGGTGTAAGGAGGGATTTGGGTGGGTAGAATGACTAGGAAGGGAAAAGTAAGGTTGGGAAGTCGGGGTGGGTGGCACGATAGTGACCGACATCGGTCAACTTGTGGCTGATGTCAGTGGGTAGTGATTGGTACCGGTCACAAGAACAGTGACCAGTACCGGTCAAAGGGAGACCGTGGTCAGTCAGGGGATAACCAGGGTCGGTTGATGATAACCGGCATCGGTTAACCTAGGGGTAAGTGGGGACCAAAAAGGAGGTTAGGTGGGGAAGGGTTAGGTGAGAGGGGGAAGGGTTTAGGGTGAGAAAGTACGGTAGGTGGGGAAGGGTTGAGGGTGGTTTTGGGTGAGGGTAGGGTAGATAGTTTCGGGTGGATGGGTTTGGGTAGGTTTGGGTGAGGGTTAGGTTAGATAGGTTTAGGTAGATGGGTTTGGGTAGGTTTGGGTGAGGGTTAGGGTAGATAGGTTTGGGTGGATGGGTTGGGGTAGGTTTGGGTGAGGGTTAGGTTAGATAGGTTTGGGTAGATGGGTTTGGGTAGGTTTGGGTGAGGGTTAGGTTAGATAGGTTCGTAGATGGGTTTGGGTAGGTTTGGGTGAGTGACAAGGCCAACGGGATGGGGGTGGGGAAAGAGATTAGGTTGGGATGTGGGGTAAAATAAGGTAAGTTGGGAAGGTGTACTAATACATTGATTTTGTGGGATGCGGGCCGAAGATAATTTGATGAGGTCTCGGTGCCACCCTTATTATCGATGATGCAGATGAGCATGATGTAGGTGGAGTGGTAGCATGTTACAGAGGTGGGGCTGATAGGGGTGAGGCACTATCGGCATGTAGTCCAGGAGGTGAGTCTTATGGTTTCCCTCATTAATAGATGGGACTCGGCGACCAACACCTTCTACTAGCCGACGGGTGAGATGAAGATCACCCAGAGGACGTCTATAGGATCTGCGGTTGCCTATATTGGGGGCCCAGTGTTTATTCCTTCTCTTCGACGCTTCGAGGAGTTACTAGCACCCATTTTTGGTAAGATTGTAGCAGATCGATGTTCCATAGTCTAGCATGAGCTATGAAGTGATGTATAGAGCTCATCCAGAGGAGATGAGTTTAGTTGTACTCTTGATGGAGGTAGTGTGCTACTTCGCATTGCCAGATGCATGTAGATGGTGGGAGATTCCCTAGGTCACTGATGGGAGTCCTCCATGACATGATGATACAATGAGAGACACCGATTTACATGGGCACCTACATTGCTAACGTAGGTTTATAGAGAGCTATGGGCCTATGGGTGACTGCAAAGATTCAACATTTGTTGCGTCATATTACTGCATTGTTGGGCTTATAAGCACATTGTGTATGTTCGACTAGTGGGGATGCCCTAGGCAGATGCATTCCCATGAAGAGTTTTGAGAGTGGGGTACAAGCGGTGGGTACCGGCCATGGGAAATGCCCGAGGAGTCGAGCTACCCATGATGTAGTGCACTACAAGAGGTTTTTAGAGGGGCTATCTCGAGGTGGAAGTCATTTGGAGGTTGTATGTGGGCTTCCCTTCATATAGACAAATGGCCATGGAGCTAGTTGGGCTATAGATACATATGTGGATAGAGGGGAGGAGAGAAGGAGAGCATGAGAGGATACCCATAGAGCGGGTTAGATGCCGCTTTAGATTGGTCTAGGGTGTATCGCCTCCATTCCCGCAGTACAGGAGAAATGATGTGGAGAGACTTATGTCTCCACAACGACCCACAATGCCAACTGGATAGGAGGAGTAGCCTGTAGATACATAGATTGATGATGTTGGGGTTACGAGGCAGTAGCACGGAAGTGGTGGGTGGCACACCGAGAGCCATACCACTGAAGCTAGGAAGCCGAGACTTAGCCACCATCATAGTTTAGAGAGATACCCTACAGGGGTAGGTGGCTACTTTGGTGACGTAACTTGGGATCATGTAGGGGCAGCTTACAGGTTTAGAGGCACAAGTTGCCACATTACAAATCCCAAATAGTGATGTTGTAGGCTCAGGAAGGCGGGATAGGTACCTACGTAGGTGGAGGTAGGGGAGATGGAGATGGAGAGGAGGTAGGTGGAGATGGAGGGGAGATAGCTGCTCTATAAGCACAGGTGCAGGCTTTACAGGGCTAGTTGGCCACAACGTAGGGGTAGGTTATGGGTTTGCAGGGCTAGCTGACAATAGCACATGCACATATTACTACCCTGCAGCCCAAATACAGCACAAGAACAAATACCAGGGCTGACTTAGGCTCTAGTACCATGATAGGCTCAAGCGGAGTTCGAAATAGGGTCCCATTATATAGGTATCCCTCCGGAGATATCGGCACCCATGGCAGGCTTCATAGACAGTGCCCATGGCTAGGTTCAGAGATGCCCTAGGAGAGGCATGGTATTACCAGGATCATCTGTTACTTTTCAGGCAAGATGTGCCCTCCTATGTCAAGTACAAAGCACAACACACCTCTAATCAGGGGATGAGATCCTGCACTCATAGTGTGGAGAGTACAGGGGGCTGGCGAGCCCAGGGACAGGGTTGTGGTAAGGCCACTAGTGTCCAGAGGCTAGCCCCAGGCGAGGGGCCATCAGTAAGAGGTGAGGTAGGTGTTGGACCCTAGACAAGTGCAGCAGAGGGGTTGGGAGAGACACAGTCATAGGGAGCATTCCCCGACATTAGATGGGGAGATGATTGACCTACTATGGACCGGCCTGCATGCCGAGTCATTTTGTGTGTATTATATATGAGACCTGGACTACGTGCCAAAGACATTTTTTATTTATTATTTTTTTGTACATGATACCAACCCACGTGCTAAAGATTTTTGTAGTAATTAATTCATTTTTTTGTATATATGAGACTGGCCTGCATGCCGATGACATTTTGTATCGTATATTAGCCTACGTACTGACATTTTTGAGATGATGGCCATGATGAGACATGCATGTATTTTGAGATACACAGTTATTAATTTATATGATGAGATTCATGGTATTTGGTGATGTGTTGATGTATTGATGAGATATTGGTTTATGGCTTGTGTTAGATGAGATATGGATTTGTTACTTTGTATTATATGAGATATGGGTTTGTTGGTTTGATATGGATGGAAATTAGGTGAGTTAGGCATGATGGAGTCAGGTCAGGTTAGGCATGGAGTGAGTCAAGTTGGTTAGGCATGGTTGAGTTAGGTTTGGCTAGGCATGGATTGAGTCAGGTTGTTAGGCATGGATCGAGTTAGGTTGTTAGGCATGGATTGAGTTAGGTTGGTTTAGACATGTATTAATTCAGTTGGTTTAGGCATGGTTGAGTCAAATCAGTTTAGAAATGGATCGAGTCGGGTTATAGGCATGGTTGAGTCGGGTTGGTTTAGGCATGGATTGAGTCAGGTTGGTTGAGGCATGGATCAAGTAAGGTTCGTTTAGGCATGGATGTTCATTTCAGTATTTTGATAACAAATGGCAATATAAATGCATGAGATGGTGTAAAATGTGGAAAATGTTGGTTATGTATGAAAATGTGAAATAATATAAGTGGTAAAAGTTATGTGGTATATGGTTTAGATGTCGAGGTTTTTGATATGAATAGGAAATCAAGTAAAGGTGGGGTAAATGGTTAGGGTAAAGAATGGCTGAGATAACCTTCTAGGGTCCCATGCCCTGGAAGTGCTACCTACATAGTCCCGGTGAAAAGGGACCTCAGACCGATGTAGTTCTCCCATAAGCTAGGAAAGAATATGAGAAGATAGAAGAATAGGTAGTGAGGTTGATAGTTAGGTTGGATTCGAGGTCATAGATATGATTAGTTCAAGGTCGATTAGGTGACATGGAATATAGGTAGATAGGTATGGGTGATTTTAGCTCGATAGAAAGTGTTGATTCCGGTCATAGGTATAATTAGGTTAAGGGCATTGATGTTGGGGTTGAGAATAGGTAGATAGCTAAAGGTGATTTTAGGATGATTGAGGTGGGAGAAGAAAATCCCAAAAGACAGGTGTCGAGGTTCTAGTCCTATATAGGAAGATCAAAAGGTAATGAAGAAGAGAAAAGATAAGAGGGGGCAAGAAAGCCACCCGATTGGCAAGGATCAAACATATGAAACACATCTACAGATAGGCTAGTGAATGTAAGACCCTAAAGACATTTAATGATTGATTACTCCAAAGGTGAAGAATAGTCACAGAATCACCAAATGTCATAGGTTCAAGAGGTCCCTTGAGGTAGAAGTGAAAAGACAATGGGTAAGGAGGTGAAGGTAATTGGGTCATAAAATGGGAAATAGAATGCCTTGGGTAATAGAGCCAAGATCATAATAGGCAAGTCCATGAGGAAAAAGATTATTTTTCCTTTTATTTTCTTTTTGAATTTTTATATAGACTGATCAATGCAGGAATTCTATATGGGAGGAATATATGTCTCCTTGAGGTCTTCGCAAAGCTGATCGATGCGGGAAGCTTTTGAATTTTGATTTTTGAGAAAATAGTCCTCTTTTTGGAAAGACTATGTAGAGAGTTGCAAACTTTTTATAGCTTTCCTTTGAGGGAGAAGTCTACTTATAGTGACAATTGAAGGCGGAAGATGTCCTTTTGAGGGATTCATCTTTTATATTGGAAGTTTGACTCAAGGATTTAATCCCATATTTTTATTTTTATTTTGGCTTTTAAGTCATGGATGAGACTATAACGAAGCATGTGGTTCTTGTTGTGAAGGGAATGGTGGACGACCATGGGATCTCATCTAAAATAAGATGAAAATTATCCATGAGAATCATGCCATGTGTAGAGCCGTGGTGCACATATTTAAGATAAGGCAAAAGGGTGACGGGTAATCACATGATTCTTGTTTAGTCATTAGAGATGAGGTGTGGAAAAGAAAAAAGTTAAATGGTGCTCAAGGGACGAGCATGAACTAGATAAATAGTGATGTAGGACTAGAAGTCAACAATAGAATGGTCGAAGATGCAAGGCATTGAGGGGCTTAGGTTCGGGCTTACCATCAAGTGAAGACAAGCGATAAGCACCTGATCCATAGTCATGGGTCACGATGTATGGTCCAAGCCAATTAGGAGAAAAATTACCTCGTTTTATTTTTTCTGCTTTGGTTACATGTTGATTTTCCTTGAGGATGAGATTAGTGACCTTGAAGGTGCATTCATGGACACGTTTATCATAGGAATGCTTAATGCATTTTTGGTAGACTTGGAGATGGTCGAGAGCATGAAGATGACATTCGTCTAATAACTCAAGTTGTGCTAAACGGTCTTGGAAAAATTCATCATTAGTAAGCATATCTTGAAGAGAGATACGAGATAGATGAGATCTGAAGTTCGATAGGAAAAACAGCCTTGTACCGTAGACCGAGAAAATGGGGTAGCAGCGGTGGAAGTATGAATACTAATATGGTATGCCCATAAGGGCAAAAGGAATGTGTGTATGCCAATCCTTTCCAAAGATCATCAACCACTTTCATGAGAATTTTGTTTAGAGTTTTGTTGGTGGATTTGGCTTGGCCATTGGCTTGTGGGTAATATGGCAAGGATAAGCTAAGATGGATACCAAAAATGTCAAAAAGCTTCGTAGAGTTTTTTTTTCAATTGTTTTCCATTATCAGTGATAAGGTGATGTGGAACACCTGAAGTGACAAATAATGTGATGATTGATGAACTCACATATTTTCTTAGCTTTAGTGGAGATGAGGGGTATGGATTCAACCCATTTGGTGTAATATTCAGTAGCGGTGATGATCCATTGATGTCTTAGGGAAGAGTGGGGATTGATCTCTTTGACAAGATCCAAACCCCATTGAGAGAAGGGCCAAAGGTCACGAGCGACCTGTAAGGCATGACTAGGTGTATGATGAAGATTGGCATGTTGTTGGCATTTTACACAATGCTTAATGTAGTCACAACAATCATGATTGAGGGTCGGCCAATAATAGCCTAGGTGAAGAATGCATTTAGCAACAACAAGGCCACTAAAGTGACCTCCACATATGCCATCATGAACTTCTTTAATGGTATAGGGGATTTCAGAGTTGGTGAGGCATCGTAAGAGAATACCATCAAAGCCTCATTTATAGAGAAGGCCACCCATGATGACATAACGAGAGGCATTTTTGAGAAAGGCACATTTTCCATTATGTGTGAGATCAGGAGGCAATATAGAAAGGGAAAGGTAATCCGCAAGCTACTTATACCAAAGGTCTTGTGTATTTAGGGAGGCGATTCGGACGAGGTTAGCACAACAAGATTTATAAGAAGGTTGCGGTATGCATTTTATGGTAATAAAGATGTCTAAATCGTAGGTGAAACAATTATTTGGGAAGCAAGGTAGGCGATGGTATCCACAAATTTATTGGTGGATCGTGGAATGGTTTGAATTTTATAGCGAGTTAAAGGTAGTCAACATTGTGCCGACGTAACATTTGTACTCTTGAAGTATTTCATTATGATAGTGATAAACACCATTGACTTGGTTTACTACGAGTTGATAATCACCAAAGATATTAATAGATCGATATCTAAGGCATAGGCAGTCATGAGAACCAATATGAGTGCTTCGTATTCGGTGATATTGTTAGTACATTCAAAGTCGATTTTAAATGATAAAGGCATGGATTCACCATCAAGAGGAATGAGGATAATGCCTGCACCACCCCCTCGCCGACATTTGGAACCTGCCAAGATTAAGGTCATTTGGTAAGGGTCATCATCCAAAGAGAGGTTAGCAATGGATTCATTAGGGAAATCAAAGTTTTAATATTGATTCACAGGAAGAGGCGCATCAGCAAGCTGATCAGCAATGGCCTGGCCTTTGATAGATTTTTGTGGATGAATTTGAGGTCTAGGTCAGCAAGAAGCATGATCAATGTGTTGTACGTTGATTTTGGTAATGTTTAGCATACATGAAGCGTAAGGGCTCAAAGTGTTGATTACAACATAGGTTTTGTGGTTGAGTAGGTAATGGAAAAGTTTGGTGGAAACAAAAACTAAGGCTAAGAAAAGTTTTTCAAGGTGAGTGTATCGGGTTTCGTAGTCCGTAAGGGTACGGCTTAGGTAATAAACCCTGCACGATCTCTATGTTGTTCATCACGATGAGCGAGTATGGCCCCTGAGAGTGATCGAGTGGCTGAGATGTATAGGTAGAAGGGTTTGTCATCTTTATATGGAATAAGTATGAGTAGTTGGAGAACATATTGTTTTAAGGCATCAAAACTTTATGGTAGTCATCATCCCATTTGAAAGAGACCTCATTTTTGAGAAGGTGATGAAATGGTTGACAATGGTCGAGAGTTGGGAAATAAATCGACGAATAGATTACAATTTACCTTGTAGGCTATGGAGTTGTTTAAGGTTAGTGGGTGGAGGCATGTTGAAGATGGCCTTGACTTTAGCAGGGTCAACTTCTATACCATGGAGGGAAACAATAAATCCTATGAGCTTTCTTGAGAGAACTGCGAAGACGCACTTTTTAGGTTGAAGGTGGACGTAATATTTAATGAGGTGGTCAAAGATGGTTTCAAGGACTACGAGGTGCTCGGTGTGACATTTAGATTTGGCCAAGAGATCATCCACGTAATCTTCCCATATGTGATGCCATATATCATAGAAGATGTATGTCATAGCACACTGATATGTAGCACCAATGTTTTTAAAGCCAAAAGGCATGACTCAATAGCGAAAGGTCCCCTAAGGGGTAATAAATGTGGTTTTCTATTGATCCTCTGTGGTGAGAAAGATTTCATTATAACCCGAGAAACCATCCACAAGTGATAACATCTCATGGCCAGCAATAAGGTCAACCAATTGGTCAATACCAGGAAGAGGAAAATCACCTTTAGGGAAGGAAAGGTTGAGATCATGGAAATCGGTGCAAATGTGAAGTCCCCATGTTTCCTTTCGACAAGGATGATGTTAGAAATCCATTGGGGGTAATTGATGGGTAAAATAAAGGAATTTGATGGAAGGTGTTGAAGTTCTTCTTTGAAAAGAAGAGCAATGTGAGGGTGAATTTTCCTAAAAAAATTTTACAGGTTTGGTATTGGGAATGGTTACAATATTGTGGACCATGATAGTGGGATCAATGCCAGGCATGTCAACATAGGACCAAGTGAAAGTGTGGCTATGATTATTAAGAAAAGAAGTTAGGGCTTACTATTCAAAGAAATCCGAGTTTGGCCAATCTTGAGAATGTGGGGGTCATCCTGAGTGTGGATGTTGACTTCAATAGTCGATTCATTCAACATTGTTTGCATCTCAGAAGGTAACAACCGGTGAATATAAGAGTCTTTAGCACCAAGGTAGGTGAGTATGGATTCATCATCCTGACATTGAGCAACATTGATAGAATGAGTATCATCCCCTATCATGTTAGGATACAAGAAAGGAAGAGAGGAAGGATCTTCGCCATCACGGTGATAGGTCAGAGGCCCCAAGGAAATGGTATTTATGGAAAAAAAAAAAAAAGGTAGGAGGGATAGATTCAGGATCCATCGACTCCATTGGTGAAGGTGGTGAAGGTGGGGTAGGTGAAGAAGGTGGATAGGGGTCAATGTCTTCAATGAGTTCAATATGGGGCTTTTTGTAGGTAGTTCGGTAAAACCGATTCCACTATGATCATTGTTTTTACGTGTGGTACATGAAATAACGGTGTGATAACCTTGTTCGTAAACGCCAAAGTCGAAACCATTCTAGGCACAGCGGTGTAGGAAAGTGTGAGCAAAGCGGCGGTTGGTAAGTGACTGAAGGTCATCCAAAAAAGGTCGGGTTTGTGATGGTGGTTCGGGTGTGTAAGTGGAAATGTCAATTCCCCCATAAAGGAGACACTCACCTATGCGGTGATCATAATGAGGATGTTGATGAAGGTTTTCATACTCTTGTGGAGTAAGGAATGTATTGATATTATACAAGCGATACTCCCCATAGTGAGGCATTGAAAAACACCTTCCAAGGAATCAATGGTTGATATATTGGTGGCTTGAATGGAATAAGTGTTAGAAGCTAGATTGCTTTGAGGTGTCGGTTAGTTGGGAAGGCGATGTGCGTCTAGTGAAGTGACAACAACGGTGGGAATAAAATATTTGGGTGAAGGTGAGGTTGCAACTACACTGGTGGATGGGGTCATGTCTAAAGAAGATGTAGGCAGGGAGGTAGATTCCTTAACAGGTACAAGCACATCATTGGGCTAGTAAAGAATTTTGCAGGTTTTGAAAGGTGATGGGTCAGCTAGAATGGTATAGGAACATCCTTCATGTTCTAACTTTACACATCGGTGCAAAGTGGAAGGAACACAACCCATGGCATGAATAGAGGGTCTACCGAGCAACAAGTTATATTGGAACTCCCCTTCCATAACATAGAACAACTCAGGAACTATGTGGGGACCCACACAAATGTGGAGGATGATAGTGCCGAATGTAGAGGTGATAGCATCATTGAATGAATGCAACATGACTGGATAATTATGCATGCATTTTTTGGGTATGCGCATTTGTTCGAATGCGTGAGAGAAGATGATGTTAATGCTAGCTCCCCCATTGATCATAACACGTCGGATGTGTATATTATCGATATGGATGGAGATGAAAAGTGCAGGATCTGGGTCATCAGTTTGGTGGGGGACAATTTCGTCATCCGAGAAACTAAGGATAGCCACTTGGTGAACAAGTGGATGTGGAGAGGTAGATGGTAATTTGGTGAGTGAGGTGACATGATTAGGTGTGATAATTGATGCTACAGGTGTGGGGTCATTAGGTAAAACCTCAATAGATTGAAGGACCTCCATGAGGGCCGGACGATGTGACTCGAGGTTTGGATGAGATCATATAAGGACATCTTAAGGGAGATTGATGTAATTATTTGAGCATGGTACGATGTGTGATGCCATTATAAATGGGGTATGTGGGGCCACGATAGTTATTTTAGGTATGGTTGCAGATGGTATGTTTAGTATAGGATTGGTTGGTGGGTCACTTGCTTTTTCTTTCTTTTCCCTTCTACACACGTGTAGTGACATGTACCATGCTGATTTGATGGGAGTTGGCAAATGGAGAAGGTCTAGGGTGAGTAGTATAATGACATGATGGGAAAAACCCTACTAGAGGAGAAAATCCTTGTGAGGTTAGTTGGGCACAATGACAATTAGGTGGAGGCATGGCAAGTTCTCTGATATGAACCATGTTAATCTCAAATTTTGGGTTAGCTCTATGGGATGCGAGGGTAGAGGTTGTGGTATAGGTGTAGGAGGAAGATGTGAAAAAGGTGGTGAGGGTAAAATAAGTTCATCATCAGAGAGGTCATCATCATCAAAATTTGGTTCAGAAGGACATAATTGAATGAGGGCAACCTTTAGACCCTTACAGTTCTCAACATCATGTCCTAGCACATGATGGTAAGCACAAATTTTAGTATCATCAAACCCTTCTGGTTTAGGTTTAAGAGGGTCATAAGGTCTAAGAGGAGGGAGAGTGATAGCAGAGATTTCCAGGAGGTTAGCCAAGATGGTGGCATATGATCCCACCAATGGATCACAATGCAAAGAAAAAGTAGGTTTGGTTGGCAGATTGGGTAGTTGTGGTGGTAGTCGAGGTGATGTAGTCTTGGATTTGGGTTGTACTTTCTTTGGTGTAGGTGCAACAACAGAAAGAGGGATAGGTTTAACCACCTCTTTGGAAATTAACAGTTTTTTTCAATTTTTGGTGTTTTTTCTTAGATAGAGGTGTAGGGGAGCACGTGATGTAGATCAAGGCAGATGGTGGGAGAGGATGAGTGACCCAAGGGGACAACTGAGGTGCAGCGGTAGGTGTTGGTCAAGGTTGAGAGGGAGGTACAGTGAGGTGGAAGAAAATGTCATAGGTAGTGAAGGAGGTATAGAAGGTAATGGTGGTATAGGAGGCAAAGAAGTTATAGATGGTGATGAAGGACGTAAGGTTTTCCTAGGTAGAGCTACAGGATGTGGTAAAGGGGTCAAGGGAATTTTAGGTTTACCCCGGAAGAGTATATTTTGTTAAGGTAGAGGGGTGAGGTCCCAAGATGGATGGTAGGGGTGAAGGTGATAAAGGTGTAGTTGGTGAGGTCGGTGTGTGCGGATTAGAAGGTTGGGTTTTTTGTTTAGGTTGAGGGATTGGTTCAATAGGTATATGGGAAGATGTGGTCAAGTGTATCCTAACAGGAGGATGTGTAAGGTTTGATGTGGGTGTGACACCTAGAATACAAGAGATGGTGTTGGAACACGTCAGCTAGTAGGTAGAGAGGCAGGTATAGATGATGACGATGCAATAGAAGGTGTATTGAGAGTTATGTTCATGTGTGGCTTGGGTTGTTGAAAACTTCTTCGGATAAATGGTAGAAGTGTTGGTGGAAGATGATTGTGTTTGGGTCAAGACTGGAAGTAAGAGACGCCCCCAAAGTGAAGCCCTATCAACACAATCTAGGCAGTCGGCCAAACATGAGAACGACAACTCATGGTAGATGAGGTAGATGTGGAGTGAGTGGCAATTCCCTTAAAATGTGTCTAAGAAACAAGGAATTCATTGGATTCAGCCTCTATGGGTAAGATAGCCGAAAGTAGGTCCGTATGATCTTGGGTAGCTGATGGAGAATGGTCACCGAGTGGTAACGACAAATCTATTGGATCCTGAATAGGTGGAGAAGATGATGGGTACTCCTTTGTGGGTGGAGGAGGTATAATTGGTAGTGGTTCACTAGGTAGGGAAGTTGAAGGGGAAATGATATCGAGCTAATGATAGACTCCTCTGTAGGTGTACAGGAGGTGAAGGGCTTTCCTCTATGGGTAGAGGAACAGATAAAGTAGGTTCCTATGTGGGTAGAGGATTTCAAGCTAGGATTTCCTCGATGGAGGGGATAAAAGATATTTGGGAATCAAGTGGTAAGTCGGTAAAGATAACATGTACCTCTCATGTATTACTTTCGTTATGTGAGGCATCACCAGTTTGATCATTAGATGGGGAATGGTTTCTTGAATATATGAAGGTATTTATTAGCAGTGCATTAGGGTTATCTGGGACTAACTCGCCGCTTTTGAGAATTCCCTAATTTATTTTTTAAAAGGTGATACAATTGCTATCACTATGACCATTTACACAAAGATAATTACGGTAGTCATTTTCCTTGTACCAACCTAGTAAGGGGTGAGAGGGGTTAAAACAAGTATGTGGTTTGATAGGAGGAAGGCTGATGGCATTAGCTTTAATAAGTTTTTCTAAAACAGATGAATATGGTTCCCCAATTGAGGTGTATTTATTTTGTTCATGTTTGAATTGGAATACTTGGACTGGTGACAGATTAGATGAAGGTTTAGCATGATTGGATGGATGAGTAGGGTCAGGTCTTAAGTACCACCGCTGCGTTGGAAGTTCCCTTGGCTTTGGAATGACTCGTCTGAGGTTTCAAGGAAGAGGAAGTATTGTGTTATTTAAACAAGGAGTTCTTGTTTCGTAATTGTATCTTCTTCTCTTTGATGGCGCGAATTTTGAGATTACGTGCCATGGTGAAAGCCTCATCGAATGTCCTGGAAGGTTTGGACCTGTAAGGTAGGGGAGATATGTCGAGCATAGGCTTGTGTGAAGAGCTCTATGAGTTCAGTTTACGGTAATTGGAAAGTGAGTTGGTTGATTAGACTACACCAATGAGTGACAAAATTTGTGAGAGATTAATCATCATATTGACGCGTGGAATAAATATCATTCATGGTAACCTTCTTGACGATGTTAATCAAAAAATGATCTAAGAAGGGTTGGGCTACTTGGTTGAATGAGAATATGGAATGTCTAGGTAATCCACTATACCAGTCCAATGCTGGACCCATTAGTAACATGGGAAAGGTTCGCAAAAGCAAAGCATCATCATGGGCAATTAAATAACACCCATGTTTGAAAGAATGAAAATGCTACTATGTGGGTCTTCCATACTATTAAAGTGGTTAAAATTAGGCATCTCCCAGTGTACGAGGATATGGGCGAATGGGAATGGATGGGTGAATAGGCTCATTACAAATCTCATCATAGGTGAGAGAATTGTGGGAGCCGGAAATAGATGCTTCTAATGTCTGCATCTTGTCCATCATTAACTTGATAAAGTCATTGTTAGGTTGTGAAGATTGGGTACCCCGGAGTGAAAGGAGGTTGTTGTGGGACATATGAAGAATACAAAATTCTAGAATATGGTGGTGTCAAATAAGGAGGTGGGAATTGAGAGACATACATAGAGGGTATATATCCAGACTGAATGACCGATGAAACAAGAGGCAGCTGGTAGTAGGTATGTGAGGGTGGGACACTCGTAGTGACCTTGGTAGAGATGGGAGGTAGAGATTGGGGAATAGAAAGGACAATGTTTTGAAATGGGGTAGAGGTTACCAACACAAAGGGTGGTAGCATTGTAACTAGTATATATGAGATAATAGGTGCAGATGATGCTATGTTTTGGGTGGTGGATGAAGGTATGGTGGAGACTATGGGTGCAATAGAGGTGGCGGATGTGGCAGTCAAAGCTGGCATGGGACCTAACTGTGACACAACTGGGGATAAAATGGGTGAGGTCACCGTGGTAGGAGGTGGAGCCGAGGTAGAAGTGATCATTAGGGATGGAGATAAGGATATGGGCATGCCATAGATCAATTGGCCCGAGGCATCTCGAGTGGAGGCATGGGTGAGGTAGTGGCTCAAAGCAACGAGATTCTGATCTAGGATTCGTGTGAACTTCGTGTCGCCTTTGTAGGAATGGTGATAGGTTGATTAGGATCCATGGATGATGAGATGGAAGGTGGCGAAGGACTAGGTGATGAAGGGCTAGGTGGGAGTGGTAGTCGACTAGTGTGAAATACGAGGGCACTTGCCTGACTACGGGTTAGCACCATGTGGATAAGAACTCATTTGGCAAGATTGTATTATGTCTAAATGGCATAGAACACATCAAATATAGGAAAAAAATCAACAATGAGTCAATTAGGTCAGGCTGGGTGAGTGTAAAATAGCACAGGTAACCGATTCGATTCGAGTTAACTAATGCCATTAGGTTTAACCGATTCCAAGATTCGTGAAAAACCACCATCTATTAAATAATGGTCCGAGATTGACAATTTTCACACAGGATGAGACGTAAGGTGACTGTGATTGGGGTAACGACAATATGAAAGGTGATAGGAGCCTTTTACAACTCAGAAGGTGAAATAGGTGTCTTTTGGATAGGTATCCAAGAAGACTTCAGACCAACACCAGTTGGGTTAAAATGATGCTTATTACAGATAAAACCGTAGCAGTTACTATGAAATTGAAATAGAGAATAAGAAAAATGGTTGTGATTTAAAATTTTGGTGTTGAATCAAACCCAAAAGTCTGAGGATGATGTAGATGTGGTCCAGGCACACTCAAACGAAGTCAGAATACACTCGACTATGATTGGGAGTGTGCAAGGAAAGAAAAAAATAATGATCGAAAGCTCTCACCTCAAAATGCAAATCAAGTAGAACACTAAGAAAGAACGTTCCTAGAGTGCCTATTCTATTACGTTTGTTTAGCTTATGCTATTTTTATCGATGAATATTATGAACAGAACAATAGAATTTCTTGGTGAGGAAGGCTTCCTATGAAGAAATAATTCTAAAGGGTGAGGTTTCAGGAATGTTATGGTGGGGGTGGGCTTCACTCTGAAGTATGACTTGATAGAGCAGCTGAGCTGGGTGCCCACTATACCGTGATCATGTGATCACCTACAACTTCTTCCAGGTAGGATGTTGTTTAAGAATGTATGTATTTTGAATTTTTGTGTGGTTTGGTAAGAATCAGAGAAAGAGAAAAGGATAGAAGTGATTTTCTATGATTCGTTTGTCAACCATCAGCTAGTCATGACTTCCAACGTATAGGTTGCCCTCAATTAATGTGAGCTAACAAGCTAAATTACAATGCAGTGAACTTGTTTTAAACCCAAATGTAAAGTATGATATTCAATGATAGCAATAGATGAACAGAAAGAGGGATGCGCTTTCACTAAAATGCAAAAAGTAAAGGGGAAGAAGGTTCTTTTAAAATACACCAAAATAAATGTGTCTTTCGGAGAAAATAGAAAGAAGAGAATGTTACCAAGGAGAAGGTATTAATGTGAATGCTATTAGAAGGGAAACAAACACACACAATTTTTCACCTAGGAATGAAGAAAAATGCAAGGAACCCTTAATGGGCCCAGTGGGTATGCCAAAATGTTTCACCTGATTTCTTAGTTTTCTGAGAAGTAATTAATGAAACAGATAAGGTAAAGGTGGTAAGAGGAATACCTAGTTTGAGATGGTTGAAGGTTGTATGTGTGCATATCTGAATTCTGAATCAAAGTGATTGTGAGACCTTCCTTTTGGCTAGGAGGAACTACCTGTATAAGAACCAAAACAAGACCACAAAAGAGAGTTAAATGATATATGCAGTGGACTGCCTAGTATGTGCTAGATCCTAGAAGTGCGATACTTCCTAGATGGCCATCAATCCACTGTTTAAAACAATTTAATGCTTAAATAAGGTAAATATTAGCCTATTGTAGTTTAATATGATTTAGGCATCTCATACAAACACAATAGGCTAGATCTAATCTAACAGGATAGGCTAGAAGGATATCCAGAGGTCAAATAGGTTGGTTATAGGTGAATATGAGCTAACAGGCTAGGTTAGATATAGATCTAAAGGTCAAATAGGTGTTCAAATAGGTATATGTCAGAAACAGGTTGTTATTCTAGCAAAAATTAGGTGACACAGAGACTGACCACGGTTTTATGGAACCGATGATGGTTTTACCAACGACGGTTAGGTTGGGACTGGGAATCACACGGTCCGGGTTTAAGATGGTTTAAGGTTGTATACACGCATATCTCGAATTCTCGAATCAAAATGATTGTGAGACCTTCCTTTTGGCTAGGAGGAACTACCTGTATAAGAACCAAAACAAGACCACAAAAGAGAGTTAAATGATATATGTAGTGGACTGCCTAGCATGTGCTAGATCCTGGAAGTGTGATACTTCCTAGATGGCTGTCAATCCACTGTTTAAAACAATTCAATGCTGAAATAAAGTAAATATTGTCCTACTGTAGTTTAATATGATTTAGGAATCTCATATAAATGCAATAGGCTAGATCTAATCTAACATGCTAGGCTTGAAGGATATCCAGAGGTAAAATAGGCTGGTTATAGGTGAATATGAGCTAACGAGGCTAGGTTAGATACAGATCTGAAGGTCAAATAGGTCTTCAAATAGGTATATGTCGAAACAGGTTGTTATTCTAGCAGAAATCGGAGACATAGAGACCAAACACGGTTTATGGAACCAACGACGGTTTTACTATAACCGCGATAATAAGAGATAACCGACAATGGTTAGGTTGGGGTGGGAATCACACAGTGCGGGTTTGTGGCATTTTGGGGTAAAAGTGGAGTGGACGAGAAGGTGGGGATTGATTACAAAGGGTGTGTAGATATATTACGAAGGTTTGACACTCTGGAGGAGGTAAAATAGGAAATTGGGCCAAGTATTAAGATTAATAGGTATGAAAGGTGGCTGACTAGAGAGAGGTAATCGGCAGAGGGCAAAAGACTAGGTTTGTTTACCACAAAGACTACAGATGATGATAAGAAAATGGAATAGAGGAAGGAGGATACTTACTCTTCTATGAGGTACAGGTTTGAAGAATAATGAAGAAGTTGTTGTGTTGGAGAATGTTGGGAAGAAAGTTTCATTGTTGTGCCAGTGTATTTAGTTTCCTTTGTTGATCACAAATCAATCTTCGTTCTGCTATCATGTCTAAAGAGATCGAACTCGAGATCAGAAGTTTTCCCAAACAACCAACCCAACCCATATTACAAAGCTATAAATGGGTCTGAATAGGCCGTTTGGTCCATTTCAAATAACTGGCATCAATTTAGGGGAACCGCCATTTCTTTAGGGTAAACCGACATTAGTTTGGGTGAGATATCTCGGGTTGTTCAAAAGTTTCCTAGGAAGTTGTTCCACCATTTGATAAGGGTCTCTTCTTTTCTCAAGACAAAAATCAACCTTAGAAGGCTTTTAAATGTGAGGTGAGGGGATGGGTGTAATGTTAGGTTTTATTTAGGACATTGGTTTATGGTTTAGGTTAATAGGTCAAATGATGGGGGTGGTTAGGTGAGGTGTATTTAATAAAGGCAAATTATATTAAATAGGTGTGTGAGGGTGGTGAATTAATTTAATGTAAATAATTAAATTAATATGTGTGTGGGAAAAAGGCTATTAACTTAATTAAAATAATTAAATTAATGTGTATGGAGGTAAATGGCATTAAATTAAAGTAATTAAATTAAAATGTGTGGGGTGCAGGAGGTAGGTGCTAAGGTGTTGAGGATGAGGAAATTATTATAGGGCTGTGGTAGGGGACCAAGGTGATTACAACATGATTTCGGTGTCTACACTTTCACTTAGGATTTTAAATTATCTTACTTATTATTTATGTCACATTCTACAATTCATTGTTATATTATTACATTTGACTTTGAAATAGCCTATGTAGGGTTTTATAAAAAAAAAATCGTTTAATCAAAAACGTGGTAGAGAAAAAAAAGTATAGGGTTTCCACCATGACTGAGTTGGCTAACATAACAATACGCTCAAGGTTAGAGACGATTATAGTTTCAATAGTGTAAGCAAAGAAAAGTTAAAATAACAAGACCGAGTTGAAAAATCATAGATTGATCTCTAAATGTTATCTTGATTAGAGACCACAATGAGCTGATAGAACAAAGCCCATATGGGTAAGAACATCATGAATATGTAGAGAAAAGAAAAACTCAAACAATCATGAAACCACACAATAAATGTATCCCGAGTTGGTTAAAAACAACAGAGTGAAAATTCACATCTCAAACATAATGAAGAGCTCCAAAAATGCATGCTTATCCAATCAAAAGAACCATAGACCAAGCCCAAGTAAAAGTGAAGTAGGTTTTATCTAGAGTAAACCACATGCAATCCCTCTCAGAAAATATCAATGCGGAGCTCAAATACGAGCTAAATAACAAAAAATAGAGCTAAAGTAGAGATAATGGCATGAAAACAATAGAAAAAAAATCCAAGACCTTAAAAATGGCAGATGTAATAAAATTTCGCAAGGGATTTTTCAGCACACAACCTCTCGTACTAAAACCAAGCACAAATGAGATGATTTTAGGGGTTCAACCCTAATCTTAGTGGGTCAACAATGTTGATTTTAAGCATGGTAAATAACCGCTTGCGTTATAACCTTATTCATCCTTGCCATTTCATGTAAGTTGCAATTCAATAATTTTTTTAATTATTATAAAATTTGCAGTGGTGGTAATTGAAAGAGGGTTTGAAAACCTGCAAGCGAGGATCACGAGGGACGATGTGCACATCAGCAGACGTGCGAATGGAAATGTGAAGAGATCCCGAGAGGAGCAAGCATCAACCGAATGTGCATACAAAGATTCGAAAACGGCGAACTCGGTTAAGCCCTAAAACTCTCGCCTATCTCATAGATCAAAAGGCGTGTACATATAGGAGGTGCTGAGTAACCCCCAGCGCTGCAATCATGACAACTCGAGTAGAGAGGGGGAGTTACATTCCCAGAATAGAAGTGTAACTCCCAATGATGCATATGACGCCTTGACGCATCGACGTCTTTGACAATCGACGCAGTGATGCACTAATGCGTAAGGGAATCTCATAATGACCCCTAAATGACACATGGACCTATGATCTCATATAAGTGAGATGACTCACCTGATCATGTGGAAAATACACACACCAACAGCCCCCCTTCATCGTAACTTAGGATGAGGTGGCAAGACAGAAATGAGAAATGGGTCCCGGCACAAAGCCTGATGAGTTACCCATGTACAAGAAAGAAGTCCCAAGCAGTGAAGGAAAACCCAATGGGAAAAACATCCACCACAAGAGAACAAAACACTCTCTAATCTAAGAAAGATGCCAAAAATGGGTCCCGGCCATAGACAAGCCTGAAAGGGTACCCATGTACAAGGAGGTAATCTCTCGAAAAGAAGAAGAAGAGAGAAGAAGAGGGAGACGAGAGGAATGTAGAAGATGCCATGGACAGATATGAACTCTGTAGCTCTAGGAAGTCTCCCAAAAGAATGTCGATGACGAGATCGTCTACCTCTGGACTGAAGAAGAGCCACCCACAACGAACTATGTGCCTACCCTTAGGAAGGACAGAAATGATGTGCTTGGAAGTCCGCCCACTCCACAAAGGAAAATGAAGGCAGCAACACGAAGAACTCTGAGTCTAGTGCATGAAGTGTGACATAGGTCTAGTGAGTGAGTGCCAAGGAACCGAAGGTAATGCCACGTGCGTAGAACTATCAGAGTGAAGAGGAACACCCATAGAAAGGATGTCCAAGTGATGTGAAGGGAACAAAACATCCTCCACAATAGAAAAGGGATCCACAACTGAGGGTGGATCAATGAAGGTCTCTGGAAATGTGGAAGTGACATGATTCCTGGAAGGGGCACTCCCAACAACAGAGATGATGAACTCCTCTGAAACACCTGTAGATGGATGAGGGACCTGTAGAGCATCACAAGTGGAATCTGCGAAAAGACGACTAAGGTCAGGTAGATACTTGTCCCAATGAGGGGGCTCAACAAATAGAAGAGCGATGTCAGATAGGTATGAGTCATCCAATGAAGGTAGAGGAGTGGAATGGGCCTCGCACACTGGAAGTGGAAAGGAGGCGGGTGTAATGATGGTGTGAGATTGAGTAGGAGACTGCTCGATATCTGATGAGATGTGGGGGTGACAACAATGTCTGGAATAGTGAGAGAAAGAGGAGAAGAGTCCTCTGTAGTACTCTCAACATTAGAACTGGATGCACAATCCTCGTCATCAGAAGTAGAACCAAGTGAGCCTATGTTAGTGGAACTATCATCACACAAAGAAATGGAGGAGACAACTGAATCAGCAGCAACAACAATGGCGGCAGTATGTGAAGGGTCTCCATACAAGGACTGAAGAATGCTCCAGACACGATGAGGTGGATCTGAGTCTGCCACGTGAAACCAAAGAGAACGAGAGACATGCATCATCATGTGACCAAAGACATCATCACAAGTGTCAAGGAAATCCTCTAGATGATGTTGATCAGTGGGTGCAGGAACTGGCCCAAGTAAGAAGGCTGAAAGACCCTCATGGGTGAAGTAACGCCCATGGAAGCACGCCAGGCTGAATAGGTCTCTCTCCCGGTGAGAAGTGGCGAAGGCTGTAAGGCGATCCTATGACACTCACATCTAGAAAGAGCACTCTCCATGATGAAAAAATGTAAGATGCAAGGTGCAAGACGTCGGACTCGGCCGATAATGCGTCTGCGTGTGTAGGCCCAAGAGTACAAGCAACCCCCCGAATGTGGTACTTTATAAAAGTAGTGTGTTTACAAAATTGGCAATCCCATCACATAGAGTGCAAGAAATCATGCAACTTTGACCAAGGAAGCACTCAAAAACGAGTTGCGAGTCAAAAGTTATGGCATTATTACGATTCCCGCAACTAATGGAAAAATGCACTAGATACTGTAAACACATTAAAAAAGTACACGAGATGGGTGCAAAGGGTATTGTGTGGGTACTCGTTGGAAATGGCATGGAATTTTAATAGGGGTTTGTTTTGACTACGAGGGGGGGTTAGCCTCCTGCCAACCCCTGGACCTCGCCCTCCGTCTTCGACAAGCGTAAGAGGGTATTAAATAAGCCAAAATACAACCTTACAATAAAAATGCCAATGCCAAACTGAATGTTTTAATTTTTAAACACTTTAAAACATTAAAAAAAGTGGAGAGGAGGGGCCCACGTTGGAAGAGTGGACTGTTCAAGCTCCTGTCAAGGACCAAGTCTTTGGTCATGTGCGTGCAGCGAAACGTCCAAAAAGAAAGGCATGACAGTCACCGGAGGTCAGTGGAGGTAGAATGAGGGTGCTGCAGACACATGGGAGGTTGCTGGAGGTGCTGGGAGTAGGTGTGGCAGGCTGCACAAGCAGGAGAAGCCATTTGAAGACCAAAAACGCCTAAAAACACCCAAAACGCCAAAAAACGCCCAAAAAATGTTTCAAGCAAAGACTGAGCCATTGAATATGATGTTGTAGGTTGCAGGTTGCTGGAGACGTGTAAAATGGTCACTGGAGGTGCTAGGAGAAAGTGTTGCAGGTCTGCACAAGCTGGAGGAGCCGTTTGAAGACCCAAAACGCCAAAAAGGCCCAAAACGGCTGAGCAAAGTCAAAAACGTTTTTCCAATGGAAGAGGACGCTGGAGGAGCCGTTTGAAGGGAACAAGGCAGGTTTGCAATAGTAACAACAAAAAACGGTGAGCCAAGAACAGCAATGCGGCTAAGAACAGCAATGCCGCCAAGAACAGATTCAAATGGCGAACACCACAGCTGATTCCTTCAGAGAACACCACCACAGATCCAAACGGTGAGCAAACTTTCAACGCAGGTCCCAAACAGGTCCAACACAGGTGGCTGAGTGTGCAAAAAACGTCCACGGTCAGAGAAATGAGTTGCAGGAAGCAAGAGCCGAGTCACCAGTAAGTTGTCGGTCAAGCTAATGCAAGAACGGAGAACCAATGTAAACTAGCACAAAATACACAGATCTGCAACTTGGAATGCATTAGACCTCAGGAAAACACCTCTAAACACACATGTAAACCCAGAGAATCGAGCGGTCAAAGACACTAAACTCAAAAACACTAGAAACTCGAACATGACCAAACGAACCACGAATAACCCGAACACCGAATAAAGGTATAAACGCCCAAATCAATGCACTGAAGCACATAATGGAATATCCATTACGACACACGCAATGAGAACTAGATATCACGCCGGAAGCCGGAAAACATGCATGAAATGCCGATGAGTGCACGGATCCACAAGATCTGCTCTGATACCATGAAAGAGGGTTTGAAAACCCATAAGCGAGGATCACGAGGGATGACATGCACATCAACAGACATGCGAACGGCAGCGTGAAGAGATCTCGAGAGGAGCGAGCATCAACCGAATGTGCATGCAAAGATTTGACAAATGGGCAGAACCTGGTTAAGCCATAAAACTCTCCTCTATCTCATAGATCAAAAGGCGTGTACATATAGGAGGTGTTGAGTAACCCCCAGTGCTGCAATCATGACAACTCAAGTAGAAAGGGGGAGTTACATTTCTAGAATAGAAGTGTAACTCCCAATGATGCATATGACACACTAACGCACTTGACGTGTCGACACACCGACACGCTAACACACTAATGCACGATGTGTAAGGGAATCTCATAATGACCCCTAAATGACACATTGATCTATGATCTCACCTAAGTGAGATGACTCACCTAATGATGTGGAAAATACACACACCAATAGTAATAACTCATGTGCAACCTAAGGTCAAATTAAATCAAATGACTAGCTAAATGTGTTCCCAAAAACAAAGGGATAAAAAAAATCATTTCCTTAATTTTTTTCTAAGTTATCAAATTGTTTCCTTAACTCTTGCAAAAAGGGATTTAGACCAATTTTGAAGAAGGTAATATATACCATGCAAAACTCGTGATTTTTCCCTTATGAATCATGTGCATGAAAATAATATCTTCATTATTATTTAAAAATTGTAATTAATTACAAGGGGTCAAATTATGGATTGGAGAGCTAGCATTGGATTTGTCTCCAACTAGCCATAGCTAGAGTTTAAACTCATATTTGAATTGTGGCACTTGAAAAAGTGAGTTGAGTTAGTCTTCGATCTTTGAGTTAACTCAAATTAGTTAGAGATAGGTGGAGTGATCTCAACTATCGAGCACTTCCATCTCCACTAATTTTCCTCTTACTTTTCCTTTTTTCTTCTATATTTACCCATGATTTTAAAGCATTGATGGGGCTTGTTATTTTTTCATTCCAAGGCTACACCATTTTTTTCACTCCAACCCCTATTTGATGCAATAAAAGTGTGAATTCTTGCATTTCCAATCTAAATTGAAGTTTGGTATAACAGGTTAATTGGTATGTTTAAGTGAATGCATTAATTCCTTTTCATATTTATGAATTTCATCACCTCCATTAATATTTTTGAAGATTTGAAATATCTTTTAAGTGCATATTTAGTTTGTTAATCGGTTTAGAAGTGGAAATACATCATATCTTCCCACCCATGCTAAATCGATATATTTTGCATGCCTTTTATGTTGTTCTTATGCGAAAGTAAAATGAAACAACAAATGAAGGGATTTTTTCATGTCTTTAAGAGTCTAATAGTGTGTCTTATGCAGTCATAATTCTCCAAAACAGTTAGTGTATCACCTAATTTTACATGTTTTTTTAAATTCATGTTATTTCTTTCCCTAACCACTAGTAATAGAAAATTTTAGGTATTTGATCGAGGAACCAAACCTCTTTGGAGGTTATTTTCAACACTAATAAAAATATCCCATTGTATCAAAAAGAGAAGGATTGCTTACACTTCTTCAACTCGGGTGCTATTTGGATTGGTGAGAGAAATCATTCGAGATGACATAAATAGGTCTCATGAACCAATTTTTGGTAATTGAAGTTCAGTAACTAGAAGTTGGAGTTTTTATCTCAAAAGAAAAATATGTTAATGAAGATTTGAAGAAATTTAACATTTTGAATTGCAAACCAATGCCAACACTAGTTGCAGTAGGTTTGAAGTTAAGCAAAGAGGAAAATAGATTATTTATAGATCCAACATTGTTCAAAAGGTTAGTTGGAAGTCTCATGTATTTGATGGCCACAAGGCCTACTATTAATTATGTTATGAGCCTTATCTAAAGGTTCATGATATATATCCTAAAGATTCACATTGGTAGGCTACAAAAATGATTTTGAGGTATGCAAGTGGAACTAAGAATCATGGAATTTTATATTCAACATCATATGAGTTCAATCTCATAAGATATACAAACAAGCTTATTAAAATTATGATAGTATATATGATAGGAAAAACACAATCAGCTACACTTTTAACTTTGGAATATGAGTAGTTTCATGGGAATCAAAGAAGAAGCTGAAAGTGATACTATCTTAAGATGAATCAAATTATGTAGAAGCAATAAGAGAAACATATTAGGTTGTTTAAATGAGAAGATTGTTAAATTATTTGAGGTAGAATCATGAAGATTCTACATACTTTTTTTGACAACCCAACAATGACATTTTCCGAAAATCATGGTTTTCACAGGATTCCGGAAATGCATAAACATGAGGTATCATTTAATCGGGGATTTATTTAACAAAAAATAAATGTCTTAAATTTTGCATATCCAAAGATTAGTTTTATGATATCTTTACGAACAATTTGGGAACTGGATTTTTGAGTATTTCTTATGTTTTTTTAGAGTTTGTGATTAGGAATATGTCATATCTATAAATTAAAACTCAACTCTAGAAAAATAAAAATTTGGATTAGTTTCTATTTTAAGATATTATAAATAAATCAAAAAAGTTTGTATTTATGCACAAAAGCATGCGCTAATTTTCGAAAATTGAAATCTTTATTTTTAGAAAAGCATGGTTTATTTTTAGAATAAATACCTCTATATATTGGAGGTATTTGTAATTGTTATATACAAATATTGTAATTATATGAAGCTCAAACATGAATAATAAATGACATTTTATGCACAACAATGTTGATTGGAGTCAAAAAACGTGTTTTTATTTGCTATAAATTTAGTTTATTTTTTGTTGTTCAATCTTTTTTATCTTCATTGTTCGAATATGAACAATGTCTCCCCAATCATGTTATTATTATGAAAGGAAATTGATTTTCCATCTATATTTTATTTATAATTAGATGTTCCTATTTTTTTTTTAGCATAAAACCAAATTAAACAAATAGCTTTGTTTGCATGCAAAAGGGCATGCGTTATTTTTAGATGATAGTTAAATTATTAAGATTGCTCTATTTTTAGTGTTTTTATTTTTTGTTAGATAAAATACCTCTATATATTGGAGGTAATTTTAATTTTTGTATACATATATATTATATTGAGATGAAGCTCTTACAAGAAAAAGGAATTCATACACAAAAGTGCATGTTTGAGTTTGGAATTATGTGTTTCTATTTTTTTAGATAAAGCTAAAAATAATAATTTTTAAGGGATAAAAATACCCTATACATAAAGATGAGCAAGGTCAAAAGTGACCAAAAAGAGAAACAAGGTAGAAATCTGAGAAGAAGCAAATTCAATCTAATGAGAGCTAAATCAAAATTTAGGTAAAGGAGGCTTGATCCAAAAATAAGAGATATCGTAACATTAAGTGTTATAAGGAGAATGGACTTTGAGGGGGTTTGAATCAGTCCTTACAAAAAAATTAAATTTAGATTTCATATTTTCTTATTCAAATAATCACAAACATTCAACCATGCAACACTTATTTCACTAAATTGGGATTTATTTCAATGAATCGAGACTCGAATATTTCAAGTATTAGAAGAAATCCATCTCTATTTTTGCATATATTGGATTCCATTTTTGTCTATATTGGATTCCATTAGTAGCAATATTGGATTCCATTAGTAGTAATATCATATTCCAATATTGTAATTATCGACTTATTCGAGTTCTAATTTCTCTATTATTAGATTCGATTTCACTAATATTGGATTTCAATTTCCCTATTATTGGACTCCAATTTTGCTATTAGTGGATTCAAATAATGCTATTATTAGATTCCACTTTTTCCACAAAATCTTGATGACTTCCCACTTACATAAGCCTAGTGGTTGCTATCTTATATAACCCAAGCGGTTGCTAAGTTACATAACCTAAGTAGTTGTAAACATATATAAGCCAAGCAACCGCTAACTTACAAATGCCAAATGAAGAGTAACATCACGATGGTGCATAGGTGATTCTTGTCATTTGTGTCACATATCAATCTTAATATCATCATACATATACAACTATTCATGCATACCTTATTCAAATCAATAAACGCGTTGACGTTGAAAATCCCTTACCCGAACTTCCTTGAATGATGTTAAATTTGTGGTGTTTAGACATTTTTAAATTTTAGGCATAACATACTTTCAAATATTTTATAAAACCCACACGTGTGACTTGCATGTTTAAATGGTGATTGTCAATATTTATATACTTTTATATAAATAATTTATTCATATCTATTAAGCATAGTTAAAAAAGGAATTGTCATTTATAAATTTTGCAAGTAGTCTACAAGTGCGAGTGATCACACTTAGAGATGCGATTGGCCACACAATGTATGAGCATCAAGTCAAAAATCTCTTGACTCACACTTTAAGTGTGGTTATTGTTTATACAAAATCACAACACTCCCGAATGGCCTCGGATCCGAGTGGTGCATCTAGTGTGATTGTATAACATGGGACCATCTTTCAAGTCATGGGACTTGTGGACTTGAGATGGCCCTTCGTAGAAATATGGCTTCTTCTTACTAAACCAACTACCACAAGCTACTCTAGTGCAAGAAAACTATCTAATCCTAATCTAACCTTCCAAGGGACCAGGGAGAGAGAGTGCATGAAACAAATCCTAAACTAAGCATTGATACACCGAAAAGGAAATGGATGATCAAAAATCTAAATTCCTAAAATGGAGAGAGGTGAGAAATGGAGAGGATGGACAGATGGATCACAGACCAAAGATAGAATTCACATAGAACACCACTTCAACCCATTAAACACAGATCCTAAAACCTGCAATAGACATCAGAGATATGCACAGTATACCTTGCAACAATGAGAGGTGAGAAGAGATGATAAAATACAAAAGGATTGAAAAAATGCATCATGAAACATATTTTATTTCTCTAAGAGTTCACACGGTACACCATTAGTTAGCAAGGGGCAAGAAAATGCCATTACTAAGCCAAGAGAGGAGGCTTAGACTCTACATTCTACCCTAAGGAAGATAAGAGAGGGGGTAGGAGAGAGAAATAATTACCAACCTTTCTAAATATGCCCCTCCTTTACAATATATATAAGAAAGAGAGAAGAAGAGAGGGAACAATTCGCACTCCTCTTCAACCACCCCAATAATGCATTGAAATCCACCTATAACAATGATGGGCTTCATGAAAAACCCATGCCCCATATCTTGTTCCTTATTGGGAAAGAAAGGAGGCCCATTATTTGTCATGGTGGCAGGTGGGAGACTTGATAACATAAAAAATGAAGGACCGGATCATTAATGGTGGTAGGTGAGTAGCAGGCGCTAGGAGCTCTCCAAAATTCCTTTTCCACTCAATTCCAAACTCCTGGTTGAAAGACATGGTTGTCTCAAGGTCCCTTGGGTCGGGCGCTTAACTTAGGCTTGTAATATGTGAAAGGGTTTGTCTATACGGGGCCACGTGGCAGCGCCACACTTTTTGAAGATTCAGCCCCCTCCTCTCGCTCTTGAAGTTATTTCGTTGAGGCATGTGGTGCCATCAGCAGAGCCTACTACTGTTTCATTTACTTCTTCCATAGCCCCCTCTATAAGTGGAGACACTATGCATGAACCAAGACAGGTGGAAGCCCAAAGACACATTTGGGACCTACCTTTGGAGTTTTCGTTTGAAGTTTCATGGATAAAGCACATAGAGGCTTCCTCTAACCCTATTATACCCAGTTGATTCAACGACCGACTTTGCCCCTTTTGAATTCTTGCCACATGGTGAGCCTAGGCTTATTTGGGGATTGCCTCCAGATTTTAACCTTGAAGATGTGCCAAGGTGACGCGTGAGTCTTCTTTCACCTTTCCGAGCTTGGACTTTTCAATAGTTGGTGTCCTCTTTTTGGACACGGGACACATATAGGGTGGCGCTAGTTCAAGGTCTCTTTATGGGTCGCACCTTTGAATTTGCACTGATGAGGCATGTGGCACCCTCCGTGGGTATGATCTACCTTCCCATGCTCTTCCCAATTCCTTTATGTTTAGTGAAGGCTTTATTTCTTACTCGAGACACGTGGAGGCTTCGCGCTCATTTAGGGATCTGTCCCTTGGGTCTCACTCCCCAGTTGTGCTTTGATGAGAGACATGGAGACTTCAACCAATCCTCTTATACTTACTCTCTAAATGGCTGGCTTTGTTCCTTTTCCACCCAATTCCAAGAAACTCATTGGATATTAGACACGTGGAAGCTCCACACACATTTGGAGACCCTGTTTGGACCTTACCTTTGCGGATGCATCGATTGGATACGTGGAGGGTTCAACTACCCCAAACTTTTCAACTACCAACTTTATCTCCTTTTTGAACCTTAGACACGTGGAAGCTTTGAGCTCGTTTGGGGTCTCCGTTGTGATGCACCTTCCGAATTGCATCGAGCTAACACATTGTGCCTTCTGCGAGTCTGTTTCTTTTCCCCAAGTTAACTGACATGTGAAGTTTTAAAACTTTGAGCCCATTTGCCCACTTTCTTTCCTATTGAAGCTATGGAATCTCCCTAACCCTTTACTACTCCATTCTTGACCCTGCTTGCCCCTTCATTGTTGGATTTGAAATGTGGACTCGCATGACTGAACCAACCCTTCCAATTTTCTTCTGTGCAGGGTCGTGTTTGATGAATTTTTCTAGGGGGAAATTGGAATAACAATTATTAACTAACACTTCTATGTATGATTGTCAACTCAAATTTCTAAGTTCCCATCTCTACTCGCAATTCTAAGTGCCAATATCGAATCAAACTTTTAAGTGTGAGTCTTGATTGACACCACTCAATGTGATTCTTAATTCTCATACCTAAATTTCTAATTGATTATGCCTAGATATTAGAGAAATAAAAATTTTATCGATAAGACCTTCACAATTATAGTGGATATCTTATTCTAAATAATCCCAATGGATTTGGGGAAAAACAGGGCATTCACCTATTACGAGAGATGGTGTGATTTGATATTTTCTTTTATTTTTATCTTTATCATTTTGACGAATGGTAGAATATTGAGTCAATGAAAAAATACGCCTAGTGAAAATCAAAGTGAGTACAATAACTCACCTATCAAACAATTTTTCAAGTAATGTTAATTTGTCAACACCGCCCTTTAAAAATACAAAACAATGTTTATTTTTGCCAATTTTTCGTATAAATTTAATTATTTTTAATATATATTGTTGTAAATTTTTATAGTTTTTATATAAATTTATATTAATAATTTAAGGTTAAATATTAAATACACAGTTCACGTGTGATGTTTATTACAAATATTTATAAGTATTTTATTACAAATATTTGCATGTATTTGAAATATTAATGATAACTATTTTGTAAGGAAAATTCTAATTAATGTTGTTTTTCATCAACATTATTTAACCATTAGTTAAAGCTATGTAAAATTCAGCATTTAAAAGCACATGCACCTTTTGGAGCATGTAATCGTAATCACCATTAATTAGCCATTTAAACAAAAGTAATGTAAAATCATATGTGTGCCCTCTACATTCATGCACCAAAAATTGGAGGTTGGATTAGTTTACATATCAATTTTAGTAGACAGTTATTGAGTTTATATTTTTAACAGCTTTCCTTTCTATTCTCTTTGTCATTATGTAAGGTTATTCATCAATAGAAAAATCTCACTAGCGCAAGCGTCAAAAATTAAATGCTTGACTTCGGAAATGTTTTGATTTCATATCCATGCAAAAATTGGTTTGCATTCCAACCTTCATCCCTCAAAAATTACAAAATTTTATTAATGTAAAATTTTCCATAGCTGATTAGGGATTATAACCATGTAAAAATTTTCATAATTGATTAGGGATTATATCCATGTAGAGATTTTAAAGATAATTAAATGAAAAACATGTTTTTATTCAATACTTTGTAGAAGGTCATTTTTTTACTAAATAAATAATTCATAATTGTGGGTGTGAGAGATACTATACCACTCTCATGTGTCTTCCACTCACACATGATGGGTCATCTCACTTAGGTGAGGTCATAGGTTCTTAGGGTTAAGTCTTATGTGTCTTTACTAGGGTTACTTAGCACCTTATACGTACCCTTTCATTCCTGATTTATGAGTATGCCAAGAAACTCCTTTATTTTTATCTTATGCGAAGATCTATTTTTGTTGCATGATCTTGCATTGTTGTTTGAATCTTGCTGATTACGACAAGCTATAACGTTTCCATTAGGAGTGTAATTTCATCATGATGCACTATTTCCACATATATTATCATAGAAACTATTTTTTGGTATCAAAGATGCATGACTAGCTATCACACCAAAACCCTAAACTAATGGTTGAGAGGGATCTCATCATGTTAAATAGCTACTATGCTAACACCCTCCTGCATGATGGAGCTAGGTATACACCAAATCTGGCCCAACAGCATTAGGAGGCAATGACACCGGGATTTCCTTGGAGGTCACCTATCCTAGCACTTCTTTGGGTATGACGAGATTAACCTGTCGATATCGAAATTCCTGATTTTCCATCACTCCACAAGCTTGAACTAGTGGTGGAGAGGGATCTCACCATCTTAAACAACTACTATGTAAACACCCTCTCATGTTAAACAATCATTACGCCAACCTTTGGCTCCTCCAAATGTTCCCTAGTTTTTTTCAACTCAGTCCGCTCCTTGCCTAACTCACCTACTCCTCTGCTCACTGCTGTATCTGCCTCTACTAACCATTATGACTAGCTAGATCCATTTGCTCGGCCATGTGTCACTTCTACAAGACTAAAGTGTTTTTTTGGTGGTTGGTATCTACACACCTCATGTTTTAGCTCATGTGTGGCCGAGCTCATGCCTAAGCTAGTGGTCTTCCATGGTGTGGCTAAGTTCTCGTATCCCACATCATGATTTTCCCTCCCTTCTCTATTGGGACTCCTTCCTACACCGTGCCATCTGTTCATGCTCATATTAGTCTCACCCCGTTTGTCTTTGAAATCCCTCAGTTTGTATCCTTTTTCACATTTTTGTCTCGCCATCTTGGTGCTTGAAGGCTCTATCCTCCATTTTGTTACCATGTTCGAGTTCCTTACAGGTGGAGGATCACTTAAACACCCGATTTTATTTTTTTCCTCCGACCATATGAAATATTTAGTTAATTGGTCATAAAACTTGGGCTTCTCCTCTCCCTCTATTTTCCACAACCATGTTTTGTTGTCCCTATATTTTTTGTTCCAAATACCTGAGGAAATGTGAGTGGATGTAGCTCGAAGGATCATGTTTGAACCTTGTAACATTTCCAAATTCTCTATCCTTGAATAAAATTTCATCTACGGGCTCAAATGGTAGTTTCCCTACATATTTATGATTTGATGGGTGTTTTTTCCCCTTCAAATTTACATCTCTGCATCAGTGGAAATGTGGCCCTTTTTGGTTGGATGTGGCTCGGCGGGGCACTCTAAAAAATCCATGGCTTGCTTCAACCCAAAACTTGTCCACGTGGAGGAACGACACTCATTTAAAAATTCACCTTTTGGTTTGGCCTTGTAGTTG
The DNA here is from genome assembly GCA_018340775.1 of Taxus wallichiana var. yunnanensis. NCBI lineage: Eukaryota > Viridiplantae > Streptophyta > Pinopsida > Cupressales > Taxaceae > Taxus > Taxus wallichiana. The sequence continues at coordinate 802,160,522 of CM031237.1, read as the reverse complement.
CACGGGGAGCACATGTGGAGGATTCTCTTTGCTTTTCCGTGTTGGTGCTCAAAATAGTCTCGCCCCATTTTGGCTTTGAAAATCCATTGAATTATGGCCTCTGTCACATTTTATCCCCCGTGTTGTGCACGGGAAATATCTACTTTAATTTGTTTCCATAAGATCATGTATGGATCTATATTTGTGTCCTTGTTTCTCTGTTTCTTAGAAGAGGTCTGAAATTTGGGTCTCCCATCCTCTTTTCATTCAAAATTGTAGGCTTTCCCGTTCTTTCCATTTTTTATAGTTGAGATTTGTTGCCCTTGTTGTTTTACACCAAAAAATCGATGAAAAATGAATGGATGTAGCTATGAAGAGCATATTTTAGCCTTACAACATTTCTAAATCCTCTATCTTTGGAAAAAAACTTCATCCCTGGGCTCAAATGGTCATTTTTTTTGGCATTTTATGGTTTGTGACGTTTCCCTTGGAGAAATTTTCATCCTTACATTTTTTTGTCACGTGGCTTCTTTGGTTGGTTAGGGACGGTGGGTAAATGCTTTAACTTATCACTTTTTTGTTTTTAGGCAAAGGGTAAATTTTGTCTTGTGGCTCGCTCATTTCTAATCGGTTCTTTTGGTGCTTACGTGGCTTCTTCTAATTACATGGGGTACATCAGGTTTGTTTTTAAAATTTTTCCTTTTTGCTACTTTGGCAAAAGGTTTGAACTCACCTGCAATGGCCGCACTCTCGATTAAAGAAAATTTTAAGTGGCAGGGAAAAAGTCTTACTTTGACCCCGCATGAGGACACGAGGAAAAGCTAATTGTAGTGATGCGAGCCTTCAGAGGTAAGTTGAATGTTTTTCCCTTTTGGAGAAATGGAATAAAATTCTAAAATGGAAACGTGCCCCGCTATATTATTTTGAAACCTTAAATTTTTTTATGATGCGCCATTGTGACATGTGGCGCTTTAAAAGTCAAAGGGGCGGAAAGTGCACCATCGGGGAAAATTGGATTTTTTTCCTCTTGTCATCAAAAGAATCAAAATCTCAAAATGGCACTGCAAGCTTTGATATAGGAAAGGTCAAAGCTTGCTCCAGTTAATGGCGGAGGTGCAGACCCTCGGAGGAAATTGGAAAAAATTTCCTTTTAGGAGAAAAGAGTTAAAATTAAAAAAGGAAGCGTGGTTTTGCTAGGACCCACATTAGGACACGTGTCAGGCCCATTTTTCAAGGGCGGAGCTATGGGAAAAACTTGGAAAATTTTCCCTTTTCCAAAAAGGATGTGAAAAAGTAGAAATTGGCCGCAGTTCCATTGGAACCCACCTTAGGAGACGTGTTAGGCTCATTTCCCAAGGCGAGAGGCACGAGCAAAGTTTGAAAAATTTACATTTTTTCAAAATTGTAAAAATTCAAAAAAGAACCCTGGGCCCATCTTAAAATGAATCTTCCATGTGGACAGCGCAAATTCAAAGTAAAGATCAACAACAGTTGAGAGTCTCGAATCCTATTTTCCCCGATTTTATTGAAACGCTCTGGAAGTGTGAGTCTTCATGATTTCTTGGTATTTCCTACATTTCAAATAGAGAGGAGAGTTAATTTTGATATCTAAGTTTGGTGGAAGAGATCTGGAGACATCTTTCACCATTAAAATGGTCTGACTCTCGGGATTGATATGATTTTCCATTTTTCTTCTCCCAAGCATGCAAGGAACCAGATTTGACAGATTAGGGGAGGAAGTAGTTAGCGAGTTGAAGGAGTGATCTACCAGAAGGAGGAGTTAAATTTGTAAGATATTCGAAGAGATTTTCCCCCTAAGCACCTGGCGACTTTTTGCAGATCTGATTATGGAAATCATGATCATGATCATGGTGAGCATTGGTAGCACTCAATGTCGTGATTTTTGGGGGAAAAGGGGCTCTTTTGTAAATTTTATAAATGACACAAATTTTTCATGCAAAGGGTTGGAGGTTGGAGTGTTAGAGGTCGAAGAAAATTCCCAAGAGGAAAATTTGACAAAGCCTATCTTTTGAGAATCTATCTGAGAAACCTAGTTATCTATTTTGTATTAAGTTTGATCATGTTAAGGTGGTTACGAGTGTACAACCATTGAAAATATTTGAGATTATTCTAGAAACTTTCCCCTACTGATAAATTTAATCAAACTCGAGTTATTCTGTGTTGATCTTAAGCCAAATATGTTTGTTTTATTTCTGAATGTATGCAGATAGTTTTTTCTTGTTCCTGTTGCAATCTTGTATCAAAATTTGTCTTAATCACATGGGTCTCAATCCTTGTGACAATTTAGTGGCATCTGAAATTTCATTTCCTGGAAGAGCTTTCATCTGGGGATGAAATAAATGATTTAAAATCACTTTTATTTCATTTGTTGATAGAGATTGTCTGTAAGCCTCTGAGTGTACCTTGGTCATGATTGGGTTTGGATCTCAATAATTTGTTGCATTTTCTAACTCGATCCTTCATGTTAAAATCTCATAGATTGTGTGAAAAGTTGCTAATATGGGCCTCTATTGAAGCACATATTCTTGTGAAAGCAAAATTTTAGCTATTATGAAGAATTATGTTGATTAGACTTTCCATTTTGTGAGAGTTCTCAGAGATCTAGAAAATCAAGTTCATTCTGCCTCACCTCCCACAAAAATTCATTTAAAACAACTAATCCTACCCATACTACCCCTATTTGTCCTGTGTGTGCAAAAAAGCATAATTTCCATTACCAAAGCATGCAAAAACAATTGGGATTTCAAATGTCTTTAGTAGCCTGAACCTTACCCAGAAAATATCTCCACTATCTAGAGTGACAACTCGTGATAGTTAGATTTTGTTGCATTGATCATATTTTCTCTAATGTCTCCTTAACAACTTCATTAGGAAGGATATCCCCATATCCTCCATAAGCAACAGGCTAGAAAAGGGTCCTCTTACCTTGGTTGAAAGGCACAACCTAAAATAGTGAGGATAGATCAAATCCTCTTAAGGTGTTACCCACTCCTTTTCAAAGCATCAGTCTAAAAAGTCTAATAGACTACTTCCCAGTGTAAAACAACATACACAATCATCTATCTGCCTCTAAGTGTCCTATTAAATCCATGATGCTACTCGGACTTTGAAGGTGATTAAATTTTGGTACCAATAGCCTAGAGTTAGACAAATTTTTCATGCAGTTGGTATAGTTTTGGTGGGCTATGGACACACGGTGAACCCACGCACATTCAGAGTCTCCAATCTTGGGGACTATCTTGAAGTTGTGCCACGAGGACACGTGGAGGTTTCCGGGCCTTCCCTTACTTAGACTTTTTAAGAAACTTTCTAAAGGTCTTGGGACATGTAGAGGGACCATGCATGTTTGGGGACCGGCCCCTAAATTTTATTTTGAAGAAGCACCAGGAGGACACCTAGAGGCTTCCACTCACTCTTCCCTTTGCTAAGACTTTTCAACGGCCAAAGGAGACTACCTCAAACCCTAGACATGTGGCGCTTTCAACCGAACTCTCAACTTTTTAAAGACTCGATGGACTAAGACACGTGTTGAGCCCATGCTTGTTTGGGGTCTCTACTTTTGGGGACCATCTCAAGATGCATCATTGAGACACATGGTAGTTTGAAAAGTCAAAAGGCGGGGAGGTGGGCTTACGGAGGCAATTTGAAAAATTTTCCTTTCGTGAGGAAAAGGGTTAAAGTGTAAAAGGAAGCGCAGATTCTACTTTGGGACCCACATTGAGACACATGTCAAGCCCATTTTTTTCAAGGCGAGAGGGTAGAGAAAACTCGAGAAAATTTTACATTTTTTCCCAAAATTTGTAAAGGTAAAAAGGAACCCACAGTCCCATTTTAACTCGGGTCTCCTACGTGGAACGTCCAAATTCAAAAAGGAAATTGATGGACACTTTGTGCATCGTATTTGATTTTTCTACCATTTTTCTCCAAAGTTCCTAGGGATGTGAATTTTTATGGTTTTTATAATTTCTTAACATCTCCTATATGGAAAATGAAGAGGAGAATTAATTTTATATCTTGATTTGGTAGGGAAGATCTGAAAATGTCTTTTACCATTAATATGTGATCTGACTATCGGGTTCAATATTATTTTATGATCTTTCCTTCGTTCGCAAGCTAAAAAAACAAGATTTGACGGATGGAGGAGGAAGTAGTTGGCCCGTGAGATGACGAGTGATTCACTAGATGAAAGAATTGAATGCTAGAAATATTTGAAGAGATTTTCCCTCTGAGTGCCTGACAACTTTTTTGTAAATCTGATTCTGGGAATCACAATCAAAATCACGACAAGCAATTTTGTTTTGAATGTTTTTGTTTTGGGGGGAAAACTCTATTGTTGAAAAAAGTTACAAATTGCATGAACTTGTCATGTAAATGGTTGGAGTGTTAGAGGTCAGGAGTTATTTTCCTAAGAGAAAAGTTTGTGAGCTCATTTTTCTAAGAAACCATCGAGAGAATCCTCTTTATTTCTTTCGTAGTAAATTTGATCATGTCAAGGTGGTTATAAGCGTAAAACCATTGACAAGCTCTGAGATTGTTCTAGAAACTTTCCTTGCTAATGAATTTAATCAAATTTGAGTTAATCTGTGTTGTCTACTTCATTTCTCGAATGTCTGCAAAAAGTTTTTCTTGTTCCCATTACAATCTTATATTCAAATATTTGTGAATCACACAAGATCTTATCCTCATGATAGTTTGGTGGAATTTGTAATTTCATTTATCATAAGATATTTCATTTGATAGTGAAATAAACAAATTTGAAATTAATTTAATCTTAGCATGATGATAAGATTGTTTTTTTATCCTTTTAGGGTATCTTAGGTGTGATAAAATATAGATTGATAATGTTCAATTAATTTTTTCAATTTGTGCCTTCATTTTGGATTCTTAAAGTTTATTTGAAAATGTGCTTTGATCTGGGCCTCCATTGAAGCACACCTTCTAGTTAAAGGAGAATTTTAGCTATTATGAAGCATTTTGTTGATTAAGCCTTCCATTTTTGTAAAATCTCTCAAAGATCTGGTGAATCAAGTTCATTCTACCTCACCTCCCACCAAAAATTCATTTAAAAACAACCAATCTTACCCATACTACCCCTATTTGTCCTGTGTGTGTACAAATGCATAATTTCTATTACCAAAACATGTAGAAGCAATCAAGTTTTCATTTTCTTTAGTGGCCTAAACCTTGCTTAGAAAATATCTCCATTATCTAGGGTGACAACTCATGAGAGTTAGGTTTTTTTGTATTGATCATATTTTCTTCAAGGTCTTCTTAATAAATTTACAAGGAAGGAAATCTCCATCTCCTCCACAAACAATAGGCTACAAAAGGGTCCTCTCACCCTGGTTGAAAGGAACAACCATAAAGTAGTGAGGATAGATCAAATCCTCTTAAGGGTGCTATCCATTTCTCCACATCTGAGTGACAAAGAGCAAGCTGCATTTCTTCCCCAGCTACAAAATGACACACAACATGATATGCTTATCTCTAAGCTTCCTATCAAATATGTGATGCTGCTCAGCTTCTGAGGGAGAATCAATTTGGGTACCAACACCATTTCTAGCAATTTTTTCGGGGACATTGTGATTGCAGTTCATATTCAGACCTTGGTAAACATTTCTTACATGCTCTAAGTGCTAGTACATTATTTCAACATCATCCTATGTTCAGGCCTGTAAGAAGTGTTCAAAGTTACAAGTGTTGTGTATAATGTTTTCAATTATTGCACTAAGTTTCATTGATAAATCTGGGTAAAGGAAGGTCATATCATTCCATTTCAAGTTTATAGTGTTGACAGACATTTGACATATCATTTTTTTAGTACATTTACACAATTAAGGTGGAAATACTTAGTAGCGACTCTATGTTGATCTGATTTTTGATAAATATCATTGGCTTAACCTCTCTGTCAAGTGATATTTGTTACTAATATTTGTAAATCGGAAGGAAGATGATCTTTCTTTGCTAAGGATCCTGCTAGGGCATTATTTCTAGAGCTAGGAAAAACAAAGTCAGAAGGAAGAAAATCCTGGAGATTTGTTGGATATCAGCAGTCAAGAAAACATATCTCCATTTATTAAAGTGATCATCATATCATTGAATATTTCCATTCAAGTGCTTCTGAATCAGGTAGTATTTTTATGGAATTGAATTCTCCATCTGGAGAGGGGCCTTCATTTGAATTTGAAAAGTTTTCTTCTCATTCTACCCATGTGTTTTCCAAAGTTGATAGGGTTTTTCAAGAAACAAAGCCTTTAGGGGATATCCATTTTGAAATTTATACTCATGTGTTTCAAAGACCCTCGTCCCTTATTAGTTTCATTATCCTCCAAGGTCACCTCCTCAAAACAACATGGCCCATCCCCCACCCAGACCTCCATTTGTTGTAAATACCTTTGGTCCTATAAATTTTAGAGGGATGGTTGGTTATCCAAATGTAGTTCCCCAAGATGTAATAAATAAAATACCAAAGTTTCAAGGAAATAATGTAAGTGCTTGGTGACCAAAACTTAAAGCTTTTTATCAACATGATGGAATACTTTGAGATTGAATTTGAAGATGTATATATCAAATTGTTTATCCATACTTTGGAAGAAGATGCAAGGGACTGGTATAAATCTTTTCCAGATAATTCCATTGATTCTTGGATGGAAATGAATAATGCATTTAGATTGCAGTATGGTGATAAAACAGACCCTAGGTTTCTTTTATCAGAGTTTGAAAATATCAAGAAGAATCCTAATGAATCAGTGCATGATTTCAACACAATATTTAATAAGACCTTGAGGAGATTGCCTATTAATTTGAGGCCATGTGATGAATCATGTCTGATAAATTATTTAGATGCATTTGATAAGAAAGCTTGTTACTATTTGAGGAACAAAAACCCTACCAATTTGAGGCAGGCCTTCACCATGGCTCTGTAAACCGAGAACAACATTAAAGTAATTTTAACACCTCATAAGACGGAGGGTGTGAAGCTGGTAAACCCGAAAAAACCTCAAGCAAGTAAGGTTGCTGATTTGGAGGAAGTTGTGAAAACTTTGGTAGAGAGCTGTCAAAGAAATCTCATACAAATTAGCCCGGCAGAGAAAGGAATTGGGTAGAGTTCACAAGGTCAAAGCACAAGAAAGAAGGCCATGAAATATTTACAAATCATCCTAGAAATGAGTAGAGATATAATAAAAGAGGTAAGGGACCTATTGCATATGGAAATAAGCAGCCCCGGAGAGAGGGAAAACAAAATGGTGCCTGATCCTTTGGCTATCAAAGTTGTTGTTGTTGAAGAAACAAATGTAATTTATTGGTGTGATAGATGTTTCATGCCCCATGCTCCATGTGAAGTAGATCAGCAAGTAGAAGAAGAAGCTGATGATGATAACACTAATGATGATGCATGCATGATGGAGTGCTCTACAAACTCACAACAAGGAACAACTTCAACTAAAGTGATAAGTGCTAGAACTGCTACTATTTTTTTGGATTACATCCACTGGGTACCTCTTCTTCCTTCCTCTCATACTTTATAAAGAGATATTGTACAAGCTATTGAAATACAAAATATTGACTTTGAATGTTAAAGAGATTTAATGATAAAGAAGTATGATGGAGGAATCCCATCTGAGGAGGATAGGCAGTTGTTGATGAACATTGTTTTTTCCCAAGAAAAGGAGTATAACACAAGAAGTAAAGTTGTCAAAGGGGCAGGACCTCAAGCCAAACCTAAAACTCCATTTCTTACTAGTATTCCTAAAGAGGTTCCTAAGAAAGATACACCTTCCAAAGGCCTTGTTGTCCCAAACAAGATTCATACTTCTCCTCATGCCCAAACTATCAAAAATCCCATGCCATCTGATGAGTTTGTCAATCTCCCTTCCAATGCTACCTTGCCAAAGTATGTTCCTTATGATATTTCCCAAGTCTTGAGTCAGATCAAGATTTCTATTCCAATTGTTGAGTTTCTTAGGATTCCTGAGCACAAGAAAAGGGCCTTTGAGTATTTGGGGTTGAAAGAAGAGAAGAGTACCCCAGCGAAATGTAAACATTGTGGAGACTCCTCCAATCATTGAAGAGCTAGAAACACCACCAGCATTGGAAGAACTAGGTGAACCACCTGAGGTTTATTTGGGAACATCCTTGGTAGAGTCTTAGCTAAATGTAGATCCATTCTTCACTACTCTAATCATTAAGGATAGATTGTTACACAACTGTATGTTTGATTCGGAGCATCATGCAATGTTATGCCTCTGAAGTCATGAATGAACTGGATATCAAAGTAACAACAACATATGGGAAGTGCATTGCCATGGATTCCAGAGAGGTTCCAGTGGTGGGATGTGTGAAAGGTTTGGTGGTACAACTTGCAACTTATCCGGGTAGGAACTTGAAACTTGATGTTGTTATTGTTGATTTCCCAACCAAGTGGGGTATGTTGTTGTCTAGAAAATGGGCTGTAAGTGTTGGTGGGATTGTTCAAATGGATATGTCCTATGCCACCATCCCAATTGAGGGACACATTTTCAAGTTATATGGAGAAAAGAAAATGTTGAACCTCATTGAATATCCCAACAATGCATCTTATGAAGTGTTGTACACAAGTGTTGATTTAAACAACTTTGTTGCATTTGCTGATGGGAAAGAGAAAAAATGGATCAACGAAAGAGTCTTGAACAAGTAGGTTCTCCATGGAATTTTTGTTTGATGGAACTTGCTCTAAATTTTGAAATGGTTTTGGTATAGTTTTGATTTCTCCAAGCTTGGAAGAGTTTGTTTTTTTCTTTCAAACATAACTTTGAGTGCACTAACAACATTGCTGAGTATGAAGCATTGTTGTTAGGTTTGAGAATTTCCTTGAAGTACTATGTTAAAGACATCATTGTTAAGGGAGATTCAGAACTAATTTTCAAACAAATCAGAAAAATTGTATGCCACTAAAAATCACGAGAATGAAACAAGATCAAACACGCAGTCTAGGACTTGATTGAGATGTTTGATTCATTTAATATTGTGCATCATGATAGGAAGTTCAATTTTATGATAGAAAATCTTGCAGTATTGGGATCTCAGTTTGATAATTGTGTAATGTCCCCATATTGTGAATATGATGTTGAGGAGTTAACAAGGCCATTTTCCCTTGACAACATTAAACATTGGAAAAAATTTATGATGATGCTCAGGTCAAAATATTTTTGTAGAACAAAGGGGAGTTTTCTGATCAATGTATATATTGGGAGCCAATAGTGTGTGAAGAAGAAGGTAAAGAAATTTTGTTTAGTAAATACATCATCCAATTGAAAACTAATACCATTCATAGAGGACTAATCGCTCTATAATCAAATTTTGATAATGTTTATTGCATTATTAATAGGAATATATCAGCCTCGGGGACATTGAGGAGCATGACCTTGGTACAAAGGAGAAACCAAGGAAGATCTAGTTGGGAAGCAATCTGAACAAGGAGGAAAAGTAGTCCTATGTCTAATTGTTGAAAAAATATCAAGATTGCCTAGCTTGGTCTTATTCTGAACTGAAGGCATATAGAGAGGATCTGTTTCAACATGAAATTCCTTTGGAATCTAATGCAAATCCATTCAGGTAGAAATAGAGGCCGATCAATCCACTCCTATCTCTTAAAATGCAAGAAGAACTGAAGAAAATGAGGGATGGAGGGATTATTCATCCCACAAGGTATTCTTCTTGGGTTGCAAAATTAGTGCCAGTTAGAAAAAGAATGGTGATATAAGGTTGTGCATGGATTTTAGAAATCTGAACAAAGCATCAATGAAGGATAATCACCCTTTACCAAACATGGAAAACATGCTGTAATTAGTGACTAGTTTTGAGCTTCTTTCTACCTTGGATGGTTTCTCTGGCTATAATCAAGTTCTTGTGAAGGAGTCAGAAAGAATCAAGACAACCTTTACCACTCCTTGTAGAACTTATGTATATGTTAGAATACCCTTTGGTTTGATGAGTGTTGGAGAAACTTTTCAAAGAGAAATGGATGTTTCTTTTTCTAGTTACATTAATGATTTTATTGTTGTTTACCAAGATGATGTGACTGTGTTTTCCAAAAGGAGAAGTGACCACTTGCAGCACTTGGAAAAAATGCTGATAAGATGTAGAGAGTATGGAATTTCACTCAATCCAAAGAAGTGTTGTTTCGGAGTGCAAAAGGATAAGTTTCCTTGTCACATTGTATCAAAGGACGGTCTCATGATTGATCTCAAGAGGGTAGAGGCCATCAGCAAGGTTCCAATTCTAATAATCAAGAAGGGAATTTAGTCCTTCTTTGGGAAAATAATGTTTATCATAAGATTCATATCAAACTTTGTTGAGTTTACCATTCCAATTACTTGCATGCTAAAGAAGGACCAAGTTATCAAATGGGAAGAGGCTGCCATTCAAGCTTTCAATGGCATCAAAGAAGCATTAAAGCATGCCCTGTTTTGGCAGCTCCAGATTATAAGAAGCCTTTCCAAATGTTTTATTTTGCTTCAGAGAACATTGTTGCATCTGTCTTGTTGCAGAAGGATGATGAAGGGGATGAGAGGCCAATTGCCTTTTTCAGTAAGGCATTATAGGGGGCTGAGTTAAAATACACCATTATGGAGAAACAAGCATTTTCCTTGGTAAAAGAAACAAAGGTTTTCAAACCTTACATTTTGAGCTCTAAATTTGTTGCTTATGTTCCCCACACCATGGTGAAAGATGTCTTATCAGAGATGGAGGTCTTAAGAAAAAGATGCAGATGGGTGAACAAGTTGCAGGAATATGACATGGATATCCAAACCATGAAGTTGGTAAGAGGTTTGGGCTTAGCTAAGCTTATGGCTGAGAGCAACTTGTAAACTATTGAGGTGAATGAAGTAGAAGAAGGAAGGGTGGATGTCCTTAAAAATTTGATGAGTTCTAAATGGTACAAAGATATAATGTTTTATCTTAGACATCTATACTTATTTTGAGTAAAGTAAAACTCAAAAAGAGCTCTTAAGCTCACCTCCTATAAATATGTCATTATTGATTTTGGGTTATCATGGAAGAACCACGAGAGAGTTCTCTTAAGGTTCATTACTGAAGATGAAGCCCCCAAGATAATTGCTGATCTCCATGGAGGAGTTTGTGGGGGCATTTTTCTAGAAGAGTCACAACACACAAGATCTTGAGGGCTGGTTATTGGTGGCCAACTCTTTTCAAAGATACAACTTTGTTGGTTAGAAGATGTGAGAGTTGCCAACATTTTTCTAGAATATTGAAAGCTTTAGGCTCCCTTCCTTTGTATCATGTATCAATTGAAGCCCCATTCAAGTAATGGGGAATGGATTTCATTGGTGATATTTTAGACCCTTCAAGTGTTGGCCATAAGTGGATTCTTGTAGCCACTGATTACTTCACTAAGTGGGTAGAGGCAATCCCCACCAAGAGAGCAACACACCAAATTGTCATGGACTTCATGCTTGAACCATATCATCTACAGGTTTGGAGTGCTAGTTAAAATTGTTGCTTGACAATGCCATGATCTTCAAAGCTAAACATTTGATGGCAATGTGTAAATAATATGGGATCAATTTGACATATGCCTCTAACTATAACCCCCAAGGAAATGGACAAGCAAAGTCTAGCAATAAAAATATATTAAAGATCATTAGGAGAACCTTGGAGCTAAACAAAAGGAAATGGGGTGAGCAATTGAAGTTTGTTATTTAGGATGATAGAATTACTATTAAAAGAGCTACTGGAAAAATTCCATTTGAATTGGTGTATGGAACTCAAGCTTTGTTGCCCCTGCATATGCAATTATCCTCATATCAGTTCATTCAACAACTGGAAGATCAAGAAGTTAGTCCATATGATGCTTGCATTAACTATATTGTTGAACTTGATGAAGAAAGAAGGGAATCCCACCAAAGGCATGTAAAGTTCAGAGAAAAATTGAAGAGTTTATTTGACAAGAAGGTCACTCTAAGAGCTTTCAGCATTGGAGATCTTGTTATGTTATGGGATAGTAGGCATGAAGATAAGGAAAGCATGGTAAATTTGATGCATTATGGATGGGCCCTTACTCCATTGACATTCAAATTAGTGAACATACCTTCTTCTTGAAAGAATTAGATGGGGAATTGCTCACTTTTCCTCTTAATGGCAGGCATTTGAAACATTTCCTTGATTGATTCCTGTAATCAAGGTTAGCATCATTTGTATAGTTTGCTACTTGGTCATAAAACTTAGGATTTTTCTCTCCCTCCATTTTCCACAGTCACGTTTTGTTGTCCCTGTCTTTTGTGTCCCAAATACCTGAGGAAATGTGAGTGGATGTAGCTCAAAGGATCATGTTTGAACCTTGTAACATTTCCAAATTCTTTGTCCTTGAAGAAAATTTCATCTTCGGGCTCAAATGGTGGTTTCCCTACATTTTTACGGTTTGACGGGTGTGTTTTTCCCCATCAAATTTACATCTTTGCATCAGTGGAAATGTGGCTCTTTTTGGTTGGATGCGGCTCGGTGGGGCACTCTAAAAAATCTATGGATTGCTTCAACCCGAACATGTCCACGTGGAGGAACGAAAATCATTCAAAAATTCACGTTTTGGTTTGGCCTTAGAGTTGCACCAGAGGAAACGTTGATGATTATGCTTGTTTTCCCAGGACTTGGAAAAAAATTTCATGTAGTCGAGTACAGTTTTTGGTGGGCCATGGACACATGGTGAACCCACAGGCGTTCGGGTCTCTACTCTTGGGGACTATCTTAAAGTTGTGTCATGAGGACACGTGGAGGTTTCCTTTAGGCATTCCCTTACTTATAATTTTCAATAAAATTTCCAAAGGGTGTGGGACCGACCCCATGATTTTACTTTAAAGAAGCGCCAGGAGGACACTTGGAGGCTTCCGCTCACTTTTCCGTTTGCTCATACTTTTCAATACCCAAAGGAGACAGCCTCGGACCCTAGACACATGGTGCCTTCTTCTGCTGAACTTTCAAATTTTTAAAGAATCTTCCAAATTGAGACGCGTGTTGATCCTGCACTTGTTTGGTGTCTCTATTTTTGGGGACCATCTCAAGATGCGCAATTGAGACACATGGTAGTTTGAAATGTCAAAAGGTGGGGAGGCAGGCTTCTGGGGGAAATTTGAAAAAAAATCATTTTATGAAGAAAGGGATTAAATAGTAAAAAGGAAGCGTGGTTCCGCTGGGACCCACATTGGGATACGTGTCAAGCCCATTTTTTTAAGGTGGAGGGTCGAGAGAAAAATGAGAAAAAAATTACATTTTTTCCCAAAAGTTGTACAAGGTAAAAAGGAACACCTAGGCCAATTTTAACTTGGGTCTCCTATGTGGACGGTCCAAATTCAGAAGGGAAAACGACAAAAAATGTGGATCTGTATTTGATTTTTATGCCATTTTTCTCCAAAGCAATTGGGGATCCAAAATTTTATGGTTTTTTATCATTTCTTAGCATCTCTTACATGCTAAATGAAGAGGAGAATTAATTTGATATATTGATTTGGTAGGGAAGATATGAAAATGTCTTTTACCATTAAGATGGGATCTGACTATCGAGTTCGATCTGATTTTCTGATCTTTCCTTCCTTGGCACGGAAAAAAACCCATATTTGACGGATTGGATGAGGAAGTAGTTGGCGCATGAGATGAAGAGTGATTCACTCAATGAAAGAATTGAATGTTAGAAATATTTGAAGATATTTTCCCTCTGAGCTCTGACAACTTTTTTGCAAATCTGATTTTGGGAATCACGATCAAAATCGCAACAAGAAATGGTGCTTTGAATGTTTTATTTTTGGGGGGAAAACTTTGTTGTAGAAAAAATTTATAAATTGCATGAACTTTTCATGCAAATGGTTGGAGTGTTAGAGGTTGGGAGTTATTTTCCTAAGAGAAAAGTTTGACAGAGCCTGTCTTTTTGAGAAACCATATGAGAAACTTGTTTATTTATTTTGTGTTAAATTTGATCATGTCAAGGTGGTTGCAAGTGTACAACCATTGACAAGCTCTGAGATTGTTCTAGAAACTTTCCCCTACTAATGAATTTAATCAAATTTGAGTTAATCTGTGTTGATTTTGGGAAAAATTATGTCTACTTCATTTCGAATGACTACAAATAGTTTTTCTTATTCCCATTGCAATATTACATTGAGATTTTTGTGAATCACACAAAATATTATCCTCATGATAGTTTGGTGGAATTTACAATTTCATTTATCGAGATGAGCTTTCATTTGATAGTGAAATAAAAATATTTAAAATGAATTTACTCTTAGCATGATGATAATATTGTTTGTGAGCCTTTGAGGGTATCTTAGGTGTGATAAAACAGAGGTTGAGAATGTTCAATTAAGTTTTTCAATTTGAGCCTTCATTTCGGATTCTTAAAGTTTTTGTGAAAATGTGTTGATTTGGGCCTCCATTGAAGCACACCTTCTAGTTAAAGGAGCATTTTAGCTATTATGAAGCATTCTGTTGATTAAGCCTTCCATTTTTGTAAAATATCTCAAATATCTAGTGAATCAAGTTCATTTTGCCTCACCTCCCACCAAAAATTCATTTAAAAATAACCAATCTTACCCATACTACCCCTGTTTTTCCTATGTGTGTACAAATGCATAATTTCTATTACCAAAACATGCAGAAGCAATCAGGTTTTCATTGTCTTTAGTGGCCTAAACCTTGCTTAGAAAATATCTCCATTATCTAGGGTGACAACTCGTGAGAGTTAGGTTTTGTTGTATTGATCATATTTTCTTCAAGGTCTTCTTAATAACTTTACAAGGAAGGACATATCCATCTCCTCCACAAACAACAAGCTACAAAAGGGTCCTCTCACCCTGGTTGAAAGGCACAACCATAAATTAGTGAGGATAGATCAAATCCTCTTAAGGGTGCTATCCATTTCTCCACATCTGAGTGACAAAGAGAAAGTTGCATTTCTTCCCCAGCTATAAAATGACACACAACATGATCTAGCTTGTCTCTAAGCTTCCTATCAAATCTGTGATGTTGCTCAAACTTTGAGGAAGAATCAATTTGGATACCAAAACTATCCTCTATCAAGTCCTTCAAATGACTTCCTCACTCCCATTCCTACTCTATGTAATGAGCTATCCAAGCTCCCACATTGACATGTCTCCTCCACACTTGACAAGCCACAGGTGCTTCCATATCTCCCACACCACCCGCATGACGAGTTCCATGTTCCCCATGTGTTGAGTCCATCCTACCCCCTACTCTAGTTGAGTTGTCCCCACGACCCCAAGTTAATACGTGCCTCCAATCTTGAACCCTTCCCATGTGCAACTTTGACCCCACCCTGCTCACCCCGATCCACCCGGTTCCTCACTCACCGGCTCGGACCCAATTCACTCTTCCGAGTTGGGTCCTCTTTTTTTTTTTTAAAAGTGGGTCTTTTTTTTTCAACAAGGGGAGATCTTATTTTTTTTGGGTATATTTAAAAGGGGTAGTATTTGATTACTTTTGGGGCATACTTAATTTTCGTTTAGATTTTATTTTAGTCTCATTAATTATTTAGATCTTTTATTATATTAGTAAATATTAAAGTCATTTTTAAACATTTATTATCATTTTTAAAGTCCTAAAAGCAATAAAATTAGCCAAATAGGATGTTTCAAAATAGATTTTTAAAATTTTATTGTCGATATTTTTACTAATTGTGTTCTCAAATGTGTAGCGACATTCGTAGCCTCATTTTTAGCTTCGAGGAGCATTTCCGCCTTACGGAGGGCATCGAACTCATCTTGAGACCTTATTAAAACATTGTAAATAACCTTATTATTGTTTTGGACTAGTGAGAGCATCCACCAAAGTCTTGTAAAAGGGGGTCTCTACTTATGACGTGAGATGCGTTTACTCACAACCGGACCTGATTTCACCCCTTTCATTATTTCAGCTAGTTGCGTTTGTTTACGGAGTCGATTTGCTGCAATCTACGAAACTTGATTGTGGTCTCCTCTCTTGCACATTATTACATGTATTGCAAGGGGAGTGACCAACTATTTCATGATGCACACACACACACCTAATTGCATCTAACACAATAATCTATAAATTTAAAAAATAAGGGGGTTACTATATTGTCTTGGGTGGTTTTGTTTATTTTCTTCGTATTCCTTCAATCTCTCTTAACTATAGATGCAGTTTCATTTCCTTTGCTTACACCCTTTAATTTTTTCAAAAGGAGATCAAAAATGATTATGAAACTAAGGATTAAATGGTTATTTCACATCACCATGGGAGCTAAAATTGAACCCAATGATGAGCATGAAAAATCTAAGTGGTTGAACCGTAGTGATGAAGCTTCGAGTCCTATTTGCATTTCATTTTCTCCTAACTTTCTCTTTCACATTGAGTCATCTGAAACACCTAATTCTGCGTGGAAAACGTTATAATTTTTTTCAAACAATAAGATGACATGAAATCACATGAGTTAGAAAATAAAATACTAGGATTAAATCGTAGTGACATTGAAAACCTACAAGGAAATCTTCTCTAAGTTTTTCACACTAGATTATTGTTAAAGGACTATCAAGTAGAGAAGAAATATTCTCAATTGATATTTTTGATTCTATCTAAGTGAGAACTTGAATTATCCGTCTTTGTTTCAAATTTTTACGCTACAAAATTTTCTTTGGGAAGTTCTTTGAATATGCCTTCCTTTGACAATTTTTCATACGAACTCATCTCGAGAGCATGAAAAACTCATTAAAATGGGGTCTCTATAGTCCTAGTCACATGCACTTGTAATAAGTACTAGTAAGGAAAAGAATACTGAAAAGAAGATAGAAAAAAATATCAATCTAAGAAGGAAAGGAAGACCAACCAAGCCAACCCCAAATTTTACACGAACGCTTCGACTTATGAGCCTAGAGAAAAGAAAGACAATTTTAAGTGTTCCTATTGCAAGAAGTATGGTCATGAAGAAATTTTTTGAATGAGGAAACAAATTGATCACCTTATTTACTTGAGAAAAATAATATATGTGTTCATGAGTCTATCAAAAAAAATCTCTAAAATCTGATTCTTCAACTGCAAGATTGTCTAAATATAATAAGAAGAAAGGAAAGTCGCTTATAGCCCGAGTTTCTCCTTCATTGATGTGGATTATAGATTTTTGTGCCTCACACAACATGGATTCTTTCCATGTTGAGTTCTCCAATATTGAACCTCGTGGTATATCCCAAATCACATTGGATGATGACATGAAACTTTCGGTTTATGGTAGTGGATCGGTAGAGATGGATGGGGAACATTTAACCAAGTGTTGAGTGTTCCCGATCTCTCTACCAATCTCCTATCAATTTACCAAATCACTCACCTTGGTGAAGGAATGTGAGTGTAATTTTGTCCTAACTCGGTGATTACTCATTAGCTTCACAATGACACTACAATGGCTCATGAAAAGATGGATTATGGTTCATAGTTGTATACCTTTTCCTAATTTAGTTTTGATTTGATGACCACTTCCTTTCTCACTCATGTAGATGAGGTTAGAAAGATATGACATGAGAATTTTGTGCATCTAAACTATCGTTACCTTGAACAATTGAGAGAAAATGAAATGGTCAACACGTTACCTCGCATCAAGTTTTGTAAGGGTCTTTATGAGGGTTGTACTCTCGGAAAGCACCTTGAAAAATATTTGACAAAGAAAAATCCTAGAGATCTAATCATCCCTTGGATCTTATTCATAGTGAAATTTCTGTCCCATTTTTGTCTCCTTCATTTACTAGATCTCTCTATATACTAACCTTCATTAATGAATTTTCACATTATAATTGGGTATATTTTCTTAAGCTTAAGTCTGAAGTCTTTGAGCATTTTAAGGAATTATAAGCATCTTCTTGAGAAACAGGTGAAACAATCTTTCAAGATTCTTCTAACTCGACAATGGAGGTGAGTATGTAAGAAATATGTTTGATAATTTTTGTACTTCTTAAGTGATTGCTTTGTAGCATACGATTTCTTAAAACCCTTTACAAAATGGAGTCATGAAAATAAATAAATAAACACTTAAGGAGAAGACCACTTGTATGGTTCACTTGAAGTCCCTTCCTCTATAGTATTGGGCTAAAGCAAAAATATTTCTTGTTACATTCATAATCATGTTCCACATATGGCGGAAGAGGAATGACATCCTTTTAATCCCGGTTCGGATGTAAGCATGATGTTAAGCACTTTTGAGTCTTCAAATCAAAGGATATGGCTCGGATTCTAAAGAAGAAATTTAAGGCTTTTGAACCAAAATTCAAAGCTTGTATCTTTGTAGGGGTATCCCGATGAAATGAATGGATATTGATTGTTGAACCCTACTACTCATGCACTTTAAATTGAGAGAAGTGTTAAGTTGTATAAGTCTTCTTTGAATTCGACTCATTAGATGACGATGTTGTTGAATGTGTTCCTCTGCTTGATCCCGTGACTCTCACAATTTTAAGTCTTCGATTCGACGGTAGTGATGATGAGGAATATGTCCCTTCTCACTCGAGTGCGAGAATATTTTGATTCCGAGCTTGATCCTCCGGTCATCTTTGGGTTGGGAAAAATTTGCAAAGTGCTAGAGATTTAGTTGGAGATACTTTTGATCAGATTCATAATCGCCTTGATTTCATTAGACCATACTCTTTCTTTACCTTTTATTCTTATCTCGCATTCTTTTGGGGAGCCTTCGATATTCCTTATCGGGATTTTTCCATAAATGAGGAGCATTCCTCTCTTATGAATAACAATACTTGGGATCTTACCCCTCTTCCGAAAGGAAAAAAATCATTTGGTGTAAGTGCGTGTTCTAAATAAAGTACGAAGTACATGGAGATGTCGAAAAGTTTAAAGCACGATTAGTAGCTAAGGGTTTCTCCTAGATAGTTAGGGTTAATTACATTTAAACCTTTTCTCTAGTTGCAAAGATGAATTCTATTCAACTTAACCTTGCCATTTCTATAGCTAATAGATGGAAATTCCATGAAATGGATGTTAAGAGTGCCTTCCTTCATGGGGACTTAGAGGAAGATATCTACATGGAACAACCTACAGGTTATGTCCATGATCCCTCCCTTGTTTGTAAGTTAAATAAGTCTCTTTATGGCCTTAAAAATTCCCCTCAGGCTTGGTATGCCAATATGGAATCCTTTTTACTTACATCAGGGTTCACTTGGTGTCACTCTAACCCAAATGTTAAATTTTTTCAAAAAAATGACTCCATACTCATTCGTGTTCTATATGTTGATGAATTGTTGATCACGGGAAGCTATTCTTCTATCATTGACTTTGTGAAGATTGCTTTGGTCAATATGTTATGCATGTATGACTTAGGATTTCTTCATGACTTTCTTGGGATCCATATTTCACAATCGACTCGGGAATTGTGATTTCGCAACCTAAGTATGATCTTAATTTTATTAATCCGTTTCATATGTCTCATTATAATTCTTATCCTACTCATTTTATTTATGAGGTTAATTTGGTTTTTGATTTCTCTACTCCTTTGGTTGAGGGTACCCTTTATTGGTAGTTGGTAGGGAGCTTAATTTATCTTACTCACACTTGATCGCATTTATTGCATAACGTTGGCATCATGTCCAGATTCATGTAGGATCCATATGAGTTGCATTGGAAAGAAGATAAGAAAGTCCTTCATTACGTTCATGGAACTTACACTAATGGTATTAATTATCTTGGAGGGCTAGATATTGAATTTCTTGGGTTTACTTATTCTAGTTAGGCCGGAGATTTAGATCATCAAAAATCCATCGAGCGTCTGATGTTTCTCTTGGTTCGGGTCCTATTAGTTAGTCTAGGAAGAAGAAAAATGATATTGCAATATCTTCTATACATGTAAAATACAAAGGAGAAGTTAACGCTAACACATAAGTTGTTTCATTACAAGGTATCTTGTCGAGTTTGGCATCCACTTTCGGCGGCCTACCATTATCTCTTTGTGACAACATGAGCACTATCTCGATTTGTAGAAATCTAGTTCAACTTCAGCGAGATGAAGCACATTGAGATCCACATGCACTTCATACGGAGATGATACATGAAGGCATCATTGACTTACAGTATTTTCAGACAACTGATCAGGTTGCAGACATATTCACCAATCCCTTCACCGAGACAAATTGTATTCACTTGAGGTCTCTTCTTGGGGTAAGGTCTACTACAATCACCCATCTTCTTTGGGATTTTTATTCCTTCTTCTCCTCTTCTTATTTCTAGAAATATGTTGTCGTATATGGGAGTCTTATCGGGCTTTTAGTTTTAGGGCCCCATTGACATATATTTCCAAGTTGTTTAGAGAGTCTTCTATTTTTGTTCGACGCATAATAGCTTCTACTCCAGCTGTGATGAAGGGGAGTGTGGGTGTGAGGGATACTATTCTACTCTTATGTGTCTTCCACTCACACATGATGGGTCATCTCACTTAGGTGAGGTCATAGGTCATTAGGGTTAGGGCTTATGTGTCCTACACTAGGGTTACTCAACACCCTATATGTACCCTTTCATTCCTAATTTATGAGTATGCCAAGATACTTCATTTCCTTTCTCTTATGAAAAGATTTGTTTTGTGTTTCATGATCTTCCATTGTTGTTCAAATATTTATGATTACAAAAAGCTATCACATTTTCATTAGGAGTGTAACTTCATCGTGATGAATCATTTCCACATCGATTCTTGGAGAAAATCTTTCAATAATATAGTAAATATTTTTATAGCAGTCAAAGTGGATGGAATAGAGCACATATTGGAAGAGAAATGGCACATCTTAATACATAATAACATGAGACGAATATTAGTAGAATTTTTAAAAACCAAAAACACCTCCCAAGAACTTTTTTTTGTTAACTCTTGAAAAGAATCTTGGTGGTTTGGATGGTGGCTCAATTTGCACTACAAAAATTTAATATCAATATTGATTTATGGACATGGTGGTGCATAAAAATAGAAGAGAAGATGTATTTTATAAAATAGATATTATTTTGTTGGCCTTATTTTTGTCCGTAAATAGTCCTCTGCTACACATACTCAGTAAAAATCAATGGCTACGACATCGTTGACATTATCAATGATAATATTTTAGAATATATTCACATTAAGAATGAGTTGCCATTGAATGTGTTTGTGTTGGATTACAATGACGTATTTACGAAAAAATATGGTAATGTAAAAGTACAAGAGAAACAAATAGATTTTGGAGAAAAAAGAATGAATACAACTTTGTGAAAGGAGAATTCGAGGAACAAGAAAAATATAAGATGGTGTTACTTATGGAAGTAGTAGATATCTCCAAAAATTTTCACAAAATGCAAATTTTCTCTGTTTGTGTCATGGCTATGTGGATTTTTGTCTTTTGTTGCCTACGATATTTCTCTCTTCTATGTTTCAATGTCATATTCTTTCTTAAGGACTTTTTGTGAAAATGAAACGTGTCCTTTCAAAACCCCCATATTAACCCTTATACACAAAATGGACCAAGTGTTTGTAGACGCCATAATTTATTTTTCGGCATAACTTAACAGAATCTATGATGATAATATGTTACTTAATTTTTTAAAATTCTATCAATCGATAATATCTAATTACTACGGTGTCAAGGTAATGGATGCTAAGCTAAAAGTTATATACTTTGATTTGTTAAATGCTAGCAATCCATAAGATCAAAATTTTATATTATGGAAGTATTAGGCTACCTTAGTGGGTGCTAAGATCAAAACATCTTACATCAAATTTCTCCTCAATCCACCAATCAAAATTTAAAAATTCTATAACTTTTCAACTTTCTAATGTTTTTAATTTATTTAAATAATTTTTAAACGATGAAACTTATTTATATTTTTATTTAATTGCTACTTAGTATTGACTTGAAAAATATGAGGCCTTGTTGTAACATTTATTTATTCTATTTAATAAAAATCACAATTCCATGAAAACAATCGCACAACTAGAACATCTAGCACAATCGCACAACTAGCACATCTCCCATCCATGGGGCATGAACTTCTACTCCTTTTTAATTTAAAATTTCATTAACAAAATTACTATTAAAAAGTTTTATTAAATATACATGAACATAATGATTGGCTACTTTATATATGGATTAAGGCACCCAGAAATGTTAAAATAGAATGCATCGTGAGCATCATCAAGATTGAATAAAAAAGAAACAAGAAAAAAATCTTAAACAACTTATCCTAAACTACAATCCAACAAATCAATACAAGGATAAATCACAAAACATGGAGGGGAAAACATCCCAAATGATACAATACACAAATAGTCAAACAAAATCTCCAAGAGCCAATGGAATAGTTAGTCTTCAAATGTTTCATATTATTATCCTTATCGCTTGTGATAGGGATGTCATCTTCAACCTTCTCTTCCTCATTAGAACTACTGAGGTGGAGATTATACATGCAAACTTTTTGTCCATGCTCTAACTTAACCACATGCCCTTTCAACTCCAAAAATAAACTTTTTATTTCTACCATATTGGCCCTTATAGATTTTTGGTGGTTTAAATTCTCCTAGAGGCTTCGATGTAATGTAAGACATTGTTTCCCATATCTATTCCAATTTTTCCTAAGGCCTCCATATCCATTTCAACCTGAATCACCTTTAGAGAAATTTTATCAAAAGCCACATTTCATCAAAGATCTTCTCTCTCTTCCCTTTAGACGAATCCCATTTTGTATCAATTAGAGAACTTGCACCCCCAGTACCAAGATTACCATTCCCCTAAGGTGTGATATTATTCTTTCTCCCGAGTTTTTAAATATGATCCATGAAGAGTAAAATTTTCATCTAAATCCTTAGATTTGGGGTCTAATTCATTTTCCACCATTATTTTACAATTTTTAAAAAGAAAAAAAATTAGTCCATGATGTATTGAGGTATCAATCTTTCCCTGTTGAAAATCACGCACCAACATAGAGATTGACATAAACAAGAAAAAGGGAAGGCTCATGGAAATCTAATGCCTAAACATATTAAGCATAGTAAGATGGTGAGTAAATATATTTCTATAATTCACCTCAAGATTAATGTACCTCATAAGGTTGAGGTAGAAAATATTCCAAATATAAGGGATGGAGAATCTAGCTAAACAATCTACCAGCAGGTAAACCATTTATTTACCATGGAAGAAAGTATCAATTTCATGCTTACCTTTGGTGTGGTCTTTCAATATATTTAATCCATTCGTATCAATTTAAGTCACATACGGTATTAATCCTCCAAAATCTGAATTTCCATGCTGCGAGAACACCATGCTGCAATTTTTCCATGCCC
Organism: Taxus wallichiana var. yunnanensis; assembly: GCA_018340775.1. NCBI lineage: Eukaryota > Viridiplantae > Streptophyta > Pinopsida > Cupressales > Taxaceae > Taxus > Taxus wallichiana. Next base: position 802,137,211 of record CM031237.1, on the reverse strand, counting down.
GACCAAACACCAATGCAACACAAGGATAATGCCCCATATATTTGAGATGATATTCCTAAACCCCCAATTTTAAGAATGCACTACAAGGAGGGGTTATCGTTAAGTACACCATAGCTCATGGGCTCAGTTCTTGAACATCCACCTCCCATGGTTTTAGTCAAATGAGATTTTAAATGGAAGAAATAATGGCCAAAATGAATCATAAGAGAAAAATTAATACAAATCTCGCAATATATCCTGCACGTGCGAAGGGTCATGTTAAACATAAGTACAAGGATGACATCCCAATGAGGGAAAACAACTAGTGACACATCAGTAATTATTGTTCTTAATGAGATTAATAACATTGGTGATATCATCTCCCCTCTCACACATTTTAAAATTACTACCTTTGGCCCCGAATTTGGAAAGATAATCTAGACATTTATTACCCTTTCTAGGGTTATAAATAATTAAACTTATCAAAATCATTCCAAAAAAATTCTTTAATATCTTTAAGGATGTTTCTTATAGTGCAATTATTAATTGTATCCTTTCTCACATAGTCGCGTGTTAAAATCTTGTTTTGTAAAGCTAACTTAAGAAAAACATGTTGACATTGGTGAGTAAATCCTTAATCTAGTTTTTCTTCTACAAATCCATTTCAAGACAACATATGATTGGAAAATGAATATGTTTTTTCCAAGAATTGATATATTAGGTGTTATACTTGAGCATTATATTCATTGATCTCCATAAACATATGAAGGAAAATAATTTATGTGAAAGAAAATGATCTAGGAATTTTAAAAGACATCAAATTATTTTAGAAACATGTTCAATATTTATCATTCAAACTACAACATATTATAAGTACAACATAAAAGGTATTTTGTAGTAACAAATATTTCAAATAAATACAATTTGCATCCTCCAATATTTACTATTCAATTTCGAGTTAAAGCGGGCGGTATTCATGTTATTGACCTCGAGAGAGCAAATCCTTAGTCCAATTTTTTCTACTTATATCCTTTGAAAGAGAACAAATTTTTGACGATGAATATATTTGGTCCAATAATAGATATGTCAGTGTTATAGTTGAGTATTGTAGTACCACTATTTTAGAAAAATGTTCAATATTTTTTCATTCAAACAAAGTTACATATTATAAGTACATCATATAAGGCATTTTGTAGTATTTAAAAATATTTCAATCCTTCCAATAAGAAGAAATTTTAACATCCATGATGTTAGTCGTAATTATGTTCGAGTAGTAAATTTTTTTAAAATATGTTAAAAATTTCACTTCAATCCCAAAGTACTAATTTTTTTGTTATATCAATTCAATCATCCAACCAGGGTGGATATTCATTACGAGATTAAATCCTGAAATACTAGTGAAAACTAAACTAAATATGTCTTTCATTAGTTTTTTAAATGATAGTGACTCTTTAGCTTGAAATATTATATTCTTCAAATACATTTGGACGCTAAAATAAAACTAGGTTGATTTAATTTGTTAAATCCCACCGACCACTACAATTTATTTTGTCAAAACCTTGAGACTACGAAGATCTAAATATTATGTTGTGTCATAAGGTAGCGAACGCTACATTCAAAATATCATTCAGTAACTTGTTAACTGAAAGCGACAACTATGCTCGAAGTAATATAAAAAAAAAATTTGTCAACTATACTTGTAACAAAATAATATTTATTCAAGTTAATATATATACCCACACCAATCAAAGTCACATAAGGGTTCAATATAGAAGAAATTTAAACATCCAAAAGACTAGTTAAAAGATGAAAAAGTATATTATTCTTGTGATGTAACTATAATTGTAATCGTAATTCTTAATGTAATTGTACCTATAAGAAAACAAAAACCCAATAAGAATATTATTCTTACAACGTACATGTAATTGTATGTACATTTAAATTTATCCTTATCTCAACTAAACACATTTCTCTCTATTGAAAAAATTAGATCCAAGGATGGAGAGAACTCACGGGGATGCATTAATTTTAGAGACAACACCATCCCTATCTCATTCAAGTCAAATAGTGTTTTGTGAAATCACCTCACCAAATCCCGAAAGAAATTCCCATCACTATGGAACATCTTTGTTTTCACCCACTTCATTTCCATGTGTAGAACAAAGATCCTTGGAGAACCGAAATGTAACAAATATATGTGTCAATAATGAAATTCTAATAATATATTTCTGTATGATTTGTTGATTGATAATCTATACGATATGAAATCATGTCTAACAATGTTAGTTACTTCACCTTGCTTAATTTTTCTTCAGATTCTTCTTTTACAATATATATTAACTAAATACAACCAATATCGCTAACATTTTAAACTTCAACCTCCACTAAATACAATAATTGTATGAACATTAACTAATTAATGTTGTGGTTGGCTAAAAATTAACCAACATTACAATGAAATTTGTTAAGTTATGTTGAGGCTTAACCTCTTTTTGCGACAACAAGTCAATATGGTATTTGTGGGTTTTTGAGCATTTTTGCATTCATAGATTGTGTCGAGTGTGATGGGGGAACCATTTAATGAATATTACTATATATGTCAGATTTAAATTAGAAATTTAGGAGACACATGTTGAATATTGGAATGAAGATGCTAGACATATCTATTTAAACATCATCTATATCAGGTCTTTGACAATCAATATGTGAATAGCCCTGTTCAATATGGGTTACACCGTTAAATGCATTGAGCCTTCTTCCTATAAGGAGGTCAAGATTGACCCAGTAGTTTGGAATATTTTGCATGAGTGTGGTATTACATCATTTATGGAAATTTTGTTTGGTCACTTATCCAAGTTACCAGCGAGTGTCTTTGGTAACCTAGAAGAAAGGAAGATTCAAAGTGTGAAAAATAATTTTTTTATTTCGATAGAGTCCGTTGTGGTTGCAACAAGGCTCCCTATAGAGGGAAAAATTTATTTTAAATGCTCCCTTCAGGAGGATATGGATGATTTCATGTATCCTTGTGAAAATTAGATAATGTATCACTTGGGCTATGAATGGAACTCGCTTCCACAACCTTGGGATAAGATTGCTAAGAAATTGAGGAGGTACTTCACACTGCATCGACACTACAAAGTGATCTATGGACCTAATCATTTTTTTCTTGTGCATCTTTGATATGATTGGAAGGTGAAATTTATGGATTTTTTGTTTCAATATCTTAAGAGGTTCCTTATAATAGCTAGAGAAGATGAAGGTCCATTCTAACACCAAGGACTTTTGTATTTTCTTTATTAAAATTTAATTTTCCTAAATATAAATCTCATGCTTCCCCTCTAAGCCTAACAAGCAGCATTTTTCTCCCCTCACTTCCACAATTAGCTCCATCTAATCATCACAGTCATCGCTTCCCTCTTCCCCCTTCTAAATCCGATTCAGATATCAAGATCATTATCCCTAAATGTTTAAATTTTTCACTCCCTCAACTTCTAGAGTGACTCGTAACCCTTCTAACCCTCGGAGGAATCTCCTAGGGTCTCGAACTGATTTTAGACCCAACATATACTTCCTCTCCACCTCTTGCCAACGTTTCTCTGGCTTCTCCTCTTGTTTCCCTAGAAATTGTCATGGATACATCCGACTTAACCTACCTAATCACAAAAGAATGTATGGCTTCCCTCCCTCCTTTTTGCATGGAAGTTAGTATGGAATCTAAAATTCATGATGTGTTATGGGATCTCTCCTCTATTTACCCTATTTCTCCTCTATCGGAGAAAATGGGCTCCCCACTGTAGCTTCAGAACACCATGAGAATTTATAGAATATCTCACATGAACTACACAAGGCCATTAAATATTATGTTATACTTAGTATCTAATATCAACGAATGGAAAATTCACACAAACATAATCTGGATGAAAAGAAACAAAGGCATACTTTGGAACAAATTAAGTTAGTGGACGTGTTGGTTCAAATAATACCTATTGCCAATGATAAGGATGACGCAATTTACTCTCAAATATCCATTAAATGTAATTTGGCTTTTTCCAATTTGGGACTTTTTTCGTTACATGCTAGATAGTTCTTTTCTTCTTTCACCGTAATACCTGGATGTGAGGGATTTTTATGCCGATATGTGGGTCATTTGGGAAAACCCCCTTTACTCTAATTCGAATTAGTATTATGTTTTGGCATACGTAGTAACGCTCAAGATCCTAATATATTATTGAGTTTTCTTACATCCTTAAGATCGCTATGCTCTAAATTTTATGTATTGGTATAAACTAGAAGCTTATTAGATCACACTATCCTACTTTATTTTGATAAAACCTAGCTACTAGCAAGATCCAAAAATTTATAATGTGGCATAACATACCATTGTCTAATATAAAAGTATAATTCTCTTAGTAGTTAGGTGTTAGTGAAAACTAAAACCCGAAATATTATATTGTGAGTTTAGAACCCGAGAAAAGTTATGAATATCTTCCTCTAATTTTCTAGATGTTGTAAAATATCTTAATTATGAATTATTAAACCCTAGTTATGAAATCACTAAATAACCGGTCATGGTGAAACCTAGTAGCCGCAAAGATCAAAATAATATATTTTTAAGTACTTAATGATCTGCTAACCTCAAAATATGTTGATTAAAATTTGCTAAATCCCGAGTCATCATTAAGATCCAAATATAATGTTTTGGTGTAACCCACTTTAACGTAGCCAAACTAATAATATCTTCTTTTCTTTAAACCTAGTGAGTGCTAAACACCAACTATTATGTTGTGTTATAATCTAGTGGATGCTAAGCTCAAAATATCAGTCAGTAACATGTTAAATGATAGCAACCACTATGATCAAAATAATATATTATGGAAGTACCTAGTCTCTACATAGTTTAAAAACTATTAATTTAAATTTTTTAATCATATCGAATGTAACCTCCATATATTATGTCATTGTTCAAAATATCTTCCCGTAATTTTCCAACTGCTGTAAAATATTGGAACTATGAATTATTGAACCTTAGAGAATTCAATCTCAAAATAATATGTTTTGGAAAAGACTACTTGATCGCTAAGCTCAAAGTATCTAAAATCACCGGTAGTATCCAAATAATATGTGGTAGCATAACCTAATGAACGCTAAGCTCGAAATATATTAATTCCAAATATTAAATGCATACAAAAATTCAATTAATTTATATTGGTCTTGATTTAAGAAAGATCTCCAAAGTCATAAAATTTCTCTTATTTGTTAAATACTATTGTTTTTCTAGCTCAAAATATTTATATTCTTAAGTTCTTACTATCTTTTGTTGAAACCTAGAGACTACTAAGATTCTAATATTATGTTGTGGCATATCCTAAGAGTAGCCACTATTTTAAAAATATCTTAATTTCATTTATCAAATCCTAACCACCGATAGAATAAAAAGATTGTGTGGTGGCATAAACTAGATGGTGTTATGCTAGAAATATCTTAATTTGAAATCTTAAAATCATACAATAAAGTCAACTAATATATGATAATATTGATTTCTATGCATTTCTCCAAAGTTAATGTGGTTGATTAACTTAGAGGATGATAAGATAAAAACAAATTACTTTAATTTTTCAAAACGTAATGACTTATAAGATTTTAATAAAAATTGTTAGATTATTCTAAGAGGTAAGGTTTTTTGGTAGCGAAAAGAGGAGATGGCATCTATAGATTTAATGTTCACTTATGACATCCATGTATTTCATTTGTGTGATAGATGAAATTGATTAAGGGTTTTACACACATAACATTTAAGATGGTGCTGGAAATTTAAGAGTTTTAATGGGAAGTGTGATATTTATGATAAGGATATCTAATCAATGAACTTTGGTACTATCACACTTACCTCTTTTTGTGTGTTGTGCACTAGTGGCTTTATATCTTCATGCTACCCGGAAATTTCACTACCCATTTCCTCTTTTCATCTTTGTTCATTGTGATTCTTTTCTCTCTCTGCAATGGTGACAATTTTATTGGTAGTTTCTTGGGTAGCATGGAGTGTGGTCCTAGTAGGAAGAGGAGGAGAAATATGACATGAAAGGAAGTTGGGGAATCATTTACTTCTTGGATGGAAGAGCTAATTCGAAATGTAACTATGTGGAATTGGCTTGAGAAGGTCTGGTTGGTCATGGATAAATTTGAAGAAGAAGATGATGGTAATATTTGTGAGAGGATTCTCAAGCTAATGCTTGACCCAAAATAGTCCAAAGGGTGAAGGAACATTTATGACATGGCGCAAGGGTTGAGCACAAAAACATACTATCCAACTCTTAGGGGTAGTTGATCTTACACAAGGAGAATTAGAAGTTGGAAGAGCATCTAGTCAATCTTCAATATGATTTCCATGCCGTGAAGTGGGGGATGCAAGTAATTACGCGTGGTCCCGAGGTAGTTACGAGAAAATCGGTCATATAATTCCCTACTTGCACTAAAGTGAAAATTCTGGAATGTTGTGTCGATTCATCCTCCTCCTCCGATCATAGTAAAAGCGACATGGATTTCAATATCATCCACGAGGTAGAGATAAGAGGGTAAATGGCCTAATCTTTCCTCGATGCATTTTTCTTTAGTTTTTCATCAAGGGCCGGAATGGCTATCTATATATCAAAGTTTATTGATATAGTAAGTTTTTGTGGGTGAAGTGAAGTTTATAACAGCTCTTCCCTATATTTTGGCACACATTTAATAAGATAAGTTTCTTGTAATAATCATGGGTGTCTACTACTAGAATACTTATCATGGAATGGTTCCCGAGGTAATATTTTTGAAGACTTGTCATCGAAATATCCTAGTTTAATATCTTAAAATCATAGAATGAATTCAAATAACTTATATTGATCTTATTTATGATACAAAATGTTTGTGATACATAAATAATAAAATTTAATACCCAAATACTATATTGTGTGTATAACCTAACAGACGCTAAGCTCTTAATATGTAAATCTACTTTCTAAATTCTAACTACCATTAGGTTCTAATGATTATTTGGTACCATAACCTAGCGGGCACCAAGCTTGAAATATCCTAATTTAAAATAACATATCATGTTTGCAATACATAACCTAGTGAATTGAATACCTAAATAATATGTTGTGGCATAACTTAGTAGCCACTATGCTTTTAATACTAGTATTCACTAAGATCATATTATTATGTTTTGACATAACGTACTGGTCATTATGATTATAATATCTTACATTATTTTTTTGAAACCAAGATATTTCTAAGAACCAAATATTATGTTGCATCTTAAGCTAGTGGACGATAAGCTCAAAATATAATTGGGTAATCTGGTTAGATTGTAACACCCACTAAGCTCGAAATATTAAAGTGTAAAAGCACCTAACACCCACTACCTAAAAATATTTTAATTTAATTTTTTTAATCCAACAAACCATAAGGTAATAATGTCATACAACATGATATCTTTGATGAATCTTAGCATTTTCTAAGATATTCTTAGTTGTAAACAAAGTGATTGCTTGACCCAAATAAGTGTGTTTCCTATAACCAAATCCACCTATCCTTGATTCCGCAAAGGGAAACATAGACTTCATCCAAATAATAATTATAGCTTAGTGGTCACTAGAGTAGTCAACATTTTATATTTACATCATATTCATAAAGGATTTTATATAAACAGTAAAAAATAAATATAGAATTTACATAATAGTATACGTATAGATTTGGACTCGTTGTACCTAAGCACCTACTAAGCTATACTTAAAGGAAAATATATCATGTTCATAATGATGTTGTGTGAGTTCATAATCATGTTTTTTATGTGTTCCAAAAATATACATCTAGAATTGTATATTTCTTCTAATATTTTGGTAGAATATTTTTACAATTAGGATAAGAAAAGAAACCTGGACTAGCGACATAGAAGTTATACCACAAGTTTTAAAATACAACACAAACTACTCATTGCACCCTAAAGAGCCGCAAATCTATTCTTAGAGTGTATTCATATAAGGAAAATCATGTTGAAAAGCTATAAAAGATAACAAATAAATAACTGTGTTTATATAATTGATACATAAATATATGTGTTACATTGTATGTTTAATATGTTATAAAGGTAAACATATAGTTTTATTTACTTCTTACAATATTCTAGGAAAATTATTTTACATTTATGAAAAAATATGGAAACTTGTAATTGCGTCTGAGAATCTATAAAACCTTTTTTTTACATATGACACCATCCACTCGCTGCATCCTAGCAGCCACTAATTTACTATTAAAGATAAATATATCATCTTCAAAATGGAGTTGTTTTATAAATCTAAATTGTTAATTTTTGTGAATATAACAATTGATAATGAACAAAAGTGATTTCTAGGACCAAAAATGTTTTGTGTCTTATATAACAAGAACTGATCGAGTGAGGTGCTAAGGAAAACAAATTCTTTTTCCAAATTATAATTATAGCCTAAGCAGACACTAGGGTATACAACTTTTCCTAAGGTTGAATTTTTTCATAGAAAAGAAATCATATTGAACAGATTACAAACAATAACAAATAAATATACAATTTATATAATGGATATATAAATATACTTGTAAAATCTTGTATGTAATTTGAAATAGAATTGGTGTTTGGTCAATAGGTTGTCAAAACAAAAAATTATATCGTGGTGGCCTCAAAGATATGTTAATTTTTGGCATAGATTAGAGAGATCAAAAGGAAAAATACATCAATTATAAAATGCATATTAATTAAAATTAGATTGAATAATATTATTGCATATATAATGTGTTTAAATTCCAATCTACATACCATAAAAATGATGAAGACATTACATTTGGTTATTTCTACATGGAAACATGTATATAGTTGGAAATAATTATCATACAATTGAATTCTTAATGTAGTTTTATTATTTTGAAATAATATTTTTAACCTCATATATTTTCCTAAAATATCTAAGTGACAGCCATGTAAAAATGTAATATGCATTAATTAACAAAGTTTCTTTGCATCATCTTGATGAACAAAATTAAACTATTTTTGGTTCTCCCAACCAAAAAAATTAAAAATAACGTGGTATGCAAGAAGTTATCATTATCCTACAAAACAATTGTAGGGACAAGAACGAAAATTTCAAAATAAAAATAGCCAAAGAGAGATATGTAATGATGGAAATGGGAAAGCATTAAACAAAGACAAATACAAGAGAACAAAAGCAAGTAAAATTTCTTTTGTTAATGCACAAAAAAGTGAGTTTTCAAGAAGAACAAGGTTGTTTGTCACGAGATCAAAAGCAACTGAAAGTAAGGCTTGAATACGAAGCATGATTTAGTAGGACAAAAAGGGCTTGTGTGGATAATGATTGCACTAACGTGTAAAACACAGAACCCGTTGACTACAAAGAAACTAATTGATCCCGATATAAAAATGTACACATTTAATATAAATACTCAGTTTAATAATATCTATAATTATTTCGTGCTTTATGGTGTCTTTGAAACCTCCATCTACTATCTCTTTCAAAAAATCATCATGATTCTTTTTGCAACCTCTCGTTGTTATCCTCCTTCGTGTGCGTCCTTTGTGTGTATATTTTATGTTCTTCTTTTGTGTGCTTTTCTCTACGAACAAGACTATAATCAGCAGCAAAAAAACTTGAATTTGAACACTAAGCCCCACAATCTACGTTACGCACGTATTTTTTTATTTCAAGAAATGATTTTCTAATTGACCACAAAAATATGAAACCCTATTCAATATTTCTCCAAGGTATTTACTATTTTTTTAGCACATTCCATGAAAGAAATTTCAAAAAGGAACAAGAAGGTGGTACAAAATTTGAAATTTTCACTTCCCCCTCTAAAAGCAAAAGGGTCGGCCATTGAACTTTCAAATATCTAAAAATGCAAGGGAATTTGAATTTCCATTTTTAATTTTCCCATGGTTTAAAAATTAAAAAACTAAACATTTTTCAGTTTGTATAGCCTATAATATAAACAGAATAACAAATATATTATACAACATATAATTGAACCAAGCATAGAAAAAAAAATTTAAAAAGAAGAAACAAATACCAATTCATTTTCTATAGTATCTAATAATATAAACCTAGTAAAAATATATTATACAACATATAATTGAACCAATAACAGTAAACAAACATATTTTAAAAACGTAACAAATAAATCCTAATTCATTTTCTATAACCTATAATAATATAAACATAATATCAAATATATTATACAACATATAATTAACCAAGCATAAATAAAAAATATGTTTAAAAAAATAGAAGAAATAAATCCTAATTCATTGTGTATAGCTTATAATAATATAAACATAATAAAAATATATTATACAACATTTAAATTCAACCAAGCATAGCAAAAAAATATATTAAAAAAATAGAAGTAATAAATCATAAACACAGCTTTTGAAGATTATTAGAATAATATACAAACATTTACATTCCATTCTTTATCAAATTTGATTTCTACATTATTAGATATATTGTGCGCTAATTTAAATTAATTATCCAATTAAAATGTGCCATGTGGCATGTTTAGACAAACTATTTGGGATACATGATAAGGCTAGTGATCCAAGACTGTAAGGACATCATTACTCAATGGCTATTTTAAAAATATCAAATGTTTGAGCCTAAGGTATCATATTCCATTTCTATCAATATGTAAAGAAGAATAGTGGGTGCTTAGTAATCATTTTCTTTATTAAGAACTGATGTGAAATATGTCTTGAAACCAAGTATCTTATGACAACTACATACTAAGCCTAGAGATCCAAAACTTCACAGATAGTGTTTAAAATGAAAAGAGATAAAGGTAGGAGCCTATTGGCTGCTAAGTTAAACCATGCTTTATTATTTTATGTCTACTTTAAAATTAAGAAACTATTGAGACTAGGGTCTAATATGTCATTTCTCAGTAAATAATTAAATGAGCTTAGCGGGAAATACACATTTTATTTCATAGGAAATGAAGTGAAGTATGAGTTGAAAACCATGTATCTCATTGGAACTATTGGTATCTAAATTGATTCTCCTGCGAGTTCTCGAGATGCATCACAAAACTGGCAGGATGCTTAGAGACAGACAAACCATGATATTAGTTGTTTTGTAGTCGTGATGGAATTCAACTCACTCTTTGTCACTCGGCATTAAAGAAGTGGATAGCACCTTGTCATCGAGGGTTTGATCTACCCTTAGTACTTTAGGTTTTTCCTTGAATGAGGGTGAGAGGACCCATTCTATAACCCATTATCAACATAAGATTGCAACAAGAACAAGAAAAACTATTTGAAAACATTCAGAAATAAAAATAAAAGCAATTATGCTCATGAACGACACAGAGTCATTCGAGGTTCATTAGATTCATCAAGAGGGGAAATTTTCTTGAACAATCTCAGATCTCCGTCAATGGTTGTACACTTGTAACAACCTTGACATGATTGAATCCAAAACACAAGAAAATAAATTGGTCTCTTAGACGGTCTCTTGGTAAAATGGTTTTCTCTCAAAATTTCTCAGAAAAGTTAATCCCCCCTTTATGCAAGAGTATACTCATTGTATTTATACATTTCACTTTCTCAATCATCCAAAATTTTCCTCCCAATAGAAGAATATTTGAGGAATCATTTGTTTGCTGCAACTTTGGTCGAGAAAGTGATGTTTAGTAGATTTACACCTAAAGTGCTAGGTGGATAAATTATGAACTCGATCATGTTTCTCAAACCCTCAACTATGACTGGGATGCCATATAATAATTTTTACAAGTATTATTAATCATTCTTTTATTTTTTACTGTAAGAAATCACCTTTTTAATAATTTTAAGGTGGTTCCAAATGCCTAGATCTGATAAGTAATCCTTTTCACCCTTAAGAATACACCTTAAGAAATGAGTTCCCTAGCATGGATACATGTATTCGTGCCTCTCGAAATGAGTTTCCTCACACGGATTATAACACATACCTACGCTGCGAGTCTAAGTTATCCAAGTGCAAATTTGAGCCTGCAAAACATCTACGTATCTCCTTGGCACACCTATAAAGGTGAAGTCTAGAGGCGTGTTCCAAAATGAGTGCAGGCTCTCCACATGCCCTAGGCCTAAGAGATTTTCCTAACCCATTACAAATCATTTCAATATAGAGAGGATCCAGTGGAAAACTCCATATGTCTCTTCTACACTTTTGATATGGTGCCCAAAAGCAGAGACCTCAAACAAGAGTGGGATCTCCACATCCCTTAGCCCAAAAAAGTTATTGAAAGAGCTTAAGGACCAGCGGAAGGTGCCACGTGCCTAGGGTCCGAGAAAGTTTCCTTGACCTTTGAAAAGTATATGTATGGGAAAGGCTAGTAAAATCTTCCACGTGTCTCTACGACGCAATTTAATCTCAAAATAAGGAATCCTAAACAAGCATGGGACTTCCACGTGTCTAGGTCTAAAAACTTTACACCGACACTTGAAAAAGTCTAAGTATGGGAAGATCCAACAGAAACCTCCACGTGTCTCCTTGCACAACTCCAAAGGTCAAACTGAGAGGTGAATCCTCAAATGATTGTAGGACCTCCACGTGGAAAATATTTGAGTTAAAGCGGGTGTGAGAATCTCAAAATGCCCCAGGTGATCCACCTCTCCACTTCTAATTTTGATGTGGACCCTAGCAAAGTCACGACTCACTTATATTCCTTTTCTTCATTTTAAGAAAGATCTTAAAAACTCCAAAGTGCTACTGCGACCCGCCTCCACGCTTTTACTTTTAAATGATGAATCAAACATGTGACATTAATTTGTTCCCCACGGAGTTGTGGATCATTTCATAACTTTTCTCCTTTTCACAAAAAGGAAAAAATATTCAAAATGCTCTGGTGACTGCCTCCCGCTTTTAACTTGAAAAATGGCCACGTGTCCATCTTCGGGGTCAAAGTAAGAAATTTTCCTTACCACTTCATATTGTTGAATAGCCAATCAGAAACTATCGGGGCCATGGGACTAATTTTGTATTTTTACAAATGTAACAAAAGTGACAAGTTCACCAAAAAGACCCTTTGGCCTTTGTCCAATCATAAAGGACCACGTATTTGCAAATGTTGAGATAAAAGTTTGAAAGGGAAAACACAAATGTGGAAAAATAAGATGTAGGGGAAACTTCGCAATTCTCGTCCGAATTAAAAATGTTCCCTGTGGACAGAGCTATAAATGAAACCAAGACTCAATGTGATCCACGACCAAAGGAGAGGATTGAAAATGAAAATCAAATGAACGAGAAAGCTTTGATGCATCCATATAGAGAAACAGAGAATGCTTCAAACCATGCGGACTAAGAAATTTTGAACAAACAGGGCGAGATTAAATTGAGCACCAACATCTGCTCCACTCGGGGATGGGGACTCCCTCATGAGTACCGCAAGAAAAATATAACATGTGCCAAAAATCCATTGGGCATTGAAGTCAAGATTAATCTTGCAAAGAAGAAAAACAATAACCAATGTTCCCAAGAACAAATAGAGAAACAAACAAGAATTGGTCACTAGGGACCAAAAGAAACCAAAATAGAAAAATGTAGAAATAAAACAAAAACAAAAGACTATACACTTTACAATGATGCATTCCTTGATTCTTAGAAATCAATCAAGGAAATGTTTCAAGTGTTTTCCATTAATAGGAAACTCAAGAAATTTAGGATATGACCAATCCAAGCAATCCTAGTAGTTTTTTAACAATTGGACATAGGGATCGCTTTTCTTCTGCTCTCTGCTACTCATAGCCATATTCTCTTAGGTTTATCCTTTGTGCCTTTACTAGATCTAGAAAAAACACCATCAAACATCAGAGTCCAGGGAGAACCAATATGCTCTTGATACTTGCACTCATCAATTTTATGCTCCTTAAAATCAACATAACCCATAAAGTTATCGACATCGACATCTACATGCATTACCTCATAAGAAGCATTGTTAGGGTCCTCAATGAGATGTAACATTTTCTTCCGACTAGAAAACTTCACAAGGTTCCCCTCAATTGGTATGGTTTCATATGAGATGTCCATTTGCACACTTCCACCCACACTAGCTGCCCATTTTTTGGATAATAACATCCCCCACTTGGCAGGACAGTCCATAATAACCACATTCATGGTCAAGAATTTTCTCGGATAAGATGTCAATTGTACTACTAATCCTTTGACATATCCAATTACTGGCACTTCTCTTGAATCCATAGCAGTACATTTCCCAAAAGTTGTTGTTACCTTGATATTTAACTCATTCATTACCTTAAGAGGCATTACATTACATGAGGCTCCTGAATCAAACATGTAGTTATGTACCAGCCTATCTTTAATAATCAAAGTGGTAAAAAATGGATCCACATTAAGCTGAGATTCAACCATAGAAGTTCCCAAATATACCTTAGATGATTCACCCAATTCCTCTAATGCTTGTGGTATTTATGATTCTGTAATAATGGGAGGAACCTCTATATTATTAACACTTTTACCTTGGGTAATCTTTTCTTCCTTAAATCCCAAATATTCAAATGCCCTTTTCCTATGCTCAGGAATTCTAAGTAATTCAACAATGGGAACAATGACTTTGATCTGGCTTAAGATTTGGGCTATGTCACAAGGAACATATTTGGGTAGGGAAATGTTAGAAGGGATATTCACAACTTCATCTGATATTACGGGAGTCTTCACAGTCTGGGCATGGGTAGGAGAATAGGTTTTATTTGGAGTAGTTAGGCCTTTTCCAGATGTATCATCTTTAGGGGTTTCCTTTGGGATACTGGTAAGAACTGGAAATTTTTGTTTGGTTTATGGCCCTACCCCTTTGACAACCTTACTCCTCGTGTTATATTCTTTCTCCTGAGAAACTATGGCATTCATCAACAATTTCGTGTCCTCTTCGCAAGGGATCCCTCCATCATATTTTTAATCATCAAGGCCCTTAAGTATTCAAAATAATGATTAGGAAGATCAAATGCTTGTACCATATAAATTTCAAAAGTATTAATAGGAGAAAGAGATAATACCCGACGAACACAATCCCATAAATCTTCGGGAGTTCTGAACTTATCAATTTAGTTGAGGTTGCACTCTGCTATGAGTTTTTAGGTCTTTTAATCATGCTCACATCATCATATGTCTCATCATCATTTACTTCCTCAACTTCTTGATCTACATCACATGGGGAGTGTGGTAGTAAACACATATCACACCACTCGATAACATTGGCCTCCTCCACAAGAGCAACCATGGCAACAAAGGATCAGAACCAATATATTCTCCTAGGATCGAGGTTGTCTATTTCCTAACCCCATGAGCAGTTTCCCTCTTTCATCTGGTCGGTGATCACCAATGGGATGATTTATAGATCTCTCTTGACCATGTGGCTTGTGTGGACCTTAGGAAATTTGTTGTATCAATTTTTCTACTCGGCCACTTATAGGATATCTCTTTAAAGTTCCACCAAAGTTTTTACAACCTCTTCTTGATCCACCGCCTTGCCCGATTGAGGCTTTTTAGGATTAATCAACTTGAAACCCTCTCTTTTAGGAGGCTTTCTAACTGCTTTGATGTTATTTTCTATTTGTAATGCCATGACGAAATCCTACCTCAATGTTCTGGGTTCTTATCTCTCAAGTAATAAGTAACATTTTTATCAAAAGCATCATAACATTTTATCAAATAGGACACTTGATTAGCCTTAGGATTAAAGTTAGCCTATTCAGGTCTTATTGAACCGAGTATTGAAATTATGGTTGGATTCATTTTGATTTTTATTTATGTTTTCAAATTCGGATAAAAGGAACCCGGGATCTATCTTATCCCATATTGAAATCTAAAGGAAATTTTCATCTCGATCCATGAATATATTGAATTATCTGGTAAAGCCTTCTACTAATTACGTCCATCCTCTTGAAGAGTATGAAAAATAGTTTTATATACACATCGTCAAACTCAATTTCAAAATATTCCATCATATTGACAAAGAGTTATAAATGGTGGTCACTAGTGATGGAATTATGTCCTTGAAATTTTCAAAACCTGTTTTTGATATCCATCCA
Source organism: Taxus wallichiana var. yunnanensis (assembly GCA_018340775.1). Taxonomy (NCBI): domain Eukaryota; kingdom Viridiplantae; phylum Streptophyta; class Pinopsida; order Cupressales; family Taxaceae; genus Taxus; species Taxus wallichiana. The sequence goes on along the minus strand of CM031237.1, from coordinate 802,121,130 downwards.
TACCTCTGAAATTTGTACATCTAAAAGTGTTGAAAACAAAAGGGGGTCTAGGTGGAGGTTCGGTCATATTTCCTTGAGAAGGTGATCTTGTAGGAGAATTGAAATGATAAGAGACTAGAGGTCTCTGGGGCACGAGAATATAAATCTCAAAGTAAATATCTTCTAATGACTCATTTCCTTGGAAAACCCTATCAACCTTAAAAGAAATAGGGGGAGAATTGAGAGGCACACTTTTCAAACACAAATGATGGCCCCTCTCTAGTTGGAGAACTCAAATCTATATAAATATTACTCGGCTAAAAATCACTTGAAGACGTATGGAAATATTCAACCACATATTGATCACCCTTCGAACCGATATCTCCTTTTTTGATTCTTAGTCTCCTACTACTTTCTAGATTTGTTTTCCTTCTGAATTTGCTTTTCCTAGTTCTAGAAATAACTTGCTAGTAGGGTCCCTAGCGAACAAATATCTTATTCCCTCTAGCTTTACACAGTTAATGAAAATTTCACTTGACATAGGTTAAGACACTAGTAATCATCAAAATCTCAATCCAACACGAGTCACCCCTAAGGATTTTCACCTTAGTTGTGCGAGATGCGCTATAAGTAACTTGCCAAGTGTCTATCAATGCTTAATTTATGCAAAGCTTAATGATTTGACATTCCTTTACCCACATTTATCACTATTGATGTAGATTTAGTGAAATAACCACTAGAAACCTGGAAATACCGCATAATGGACTTGTAATCTTTCACAAATCTTACAGATCTCAACAAAGGATGACGTTTAAACAATGTGTTTACACTTAAATCATGTAAGAAACATTATCAAGGTCCATATGTGTATGAATTTTTACAAATAATTCCCCGTAATGGCACCAATTTGGTGTTGTTGTCACACAAATAGGTCTTGGTGTTCAAAAACTTCTCTGTAATTCAAATAATCCTACGACAACGGTGCCAATTCAGTGCTGTTGCTGCACAAATAGGTCCCGGTGTTCAAATACTCCTCTGTAATTCAAATAATCGCTGGAAATGGCACCAATTTGATTTTGTTTCTGTACAAAATAGTTCCTGTTCAAATACTCCTCTGCAATTCAAATAATCCCTGGAAACAATGCCAATTTGGTGTTATTTCCACAAAAATAGATCTCTCTGCTCCTATAATCCTCAAAAATGGTGCCACTTCGGTGTTGTTATCTAAATTGATTGTCCCGTGAAGGCCGAGCAAAGATCACGAAACTTTCGGGATGCTTAGAGACGGAAGAGCCATGATATGAGTCATTTTGTATCCAGGGATGGGATTTAGCTGGCTCTTTATCACTTGGGAATTGAAGAAGTGGATAACACCTCACTAAGGGTTTGATCTACCCTCACTACTTTAGGTTGTGCCTTTTACCGGGTGAGAGGACCCGTTACGTAACTCCGTATTGGCGAAGGACATTAAGAGATCCTTCTCTGCACAATTTTAATGAGAACCCTAAGGAAATATGATTAATGAAACACAATATAACTCTAACAATTTGACACACTAGAGATTGGAGACGTTTCCTAGGCAAGGTTTGGGTTACTAAAGACAATGATTGAATCCTAATTGTCCCTGCATATTTTGGCAATCAAATTTTTTCATTTGTGGATACACAGTACAAAAAGGGGTAGATCATGTAGGATTCATTGTTTGAGAATATTTTTGGTGGGAAGTTAAGAAAGATAGAGTTAATTATACAAGATCTTTGAAAGCCTTTACAAAAATAAGAAAACTCATAGAAAGAATGCTTTAGAACAGCTAAAATATTCCTTCAACCAGAAGGTGTGTATCAATAGAGGCCCAAAGATGCAAAGTTTCACACATTATTCAATAATTCAACACAAAGGCTCATGTTAAAGACTCAATTAAATGTTAGAAATCCTCGATTCTTCATGCCTAAGATACACTCATACGCTTATAAACAATATTTATCAACATAGTGAGAGGAAACTGATTTTAAATTGTTTATTTTATTACTAGAGCAAGGATCTTCTCATAATGAAATTACAAATGCCAAATAACTAACATAGAGACGAGATCTTCAGACTCCCGGATATTTTAACATAAGATTGCAACATGAACAAGAAAAATTATGTGAAAACATTATGAAATAGCAACAAAGACAATTATGTTCATGATCGACACGTAGTCATTCAAGGTTCATTAGATTCATCAGAGGGGAAATTTTCTTGAATAATATTAGAGCTTGTTAATGGCTGAACACTTACAACTACCTTGATGCGATTGAATCCAAAACATAGGAAAATAAACTCATCTCTTAGACGGTTTCTCGGGAATATAGTTTTCTCTCAAAATTTCTAAGAAAAGGTAACCTCCACTTTGTGCAAGAGTATTATCATTGTATTTATACATTTCACTTGCTCACTCATCCCAAATTTCCCCCCCTAAAAGAAGAATATTCAAGGAATCCTTTGTTTGCTTGCAAGTTTGTTCCGAAGGTGATGGTTAATAGATTTACACCCAAAGCCGCTAGGTGGATAAATTATGAACTGATCACGTTTCTTAGACCCTCAACTATGACTGGGATGCCATATCATAATTTTTGACAGTATTCTTAATCATTCTTTTATTCTGTAGTGCAAGAAATCCCCTTTTTAATAATTTTCAGGTGGTTCCATATGGCTGGATCTGACAAGTAATCTTTTTCACCCTCGAGAATACACCTTGAGAAACAAGTGCCCTCGCATGGCTACCTACATCCATGCCTCTTACAAATGAGTGTCCTTGCATGGATTATACCACATACCTATGTTACGAGTCCAAGTCAGCCAAGTGGAAAGAGGAGCCATCAGAAACCTCCACATATCTCCTTAGCACAACCGCAAAGGTGAAGTCCAAATGACATGTTCCCAAATAAACGCGAGGCTCTCCACGTGCTTTGGACCCAAGAAAGTTACCTTGGCCATTGAAAAAGGTATCAGTATAAAGAGGATCTAGAAGAAACCTCCATGTGTCTCTTCAAAGACACTTTTGATATGGTGCCCAAATGCGGAGACCTCAAACAAGAGCTAAATATCCATATGTCTCAACCCAACAAAGTTGTTGAAAGAGTTTAGGGACCAACGAAGGTGCCACGTGCCTAAGGTCTGAGAAAATTTCCTCAACCATTGAAAATTCTAAGTATGGGTAGGGCCAATGCAGTCTTCCACATGTCTCTTTGTTACTTTTTAGGTATGAAGCTCAAAATATGGACTCCCAAACAAGCGTGGGCCTTCCACGTGTCTAGGGTTTGATAAAGTTACACCAGACACTTCAAAAGAGTCTAAGTATGGGAAGATCCAATGGAAACCTCCACGTGTCTCCTTGGCACAACTCCAAAGGTCAAACCGAGAGGTGAATCCTCAAATGAGCGCAAGCCCTCCACATGGAAAATATTTGAGTTGAAGCAGGCTTGAGAATCTCAAAATGCCTTGGTGACCCACCTCTCTGCTTCTAACTTTTGATGTGGGCCCCAGTGGATTCCTAACTCAATTTTATTCCTTTTCTTTACTTTAAAATAGAGCTTCAAAACTCCAAAGTTCTCTGGCAACCCACCTCCCGCTTTGAATTTTCAATGATGACTCAAACATGTGACATTAATTTGTCCCTGCAGAGTTGTGTATCATTTCATGAGTTTGATCCTTTTCACAAAAAGGAAAATATCTTCAAAATGCTCCAATGACCCACCTCCCCGATTTTAATTTACAAACGTCCACGTGTCCTTCTTTAGGGTTAAAGTAATAAATTTTCCATGCTACTTCATATTGTTGAATAGGCAATCGAAACTATCAGTAATCTGCAGGATTTTGGCCTTTTTACAAATGTAAAAAAGTGACAAGTTCACCAAAAATACCTATCGGTCCATGCCCAATCATAAAGGGCCATGTATCTACAGACATTGAGATAAAATTTTGACAGGGAAAACAAATCATGGAAAAATAAAATGCAGGGAAACTTCACCATTCGCTTCCATAATTCAAAATGTTCTTTATGGACAAAGAAACTTTAAATGAAACAAAGACTCAATTTAATCCACAACCCAAGGAAAGGATTGACAATGGTAACCAAATGAAGGAAAAATATTTCACACATCCATATAGGGAGACAAAGAATAGTTCAAACCATGCGGGTTGAGAAATTTTAAAAAAATAGGTAGAGATTAAATTGAGCACCAACAAGAACTACATACCAAGACCATGGATCTAAAACTTTAATGATAGTGTTTAAGATGAGAAGAGGTAAAGGTCGGAACCTAACAAATGCTAAGCTAAACTATAATTTATTATTTTATGTCTACTTTCAGAATAAGAAACTTTTGAGCCCAGGGTCTGATATGTTATTTCTATTAATAAGTAAAGGAGCTTAGCTAGCACTATGCATTTTATTTGAGTGGAAATGATGTGAAATATGATTTGAAAACCATGTATTTCATTGGAACTATGTACCAAGGAAAGGAATCCAAAATTTTAATGATAGTGTTTAAAATGAGAAGAGGTAAAGGTAGGAGTCTAGCCGCCAATAAGCTAAACTGCGATTTATTATTTTATGTCTACTTTCAAAATAAGAAAATTTTGAGCCTAAGGTCTGATATGTCATTTCTATCAATAATTAAATGAGCTTAGTGGGTGCTAAGAATTTTTTTATTGTAAATGAGATAAAATATGAGTTGAAAACTATTTATCTTATGGGAACTATATATTAAGGCTAACGATCAAAAACTATAAAGATAGTGTTTATATTGATAAGAGGTAAAGGTAAGAGCCTAGCGACCACTAATCTTTACCATTAAATTCAATAGGTTATGGTGTTCCACTCAATATGTACAAAATCTTAGCGGTTGCTAAGCATTTTCTCTTGTAAAAACATATGTGAGTTATATGTTACAAACAATAAGTCTCTGCAAGTACTACATAATAGTTGAAAACACAATAAAGAACCCAAAGCTATATACGTATGGTATTTATAATGACTAGTATTAATGGTAGGAGCCTAGAGACCACTAAACTAGAGCAGATATTTAATTTTATAGTTGTTTTAATTTTATAAAACCGTTGAAACTAGCGTCCACTATGCTCTTACTTTGGATAAGGGAAAAATGTTTAGTGCTTGCTAAGAATTTTCTTGCACATGATTCAAGTGAATTATGTTTTTCAAGAAAATATTCCTTATGGGAACTACGTAAGGCTTGATCCTATATGTACCGTTATCTAAAATTCACCCCCAGGGTAATTTTGATAACATGCATCAAATTATTCAGTCCCGAGCAAATAGATTGATTTAAGGCCCGAAATCATGTTTTTCGAGGTCCCCTCGGCCTTTTTCTAACTCTCCCATCCAAGAAGAAATCCCAACGAGTTAGAAAGAATGGAAAAAATGCAAAAATATGGCTGCAGGGCTGTTTTGAGGCATTTCGGTCCAAGGGCTCAGTCGTACCAGTTCGGTTTGAACTGAGGTTCGTTGTACCAAGCTTGGGGCCGAAAAATGAAGAAAATTGGCTAAGTCCTAGTCTAGGCGATGCAGTGGGATAGTTGGGACATCGGGATGCATGGGACACGAAAAGCCAAATCGGCCGAAAGAGGGAAAAAATTGCCTAAGTCTTGTTTCGCGCGGTTTGGGATAGTTGGGACAAAAGTACGTGCGGGACGTGGATCGGCCGGTTTGGCGCAAGTCATTCCATTTCGAGTGCGGTTCGGAGATATTTGTCCCAGCAATCCAGGACAGCTTGGGACAAAATTACGCAGAGGACGCGAACCGGCCGATTTGGTGAAACAAGGGACTTTCGTCCGGGACAGTTGGGCCAAAAGGACGCGTGGGGCGCGAAAAGCCGAAAGAACCGCCAACGAATGGAATCTCGCCATGTGTCTTCACCTCAAACAGGAACAAGGAAGCCCGGGTCAAGGGCGGTTCGGAGATATTTGTCCCAGGGTTGTTTGGGGCATCCGGCCAAAGGTACGCGAGGGACGCATGGGACGTGAGAAGCTGAAAGAGCCGCCAACGAATCAAATCTCGCCACATGTCTTCACCTCATCGGCCTGGTGGGAAAATTTTGAAAAAAATTTCAAAGGAAAAAACAAAAGGGAAATGGTCAGGAAGGGCCCACGTCCAATGAAATCGTGCCATGTGGCACTTGAGTGGCGGAGTGTGGGGGAGAAATGGGAAATTTTTCCCAAAGTGAAAAATACCAAATTTTCGAAGGACAAAGTGCGCCCCTCAGGCCCGAGCCAATAAAATAGTGCCACGTGTCCAAGTGGCAAGAAATTAAGGAAGGGCCCAAAAGAAATTTTCAAAGGATGAACCCACGATGAATTAGAGCCTGACATGTGTCACCCAAGTGGCAGAGCGTGGAAAAATTCAAATATTTTCCCGCCAATCCGTTTTGGCCTGTTTTTGCCCTAAATCTTCAAATCGCCATATCTTTCGATCCAAAGCTCGGATTTTTGCGTTCTTTATATCAATGGAAAGCTGGTGAAATTATCTACACAATTTTTGGGTCAATATTGCATTTTGGTTCAGTTTGGAGAGATAAAATTAAAAACGCCTCTGGTGCGTGATAATGGCCAGAAATGACGTTTCAACAACCAACTTAAATGCAAAATACAGTTCACCGCTTTTGCTAGGGTTCTCACCTACCACCATAATGAGATGAATTAAATACAACCTAGAAGTGGTTGGGGTAGATCTGGATTTCCTCTCTCTTCCCTCTCTCATTCTTCCTATAAATTGTAAGGAGGGGTTTCTTTCTAAAGGTCGAACATTCTGTTTTGCCCCTCCCTTCTTCTCTTTGGCAAGTGAATTTGTGGAGTTCAAACCTCCCATTTAAAACTATAATGCAACCTTGCTTCTTGGCATTTTGTAGTGTATTGTATCGATCTTTGGAGCAAGTAATGCATGTCTGTGGATGATTCTCAACCCTCTCTGTGTTCATTTGCATCCTCCTGATCTTTCACTACAAATTTTGTTATCTGTGCATGATCTTGCATCACATTTGAATGGTTTGTGTTTATTGGCAAGATAGGTGTTCTTCATTCCTCGTTGTATCACCTCTGTTAGCTTAGGTTTATTTTTTATGCATCTTCTTACCCTGTCTCCTTGGCAAGTTAGATTAGGTTTTGAGTAAACCCTCTGCATTTTCGTGTGCATCTGAACAGAGGAATAGGAACTAGCCTTCTCTGGAGATTCCTTTCTCATTTTTGCAAGTCCCACACTTGGAGAAAGGATTCCATGTTGTGCAATCACACTTGGATGCTAGTATGATCAAACTAGAAATCGATCAACATCTAGGGGTGCTTTGTGATTCTCGCACTAACAAGTACCTTAATCACTCTAAGAAATAACAACATAGGAAAAAAATAGAAAAATAAAATTACCTACCTTTAATAATGTAGGATCCAAAACTTAGGAAACAAAAAAATTATCTACCTTTAATATTATACCTTAATCACTCTAAGAAATAAAAGCATATATTAATTAAAAATGAAAACCAAAGAGAAAAACAACAAGTCCAAGTACGATTAAACATATGTACGGTTTTTCTTAGTAGTCCCTTTTAGCAATATGTCACGGAGTTATAGAGGATTTGTTGAAGAGGCACGGTTCGAAGGGTTGAGGAAAACTTCTGCAAAAGTTTGACCCATATCGATGTGGATGTGTTCATCCATGTGACAAGAGGATAAGTTATAATGGCCTCTTCATTAGCCCCTAAAATTGTTCCTTAGGTTCTTTCATTGAAAAAATAGGAGAAGACATTGCAAAGGAGACTGCAAGATATTGGAAGGGTTTGAGGGTTACCATGAAGCACAATGTACAAAATTGACAAGAAATATTTATAGTTGTTCCCAATGCGAGATGCCTTGGTGATTAAAGTGCTGAAAGAACTGAGTGTGACAAAAAAAGATTAAATACATTAAACTTACAAGGAACATCTCATTGTACAATGTTATTGAAATTGAAAAATTCATGAAGACTCGATCTATGGAAAAACATCTTGCGAGAAATGTGAAGGAGATTTTACGAACATGTTTTTCTATCCGATGAACTATTAATGGCAAGCATCCCAAGGATTTATAATTATAGATCAATGAAGGAGAGTTCAAGATTCCAAAGGATTGATTAGAAGGAAGCGATTTTTTTTCAGTATGTTTTATTGAGTTTTATTATATTGGGTATTTTTTTGTTTTTAAGGTTTTATTAGGGAACAATGTCTTAAATATTTATGGGTCTTTTATTAAGTAAAAAGTAGCATTCAAAATTTGGTTATAGTGGGTTTTTTTTTCTTATTTAATGTACAATGTATTTATAGGCCTAATTTCCTTAATAAAATTGAGTTATTTTGGGAATGTTAGATCTGTAAATATCAACTAGAAGCATTAAACCAAAATAATAAGTAATGTCTAGTAAGATATTTACTAGCTAAGGTTTGTAATAATATGTTTTCATTTTACAAGACAAAGCTTGTTTCCTATGAATTTGGGGCATGATGCTTGAATCATTGACAAACATTCTCATAAGTGGTGGTGTAAAGGCTGCAACAAGATTTGGATTTGGCAAGTTAGAAAATGGCCTGAATATTTGATGGCTATGTTAAGGGAAAGAGGGTTCTTCTCGAAGTTGATGTAGAAGATTCAACTTGGATTATGTATTTTGAGGTTAAACGATGATGTAAGACCATATAAAATTACATTCCAGATTAGATTTTAGTACATTCAAATGAACTATAAACACAATATCGATGATTGGTTTTCAATACCGGAGAAATTATGATGGGATTCTAGCAACCGATAAACTAGAGCATGAATTTTTAGTTTATCATTGTTTTCAAATTTTCAAAATGTTGAACCTAGCATCCATTATGCCTTTACTTTTGATAAGGAAAATTTCTTAGCATTTGCGAAGCATTTCCGTAACAAGATCCAAAGTGAATTATGTGTTTCAAATAGTATACCTTAAGGTAACTACATAAGTCTTGTTCCCTCATGTACCTTAATCACTCTAAGAAATAACAACATAGCAAAAAAAAAAAGGAAAAAAACTACCTACCTTTAATATTGTAGGACCCAAAAATAGGAATATTTTTAACCTACTTGTAATATTACACCTTAATCACTCTATGAAATAACACCATATATTAAATAAAAAAGAAAACAAAAGAGAAAATCACTGATTCCAAGTATAGATAAAGTCATAAGGTTTATGTTAGTCTTTCCCTTTAGAAAGAGACCACCGTGTTGTAGAGGATTTGTAAAAGAGGCATTGTTTGAAGGGTTGAGGAACAATGCTTCCAAAGTTGGATCCATCTCAGGTTGTGGAGGTGTTTGTTCATGTGATAGGAGGAGAAGTTGGAGTGGCCTCTTCATTGGCCCCTAAAATTTTTCCTTTGGGTCTTTCACCAAAGAAAATCAGAGAAGACATTGCAAAGGAGAATGTAAGAGATTGGAATTTTCTGAGGGTTACTTTGTGAAGCTCACTATTCAAAATATCAATCCAAACATACAATTGTTCCCAATGCAATTGCCTTAGTGATTAAAGCTCGAAAGAACTTGAAAGTGACTGGAAAAGGAGAAAAACATTAAACATACCGAGAACATCTCATTGGATGATGTTATTGAAATTGTGAAGCTCATGAATCCCTGATCCATGGCTAAACATCTTGTGGGAACTATGAAGGAGATATTTCGTAAGTGTATTTTTGTCGGGTGCACTGCGTTGATCGAAAGGATCCCAAATATTTACAATCGAGATTGATGAAGGATAGGTCGATGTTCTAGAAGATTGATTAGAAGGAAGTGAATTTTTTTTTGGTATTCTTTATTATGTTTAATGTATTGGGTCTTTGTTTGTTTTTAAGGTTTGATTTGGGAACAATGGCTTCTTGATTTATGGGTATTTCATTGAATAAAAAGGAACACACCAAATTGGGTATAGTGAGTTTCGTTTCTTTTTTAATGTTTTTGTATTTTCTTATTTAATGTACTATTTATTTGGAGGCATAATTTCCTTAGTAAAAATCAGTTATTTTAGTAATGTTGAACTTTATATATCAACTGGAAACATTAAACCAAAATAATAAGTAATGTGTATTAATATATTTACTAAGGTTTGTAATAATTTATTTTCACTTTACAAGTCAAATCTCATTTCCTATTAGTTTGGTGCACAAGGCTTAACTCATTGAAAAACATTCTCATAAGTTGTGGTGTAAAGGATGCAACAAGATTGGTGTTTGGCAAGTTGGAAAATGGCTTGAATCTATGATCACTATGTTGAAAGAAATGGGGTTCCGTTAGAAGTTGATGTAGATGAGTCAACTTGGATTACATATTTTTAAGGTTTAAGGCTGATGTAAGACCATCTATAATTCCATTCCAATGATATTTCACTACAATCCGATGAACTATAAACAGAATATCGATGACGGGTTTTAAGTATTGGAGAAATCATGATGAGGGCCTATGAATCGCTAATCTAGAGCATGATATTTTATTTTATCATTTCTTTAAAATTATTAAACTGTTGAACCTAGCATCAACTATTCCCTTTCTTTCTATATGGAAAAAATGTTTAGCATTCACTAAAATTTTTCTCCCATAAGAGCTGAAGTGAATTATGTGTTTCAAATAATCTACCTTATAGGAACTACATAAGGCTTGATCCTTCTATCTTGTATGCACGGTGCAGCTATTTTCTCCACCGGGTAATTTCTAGCTAACATGATATAATTATCATCAATGAAAAACACCGGAAATCCAAAGTTGTAAAGATAGTGTTTATAATGACCATAATGGTACGAGTGTCATGATTGCTTAGTTATCTCACGATTTATTATTTTATCACAATTTTAAATAAAATAAACTATTGAAAGTGGTGTTATCACTAAATCATAGAACCTTATGGTTTGCATAAGTGTATCGTGTTTGAGCTCACAATGTGATTGGATAACATGGGTACTAACTCCAAGTTATGGGACTTGCCTCTTGAGATAGACCTCCAAAGAAAGGTAGTTCTTGCTCCTAAACTACCTACCAAAATCATCTCTAATGCAAGAAAAAATATATATCCTAATATAACTTTTCAAGATACCAAGGAGAGAGATTGCATGAAAAAAGGCCTACACTAAAGCGGTGATGCACCGAAATGTAGAGTGTGAGAGTAGTCTCCCAATGTGTGAAAAGTAGAAGCAAAATGCAAACTAGAAGGGGTGATAACAATTCTCCACAATCTAGCAACTACATTTACAATATTTCATGCACACACAATGATAATGGATCCCTACAACAACATAAGATAGACACAATATATATGCAATGAGATTGAAAGGGCAAGAGGAATGCAAACAAAGATAGCAAGGGAATATACATCCATAAACATACATTTGTTGCTTCGTAATTATGCATAGTTCAATCTATTACAAAATAAGGGCCTGGATCACCATGCAAGGAGTCCACTATAAGGGCTTATAGCACATTGGATTCACAAAGAAATTTTGACAGATTTTTTCTACTCAAAACTACCTCTCTCTACAATGAGCCCCACACTCCAATTTATAGACATTTTAGAAGAAAGAGAGAGAGGGAAAAAGGAAATCCCTAAATCTTTCCTTAAACCACTTGAAAGATGTATTAAATGAAGTGAAATGATGTTTTGTTTCTTATAAACAGCTCACCATACTTGTCCCATGACTTGAGGTAGTGAAAAATTTCAGCCCATGATTCATTAATGCATCTCACCTACCAAATAAAATCATTATTTTGAACTAGGCATGTTATCTATGAAATCACCATTGATTCCCTACAAAATTATGGATGAAAATCACAAGGAATTTGGTATTGTTCTATCGTCAAAAGTTATTGATTTGGGGACACTACATGTCCAGGAGAGACACTTTGACTTTGAAAATAATAAGTTTCTTATTCTGGATATGGATTTGGATGTTTCTTTATTCAAGAACCGGGAAATGCATGCCTCCATAAACAACAAACCATATTCCTATTCAAAATATGGTTAGAATTTGGGTATTCTAATGCATTTTGAAAAAAGCTCGGTTGTTCAAATGAAGAATTCATTCAAAATGGTATATTTACAATTGTTAGTGCAAAATCACAACACCCCCAAATGAGTTCTATAGATATGATTTTCTAAGGTAGAGTCATTTGGTGTGATTGCACAACATTGAGCTTTTCCCAAAGTGTGGGACTTTGCAAAATTGGAAAAGATCTCTAGATTAAAGGTTGGTTCCTATTCCTCTGTTTAGGTGCATACGTGAGAACTTGCAAAGGATCTATCTCTATACCTAATCTAAAATTTTCCAAGGAGACAAGGATAAAAAGGAATACAAGAAATAAGAAATAACTAAACTACAAGGTGATGCACCAAAGGAATGATGAACACTAGTTTTGCTGATAGACACAAACCAACAAAATACATACAATAATCAAGCACAGATAACCAAATTTATAATGAAAGACTAGATGCAAGAAAAAGAGACAAAAATGATATAAAATTGATCATAAATGTGTTTTATTTCTTTGCAGACTGATACAATGCATTACAAAACGACCAGGAGGTAAGAAACATACTACAATTTTAATGGAAGGCCTGAACTCCATTAATTCCTTTGTTAGAAGGAAATGGGAGCCTGTAAAACAAAAGAATGTCCACCCCTTTACAATGAGTCCCAACCCTATATTTATAGACTCAATCAGAGAGAAGAAAGAAAGAGAGAGAAGCAGGAAAAACAGACTGAAGCTCAACTACCACTATTAATGTATCTTGTAAAATTTTCCCCAAATCTACCTTGATCGCATCAATCTCTAGAAAGGAGGAAACAAAGGAACTGATCAAATCTGATCTAGTTATTGGGGTAGATGGATCCCGCATTAATGGCTCAAGATGTTCTCTCAATTTTCCTCTACTTAACATGTCTAAACTTAAAGTTTCACACCTCCATGGCATGGACAAAGCCCATATCTTTCCAACAATATTAGATTTGCAATATTTCAATCCCCGAGTCAAAGGATATGGCCCTTCAAAGTTTTTATGGGGTCCATACAAAAGGATGGGAAAACCAGTCTAAAAAATGGGCCTCCTTTCGACCTCTAGGACACATGGAGGGCTAACACTGCTATGAAGGCAGTCTTTGTATTTTTCTCTTGGAATGGCATAGGGTGACATGTGGCTTCCTCTACTGGCCCACCCAATTTCTTTTTTTCTCGGCTAAGTTATTTGTTTGGTGGGATCATATTCCTTATCTAAGGACACACGACAACCCGACACTCAATCGGAAACCCTCTCTCTTTGATGCTTGAGTTAGTGCCATTTGGACACTTGGCAATCTCTGTCGGCCTACCACCATACATTGACTATTCAACCCAACTCTAGTTCCCTTTTGAGACTAGATGAGTGGAGTCCTTGCACTTGCTTGAAAACCCAATCAATAATTTTCCTTTGAAGTAGTGTCGATTTGAATCTTGGAAGCCTCCGAGTCTTTTTCCTTTTCAAGGACCATTCTCCTCCTTTTTGGGGCCTTGGGCTACGTGTGGCAAACTAGCACAAGTTTGAGCCTCCTCTTTTGGATCTATCCTCGAGTAAGCACCACTTGGACACATGGCAGTCTTCACCCATACTTCTATACTTAGCCTTTTCCAAGGCTTGCCCAATTCACCTTTTGACCTTGTTGACCATTTACAATGTGAAGGGTCATGGCGAAAATTTGAGCCTCCAACATGGATTCCCATTTTGGAATTGCACTAAGCCAACACGTGGGCTCTCCCACCGAGTTGGAGACTTTGCAACAGCCATACTAATTTTGGGGCTCTTGACACGTGTAAGTTCGGCTCTCGTTTAAGCTTCCCCTTTTGGATTCAACTTTCTAGAATCGCGTGCAGACACGTGGCTCTCTCCACTGCCTTCTCCATACTTATTCGATTTTGGACTCCTTTCTGAACTGTTTTGAGCCCAAAAGCATTGAATCTTCACCTTTATTTTCCCCTCTTGATCTTGGCTTCTCTCGTGGCACCGCCCTTGCCATTTACGACCCTACTATTCCATTCTTAAGTATACTTGTAACTTGAAAAATGGATTTAAGACATGGAAATGGCATGACAAAGTCATTTCTTCTTGCATAGGGTCATTTAGTCCTTCTCAGCCCCCACCACTCCATTGTTGAGTCCTTCTACGACCTATTTACAAGATCTGAATGAGATTTCTAAGGTTCCTTCTATGAGGGGTTGTGGCTGATCCAACATTTTCCCCGAGGGAAAAATATGTATAAAAATTTTACAACTCATAGGGGTATCTTTCTACTAGATTAAAATACTAGTTGCCTTGTCATATCCATTGGGCATGGAGTCTAGAACGAAGGTATTATACTTGGTTCGCGCCTCGATTCAAGATCCCACTGCTTTGCACTCTCAATTTTATTAGAAATATCAAAACGAAGGTTTATGAGAGTAGAATGGTTTTGGCCTGGGCTTCATCTCGCTACTCGATGGAATGCATAAGAGCAACAAAACAACACGACAACTATATACAAAATTGAAAATCATACACGATCCAAGTAGAAAATGCAGAGTGTGCAGAGCACTTTGGAGAAAAGCAACCCAAACTATAAAAAGACAATGTGCACAAACACTTAGAGGAAAACAAACTAAACTAATATGTACAAGGTGAGAACCTTCTTTCTAGTAGCAAGTGTTTACGATAGATTCCATTCACTTGAATCCAAAATTCCTCACTATCCAATGTAGACAATTGGAAAGCATTGCTACTTTTAAATTTTGTGACCATGTAAGGGCCACTACTAATGGCATCAAACTTGGAATGCCTTCCTGGTTTTTCCCGATTTGCATCCCATTTCAAAACCAGGCCTCCTTCCTCGAAGGTCCTTGTTTTTACCTCCTTGTCAAAGCATCTCTTGATTGAGACTTGATCCTTCTTTATTACTTGGAGTGCATGTTCTCTGGTTTCTTCTAATTCCATCAACTCTGCATACCGGCCTCCATCGGTTCAAATTCGACATTTCCAGCTACTTCATGAGCTCCAATACTAGAATTCAAGTGATATAGGAAACACTACCTCTTTTCCATAGAAAATTTTGAATGGAGAGCTGCTGTAGATCTCTTGGGTGTTATCCTATCAGCCCATAAGGCCGATTTGATCTTTTTGTGTCAGGTTCTTTGATTTTCATCAATATTTTTTCTAATGATCTTTATCGTGTTCTTATTCGTAGGCTCACTTGGCCAATACTTTGAGGGTAATAGTTTAATGAAGTGATTGAGTAAATCCCGCTTCTTAAAATCCCATACTATGATCTTGGAACCTATGAATGCAAATGCGCTTTCTTATCAAATGGTGGCTGGTACTCCAAATCTTGTTACTATCCCTTCATACAAAGTATACTAGACTCATTAGCTTCTTTGAGTGACGCTACCTCGGTCCACTTGGTGAAATAGTCTGTTGCTATCAAAATCCATTTATGGCCTTAGCTTGAATTTGGATTGATGAATCCAATGAATTACAATCCCCATTACATAAAAGGTATGTCAACCGAGATTGGGTGTAATGGAAGTGCTGCTAGCTTTTCTTTTCCTTGAAGAATACACAATTCTTACAACTTTTGATCCATGCATAGCAATCACTAAACACTCTGGGCCAATAATAACTTACTTTCATGATTTGGAGTGTTGTCACCCTTGGAGAAAAATGACCTCAAGTTGCTCCAACATGGAATTCTTGTAACATTCTCTCAACTTTGATTTGTCCCAATGCATCTTAGGAGAATGTCATTTATGTCCCTTTGGAACAAGACACCACCAAAAAGAACATATGGGATGACATGCAGTCTGAAATGTCTCCTTTTTGTTTTACCCATCCAATGAGGACACATGTCTATTTAAATGAAGTGCACCATGTCTTGAGTCCAACAAGGAGTAGGTACATTAGCATTTTCCTCCTCTTGATTATTTTGTGGAACAAAAACAACCTTCTTTTCATTATTTGCTTCATATTGTTAACTCGAGGCTAGTTGTTCACACAACCCCTTCCCACGGACCAGCTTAGTGACCTTGATCTCAATGTCATACTCCATGACATGAGTGATCCACCCTACGCGTTTCTCATTCGGATCCTTGCACGAGAAGGATGTCTTTAACTCCTACATGGGAGACTAACAATTGGATGTTATTGTTTGAAAATAGGTACTTAAACTTCTTTAATCCTCTAATTACTACCAGACTTGCTTTTCAATGAAGGAGTATCTCACTTCATAGTCTTCCAGACCTTGACTAAAGAAAGCAATTGGCTTTTCTCGTACATTCTTTGTTTTGCTAAACTAAGATTGTAGAAATTATGTCACTACCACCAAAGGCATACAATATGAAGTCTTTAGAGAAATTTGGATTCATGAGAGTTGGGGCTTGTGATATAGCTTCTTTGATGGCCTCAAAGCTTACCTTTCCTTCAACTATCCACCTGAATGCTAAGCTATTTTTCAACATGAACGTTATTGGCTTAACAGGGGGTAGTAAAATTTGTACAAACCCACGAAAAAAATTGATTTTTCCCAGGAAGCTTTGAAGAGATTTCTTGTGGCTTGGAAAGGACAATGCTCTTATTGCTTCAAATCTCTCCGAGTCAATTTCCAATCCTTCCTTTGATACAATATGTCCTAGAAGCCTACCCTCATGGGCTAAGAATATGTATTTTTAGGGTTCAATGATACCCCAAAAATCATGCATCTTTGAAACACTTGCCTTAGGTCAAAAAGGCGGTCATCGCATTTTGGAAAACACTGTAATGTAATCCAGATAGATCAATACTATTTTATTTATCATTCCTTTGAATTCCATATCCATTTCCCTCTCGAAAAGTGGCTCCAAAGATTGGAAAATCCAAATGGCATTTTTCTCAGTAGCCATAAGTGTCCCATTTGGTGGTGAAAGTTATTTTGAACTAATCATCTTCTTTCACCATGATCTGGTTGTACCATGAGTAGCAATCTAGGAGGGAGAATCTCTCTTATCCAAAAACAACTTGCAAGATCTGCTCCATTAAAGGGAGTGGGTAGTGATCTATGATGGAAGTTGTATTCAAGTCTCAAACATCTATACACAACCTAATCTCTCCATTTTTCTTCTTGACTGGGACCAAGTTTGCAACCCAGCTTGAGTGTTTGATTGGAAATATGATACTTGCCTCTATCATCTTGTTCAGCTCTTTCTTCATCAGAGGCTCAATGTGTGGATTGAATTGTCTGCTTACGCGTCGCCCGATGGGATGAGACGCTGGGTCTAGTTCAATTGTGTGTTGTACTAGATTTGGATTGAACCCTATTAGGTCTTCATACCTCCAAGAAAATACATCTGAAAATTCTTGGAAAATTTGTATGAATTCATACCTTTCTTTCTCGATGGCCACTTTACCAATTTGAAGTGTTTTTCCTTCTCTAACCTGGGACCGACTCAATCTTCCCCTTTAATCCATATGTTATCCTTTTCTTTTCTAAACTGGTCATTAGGATTGAAGATAAAATCCAATGTCACTAAGCCTTTGAGAAGCTTGTTTGTATGCAACTATACTATTTGATTCATGTATTGTTGCTCTAATATTATTTGATTTTTAGTCGAGAATTCAGCTTCTTCTTGCAAAAATTAATTATATGCCGATCACTCTCGAACACCTACCAAAGATGTGTTGTTATCTGACACTATTGGCATCACAACTATATTGATATGTGGCTTTTCTTTGTCTCTTTTGATGTTATTGACCACATCAAATGTTGCTCCAACTACTACAATCCTATCAAAGCCAGCTTCTGCTTCTCCTTCCCGTGTATGGACACACCAAGGCCTCAAAATCCTTCGTGAGATCCCATACCATAATCTTGTAGTTATTGAGCAAGCCATTCTTTAAGTCCTCTAACCTGATTTACAACCAGCTTCACTATCACCAAACACTTGTAAGTTCTTGATTCCTAGCTTCCTTACCCAATGAAGACCATAGACAAAAGCCTCATATTCAAGAATGTAATTTGAGCAGAAAACTGGAATCTAAAGGCCGAATAATATTTCATACCTTTGGTAGACACAATCATAGCTCCCGCTCTAGATCCGTATCTACTCCTTGAGCCATCAAAGAAAAATTTTCACACTTCATTGTAATCTTTATATTCTAGCTTAATTAGGTAAGGAAGAGGATGATTCTCTTTATATAGATAGTAGACACCTAGCTAAAATTCTTCCATCTCCTTGTAGGGCTCAAAAGCCTATATTTTGTTTGCCCACTCATCGAGAATCAAATTTGGGATACATCACACCTTGCTATCTACTTCACAAGAGCTTAGGAGGTCTTCTTGATCAAAAGCTGAGTAGTTGGAATTGATTACGTAAGGCACATAAAATTCAATATGATAATCAATAATGGGCTTAGATCTAATCATGTCCTTTGCCCCATACCTTTTTCTCAAGAGCATATGTGACCAATCATTAGACAGATAGCCTCCAATTTTGGCGGTGAAGTCCTTGGACAAACAAAAAGAAAAATGTGGTGGAAAGTCTATGATTGACACGTTCTATAATATGGTCACATTAGGGCAAACATGTAGATTCAAGCTCGATCCTTGATGATTCCAATAGTTGTAGAATCGTTGTCCCATCTAATTACTATCCCTCTAGAGATGACTTAATATTAGAGACCCAATTTATTAGCTATTTGCTTGGGCATCATAGAACTACTTGCCCCATAATCAATCATACAATTGTGCACCAATTTGTCTCCAATAATAAATGAAACATAGAATGGAGGAGGTCTCAGGTTCTTACCTTGTTGTTCTCGATGGTTTTCCCCATGTTGATTGTATTGGTAAGCACTTTCTCTTGCTGGTTAGGGGTGTGATTTGAGCTTGACCAATTTTGTATAGTAGTTTACAATAGATCCCTCTGCCCTGGAATGGCTAGTGACTCCCATAGTGAAATGTTCACACTTGTCCTCTTCATTTGCTCAATGATATTGAATGAGCTATCCTTTTCTGCCCCTTCCCAGGCACATTTTTTTCTTGCAGATGGGTTGTTACAACCGGTTCTTGAGTGGGTTTAGAAGGTAGCTTGAACTGGCTTTGCATGTTGGGAGTTATATTTGGAGCACCAAAACCTTGTGGAGTGATGGAAGGTTGAGGGTTACCTGAGTTTAGTGGTTTTCCTTCTCCAATATTTCTCTTTTTAGATTGTGTATTGGTAGCTACACTTTGAGAAGGGAACTGATTCATCCCACTGAAGTCTTCATCTTTCCAATTGACAAGCATAGTTTCACTTAGAGGTCCCTCTTTTTGAGATCCTTACTACTGATCTCTTTGCTGGCTAGGTTCTTATGACACCATACTAATTTGAACCATCAAGGATTGATTTAGTGCACCATTAAAGCACATTGATTGGTTATTTGGCTACTTGCATGGGAAACACCAATCATATTCTTGTGCCATATTATTCTATGCTAGAACCAATGCCATTGATGTTGAAGTTGTGTTTGGATCTTATGACCTGAAAGGTCTAGCAGCTTGAGGTTGTCCTTATTTTTGTCTTTGATTTACATCGACATGCTTTGGTCTATTTTGTTGATACTAGGGTCTAGCAGCGATCTGAGTTTGAGGCTGATACGACCTAGAACTCAGAGCTTGCTTCCTTTTGATGGTTACTAAATCATTTCCCAGTTTTTGAAGTTGTTTCATGACTTCCTAGAGTTATTTTGAAATGTTAGATGATGAGGTGGAGTCTTCAGTTGAGCTTTGACTCCTGGGAGTAGGTATAGGGGCTAATGTGGGTGTTTGGCTAGTATTTGGGTTCCCTAATTCAAGGTATAGAGGCATGGATGGCCTAGGAGCAATTTTTCCAACCTGGATTAAAAAAATCAGCTCCTACGGAAAAGCTATAGGATGTAGGTAAGGTTGTGCCCCCCATTGACTTGAATCATTAAAGAAATTTCAAAATTTAAAGCTCTAAGAAAGTATAAGAAGGAACCTTCGTTAGTGGGCTTTACCGCTGCTGGAATACTTGTCTAGGTTATCTAAAATCTGAGGTTGAAATCCATCATCTATGTGTTCGGGGCTCTCTTGATTATTATTAGTTGCTCCAACAAAGATAAGTTATTGAAATCAGAAACCAGATTAAATTGCAAAAACAAGGCGGAGCTTGCTGCGATTTTATTAATATAAAATGAAGCATTATAACCAAAAGAGAGCTGCAATATTTATAGATATTGACAGCTTCTATCTCTTCCACAATACATGGAACAAATCTCCTAAACAAATCCAAATATGCAGAAATAGCATATTGTCCTAATAATCTTCTACAAGAAATCATCCGAGAACAATATTCTAACTAAAGAACATCCTCCATAATCTAAGGGATAATAAAAACACACTAACAACTAAACTAAATAAAGTAATTAAATAATTACTTTATTATAATTACACATTAATCCACATATGGTGAATTAAGTGTTAGATTATTTCTAATAGTTATCCCTTTTTCTCTAAATCTGGTTGTGAAGAGTTGTGCACAATCGGTTCCAATTTTAGATAGATCCTACTTCAAGGCTCCTCAACCATTATGAAGCTTTACCTTTGCGTGAAGATACGAGAAACTTGACCTAAACATCCGTCTCATGGATTTCGTGGATTATACAAACGCTTTAGAATATTTTGGACATGATCACTAGAGAAGTCTAGTTTTCCCAGCTGAAATATGGGATGATCTTTAATGCCGCTATCGGGACCAGATTTTATGCATTCGAGAGTGAGTGAGTTTGCCGCTAGTGAAATTGACATAAGGATTTAGCCGAGCCATCCCGATCATCCTTACCACCCTCTTGATTGAAATAATGGCTTGATGAGAGGAGGTGTTGATAAGGCTCTATTTGGTGGGGATAAATACTTTTGAGATCTTCTTCATCCCCTCCCTTGATCTGGGGATAATTCTAGATAGACAAATAATCCCTCCTCTTTGGCTCTTGATTGTGTTTGTATTCTTCTCATGAACTTTCTTAGACTGTGGAAATCAAGTGGATTTGTTTCTTTTGGAGTCGCAAGATGTACAATCTTAAGACTTCTTAGAAGTTAGAATCACAACAAGTGCACATCAATCTTACTGTAACAAGATGGAGACTTCTTTGTCCCACCGAGCGTGTCAAAAATTTTAGTGTAAAATAACACATCCCCCAAATGAGTTCTATAGATTTTATTTTCTAAGGTAGATTCATTTGGTGTGATTGCACAACATTGATCTTTTCCCAAAGTGTGGGACTTTACAAAGTTGGAAAATCTCTCTAGATTAAAGGTTGGTTCCTATTCCTCTATTTAGGTGCATATGTGAGAACTTTCAGAGGATCTATCTCTATACCTAATATAAAATTTTCCAAGGAGACAGGGATAAAAAGGAATACAAGAAAAAATAAATAAGTAAACTACAAGGTGATGCACCGAAGGAATGATGAACACTAGTTTTTCTGATAGACAAAAACCAAAAAATACATACAATAAATAATCACAGATAACCGATTTATAATGAAAGACTAGATGTGAGAAAAAGAGACAGAAAAGGATATACAATAGATCAAAATGTGTTTTATTGCTCAGTAGATTTATCTAATGCATTACAAAATAGTCAAGAGGAAAGAAACATACTGTAATTTTAATGGAAGGCTTGAACTCAATGAATTCCTTTGTTAGAAGGAAAAGGAGATTGCAAAACAAAAGAATGTCTACCCCTTTACAATGATTCCCGACCTTGTATTTATTGACTCAATCGAAAGAAGAAAGAAAGAGAGAGAAGAGGGAAAAATAGGTTGAAGCTCAACTACCACTATTAATGTCTCCTGTAAAATCTACCCCCAAATCTACCTTGATCTGCATCAATCTCTTGTTCAAGGCCTCAAGAAGGAGGAAATGATGAAGAAAATTGAATCTGATCTAGTTGTTGGGGCAGATGGATCTCACATTAATGGCCCCAAGACATTCTCTTCATTTTCATCTATATAACCTCTCAAAGCTTGAATTCTCATATCTCCATGGTGTGGATGAAGCCGAGATCTTTCCAACGGTTTTAGATTTGCAATATTTTGAGCCCTAAGTCAAAATATATGCCCCTTCAAAGTTTTTATCGGTCCTTACAAAATTGTGGGAAAACTAGTTTGAGAACTAGGCCTCCTTTCGACATTTGGGACACGTGCAAAGTTGCCGCTGGTCTGAAGGTGGTCTCTGTATTTTTCTCTTGGAAAGGTGCAGGGTGACACATGGCTTTCTTCGCCAGTTTACTCAATTTCTCTTTTCTCACTAAGTTATTTGTTTGACGGGATTTTATTCCTTGTCCTGGGGACATGAGGCATCCTGGTGGTCGATTGAAACCCTCTCTCTATTTGATCCTTGAGTTAGTGCCATTTAGACAATCATCACTCTCCACCGGCCTGCCATCATACATTGACTATTCAACCCGACTTTGCTTCCCTTTTGACACTAGATGTGTGGAGGCCCTGTGCTTGCTTGAAAACCCAATCAAGAATTTACCTTAGAAGGAGCGCTCAGCTTGACACTTGGAAGCCTATGCAGTCTTTGGACTTTTGAACAAGCTTTCCCCTCATTTTCGGGCCTTGGGCTACCTAGCGAACCTGGCACAAGCTTGAGCCCGCCCAATCTACCTTTTGACCTTGTTGACCATTTTCAACATGGAGGGATGGCGAAAGTTTGAGCCTCCACCTTGGATTCCCATTTTGGAATTGCACCGAGCCGACACGTGGCCTCTCCCGCTAAGTCAGAGAATTTTCAATGGTCATGCTACTTTTAGGGCTCTAGCTGCGTGGAAGTCCGGCGCTTGTTTAAGCTTCCCCTTTTATATTCAACTTTGAAGAAGCATTGTGCAGACACATGGCTCTCCTCCATATTTAGTCAATTTTGGACTCCTTTTTGAACTGTTTTGAGCCCGAAAACTTTGAATATTCACCTTTATTTCCCCCTCTTGCTCCTAGCTTCTAGGTGGCATTGCCCCTTCTTTTCTGACCCTGTTATTCCATTGTTGAGTCTACTTGTAACTTGAAAATTTGATTTAAGACATGGAAATGGCCCGAAAAAGTTGTTTCCTCTTGCGCACGGGTCATTTAGTCCTTCGTAGTCCCCACCACTCCATTGTTGAGTCCTTCGTGACTCGTTTACAAGATCTCGATGAGATTTATCGTGTTCCTCTTATGCATGGTTGTGGCTGATCCATTATTTTTCCCGTGGGGAAAATATGGTTAACAAATGATTCAAATAATTGTATAGAAACAAGAAAATATCTTTTGTTTGTCATTTTTTTCATAGTAAAGGTTTTATTTCACCTCCAAAATATTCCAAGTTGTTTACTATGTTGAGGCAAACATATTTGAATACATTAGAGGTAAACCATCTAAATAAAAATTTCATCGGTTAAAAGGAATACTAGATGAACTGGGTATTTTGAGGCTAGTGTAATAAGTAAAGACATTCTATTCTTACTTGCTGGAGAATAAAAGGAGAAAACAAAATGAGAGAAAAAGTTCTACAATATTTGAGAAATAAACATCTAGATAATATTATATCGACATCATGTAGTGAATCCAATGTAATCAAAAATAATAATTGAATGAATCACATTACCACGAGATGTTTGTATCTTTGTTGGGTAAAGAGAGAAATGTAAAAGGAAAATTTGATTCCCATATTGGGAAAAAATGGCAAAATAGAAAAAAATCAAGAGGTGAAATAAGTTCTTCATGTCATGGCTCGAATAATAATAAAAAACTATGTGATGTCGCTTAGAGGGAAATATACCAAAAGGGTGAAAGTCACGATAATTTTTCTTGTAAATATGCATATACATTCTAGCTTCCATCAACTTTATCAACTATTCCTTCGACTAATCCTTTTAAGATGAATGTGTGATTACGATTTTTGCAATTTTTCCAGCGATATTTCTTCCAATTTCATAATGGAGATACTAACAGCTTATTGGAATCAATGTGTTGGATTGTATTATTATTCTTCTAATATGAACTCGGTTATTGAAAAATATTAAGCAACACGGTATAAAGATACATGGAAAAGGTTAAATACGTTGGAGTATCAATTTTTGATGGATGCTATAGACTCTATGATAGCAATGGGATATTCAAAAGTTTGTGTCTTATGTACACAATATTTTGTGTGCAAAACTGCAATAATAACAATGATTATAGATAAGAGGTCACTATGGATTGGATGGAGAAACTAGCACAAAAATTTGTAATTGCAAGTGAAATTGGCCTACAAGGAAACATCCATCCTTTTCTTTGCGAAATATCGTATGAGTTCTAGGATGAGATGTTCACTAAATGTTTTTTCATAAATTATCTAGTACTAGATCTTTATGGAGGAATTATCACATTCCGTGCATTGGTGGATTCAAAACTATTTTCCATTTTTATTGTTGAGACACATAATCAAGCGATGTTTCTAAATCATTAATATTCTCATATGAAGAAAGGTACATCACCGTAAACAAATTCAATAAGTTATTTTGTTTAATGGATTTTAACGTAAATATGCTACTTAAATATAATTATTGTTTATGTAGAAAACCACAAAGCTATAAAATTTGATGTATAACCATTTTATGTGACGCTACACAACACATTCAACATGGTGATTTACTTTCAACCATTTTTTAAATATGTTTAATGAGCTCTATCTTCAATTGCTAGGGTTTTCAAAAAATTTAACAAAATTTTATTTTTTAAAGTTCAAATGAGAGATGTGGAGGATGAGGGAATAGTGGTCATTGATATGCCATCAGATCTAGGTATGTTAATCATATGAATTTATAAACAAAACTACTAATAATCCCCACAAAATTATCAATAAATGATAATGGAGATAGCCAATAAGGCCCAAAATGTTTTTGGAAACAATATGATATCCATGTGTATTTTTAAAAAAATTATTTATAAGGCCCAAAAATTTATAGGAAACAATAACTAACATAGATTAGTTTATATTCTTGGCTTAGGGTAGAAGAAATCTTTTAAGGATATCCATTTATAAGCTACAATTAAAATTTAAAATGAACTATATAAATCTTAGTTGACTCTATGCATCCACGTTCAATACAGAAATGGTTTGAATAAAAAACCTTACATTCATCAATATCTCGCTGATTTAAAACATCATAATGTCTACAATGTTTCACTGATTCACTACTACATACTGACTAATTACATTAAAATAACATTGTCTATGCTTCAACATCATCATAAAAAGAACTACATATGGCTTGATCCATCTCGTATGTATGTAAAAAAATACTTAGCTAGCCTCATTAAAGGTTTTCCAGCTAAGTGTAGTTCATCCAATGATGGCATAGCCTAGCGGTTGTAAATCCTCATCAATAGCTAAGGCAAAGGCTGGTTTGATGAATATAAGTGTAGCTTAATGACCGCTAAATTTGAATTATAATATAGAGAATAATTGATATTGTACTTACCATATCACCATAGAAACCACTATGTTTATCCATTTAAGTTTTCCAAAACATGAAATTAATTATGAATTGATTAATGTTTAATTCAAATACATTATAACCGTATTTTTAATAAGAAGAAATAGATTATAAATTTATGATTTTTTATTTGAAATATCTCTTGCATCAACAGATCTAACATCGTGTAAAGGAAATGTAGTCCAAGCCAAAATCTCAATCGGTAACTGTTTGTCATAAGTTAAAATGTTGTTTATTTCAATTGGTTGTAATTGATATGCAGCCAATGAAAATTAAATTTGTTTACTTCCCTGCATGTAGCGATAAGATTTATTTACTTATTTTGGATATGGAGGATGTGCTATATAGGATAAACAAAATATACAATAGGAGATGACATTTAGGTTCGAGATGAGAGTCATCAACTCCGCAAGGTGTCTTGTAAAAATTTATAAAATTCCTACCACCATACCGTGAATAGATATTCTATTCTAACACTCTCATTTCTGTTGATGTTAAAAAGATATCAACGGGATTCAATAAAAAAATATTGACCGTATTTAATCCAAGAATCACTGTTTGAAAGGGACATTGCAATATAGTCGAGGGAATAACAATAAGAGACCTATAAAAGGTTTGGAGTAGAAAGGATTCTTCATACAAAGGTGAAAAACACCGTGTGTATTACATTAGGTTTAATGGGAAACCCTCTTGATAATTTTATTGTGGGTATGCAAAAGAAGACAAAAAGATTGTACAAAAAAATGGTTAATGGCCGATTTATGTAAAACAATATCACAAATAGTGTGTTAGGAATTGAATGTTGTACAAGCCATCAAATACTTGGAGCAAGATAATTCTAAATAACTATTTACCTTTTCAAAATTTTGTTATGATTGTACTTCTTAACATTTCCAATAATATATACATTCATAAGTTATTATGAATGTATCGCATACCTCTATTCTACTATGTTGATATTGTCAAAATATAAGTTACGAGGATTTATATTTTTATTGATTATAAATGACGGTATGATGATTGAATAACTTCTATGGTGAATTCTCGGAAAAAATTTCCCTTGAAAATTTGTAAAATAGTATTTTTTTAACATTTTTCATAAAATAAATATAAAATTATACTATATATACTTAACTATTTTTAATTTTTTTAATATAATCAATATATATAATCTACAAAAATTGATGGTCATATCTAAAATATGAAATTCACATGTGATGGTTATTTCAGATATTTCGCAACTAGATTACAAATAAAAGCGATAAGAAAAATGTCTAAATGGGTTTCAAATTTAGCACCATGTTGTGGCCTTTGTTGGAACCATTGAAGGACAAGAGAAGATTTTCGGGATGATATTTGATGAAAAACCAAATTCGAGGGAGCTTTTTTTTAGGAGCTTCACGAAGACAAAGCATATATAATGCTCATAAGAATTTTCTCTAAATAACATAGGATAAATAATGGCTAGTGGCCGCTCGCCTTATAAAATAGAAGCATGTTCTATACATAACAAATCATAGATAATGTCTAGCAGCTACTAGCCCATATTATGGATTCCAATATTTTATTTGCGGGATTCCAATATATGGGACTTTGAAGTACATATAATTCTGATATAGCAGATTTTGAATTCCAATATATGTGATTTTGGATTCCAATATATGCGATATTTGAATATAATATGTACGATTTCATAATCCGATATGTGTGATTATGGAGTGAAGATTATTCCAATATTTTACATTTTTAATCTGAAAGTAGCAATATTGGATTTTGATATTGAGTATATTTTTTAGTTGTTGGGATTGGAATAAGTCCCAATTAGTGAAATAAGTGCTATGCAAATATGTGTGCATACAATCAATTATCATATGTGTAAGAAACCATAAGAAAGATATCAACACAAGACACAAGATATAAGTGGGAAACCATCAAGTGGAAGAAAACCCACTAAACCACAATATTTATATTGATATGTTTCAAATTTAGTGAGGCACAAACCGTGGAAGGAGCACCAACACCTACTTTTGTGAAGCACGAACTCCACAAGGAGGCTAAAACCCTTCAAGATGAGTAAGC
This sequence comes from Taxus wallichiana var. yunnanensis, assembly GCA_018340775.1. Taxonomy (NCBI): domain Eukaryota; kingdom Viridiplantae; phylum Streptophyta; class Pinopsida; order Cupressales; family Taxaceae; genus Taxus; species Taxus wallichiana. The sequence continues at coordinate 802,093,494 of CM031237.1, read as the reverse complement.
ACCCACTAAACAACCTTATGATGTTTTTATCTCTTATTTTTTTCTACCACAAATGTTGGAGACCACTATTTGAACACACACCACTAGCTCCAAAAAGCACCAAAAACAATGCTTTTATAAGCTCCTCTTCATTTCAAATTAAAACACAAAACTTTTACCCCATTTATCTCAACCCATGAATCATAAAAACATCCCAAATTAAAATCATAATATTCACAAGCTACCCCAGTAGGTTGGCCTAGCCAACAACAACATTTCATGCTCAAAAAATACTCAACACCCCACGGGCACAAAGTGAAAAAATACATAACCTCAAAAACATACTTATTAATAACTTATAAATAACCACACATGTTCAAATTATCATTTAAACACCATATATTGTGACAATTTATCTCAACCACTCAATTTTTTTAATGCACCCAATGTTCTTTGTACTTCTCAAAAGAGTTAATTCCTACACCCTTCAATACCCCAAAACTTCTCAATGCCACTATGTCACTTCAAAACACCGAAACTATTTCATGTGACCACTAAATGGAAATTGAAGAACCTTTAGAACACTTTTAAGAAAGTTAGAAGTTATTGTTGACGAATTTTTCCCCTTAGGAAAAATTAATCAAACATGACCTTGCACAAAAGAAGATTCGGTTCACCATGTGAGCCCACATTTCAAAACTATCATTCAAGTTACAAATAGGCTCGAAATGGAAATTCGAACTATTGAACCCTAATCAAAGCGAGAAGACTCACGAAAGGAACTTTGTGTCACTCGGTGCAATGCCAAGAGTAAGAGGAACAATGATATTCGAAACCCCACCGGACTTCTAAGTGGAGTCAATAGTGAGGGACCTACCAGGGAAGCGCATACAATTTGTTCACTCGAGGCCTGAATTGGATAAGTATAAAAAGGGCAAAAAGAATCCTCCATGTGTCTCAACGGCACAACATCAAAGGTGCGACAGAGGAGGAGTCCCCAAATTAGCGCAGACTCACCACAAGGCTAAAGTCTAAAAAGGTGACACCGATCGTTGAAAAGTCCAAAATCCTGCAGAGGCCTCCACGTGTCTCATCGGCGCACCCTCAAGGGTCGAATCTAAAGGTGGTCCCTAAATGAGCGCAAGTCTCGCGCGTAGTTAGGGACTAAGAAAAGGAGCAGGCCCAAATTGGCTAAGTACAAAGAGGTCGTTGAAGCCTCCACGTGCCTAATCGGTGTAATTTAAAATGCATAGCCTAAAGGGAGACCCCGAACTAGCGTTAGACCTCCATGTGTTCCAGGTCTGAAAATGGGACACCAGCTGTTGAAAAGTACAAAATCCTGCGGAGGCCTCCACATGCCTTGTCCGCATAACTTCAAAGGTAGAATCAAAAGGACAGGTCCCAAATAAGCGCGAGGCCTCCACGTGGTCTGAGCCCCAAAATTTTAACCGATCAAGAAAATTCAAAGTGTCATTGAAATCCTCCATGCATCATCTCGACGTAACTTCAAAAATAAAATCTGGAGGAAGCCCCAAAACAAGCACAAGCTTGCCACATGTCTAGAGCCCGAAAAGGTAGAACCGGCCATTGAAAATTTTGAATAGTGTAGAGCCGGCAGAAGGTGCCATGTGTCGACTCCATGTAACTTCAAAGATCAACTTCAAAGAAGGACCCAAAAAAGTACAAGCCCTCCACGTGTCTAGGGTATGACATAGTTTCTATGCCGGTCGGGGGGGACTTAGCTAAAACACAAAGAAATAGAGTAGGCATGTGGGTGAGACCAAGCGTCCAGCCATCATAACTTCAGTAGTGAAAAGGGGTAGCAAAATATTAAGAATACACGTGGTTCCACGAAGATCTCACATGAGTAAAATCTAAACCCAAAGTAGTTTGAAAAATATTTGGTGAATCATGTTGCCCACAAAGATTTTTAAATGCTTGGATCTTGAAAATATTGTGAGAGCCCATGTTGAGCACCTAACCCTGACCTTCAGATGACCTCAGATACAAATGGAGTACATAAAGGATGCCATTCTTGAGGTTTTCTCGCTTCTCAACCACTGCCGTAATGAGGTATTTCTTTCCGAACAAGAAATGAAAATGGAGTCGTGGGTTGTGTCATGAGACCCGTTAATTTTGTAGGTGGATTCAATGTATCTCTGCGGTGGTTCAACAAGAGTCCAGATTTCTTCTACCTCCTTCTCTCATTCTTCTTACATATTGTAAGGTGTAGTGCCCACATTTTTATAGCTCAGTTACTTGTTTTTGATTTACTCTTAGACATGTTTTGGCAGGGATTTGATATATGTTGGACATTACATTAGGAGATTTGATTTGATTAGACATGTATGGAGATTTAGGCGTATAGCACCAATCTAGCTTGATTACAATGTTTTCGCATTATCTTATGATGTCATGGATACTAATTGATATGATGTTGTTTTGGACCATAATTATATTGATGGATACTTAGTTAGTTGCATATGGGGTGTAGACACCTATAATTACACCCAAGAAATTTAAATACTTAAATTGCGCTAATTATCCCCTTTCTCGCAAATCAACAACATATCGTCAAAAGCACTCATTTTCTCTCATATCATCATTAATTAATTACACTAAGCCAATTAATTAATTTGCCTATCCAACAAATACCCTAATTAACGACCTCCTGTTAATAAATCACTCCTTCTACCTAGAATAATTAATTATTATTAATTAATTAGCTTTCCCTTCCATTTAACCAATAAATCAAAATTTAATTGATTTAATCCCCTTATAATAGCCTAAATCGCACTAATATTCTTCTAATTGGCTTCTATAAGATTACACCTACCTATTAATTAATCAATTTTGATTAATTAAAATACCCCAACTCCCATGACTTGCTAAACATGTATTAAACCCTTCTAAAGTAAGGTTAGCTTTAATAAAGCAACCTTATCTATTCATAATCATGTTTTACCTTTATCCCACATTCATGAGAATGTGTTGAATCCTTTATCCTTTGGGCTATATAAAGAGCCCTCCACATACCTTTTTACTTACACCTAAACTCCTTAGAGAGCAAATGTAAAGCATATAGCAAAGAGACTAACAACTTGTGCCTTGCCCTTTTGAGAGTTCATCATCTTGAAGAGTTAAGCCTCTTTCTTAAGTCCTTAGGTCATATGGGAGGTGTCAAATGGGTCTTGTAGCCCAACTTTGATATGCCCTCATTCCTAGGTTACTTGGCATACTAAGGACAACTATTTTGATAGCCATGGAGCTTACTTAGGTCCATTCATTTATTTGTTGTTAGAGAATAGAGGAGTTTAGATATTTAGCATTGTTAGTTTCAAAGTTTGTATTGATGAATGCTAGCATCTAACCCTTGTTTAATTCTTATCTTGATGGTGTTTAGTTTGTTGTTTAATTCTTGCTAAGTTAAGGCTATTTAGGTGTTAGTCTTTACTCATATTAGCATTATTTTGAAAACAAACACATGCACACATTTGGCACGCCCGGTGGGACATACTCCATTGTCCTTTGCACTTAATTTCAAGTTTTTGTAGTTAAGTTTCATTTTTGGTTACTAACCCTCTTTTACACATGTTGATCTAACTTGTTTTTTTAACTTGTTTTCTTGAGTTTGAATGTGTTGGGTCTTTCTTGTAGGTATGGAGGTGAAGTGCTGTCAAAATTCGAATTATGGGAAAATTTCAAGATTTCTCCATGTTTTCTTTTTTAGAGCTTACTTTTTCAACATTCTCGCATGCTAGTTTTGTTAATTTCTTGAAAATTTTAAATTCTTGAGCATGTAGGTTAGCATTTGATAGTATTTACATATTAATATGGTGGGTTTCTATCAAAATTTAATCTTGATTAAGGGACATATTTTTGACATTTTTTGAGTGCATGTCAAGTGCATACCTGTGAGCATAAGAGCATATGTGTAACCCATCTTCCGAAGGCCATAAATTTTGCTCCCGATCTTGAAATGACTCCATTTTTTTACGTTGGAAAGGTATTGAAGTTAAATATGAAATGAAAGCATAAATTCAGGATTTGTACTTATATAAATTATAGGTTTTTCTATTAGTTTAAAACTGGTCATTTTCTAACATGTCTAATGATTTGATTAATGTTGTATTTCCGTGCTTACTCGATTTAGAACAAAGCGCGTGTATGCTCTTTTCTTGCACCTTTTGGTGATCTTGAGAATCAAAAAAGCTTTGATCTATATCTTTTTAACATTTGGATTAAACTTAGAAATTTGATTATTCATTTTACTTAAGGAAATGAACATTTTACAAAGTATTTTTCAATGGTCCTTTGATTTGAAGTTTTCCATTTCTATATAGTTCGGAAAAAGTTTGTGTATGCTCTTCTCTTGCACCTTAGGGTGATCTTGAGAATAAAAACAACTTTAGTCTTCATTTTATAACATTTGGTAAATTGGAAACTTCATCTTTTACTTTTAGTTTAAGGGAATGAACCTTTTACAAAGCATTTTTCAATGGTCCTTTGATTTGAAGTTTTCCGTTTCTCTATAGTTGGGATAAAGTTTGTGTATGCTCTTCTCTTGCGCCTTAGGGTGATCTTGAGAATCAAAAATAACTTTAGTCTTCATTTTATAACATTTGGTAAATTGGAAACTTTATCTTTCACTATTGGTTTAGGGAATGAACATTTATCAAGAATTTTGTATGGTTCATTGATTGAAAAGATTTTCTTTACTTTTTAGTTGGATTATTTGTTGTGTATGCTCTTCTCTTACATCCTTGGATGATCTTGAGAATCAAAAACAACTCTTAATCCTCTTTTAAATAATGTGATTTTCTTGGAGAACTACTAACGCTTGAGTGCAGGACCTAAAAACGCTTGTCAAAGAAATGAGGAATCAAAATGAAATCAGAAACTACTAATATAGTTGTTATACATGTTGTCAAAAGGTGTTCAAGAAAACCACACCTAATTAAACAAGATACAAAGAATAACATATTAAAAATATTGTATTGCAAGTTTCGTAAAAGGGTACGTCCCTCTCCGCTCAATCTGGAACATAACCCCTTTGGCCTAACACCTTAAGCTACAACAATGGGGGTGGTTTCAGAACCCCAAAGTAGTCCACACAAGAGGGAACCTTGTGGATGAAACGGAAAGTGCTCCGCACTACCTACTTGAATAGTGATTCATTTGTGAGATATCGTTACAGGTTGTCCATTGTGGCGACCCCAATGATAGTACATGTGGAGGCACTAGTTGCTTACTATTCTTGAAGGGGTAAGGTAAAGCTGAGATACTCCCAAACTAGTCAATGTAACTTTTTGGGTAAATCGTGCACACTCGTGGCAACTTTGTAACACCTAGGGTGAGAGAACCACCTAAAAGAATATACTTTGGCCAAGAGCCCACTTTGACAATTTTAAAACATTGTTGAGTTATGAACCTTCTTTTTGAGAAATGTGTGATGTATTACTTTCACCTAGTTTTTACTTTCCTTAGGGCAAGGCAAAACTCTGCAGAAGTGAGGCTAGCATTTTTCATCATTTTTCTTGATTTATTTCCTTCATATTCTTCTAAAACTTTGTTGATCAAAAGAGGTGTGATTACCTTTGTGTTGCCATTCGACTGTTTCTCTCACTTTTATGTCCATTTACGCCCATCCATGTTTGCGGATGGGTTAGTTAAACGTCTAAAGTGAGCGGAGGTGTTTTCACGTCATTTGGTAGCCATTATGATCTTGATACCCACGTCAAGATCGTCATTATAGTTAGGCATGGTTCATCACCATAGACTTCCATAGAGGAGTTAGCTTGTTTGTCTTGTATCATTACAATTTTGATATTTACGTCTTGTTTCTTGTAAACTCAACATAAATACCTATATTGTACGGTTACGCTACACACATTCTTAACTATTCCTAGCTATACTTTGAGATTTTTTTGTTCAGTTTTATTATTACCTCGATTTCAAAAGGTGCTAGGCACTACCATTTGTGCGTGTTATATCAATAACACCTTGATATCAATACTTAACTTTCTTGCAAAGTGGGTTAACATATCTTGGTGATATTGTTGTGTCATTCGCAAATCGTAATTGGCACTTTTTGAGATATAGGTCTTAATCAGACTTGAGCTTGCTCATCATATATCTTGAAGGGGAGATCACATTTAAATTCATGTATTTACTTACATCTTATTCATTCCTTTGAACTTGGCATAAGTGGAGACATATTGTTAATCATCTGGCGTCACAAATTACTTTGAAGCATAGTCTCAGAAGTACTTCATTTGATTAAGTTTTGTTACCAAACGATTGTTTCATTGGTGAATTTATCATTCTATCACATTAGTATTCTCACACTGTTAATTTACTCTTAACACGTACATCTTGTGTTTCAATTAGGGGTAGTCATTGAATTTTGAACAAATCTACAACTTACCTTAGTGAAACTTATCACAAAAACATGGCTCCCAAGATGCGTCTAGGTTTAAAGAAACAAACATATGAGGAACAACAGGCACAAGCTTGGGAAACCTCTAATAGACAAGGGTCAAACCCATTTATCAGACACAATCTAGGACCACTATTTTCTGTAGAAAAGGAAATAGAAGAAATGGTCGACCATAGTGGAAATGAATTAGAGTCACCACGCGTAGACTTTGATTTTGACACGGGTCAAATTAGATGAGTTTCTCCTTAGAAACAAAGATAGAATTTTGGCACGGGTCATGGAATTAGGGGCCAAATTTCCCACCGAGAATGAACCAATATTACCTACAAATGACACTACTAAGGAAGAATGGCCCCTTATCAATATGGAAGATATTTTAACAGTGGGCATGTTTCCACTTCTTACGCAGAAAATGATAAAGTGGTAGGGCATAGAATACCCCCTCATCAAAGTTCCATGAAGAAACAAGATAGAACATGAAACAGGGAATAACCTCCACAATACGAAGAGGAATAAACTTTAGAAGAAGAAGACATAAACCAAGTCACAATCCAACAATAACTTAGTAACCTAAGCCGACAACTAGCTTTACTTACTTCCTGTGCATACGTAAAAGACACAAACAAGAACATTCAAAATTCAAGGCCTAAGTTTAGGATCCATGAACTCCATCGAGAAAAAAAAGGAGAAGAAGACACGGGGTATCATCGTGTACACGTCCCCACTTCTCCCACTAGAGAACAATTTCTCACACAAGAAGTGCAATCTATGAAAGCAATACTTGCGAGCATACAAGAAAGCAATATAGGGAGTATTAGGAAATACCAATACGAATAACTATGCCCCTATCCTTTTGACAAGACAATGACCCTTCAACCCTTTCTAAAGAAATTTGATATGCCAAAGTTTGACAAATACAAAGGAAAGGGAGACCCAAGGGATCATGTTAAATATTTCTACATGGCATGTCAAGAGGTGTCTTATAGTGATAATTACCTCATCAAACTTTTTCCTAAGAGTCTCGGAGGTCAAGCATTGGAATGGTTTACGCGCTTACCACGAGGATCAATTTTCACTGGCCAGAATTGGCGGAAAGATTTGTGCATCATTTCTTGTATAACATAGAGAGTGACATCACCATGGTAGACTTGTGCGGCACAAAAAAACGCCCAAATGAGACCTTTGCTAGGTTCCTCTAATGATGGAGAGGGATAGCTAGTCGCTTCCCTTGCGCTTTCCCTGAGAAGCAGCTAGTCAGTATTTTCATCCCTAATCTCAACCCAAATATAGCTTTCCACCTCCAAATGCATTGTGTCCACACCTTTGAGGAGGTTATCAAAAAAGGGATTCAAATAGAAAAGGCTCTCATTGCCAAAGGCACCTCAAAACCAAATCTAAAGACAACCAAAGTGTCAAACCTGCAATGAAAAGCTGAATATCTTTAACAAAAACAAAAACGTGGTGGGAGACGGAATCACTGATTCCAAACGTGTTCAAACGGTCCAAACCAGTCAACCTTTTAAACTAACCAAGGGCCCAATTCAACCACCACCAAAGTGATGAACATTCACCTCCCTCAATGAACTATTTTCCGTCATACTAAAATAGTTGGATGTGGCACACATGATGACCTATCCTACAACACAACCATTTGATGACAACGCTCCTAAACCTTCATGGTATAAGGAGCATGAATACTATGAAATGCATCGTATTAAAGGCCATAAGACAAAAAAATGTCTGCAGCTTCGCCACTATAATGAAGACCTCATTGACAATGGGGAGATAGAGGTGTATAACCCGGAAAATGCAAACACCTAACAAGAAAATGGGGATTTATAAGGAACCATTCCTAAGCATGATAAGTTGGAAAAGACAAATCCGGATCGGGGAGAGTCATCCCAAACCTATAAAGTTGTAAATTACTTATATACCAAAAGAGATAACAATCATTACGATTCGCTTATCGGATGTATTCACTCCCTTGCTGATTGTGTCAATACCATCTAGATTAAGGGAAAGGATTGTGCTATGGTAAGAAGGTGTGCCCACCTCGTGATTCTCGAAACCCTCTTTGTTGACCTTGAAAACTAGTAAATATAACCTTTTAGAACAACTTGAGAGGACACCTATTAAGATCTTGATCTTAGATCTTCTCAAGATATCCAATGTGGATAAGGAAATTTTGTATCAAACTCTTCGGGGTTAGGAGTGCCTTTAGAAGTCGATCCCGCATATCTTCAAGCCACGGTGGAAAATATTGCACCTAGTGAGCATCTCACTTTCAACCATATGGAGGTCCCTACCGAGAATCCTAAACATAATCTTCCCTTATACATTGAGGTAGTTGTCACTCGTAGAAAAATCAAACGGGTGCTTGTGGATAATAGTTCTAGATTGAACATCTCGCACACTTAAATTAGTCAAACAATTGGGACATACGGAGGCGATCTTGAGTCCCATATCATCACTATCACCGCATACGACAACGTGGAAAGAGCATCAAGAGGGCACCATTATGGTGCCCATGGAGGTGGGCCCCACTTACCATCGATGAAATTTCACGTCCCTAGACTTGGAACTTCCATATAATATGCTTCTAGGCCAACCATGGATTCATGCCATGTAGGTCATGGCATCAACATTTCATCAATGCATCAAGATGAAGCATGAGGGACATACGGTTACAATACTAGGAGATTTAGATCCCTTTGCTCATTGTAGAGCTCTTAATAGCTTTACACAAAAGGGTACATATGCATGTCCCTCCACAGATATAGCTGTCTCTCTTCATTCTGAGGCCATGGAATCTCGAGTAGATTCAAATTCTCTTAGTTCTTACGCTCATGGGGCGTCCACTTCCACATCTCCATTTGATTCATGGGAGATGAAAATTCTAGAATATGGCTATGGGGAGTATAATGTACAACAAGCACTCTTGGTTTCTGACCTCTCCTTGTCACCCAAGACTAGAGGTCGACCCAACTACCACTTCAGGAGACCTAGAGAGGAACACACTATTGGGTCGTTCCTACATGGAGGCTTGTTAGCTGAGGAAAAATTACTTGATCCACCTACTACTTGGGTCCCTGAGGACACTCAACCATCTTGTTATCAAACCCCGGAATATGAAAAATATAGCAGAATGATGTACTCCATGGGCTACAAAGGCCTAGGATGTGGTAAGAATGAACAAGGACAAAGGGAACCAATCCCTCTCCCCCATTTCAAAACTGAAATATATGGCACTAGGATTCACCCTTATGGGGCACACCATAATGATCAAGATGCGACTTGTTCAGAGCATGTGGATGGCTTTGATTATCTAGATAGCGATACGGTTTCCTATTGTATCCAATATGAGGATATGGCCTCCACGAACCTTTTCATGAATAATGTTGTCTGACCATAACCCCATCGAATCGACACTTGATCGTGTGTACCCTTCCCTTGTTGAATGGGACCAACAATGTCACGTGCCACTATATTTATTCAAGAATGAAGAGGCTATTGCAGAGTTCATGGGCATAAGGGATACAATTCCCATTGGAGATGACAAGAAGGGTTTCTTTATCGACTTAAACACCCGCACCTACTTCGGTGAGGAGGTGAACTTCGTGGTCGATGAAAATTTAAAGAAAAGTGAGGGAAAGAGTTCTAAATAAAATCCTCGGCAAAAAATCAAAGTCCAAGTCACACACTGAAAACCTCTTTGAGGCACTAGCTGACAAACAAATAAGAAAATCAAAGGACAAATAAAGTGACCACACCAAGGATGATAATCTCGTAGAGACATCCTTGGATGAAGATCTCAACCTACCTCCTGATCCTACGTGTATGGAGGATTTATTAAAATTGTTAGTTGAAGAAACCATTGATGTTAATATTGGTACCGAAGAAGATCCCAAGATAGTAAAATTGGGAGCATCACTCTCGACCAGAGAACAAAATACTTTCACTATGCTACTCTGATATTTTATTGATGTGTTTGCATGGTCTTACAAAGACATGCCCGGCTTAGATCCAACTTTTGTAGTGCACAACCTAGTTATGCATGTAGATGCTAAGCGTATCAAAAATAAGCTTTAAAAGATGCACCCAAGAGTGGCCTTGTTAGTTAAAGAAGAGTTGGAAAGGTTGCTTGCAGCAGGATTCATTAGGCCAATTGATTATTCTGAATGGATATCAAACATTGTTCCTGTCCAGAAGAAACCTATCGGTATCCAAATCTACACGTATTTTAGGGACATCAATAAAGCTTTCCCTAAAGACGAATTTCCATTGCCCAGCATTGACATTATTGTTGACTCAACCGCAGGGTACGAAATGCTATCGCTTATGAATGGCTTTTCGAGTTATAATCAAATTAAGATCACTAAGGAAGACCAACACAAAATAGCTTTCACAACTCCTTTGTGCACCTTCTATTATCAAGTGATGCCATTTGGCCTTAAGAATGTGGGATCAACTTATCAGTGGGCCATGACAGTAATATTTCATGATATGATTCATGAAATCATGGAAGACTACGTAGATGACATCCTAGGAAAGTCCAAAACAAGAGAGGATCATCCTATCATTTTATGGCGTATATTTGAACACCTGTGTGAATACAAAGTCAGGCTGAATCCAAAGAAGTGTGTCTTTGGTGTGCTATCTAGGAAACTATTAGGCTTCATCGTGTCAAGACGAGGTATTGAGGTAGACCCTGCTAAAGTGTCTATCATCACAGAAATGCCTCCACCTGAGAATATCAAGCAACTACGTAGCTTGCAGGGGAAAATTCAATCCATTCATCGCTTTATCTCCCAGCTTGCAGATAAATGTCACTCATTCACTCATTTTCTTAAGAAGGACGTCGCTTTCATCTAGGGACCCAAGAAATAGCAAGCCTTTGCTTTGCTTAAATAGTACCTAGATAATCCACTTGTCGTCATACCTCCCACTCCGAAAGAACCACTTTTGCTCTATATTTCTGCTACGTAATACGCTATTGGTGCACTGCTTGCCCAATACGACTTTAGCCATAAAGAGAAAGCAATGTACTATCTGAGTCGCACCCTCATCACCTATGAACTTAATTATCCTCAGATTGAAAAGGCTTTCTTGGCCGTTATTTTTACCTTTCGGAAAATTCACCATTACCTACTAAACACTAAGACCAATCTCATATCTAAGGTCAACCCACTCAAGTATTTGTTGTCCACACCTTCCCTCATAGGTAGAATGGCTAATTGGATCATTCTACTAAGTGAGTTTGATATAGAATTTTTCCATCAAAAATCGCTTAAAGGACAAGTACTTGGCTTTGACCAATAGCTAATGAAGCACCTTTGCAAAGCTTACGTAACCTTTGAGTCTGGATCTGCCAGATGCATCTTTTCTCTACATTGAAGAATCTGTCATATGGTAGATACATTTTGATGGATCTTTTACATTTCATGGTTCAAAGGGTGCGGGAGTGGTCCTTATTACTCCTTCAGGTGATCCTATACTGCAAGCTTTCTCGCCTAGCCTTCCCTTGCATGAACAATATTACGAAATATGAAGCACTCATTACGGGGATGAAGCTAGCCATCAAGTGGAATATTCAACATGTTAAGGTTGTAGGTAATTCACACTAATCATCAAACAGTTAATGATGAGTATAAAGTTAAGGATAATAAGCTCATACCTTACAAGAAGTTGGTGGAAACTCAAGGAGTATTTTGTATGCATTACCTTTGAGCAGATCCCAAGAGCACGTAATAGATCAACAAATGCCATGGCA